>CM062276.1:29756114-30356114 GCA_031216635.1 Dissostichus eleginoides | reverse complement strand
CTCACTCGAATAGATACAGAGGGAGCAGCTTCGTAATGCAGGGCGAGGGTAGGGTCATATCCAGTTCTACACATTGCAGCACATGGCAGCTATGCTTTATGTGTGGAAAAATGTGTGAAACATCACAACTCAATTGTATTGTTGGAGATTTTGGCTGTAACTGTACCTACTTGGACTTTCACTTGCACACAGACGTTTATAATTATCCATATATATATATTCAAATTACTTACAATACCAGTCAAAAGTTTGGACACACTCTTGGCTTCTCTCAGTCAGCTTCATGAGGTCGTCACCTGGAATGGTTTTCAATTAACACATGTGCCTTGTCAAGACTCAATTTGTGGAATGACTTGCCTTCTTAATGTGTTTGAGACCATCAATTGTGTTGTGCAGAGGTAGGGTTAGTGCACAGTGGAAAGCCCTATTTGACTACTGCTGTAATCCATATTATGGCAAGAACCACTCAACTCAGTAAAGAGAAATGACCGTCTATCATCACTTTAAGAAATGAAGGCCAGTCGATCCGGAAAATGTCAAGAACTTTGAATTTATCCTCAAGTGCAGTTGCAAAAACCATCGAACCCCCCCCCCCGGGAAAGGAAGAGCAAGAGTCACCTCTGCTCAGAGGATAAATACACAAGAGTTAGCAGCCTCAGAAACCACAAATTAAAGCACCTCAGATTAGAGCCCACAGAAATGATCACAGAGCTCAAGTAGCAGACAATCTCAACATCCACTGTTCAGAGGAGACTGCGTGAATCAGGCCTTCATGGTCCAATCGCTGCAAAGATCCACTACTGAGGATGAACAACAAGAAGAAGAGAATTGTTTGGGCCAAGAAACACAAGGATTGGACATTAGATCAGTGGAAACTGTACTTTGAGACACTCTGCCACCAAACTAATCATCATAAATAATAATTCATTATTATAAAATGTTTATGATTCTTAAATCATTGCTAATTAAATGCTGACTTAGATGTTTTACAGATGCATTTGATATGAACATCCTGCCAAAATAACTGTTTCCTTTTATGTTACATAATCTGGGCAAAGTCTTGTTTATAAAAATTATTTGTGTAAGTTGTATATTAGTGTAAATATTAGACAGGGTTGAATAATACTAACAGTGTCTCATTCTGTCTGTATGTGTGTGTGTATGTGTGTGTGTGTGTGTGTGTGTGTGTGTTTGTTTGTGTGCGTGAGTGAGTGTGTGTGTTTGTGTGTGTGGAGGTCACATGGTTTCTAATTGCTACCAGGAGGTCCTCGCCACTTTTCACAAGAAAACCAAAAATACGTTCAGCTTTAGCTCTGCTCTTTGCTACTTTTCTTCAGTCCCACATTCCCTGGCTGCTCTCCTGTCCCGGGGGGGGGGGGGACAGGACAGGACAGAGAAAGAGCGGAGGGCTGTTCAGAGTTCTTCAACTTCAAACAGCAAAGTGTGCAGCAGTTGTTATAGTAATCTGAGTATTTTAAGTATTGTAACATGTGGAGATTTTGTTTTTGGTAATTCAATACATTAAAAACTATATTATTTTTACATGTCATAACATAATAAAATACTTAATATTACTTATCTCCTATTGAAAATGATTTAGCTAAGTATTTTGTCTGAACTGAAAAATTACGCACATTTAGAAGTTTCATTTTTTCAGTGTGGACCAGTCATTTCATATCTTTGTAGATTAGATACTGAACTTTAATGTGACCTCAAGTCTTTAAAAGCTTAATAAAACAATGTTTTAGGGGCGTTTGGCAGCAGAACAAACTTTATACAGCTAATGAAGTTGATATTGGAAATCTTTAAGTAAACAGTCACTTATAATGGAAGACAGCTAAAAAGCAATGAGCTAAAAGAGGCTGAGCAGAACTGCAGGATTCGTGATAATCCTTTGGGATCTTTACTATGAGAGACCCACAAAGTACATTTCATCTATAGTGCAAAAGTCAAATACTTTTATTTTGGACAAAATTGGAGAAGTGTGGCTTTGAGATTAGGCTTTGAAATAGAAACGCTGGACCTCGATGAGAACACTAAGATAAGATAAGATGGTACTTTATTGATCCCAATTTGGGAAATTGTTTTATGATTTATCATTACATTTATCTTTAGATCTGTATCTATTTATCCCTCACCTTATAAATAGTTTGAAATACAGCCACTTATAAACTTGAATCTATGTAGTGATCTCTGATGGTTTGTATATTTAGTGACCTTTTGTTTGTCTAGATGTTTGTTTTCTGTTTATCGGCTGTAATCAGGTCCAACTTGTGAAAAATGTGTAAATCACAAAGAGATGACATGTTTCATGGAAGTGGGGCAGTGTGCCCTGAATGGAATGCAGCCCTAATTACGGTAATGTCATTAGAGCGTTGTATTGCTCAGACCCACATGTTGTAAGAAATAACACAAACAGCAACATGCTGTGTATGACCACATGTACCAGTTAAATCTAGGATTAGATTTAAGGAAATGTTGATTCTCTATCATTTTCTGAGTTTCGGTATTGCTGTGTGTTTAGAATACGTTCTGCTGATCTAAGTCATGAACTGGAACTGGACCACCTAGGACAATACTGCCAGTAACATGTGGCATAAAGCAGTCTCCACAGAAACAGTTAAATCCCCCCCCCCCCCACAGAGACAGGATCCACTGTTTCAGTGGGTGTAACCACTGCAAAAAGCCCTCATGTTTCTGTGAGTGTACACGAGGGTCAGCTGCAGACGGACTTTGTTAAAGGGTTGTGTGTCGGCTCAAGGACATCCATGTTCAATCTGAGCTGTGGTGAGAGGGAGGGTTCATACTGAGCACATTGTTGCAGAACCCTCCATCAGCAGGCAGGCATGTGGGAGGGATCAGCAGGCGGAGCGAGGCGTCCACCCCCCAGCCCCCACACTCTCAGTCCTGTGGAGCTCCATAGTGAAATCTCGTTCACAGCCTCCTCTCTGGGTTCAGATCTAACTGGGACAAGCTTTGAGGAGTAAGGATTTTAGGTTGAGTTAACATGGCATCTCTGAGAACTGTGATCTGTCTGGGGGTCTGTCTGTACACCTGGACCCTCACTGCTGCAGGTAAGACAACAAGACAACAACAACAAGACAATAACAACAAGATAGATAGATAGATAGATAGATAGACAGACAGACAGATAGACAGACAGACAGACAGACAGACAGACAGACAGACAGACAGACAGACAGACAGACAGACAGACAGACAGACAGACAGACAGACAGACAGACAGACAGACAGACAGACAGACAGACAGACAGACAGACAGACAGACAGACAGACAGATAGATAGATAGATAGATAGATAGATAGATAGATAGATAGATAGACAGAAAGATAGATAGATGTAGTTCAAAGTTTATGTAACTTGTCTCCAACATTCCCATTTGGTTCTCTCCAGTGGTGAGAGAAGTACTCTTTATTTAATATCTTAAAATACGCTTAAGGACCAAAAGTAAAAGTAGCCGATAGGAGAATCGCTCATTTCAGAATAATATACCAGAGGATTTTATTGTATTTATTCATGCTTTAATGGGTACATCAATGTAATTTTGCACTGTGTAAATATGGGGATTATTTGAATGTGTCTGTACAATGAATGTAGTGGAGTAAAGAGTACAACAATAAATACATGTAGTATAAAGTTGATGTTTCCTATCACATGCTTTTCTATTCTTTTCGTTCTATTGTGTTGGCATTGTGTGGAGATTAGACTTCTGGTGCCATGTTTACCGTAATTCTCCTGTTTTTAGTTTTTTTCATGGCTGCCCTTTTTAGAATAAAAAACCTAAACCTCTCTAAAAAGGTCAAATTTCACTTGTTTTGCATCAATCTTGATACAGGGTACTTATTATATGTTATAGTTTGGATTCCTAAAGCTTTTTGTCTACTTTCCCATCATTCAAGGGTGCTTTTCACTATAAGTAATGGGTTATTTTTGGACGGAAACTATAATTTAAAATGTTTTACTATGTTCAATCTGAATTTACTTTAAAATAAAAACATATATATTGATTCTGACTTCTCTACATCCAACTCACAGGTGTATCATTGCTTTGAGAAAAAAGATTATTAATTTACCCCTTTTAGAAGTGAAGATATAGCCATTTGTTCTGGGCATGTCATTTTCGAGCCTGAGACCTGAAAAACAGGCCAAGGGCTTAACAGGCGAATCTAATGTTCCCGGCAAACTCTAGACCAAAATATATGGAGATACAACTGTTAATGTTGTTAATTTATGGCAGCTAGAGAAGTATTTTTAAGGTTGTGTTGGACTCTTTTTTTACAAATATAGTTTATTTTCTTAATTATGAAGCTACTTTCCCACCATTTTATTTTATTTTATTCTTATTAAAAGTTCCCTATCTCCCTCCCCCAGATCATGTCAGGTAAAGGGTCAGAAAGTCAGCAGTTTGTGGTTTTTTGACTGGTCGCCCCTTAGATATCACATAGAAATATTTTATTTTATTAAAATGCTGATCAGCTTTGTGACAATCTGATGCTCTGATAGTCATACAACATGTTCATGTTTACTCCACTATTCTAACTGATCCAATGTTACAGCGTACTGTAGTTTAAATACAATAGATATTTATTTTTGTTCAAATACAAATGTTGGAAATGTTCAGTATGGTGATGATGTAAATATGTGTCATGATGTAACAAGAAGTTTGCACATTTTGTACTTAATTTGTATCCTTAAATGTTCCGTGATTCACCTAATCATGACGCAGCACATTTTGTTTGGGACATGTGGTAATGATTATGCAACTAATAAACAGAGTGTTACACAACATTCTTAAGACGCTCTAAGAAATGAAGGCATGAGAACATGAATGCAATGTTACATGAGTGTTTGCTGTAGGAACTCAGAGAGGATGAACTGCATGTATATGACTGTTTTCATTTGGTTACATTCTCACTCTGGGCTCATATCCAGCTCTCAGTGGCAGAGTCTGACTTTAATTATAGTCTATTCACGAGGAAAGTAGTAGGAAAGTATTCTCCAGCATATTCAGAGATCAGTAGGAAATAACGTTGTGTTGCATTTGTTCGTAGAAAACAACGTGCCCAAAGCAGAGAATTTAAAATGGGTTTCTCTGGACTTTAAAACCATCATAAAATGGACTGCTGAAGAATCTGACTACAAATACACTGTCTCCTTCTCCAGGTAAGCACACACACACACATACAATACAAAAATAATTGCAAGCAGATATTCGACAATTAGAACAACAATTGTACAATATATTAAAAAAAATTAAGTTTGTAAAAACACACGGTTGTGTATCGATATAGGATTCTAGGATTCAAGGCTTTTATTGTCATTTGTTCATAGCTACAGTTATGACAATAAAAATCTTAGGTCACAGGCTCCTCCAACAGTGCAACACAACAAAACAGATAAAATAGTGCAAGTAAATAAAATAAAATATAATATAATAGAAACAGTGCAGAATAGTCTATATACAAGTAATTGGAATATTGATATATAAACAAATAGATTAATGTTATGGATGTTGTTTCAAAAGTTCAGGTGTTTAACAGTCTTATGGCCTGTGGGATGAAACTGTCCCTGAGTCTGGTGGTTTTAGTCCGGATGCTGCGGTACCAGAGACAGAACAGTTTGTGGCTGGGGTGATGGGGGCTTTTGTAATCCTGAGGGCTTTCTTCCTGAGCCGCTGGCAGTAAAGATCCTCCATGGATGGCAGCTCCGTCCTGGTGATGTGCTGTGTAGTTTTCACCACCCATAAGGATGGGTCTGAGCTCCCACGGACGCAGTGAAATACATCTGTGGGGGTCGCTAGTACCAACAACCATTATTTGAATCACAAATAATGCATGTGTCAATGTAATGAGTATTATTTACGTTAACGAGGTAAATAGGCTAAAAGAAAAAAAACATCATATTTCTTGACTGGCAGCAAAAACAACCAATCACAGCAGTGCTTCTCTGGCTGGCTCTGTCCAATCACAAACAAGAAGTGTTCTCCCTAAAGGAATACCCTTTCCGTAATAGTTGAAATGCTGAAGCGTTTTGTAAAATGCTGTAGCGTTTTGTGAAATGCTGAAGCGTTTTGTAAAATGCTGTAGCGTTTTGTGAAATGCTGAAGCGTTTTGTGAAATGTCGTTGTGTTTTGTGAAATGTTGAAGTGTTTTGTGAAATGCTGTAGCGTTTTGTGAAATGCGGTAGCGTTTTGTGAAATGCTGAAGCGTTTTGTGATATGCTGAAGCGTTTTGTGAAATGCTGTAGCGTTTTGTGAAATGCTGAAGCGTTTTGTGATATGCTGAAGCGTTTTGTGAATGCTGAAGCGTTTTGTGAAATGCTGAGCGTTTTGTGAAATGCTAGCGTTTTGTGATATGCTGAAGCGTTTTGTGAAATGCTGAAGCGTTTTTTTGAAATGCTGTAGTGTTTTTTGAAATGCTGTAGTGTTTTTTGAAATATCGTTGTGTTTTATGAAATGTTGAAGTGTTTTGTGAAATGCTGTAGTCTTTTGTGAAATGTTGTTTTGACTTGCACTTCAGGGCCACCGTATTATTTGTTAATTCATCATGTAGTTTATGGGCACCGTACTACTATTAAGCGGCATATGACTGTATGATGATAAACTTATGATATTCTTTGCAAGCTGGATTTGCCCCAAAGGCCTCTGCACAGGGCCATATTGCAAGTTTGATTAAAATTCAACTAATTATGCAACCCTATCTTCAACCTATCCTCGCTTAAATTATTCAAGGTCAGTGCCTAAGTTTACAACACAGAGCACTATCGGAACAGAAGCTGGGTTGTCTGACAAAAAAAAATTGGACTTAAAATATGGCAGCTATAAAAGCATTTTTATGGTTCTGCCAGACCATTTTAATCTAATTATAGTTTATTTTTCTCATAATGATGCAACAATCTTCTCCAAAACGTTTTATTTTTATTCAAATGTCTTTTTGTTGTTATTTCACACAAACAGATCCTGTCAGGAATGGAAAGTGTCAGTCAGCAGACCATGAGTTATTTTTTATTACAAACATATTTTTTCTGTTCGTTGTTTTGTCATGTGACCACCAGTGATGACAATAATTGGAGTTTGAGTCCAGACTGCATCCGGATTACCGAGTCAGAGTGTGATCTGACCGAACACCTCACACCCTACGACAGGTACACACCTCTATCACCTGAATTATAACTATAATGTTCAGTAGATATCTGGGAAGCTGACATTCATCTAATTTGTTATTTTTAAGGCACTTGTGTTTTAAAATAGTCCTACAGAAACTCACATTTTCTGTTTTTCAAGATATATAATCATACATTTTAATGAAGCTAATAAACTGTGAGTTTGTTAAATCTTTAAATCTGATGTCAGGGCAATGACTAACACACTCATATCAGGATCATCACACAGCTCGGCAGTGTTGGTCTGTGAAAATTAGTTTTAAACCAAAGTGAAGAAACTTAACCGAGTCTTCAGTAGTATACTGTATGTATCATCTACATGTAAAAAAATCACATCTACTGTATACATCTATATCTAAAACTATAAAACCAATAAGTCTTCCAAATAAAACATGCTCTTCTATCTTTTTAAATCTAAGTTTGAGTAAGCTCACTTTATTAATATACATTTCTTGCTCCTTTTTAATTTGTAGATATCTGAGCATATTACCATATTGCTTCAGAATGTTGTGTTACATCCTGTGTAAAATCCAAACACCATGAATGTTGAATGTGCTTGACATGTCCCTCTCTTCCTGTGCAGGGCCTACAAGGCTGATATCCAGACTGAACCTGATCTGGTGGACTATGATGAGGACCTGGACAACTACCCTCACACGTACTCTGATCCCTTCAACCCCTACAGAGAGAGTAGGTGTCACATGCTCAAGCTCAAAAACTCCAAATCACACAGTAAATGTTATTTCATAAAATACTTAAAGGGAACTTTTAAACTGTCAATAAGTCTAATTATTTGATAGTCCAGGACGAGGGGTAATGAAGGATAGAAAAGGCTTCTCAAAAGACTAGATCCCTACTATTGTTAAAACCCATGCATCATAAACCTCTAATATGCAGGTTACTGCTACCCTATGTAGCCCAGTTATTCCCTAGTTTAATCAGGGAATGGCCCTGAGTTCGTTAACTCAATACATCTAATTTACAATGAAGAATACATAAGGTAATGTTGTCTTATTTCTCTTAAGTTATCCTGTTTATATTTTACCGATGTACCCTTTGTGTTATCTTGAGTCCCTTTAAGCACCTTTAAATACTGTAACTTCACTAGTATTAGATTATGTCTACTCTACTATAACATATACACACTGAACAATTTAGCTCAGAGACATATAATAGAAATGTATATTTAAATGTGTTCAGCACAATGTCACTTACCTTAAACACATTAGTTTAAATACCTCTATTAAAGGAAATCACCAAATATCACACTGGAATCAGTTTAAGAAATAGAGATCTCAATGATTTACTGTATACTTGTGAACAAACAACAGAAATATAGAGTCAGAATGTACCTTCAATAATGTCAGATTAATAATCCCTTTAATTGGAAATTATTATAATATCAAAATATTTCAGGTCACCTTTGAATCAATTTCACACTTAACTCAGTGGGCCCACACTAACTCAGCACACACACACACACAAGCCGGCAAATCAAATGAAATAAAACCCCTCACGTTGCAGGCCTGATGTGATGCTTGAGAGCGTTGAAAGTCAAAACTATTTGTCCTCTTCACTCAAATGAGCAATAAAACCAGAGCGATACCTTAAACATCTTCAACTCCAACCTGCAGCTGTACCGATCCCTCAGTCTCAGATGGTGATTAACGGCGGCGGGAAGGTGTCCAGCGACGGCGTGCTCTCTCGTATTGTCCAAAACCCCTCACTGTGTCAGTCAAGCCACCACAGTAACGCACACTCTCTGGGTGTTTCTCAATGTCGAGGAAAGCTGCTCCAGAGCCACTATTTCAAGGATACCACGTCATCGAGTTCCGCCGAAGGACTGTTCCAATGTCCAGGATAATTGGAATTCTACCGAGGCCGGCGTACTTCATTGCGGGAAATTTCGAGGCTGTACATGTGTATCCTCCGTGGTCTTAAAATCCCCACAATGCTTTGCGCACAGACCAATTTCCAAATCTTTGGCGGAAATCGCGCTCCATTTAAGGCGGGGCCTCGCATATGACGCACACCTGCACACCTGTTAGCCTGTTCCACAATTCTTCGTTTTCCGAGGCTAGGAAGGATTCTTGCCTCGCTTCTGAAGCAAGTGACTCGGAAGACATGTGCTACCAAGCAAGCCTCCTCGACATTGAGAAACATCCACTCTCTCCACATTCACTTCCTGCGAACTTCAACCCGCCCCCCTGAACCAATCAGTGAACAGCATTTTCCTTATTCACAAACACTACTTCCTCTTTCAACCATGAACTTTCCAAATAAAACACAATATTTATAATTATACATTTTAGTCTTTTCAACATATGTATTACACTTTGCCTTTTTAAACTGTTATGAAATATCTTGTAATCGTTATCTTTGCATGAACTAGATATTTTAACCACACTTATAACTAAATGACATATTTATTATCTTGCTTTAATTTCACTGCAAGGGTTATTTTCAACCTGGTTACACCTATATTAATAAATACATTTATTATTCAGATAACAATTAAGAATGCAGTATTATCAGACGGTAACTATGTCTTGCATTCTGTCAGAATGAGCAGAGGGATATGGGGTCAGATCAGTCTCAAAAATAAATAAATGCACACAGAAGGATACACAAATGTAATTCCGGATTTATATATAAATGTCTCCATCCACACACATATTTGTCAATGCACACACAAAAACTAATCTTATATTTTATAAATGTAAAAAAGTTTCACAAATATATTTCTGATCCACACACAAATAGTTACATCAAAAACCTATTTGAGTGTTGTTACATTTATATAAAAAACGCTTTCTGAGTCTGAATCTCTCTGCATTTGAGTGTGGATTTTTGAGACTCCACTGACGCCTCTAGATTCACACATAAAACATTTTAAGAGGCGAGTGTCTTCGGCCAATCAGATGTCTGCTTCATTTTAAGCCAATCACATGCGTGTGTCCCCACGAGGGTGTAATGCGTTTTCAACGTAGCGTAACATCTACGCTGATTGCGGAGTCTGGGGTCCCTGGCCGTGTTCTCAGGGTGTGACAGCCCCTTTTCCACCAAACCGGTTCCAGAGCCAGTTCCGGGCTAGAGCCTGATTTAGCTCTGGTTCTTCCTGTTTCCACCGCAGCGGAGCCCGCTCTAAGCACCGAAAACCGGTTCTTAGCTAACCCCACTCGGCTGCCCGGCAAGAACCAATACTTCACGCTTACGTCGGAGGCGGGGGGGCGGGATTAACCTGAGCAATAACAGTTCATGGCGAGTTCGGCAAATACAAGTTGTAACAAACAGTAGCGCTGAGCAAAGTGAATAGAACGTGACCACACACTTATAAAAAAAAAACACACTTTATAAAGTCAGGCAACACTAAACAGGCTTAGTGTGATTCTGTTCATTTTTACCTTACTTTGACCATCCGTTCGCTGTTATTTATCATTGTGGAGAGCAGGCAGACGTTTTCCTGTTGTTTTGTATTATAGCAGCTATCGGATGGAATCAATACATGAGCTGCACAGGTTCTCATGTCCGACTATCACAAGTAGAATCATAATGAAAAATACGCCGCTAAAATGTGCCTGTAGAAAACGGCTTGTGCCACAATAGGATAGCAACAACAAGTTGTCAAGATAGTCAGATTAGCTTCGGTTGCTATGCTAACATCACCCATTTTATACCAGAGAAACTTTCATAACAGCGTTGTGATGCCAAACAGCGTCAATTCATACTGACACACATTCACTTATGGGGATGGGGGATATTTATCAGCTGATTGTGTGACAGTCATTCAGATTGAACATAGTAAAAAAATATAAATTATAGTGTCCGTCCAAAAAAAAAACATTACTTATAGTGAAAACCACCCTTGAATGATGGGATCGGAGAATAAAAGCAAGATTGATGCAAAACAAGTGATATTTGACCTTTTTAGAGAGGTTTAGCAAAATAAAACACTTCTGGGGTCATTTGGGTGGATTTGCCGTTTCTCTGGAACCCATTGGTCGATTTTGATGATTGACACCTCTTTTTAACCGTTAGAGCCAATAGAATCGAGGGGGGATCCTAAATCCACATACACTACACCATGAGGAGTGAGAGTGATGCGCACGCAGTTTGCCCAAACCGAAAGCTACGTTACACTGTGAAAACGGAAAACTGAAATTGCCATAAATATAATGATGGATTATCAGTAATTATTTCAAAGTGACACAGACACATTGGATTAACCATTGGATTAACCTTCAGCAGCGTTTTTATCGTTTTAATGCCATTGAACAAAACTTTTGTTCAAAAACAGCAAAGGTAAGACTATTTCCCGTTTTTGCTCCGTAAAGCTACGTTGTGTGATGTCTGGGTTCGCTTCTCCGGCCGCGAGTTTTGATCGCACAGTGATGATACTAATACTTCTAGAATCTGTGGAATCTCAGCTTGCTAGCTGATATCTTGTTTGTGCAGATCCGATAAGTAATAAAGTATTTCTACCGTGAGTTCTGTGCTAAGTGTGTTAGCATTTCTTCGCTCAGGGCTCATTTAGACGCTTCTTGTGAGACTTGTGTTTTGTTTCGGTAAAAATGGTTCGTATCGTCAGTTAGCTGAGTTTCTTCCCGTTAGGTGGGTATGACACATTAATAGTTTGTTAAATGTTAAGAAGCCCTCAGACGCTGCGTTTTTGCGCGGGTCCGTGGGGCTCAACAGGTTAAGCCCAATTGCCCCCGCCGGCGGCACTAAACGAAACACAAGGGTAACACCGAGCGTCTAAATTAGCACTAAGCACATAACTCACGGTAGCGATATTTTATACTTCATGCAATCTGCACAAACTAGATATCATATGAAAGCTGAGATTCCACAGATTCCATTGGTATAAGTATCATCACTGTGCGACCAAAACTCACGGCAGCGAAAGCCAGGAAAGACAACACACAACTTCACTTTACGGGGCCAAAACGGCAAATACGTCTTACCTTTGTTGTTTTCTGATCAAAAATGTTGTTCAAGGGCATTCAAACGCATATAAACGCTGCTGAAGGTTAATCCAATGTCTATGTGTCACATTGAAATAATTACTGATAATCCATCATAACATTTATGAACGTAGTTTTCATAAAGAGTGTAACAGAGCTTCCGGTTTAGGGCATGCTGCGAGCGCATCATTCTAACTCCTCAATGGTAATGTTTAAATGGATTTAGGAACTTCCCCTCGATTCTATTGGCTCTAACGGTTACAAAGAGGTGTCAATCACCCAAATCTACCAATGGGTTCCAGAGATACGGCAAATACACCCAAATGTACCCAGAAGTGAGTCTGCCTGGACATATTTTTTCTAAATCTCTCTAAAAAGGTCAAATTTCACTTGTTTTGCATCAATCTTGATACAGGGTACTTATTATATGTTATAGTTTGGATTCCTAAAGGTTTTTGGCTACTATCCCACCATTCAAGGGTGGTTTTCACTATAAGTAATGGGTTTTCTTTAGACGGAAACTATAATTTAATTGTTTTTACTATGTTCAATCTTAATTGACTTTAAAGGTCCCATATCATGCTTTTCTGGTTATTACCCGTCCCCTTGTGTGTTATGTAGCTTTTTATGCATGTAAACGGTCTGCAAAGTCAAAAACCCTAAAAGTACACCCTGTGGCGAGTAAAACTCTAACACAGAAAATACCTGTCTATGCTGCCCCAGAATGCCTCGTTGGAGATTTTTCTTTTTCCATTTTTTTCTTCCGGGAACCAAGTGACGTAACGACGACCCAATGGACCAATTGGTCCAAATGGACCAATCCATGGAGGTCCTCACACACCAGGATCCCTTGGCGTCACTATCAAACGCAGTGGGGGGACCTTTAGCGTCGATTTTCAACTATCAGGGAGTCCCATTGACTTGCATAGAGCTTTTCTCAGCCGCAGCTGCGTGGATCTCCACTCACAGTTCGTCACACACTCACAACGTGTGTGTGCTCAGGCTGAGTTCAGGCTGAGTTTCGCCGTGTCTCGCTGCTCGCAGACCCCACGCAGCAACCAGGAAACGACACCAGTAATACAGCTCACACTGTCGTCTCCTCGAGTCTCAAAGGGCGGAGCAGCGAGCCCCGCAACGTGCCGCCAACACGGCACCCAGACCCCACGCAGCATTCTCATCTGTTTGTCATTACTGGTGTCATTTTCTGGTTGCTAACAAACGCCATTGTAACACATAAACACACATCAGAGCACAGTGGGCTCATAGGGAGGGGGGGGGGCAGGAGCTCCAACAAGGCGTTTAGGACAGAGAGTGAATACACATACTGTACAGAGATGCTGTATGAGAAACCAATGTGATTTTGGAACATTGAACAATGTAAATCTATTCTAGTAGACCTCAACAATGGAATTATGATCAGTAGAAATGGCCATGACATGGGACCTTTAAAATAAAAAAAATCTATATTGATTCTGACACTTCTACAGCCAACTCACAGGTGTATCATTGCTTTGAGAAAAAATATTATTCATTTACCCCTTTTAGAAGTGAAGATATAGTCATTTGTTCTGGGCATGTCATTTTCGAGCCTGAGGCCTGAAAAACAGGCTCAGGGCTTAACAGGTTAACGGGAGACTAAACTCTACCGTGAGTTAACGCCGTGAGCTAACGGGAGACTAAACTCTGCCGTGAGTTAACGGGAGAATAAACTCTGCCGTGAGTTAACGGGAGACTAAACTCTGCCGTGAGTTAACGGGAGACTAAACTCCGGTGGACGAGCAGCACAGCAGCGGTCGGTAAATGCCGCTGAACCACATTAATAAACAATGGACCACGGCACTCTGGAGAAAAGTACAAGGGTTGAGAAGTAGTTATTTAATTTAATCTGGCTTCGTATGATTAAAAGCAACACGATCATCGACCCGACGCAGTCCCCTATTGTTGTTGTTGTGAGCGGCATTGGGGAGAAAATCAGCAACGTAAACGGTGATGTCATGACGCAGCAGAGGCAGCACCAGTCGGGCTCTGAGCGGTGGAAACACAAGTGGTGCTACAGAGAAGAACCAGTTAAGCAAAGGAAAAGCACAAGAACTAACTGAGCTACCTTCATAATTAAGCAAAATTAATAATTCGAGATTAATGTATGACTAACGACAAGATGTGTAGTAGCGGGAGCGCCACTTCAGGCTGCCATGTTGTTGGAGATGAACTTTGAACTGTCACCCCCCCGGACTCTGTCACACCCCCAGACTCTGGGTGTTTCTCAATCTCGAGTAAAGCTTGTCCAGAGCCACTATTTCAAGCATACTACGTCATCGAGTGCCGCCGAAGTACCGTTCCAATGTCCAGCATACTTGGAATTCTACCGAGCCCGGCGTACTTCATTTGGAGAAATTTCGAAGCTGCACGTGTGTAGACTCTGCGGTCTTAAAATCCCCACAATGCTTTGCGGACGGACCAATTTCCCAAAATCTGTGGCGGAAAATGTAAGGCGGGGCCTCTCATATGACGCACCACTGCACACTTGCTAGCCCTGTTCCACTCTTCGTTTTCCGAATGCCAGGAAGTATTCTTGCCTCGCTTCTGAAGCAAGTGACCCGGAAGACATGTGCTACCAAGCAAGCGTACTCGAGGGTGAGAAATCACCCCCCCGGACTCTGTCACACCCCCACACTCCGCAAACCGCGTAGATGTTACGCTACATTGCAAACGCATCAGGCACACCCTCTTGGACACACACACATGTGATTGGCTTAAAATGAAGCAGACATCTGATTGGCCGGAGACACTCGCCTATTAAAAAAATGTATGTTTGAATCTAGCTGCGTCAGGGGAGTCTCAAAAATCCACACTCAAATGCAGAGAGATTCACACTCGAATGCTGAGAAATTCACAATCAAATGCAAAGAGATTCACACTAGGGATGTTAAGATTCACCGATTCGCATCGGTGCACGGGCATAAACGTTCAAGATGCGAGTGCACCGGTTGAAAGAGTGCACATCGGCTAAAGTTTGGGTTGAACTCGCGATGCATCGATTGTAGCGTCTTTGCATCGGTAAAAAACTGATTCATTCATATAATATCCTCTCATCCTGTCAGCACTCCGCAGAGACGATCTCTGATCTTTGCTTCGCACTACGGAGGCCGAGAGTCTCAGTTATCAACAAACATGGAAGTCGAGGAGAAAGAGAAACACAGCGCACCGAAAAATACCTACAAATCAAACGTTTGGCAACACTTTGGATTTTTCAAGAAAGACGGTCAACTTGAAAAATCGCTCGCAAATTGTAAACGATGCCGTGCCACTTTAAAGTACACAAGTAGTACGAGGAACTTAGCGACGCACATAAAGAGGCGACATGGGGTCTGCGGCTGAAAAGAAAAACCTGAAAGTAAGACATGAGTTCAATCACTCAGTGAGGTGTTCTGTCAGAGAGAGCGGTGTTTAGTTTACAGCAGACTGTGACTGCCAATAAGAGTTTAAATGTCTTCCTCACTGTCAGCAGTTATGAAAGACCTGTTTGTGAAAGGTTATTTGTATTTTTTATTGTTCATATAGAAACCACTGCTTTCTGCTCACTGGGGAGTTAGCCTATGAATGAGTGTTAAGCACATCAGGCTGGCAGCTGTATGGGCATTGCACTATGGTAGTTGTTATTTGCACATTGTTAATCCTGGGCAATGCATCCTTAAATTGTTTAACTGTGAGGTGTTGTACAATTGTACTGTAGCCACTCTGGAGAGTTTTTAAGGTAAAAAAGAAACAGCATGATGGGATGCGCAGTACTAGTAGAGAGAACCAAATATGTAAAGCACTTTTTTGTTAATTTATGATTTGCTGCATATAAGGAATAAAACCAAAATCCTCTGTCGTACCATATTGAAGTATCATTATTTTTGCATCGTGTTGAATCGCATCGTATCGCCCCGAATCGCATAATGTTGAATCAAATCGTATCGAACTGTATCGCAACAGGGGTGAATCGTATTGTATCGCATCGCCTGGTGTTTCAAATGTATCGTTAATGTATCGTATCGTTGGCAACGTATCGAGATGCGCATCGCATCGGCCTCAGTGATGGAGATGCACATCCCTAATTCACACACAGAGAGCGTTTTTTATATAAATGTAACAACACTCAAATAGTTTTTGATGTAACTGTGTGTGGATCAGAAATATATTTGTGAAACTTTGTTACATTCATAAAATGACAAGTTTTTGTGTGTGCATTGAAAAATATGTGTGTGGATGGAGACATTTATATATAAATCCGGAATTACATTTGTCTATCCTTCTGTGTGCATTTATTTATTTTTGAGACTGATCTGACCCCATATAGGGAGGCTCATAGAAACAGGAGCAGCTTTTCGAGTTTGGCTAACCTAACATTAAAACCAAAAGAGCTGGTTAAAAAAACACTTATTGTCTCCGTCTGACGGGATGAATCTTTATTGTTAGCACCGAGCTCCGGCGTATGATAGGTCTGAACTTCTGTCACATGCTGTGTACCTGGAGCTGCAGCTAGCAGCATGTATGAGTAGTTTGTTTGTTTGCACAGTGACAGTGAGTGTCTCTGCATTAGCATTTTAGCTCACAGCTACAGTATTTAGTAAATCCACACAGACTTACCTGTGACTTAGGTTGTGGTTGTTGTTGTTTGACTTGTAGTCATAAACTTTGTGTATGCATTTTTGACGGTTGCATTGTTGTACAAAAGTTAACAATTAGTAACCTGCATTTCAATGATGTAACGGTGATTTAGCCCAGCATTACTGCATCTCGTTATGGTATAGCCTAGTAACCTACATGTAGTAGATTACATTCATTACCCCCCTGTAGCTCCTGTGCTGCTTTATTGTTGGTAAGTAGGTGCATAGACTTGCTGTTGTAAATGAATGTAGGATACTTATGGTGGTGATACTGTGGTGTTTTAAACAAGTACGATAGTTGGATATTAGCCTTCCCTATTCTGAGCCTCACCCACGGCTATGATAATATATTTTAAAGCAACAGATAACTGTGTGAACAGGCACATACCTGTTGAATTAATGGTTTCATATTGTTAACCATTGCTTCTCCTTCAAGCTTCAGCCTGCTCTGTGTGAGGCGTTCAGCTGATAGAGTTTCATGCTGGCAGTATCAGAGGCAGCAGACCTGTTGATTCTTGCTGTGTTTTCCTGCATAAAGCAGCTTATCTGTCTTGTGCTTAGCTGGAACCCAATGACAAAGATCTCTTTATTTTTTATTTACATTCCATACAACATAACTGCATTATCTAAAGTGTTCCGAGGGAAACATAATTTCACCCGGATACTGGGTGCCGTTTTAAACGTGCAATTGTCAAAACAAATAAAACTACTTGGACAGTTTTAGAAAATAGATTGTAGTTTAGATATGTTTGTTAATTAATTTAAATAAATACAAAATCAACATAGATTGGACTTCACACAGGAGACTAACCCCTCAACCCCTTCCTGTACTTCCGCAACCTGATTAGAAATGTATTTCAGATATATGTCCAAAAAAATAGTAATTTATTGGAAAAATCATTTCCCATGAAACATATTTGACAAAAGCAGTGCGGTTGCATGGGAACATAATTTTTTGCAGACAAGGATGACTGAAGATGGGCCACTGGGGAAGCATGTATATAGAAAAATAAAATTGCTCAGAAGATTTATCCTTCAGGGACACTGTACTTGAGTGTATGAAGTACACAAGAAAGCATTGCTCGTGCCCCCTCTACAAAAAGGGTGTTAGCAGATTTAGACTTATACCTTTTGTCTCCCTGCAGCAGAAAGGTGACTATTCTCAGCAGCTCAAGTTTAGCCATTCATCACGGCGTTATTTATTAGATGCACACAGGTCAATAGACTTAAGGACAGAGAGAGAAGGGGCGTGACTCCAACGGCCTTATACCCCAGGTAGTGACATCACCATCATGTGCTTCAGCTATCCAATGAACACAGTAGTAGTCGCAGCTACTTACAAAAAATATGGTACACAGTATTACATGGAGTCATACAATATACATGTCTCTGTATGTTATACCTCAACAAAGGGGGTTTTCCATTGGATTTCTGCAGAGAATGAGATCTCTGGCAAACACTTTTATGATACTTACACATTTTGTTCAGCAGGATAATCTCCACATGCTAACACCAGTTTTTGACCTCCTGAGGCTTAAATGCAGTGGCGAGCCGTCAGGGCCCTCTAGGCCCTCTCTGAGGGCCTAAGATATTCTAAAAAATAATATTTGAAAACACAAAAAAACAAACAATTTTTTTTAATATTTTTTTTTGTTATATTTTTCATTAGTTTTACCTAAATAACTTGATTTAATTGTATTTAAAATAACATTTCCAAAGAAATAAATCCTTTGAATCTGCCTGTTCAGTTTCTGTTGGAATGTGAAGGGTTAAATGCCGTCTCTGCAGTGACTGTGAAGACGGGGGAGCTTGTTGGTCCCTCTGTACATTCACAGAGGGCCAGCTATAGTAACTGAACGAGAGAGTAATGTCAAGTGACAGTACAATTGACCAATCATATCTTCCCTCTAAATGGGTGGGCTTTATTTTCGCGGACTTTATGACAAGTTCCGCCCGCTGTGAAGTCTATGCAAGTGGTGCAGTGACGTGTCCTAAAACCCGGAAGTAAGCTGCTGGTTCCCTCGACACAAAAACAGTGGGATTTCTCCATAGGATTTTGGAAAATAGCTCGAAATAAGGTCTGTGGAAAACGAACCTGTTTGATAAATGCACGTTTTGTTCAGCCGGATAATATCCACATGTCTACCCTACTTTTATAATTTTCGAATCATAAATCTAATCGATAGATTTCTGATTAGCATAAATTCGCTCATGATGGCTCACGTCAGTGATAGTGATGACATCGTTGCAAAATTATTAACCGAGTCATTTTCAAGATTGAGTTACAATGATAAACTGGAGTGGCAAAGGATCAGCTGCATGACCCGCCATCAAGTGCTTCATCCAAAAGGACAGGAGGATGGACTTTGTGTTTAAGTGATTTGATCATCAAAGGTAGGCCTAAGTTTTGATTGATTGATTGAAAATTTTATTAACAGATTGTAGAATGGGTACAGTACAGTACAGCTCAATACACACAATTGTTAAGGGGATGCAGACCAGAGAAAGACTTTCGTCTTGTTTACATCAGGGTCCCCCATTTCCAATTCATCGTAACATATATGACATACATGACATACAGATAGATTACATTTTCATTTTATTCAAATACAAATCATCATAACATATATGACATACATGACCTTCAGATAGACAGTACTGTTACATGTGGACATTTATGACATACCAGATCTACAAATATACAGCACTGTTTGTGAGTACAAGAGTCTAAAAAGAGAGTATATACATTGGTGGGGGGGGGGAAACTACATTGTAGGGGGTTGGGTTTGGACATTTACAGGGGCCAGTTTCGAATTGCTGTCTCTCTTAGGTGCTCTATTAGAGAGGTTTTGAAGGTGAGTAGTGATTCACATTCCTTTACAGCTGTGGGTAGGGCGTTCCACATCGATGTGGCATAATTGCGAAACGTGTTTAGTCCCTTTTTTGAGCCAAATCTGGCTTTAACATGATTTGTGGAGCTCCCTCTGGTGTTGTGGTCATGGTATTCATTGACCTTTGGGAAGTATTTTGACATGTACATGGGTACCTTAGTGGTGTAGTGTATCTTGTAGACCAAGCCCATTGCAAGTTGCTGTACTCTGTCGTCTACTCTAGGCAATCCTAGGTTGTCAAAGTGGGCAGGGGTGAGGTGGGTTCTAGATGTAAGATCAAGCAGTGGTCTGACCAGTTTATTTTGTGATGTCATTTTCAATGTGGGCCACCGTGCCGACTTAGTTCATTTCTAATTGTTACTCTGCTGTGGGTGCCCTGTCATGATAGGTGTTTATATAAATGGTGCACTGTTGTTTTGTGTGGTAGAGGGTCGCTGTCATTGATGCGTTTGGCACCCCGGGCCGTTGTTTTGATATTCTGCTGAAGTATACGCTGTGACGTAATAACTCTTCTTTTTTTTCGAGGGAAGGGGGGGGGGGTCAGAGGGCCTAGGTATAAAACTCACGGCTCGCCACTGCTTAAATGCAATCTCCAGAAGTAAACATGTAGTCACTTGTTAGCAACCGCTGTGTTCTGACACATAGAAGCTTCAGACATTCACCAGTGGGGTATTTACTGATATATTTTACATCGAGGAACAAAACGTGACCAGCTTTTGTTAACCACACTTTCAGGTTCCAACCAAAACACCTTCAAATACCATTGAATTTTGAGACCAGGGAATCTGAAGTGGTAACACGCTAACTCATTTCTGCACTACTCTATAGAGACACAGAAGCTCCTCTTAAAAAAAATAGAGGATAAAGCATTAAGTGGTTAGCCAGCACAACAGTAAAAAAAAAAAAGGGCCTGTAGTACTGACCCACAGCTTTATGAATAGGACTCTTATGAACTCTCTCATGTCTCATGGTCCCCTTTGATTGGTCCTCTCCTCAGGTAAAATCAGTGCGGTGGACATCACGGTGGAGGCTGTGGATGAGAGCAGAGTCATGGTCAACATCACAGATCCTCTGACCGGGATTCACCGGCGTGGGAAGCAGCTCAGCCTCAGAGACATCCTCCAAAATGACCTCAAGTATAAGATCAGCTACTACAAGTCTGGAAGTACAGGCAAGGTACAGAACTGCTCTGCAAAGACCACACTGAGACACTGCAGAGCGCAGGCATACAGTCTCACCTGAGCACTGAGAATGAACAGTTGTATAATGTACGTTGAATGTTTTTGATTTATAAATATAATTTATCAGCTAGATGTTTCGGTACCACTTTACTTTAGGTTATTAATTAGGTTGTAAACACTTTATTAATCATTAGAGTCATTTATAAACCAGTTCTAACATAGTTTTCATACATCAACACAGGCCCACTATTTGGCAAGATGACTAAGCCTTATATTGGCTACCTACTTCGTCTTCTTCATTAGCCAACATCCTTGGTATCTGTTGTTCACTGAGTTGATTCTCCCCCCATCCATCTTGATGTTTCTTGGCATCTCTTTATGACCATTTATCAATGAGTTACTAACATTTAAAACTCCCAAAAGGGAGCCTTGTAAAGTGTAAAACACATTCCCATTTTTTACGAGTTACTACCATTTCTAATTGTTAAAAGGGAGCTTTATTGTAAAGTGTTAAACAAATCACCATTTTATTAATGAGTTACTACCATTTATAATTTCTTTAAGTTATATTAAGCCTTAAAGTTATGCATAAATTAGGGCGTGGTCACATTGAGTGACAGGTAATTCCAGTGACTGCTGTTGTTAGCTTCCTGTCTCTCTGCTAGCAGCTCCGTGATGCTACAGGGACTCAGCCTGCTCAACTCATCCGGGGAACATAACTTGAACTCGACCGTGTTTGTTATGCTGGTGCCTTGTGGACTATTCTTCATTCTTATATCGGACTATTGTGACTCGCTCTGCGGTTAAAACAGACGGTGCATGAAGGCGGTTTTACGGTAAGTGAAATTCGAGTACTTTATTTATGTGTTGCTTATGTTTTTAGTCAGCTAACGTTAATTGATGTTAAGGCTTGGGTTAGCATGTAAGCAAGTGGTAGCTACGATGCTAATCGTAGCCTCCAAGTTAAAACGTAATAGAGAAGTGTTAAGCATTAAGTGGGATAATACTGTAGAATAAACATCTTCTGTTTGAGGTTGGTAAAATAAGGTCATCCTTGTAAGTTAGAGAGATATTTTATTAGGTAGGTAACTTTATGCATTGCTAAGGTTCATTTAAATTCGCTATGATCGATTATGTAGACAAGCTAACGTCAAAGTAGTGTTGAAAAGCGGCGTAGTGTATGTGAAATTAACCTCACAATAAGATGTGTGTATATTACAAATAATAACGTCATATTTCAAGATGATTACTTAGATATTACAATATGGTTGGTTGAGCTGGAGTTCATTATTGAGGTTACACGTTAACGTCACAGTCATATCTGAAGAACAGACCCAAACCTTGTTGTTTTTATTCATTGTATTACCAAATTGGTATCAAATAAATAGCAAGCATTGGTAACACCAATGCTGATAAAGTAAACTATTTTATTTGAGTATTTGTGTCTGGGAGAAGGTACTGTACCCAGTTCCTATGTTCGGCAGTTATTGACTGGGCTTTCTTGTACAAGAGAATACAAAAAATCAATATGGACCATTACTGTATAAATATCCTTAAATGATGTTATACAATGCACCTAATAAACAAGTATGGCATTTTGAAACATGATGTGCAACAATTTTTACTGTAATTTGTGTGCATTTTGTTGTTAACTAAGATGATGTTATGATTTATTTTTTGTTAGTATGCACGTGGACGCTTTGGACATACCTGGAGAAGGAAGAAATGGGTCTTCGGAATGATGGGAGTTAAAGACAAAAGGCGGAGACTAGTGTTGAAACTAGTGGAGAAACGATCAAGATGCCACCTTGTCCCTCTGATTAGACGGCATGTTAAGTCAGGAAGTAGCATTATTAGTGATGAGTGGAGGGCATACAGGAGAGTGCTGAGTAACATGGGGTACAACCAATACACCACAATACACCATAAACCCAAGCAGGTGGTTTGTGAACCCCCAGACTGGCAGTCATACCCAACATAATGAAAGAGCTCGGTCGACCGTCAAAGGACATGTCCGTAGACTGAGAGGAAACCGTACAGAGAGTTTGTTGGAGGAACACCTCAAGGTTCTTGAATGGTCATCTTGGCTTGGCTCTGCTCACCCTGATGGACTGCTTGGACGCTTGTTCAAGGATATACACAAAGCCTCTCCAGTCTGAGTACCATTATGTCTTACCAAGTCTTTCATTTATGTCTGAGAAAAGCTTTTATGTTTAAATATGTGTATCAGTCATACTAAACAGTCATTACTTTGAGTCCTGATTCTCTTCATGTGTGAATAAAATGTTTTGCTTGGCTCTTTTGCATCTTACTTTGCATTTCATGTGAAAAATGTGTATTAGGTCAGCGTGAATGTTATAACTCATTCATAAATGGACATGTGTATTAAACTTAAAAACACCGCACCCTTTCAGTAGTTATAAATGTTAGTGACTCATCAATAGATGGTGATGTGTTTCACACTTTACAATAAGGCTCCCTTTTACCAAACATAAATGGTAGTAACTCATTAATAAATGGGAATATGTTTTACACTTTACAATAAGGCTCCCTTTTGGCAGTTAGAAATGTTAGTAACTCATTCATAAATGGACATAAGAGATGCCAAGAAACATCAAGATGGAAGGGGGGAGAATCAACTCAGTGAGCAACAGATACCAAGGATGCTGGCTGATGAAGAAGACGAAGTAAGCTAAGTAGCGAATATAAGGCTTAGCAGTACAGATAAATGTGGGCTCACTATTTGGCAAGCAACCTGTCACAGTCGCCCTGTTTATCTCATGTCTTAGAAAAGAAAATTGTTCACAAACTAATTAATAAATGAATTACAAACTATTCGTAAACCCTTTATAAGGGTAGTCTTATTGTAAAGTGGTACTGATGTTTCAAATGTTAATTACTGTATTATTATGGTTGATTAAAATATTCGTGTTAGAGCTGTGTCATCCAACCCGACACAGAAACAATGTATCTTTATACACGGGACAAACCCTTTTTGGTTGAACTTTGCTTTTAAAGAAAGCTTTACAAAATAAGTACATGGACACAATATATTAGTATTTATTATATTATTTATTACTTCTCCAACACTGTGCTTTATTCACGTCATTTTGGCTAACTCTCCTTGTCAAATTGTCAACTGATCTATTAATCACCATAATTTTTTACAAAAAAAAACATTTGATCCCATAGAATTATATAATTTAAACTTATATTTTTATAATTCTTTAAACCAAATGTTTCAAAACATTGTAAAGCTTTTACTTCTCCTCCTTTAGTGAGCTGGTAGCTATTTTGTATTCATTCGGATGGAGCCGGGCTAGCTGTTTCCCTCTGTTTCCATTCTTTGTGCTAAGCTAAGTTAACCAGCTGCATGCTTTAATGGAAATTTGAATTTTGTCAGCTAACTTTGAAGATTTTAGCAGCATATAACTATGAACTCCCCATGTCTTTATTAATATTGATACCTGCTTTACCAAGAAACTATTAATGTTCAAGAAATTACTTTAAACAAAATGAACGTCACCGATAACTCAACTGTTGTCACTGTAAGACAAAGCTAATCTTTGAGACACTGAGACATGTGGTAAATATGCCATCGTCCTACTAAAGATGAATAAAGATATCAAATAAAACAAGTTTTAAGGTTTATACTGAAATTGAGCAGCTACACAAGATGATTTAAAAGAAAGTTCTGATAGTGAGCTTTACTCAGTAAGCGACCTGTAGCTAGTGTTGCTACTATTATTGAAATATAGCGAGTTTAGTGTTTTTTTTTTGTTGTGTTTCTTATTAAATCTAGCTTACTTTTGCTACCTTCTCTAATGTTACCTCCCCAAGCTTTAAGTGAGTGATTGTAATATTTCCTCTTTATTATCAGAGAGACAACATATCTGACTCGAGTATGGCCGAGGTGTCGAAGCTGGATGCAGGAGAGAGTTACTGCTTCATGGCCGCAGCGTTCATCCCCTCCAGACCCAAAAGCAGCCAGCTGGGGGCGTGGAGCCAGCAGCTTTGCACACCTCTAGAGGGGAGCATCCTGCATGGTGCGGCTCTCTATACACACTTCACACCACACACCCCACACTACACACTACACACCACACACCACACACTACACACTACACACTACACACTACACACTACACACCACACAGTACCAGCAGTGTCACATCAGTTGCCTGGCCGGGTCATGAGTCCTGCGTGTGGCTTTTATGCAGAACAACCACTTTAGTTTGGTGCTCACAGGCCTCTCTGGTTGACGTACTTTGTGGTCATTTTCAAGAGTTCCTTCATTCCTTTTTAGGAACTAACATTGTGTTGTTCACTGTCAGAGTGACTCACACAAACAGTGTGTCCCTAAAGGCAAACACAAAACATCTGCTAAGCTGATCCTCTTGGGTTTTGAAGAACTGTGTGAAGCTAAGGACACTCAGTGTCTTAAATTCATGTTAAATGTGGGAATAACAGAGTACAAAAGTGAAAGCGCAAAAGTTTTTCTTTAAAATGAAACGTCCCTGAAACCTTTTTGTGTTAATGTGGGATGGAAAATTCAAGTACGCAAGTAGTATACAAGTAGTAATATTTCAAGAATAAAATACAGTATTAAAATACAACTTTGATGCAAGGTTTAAGCATCAGAATATAATTAAAAGTAAAAGTCCAGATACTGAATCCATTTAAGAATAATTGATGTAATACTTTGGGATTATATTTAGTGATCCATAAATGTATTAATCACAATTTTTTTAACAATATATTCGGCTGGTTATAGATCTGAATTTTATCATGGAAACAATAAAATGCTTCTTAGCTTAAAAAAACTTAAATAATGATGATAAATTATTGTAATAAATTAAATTATATATTAATTGATACATTATATTATAATGTGTCCTATTATGATGTATCTGAATGTTTAAAGTCACAAACAAAACATGTTGCAGAATACAAGGTAAAATAATGTTATTAGTAAAAGATATTACAAAAAGGTAAAAGCTAAAGAACCTCAAAGGAGTACTTAGATGCAGTACTACAGTACACTGTAAACAGATGGCTAGGAACTGTGTTCAGACTGATGATTGACAGCTCCACCTGTCTCACTGTGCCCCCCCCACAGAGCTAAACCTGGGCTTTTGGGTCGGTATAACCTTCATCCTGCTCACAGTCTTCTTCGTCATCGTCACGGTGACCGTCCTCTGCTGCAGATGCTGCCGACAGAGAAACTCAACTCAGTCATCCACACCTGTTTAGTGTGTGTGTGTGTGTGTGTGTGTGTGTGTGTGTATGTGTGTGTATGTGTGTCTTTAGGGTGCTGGAATCTCTCCTTTTCTCTTTGTTAACACTGTATTTGTCATTATTTTCTTATTGTATTTTCACATTAGTGTTAATGTTAGTTGTGCTGCTTGTTCTAACACCTCTATGTGTTTAATATCTGAATTTTAAAACTGTTCACATTCATCAACTGTTGAAATAAGTACTCAAATATTTTACTTTAGTAAAAGTAGTAAAAGTGTAGTCTATTTTTTTAATAGGAGAAGTCCTGCATTCAAAATTCGACTAAAAGTGCAAAAGCATTAGCATCAAAATATGATGAAAGTACCAAAACTAAAAGTACTTATCATGAAGAATGATCTATTCTCAGAATAACATATATTATATTATATATATTTATATATTATTGGTTACACATCCATATGTACATTATTTGATTAGTTGATTTATATTTGTATTACTGATATAAGCCTGCAGAATAACTACTACAGTAACTAAAATTAACAATGTAAAGGAACAAAAAGTACAATAATTGGCTCAAAACTTTAGTGTAGTAGAAAAGCAAAAAGGAAATAAAAGTTGAAGTTTAGGTCAAATTGTACATAAAACTGTGAGCCACCAGTGCATTAATCCCATGTGTTTAAATGTGGTCCAAAAATCACCAGATCAACAATCATGGACAATTTCGTTTTTAAATATCATATTCTTACCACAGCTACATTCCAAACAGGAAGAACTGGCGTTAGATTAAACATGTGATTTGTCTTCCTGTTACACTGTATTAGTGCAGACTCAATGTGTAACATTCTCTCACAAATATACCCTCTAATTCCTTTTTTACCCTGTCATGTAAATCCTGTTTCCCTCACACTGTTTCTTCTAAACACAATTGTATTATTATTTTTGTATTATTATCTTTCCTTCATGTTCAGGACCAAATTAAAGTAACCACTAAATGACAGGACATGAAGTGTTTAGTGACCCCTAGTGGCTGCCCCATGACACTGCAGCAACATGGGCAAACTCATCTCTAAATCCAGATTCAGCTAATCTTTAAAAAAAAAGCTTGTTTATGGAATCATTCAAAATCAATGATTATTTGTATGTGTCACAGGAGTACCTTTTGTTGATCAAAAGGATTCAAGCAATAAAACATTTACAAAAAAATAAAATCTTCTCCAGATCCTATTATTACTAAAAAAACATTTTGCTTGATTTGAACATTGTTTTTTGTATTGTGGGGATTGGATAGAACGTTAGCATGTATCTGACCGAGCTAAAGTAAGATATGTTGCTTTTAGTGGCAAACAGTCATCAGAATGACCAGCAACTGTCCCTCAGCTCCACAGAATGCTTTACCTTTTATGACCCAACAACTAAACTCTCCTCAGCAGCATGAGCTGTTTTCAGAGAGAAGAACTACAACAACCCACCGCAGACTGGCTGCTCAGCAGCAAACAGCAGACACACAGTTAGCTGCTGAACAAACCAAATGAAGGAATTTAATGGAATCCACATGCAATCGTCACAAATGTTCACAGCAGCGCACACATGGGGACATTTATGGGAGGCGTGTGGTGCAGTGGGTTGTGCGTTGGTGTTCGGATCAGAGGGTCACAGGTTCAAACCCCACTGCAGTCAGCATGTCGTTGTGTCCCTGGGCAAGACACTTCACCCCAAATTGCTCCTGTGGGGATTGCCCACAGTATTGAGTATGTATTAAGTCGCTTTGGATAAAAGCGTCTAACAAGTGACATGTAATGTAATGTAATTTATACTCTGAATTGAACCCATCCCAGTATTAGGAGCAGAGGGTACTCTGTACAGGGGCAGTGTGGGGGTCTGGTGCCTTGCTAAAGTACACACCTTGGTAGTTCAAAATAGATGAAGTGGCACCTCTCAAAGTACCAGTCCACGCTCTGTAAATGGTCCGATCCAGGACTAGAACCAGCAACCCCCTGTTCCAAAGCCAAGCCGGACTGAACTGCTGGGCCTGTAAAGCATTATGAAACTTCAAAAGTGAGATATTTACTTCTTTGGTGTTAGTATAGAGCAAACGGATGCAGGTGGATTCAATCAGCCTGCATGTGACATAGCAGAGACAAGTGTGAATGGCTTGTTGAATCCCCTTTTCTCTGATAGAAGCCCCCCAAAAAAGTGAGTGGGTTGTCTACTTTCATGATCTGAGTTGGTACTCTGTCTAGATCCCTAAGTGAATGTGCACATGCACTGAGCAAGTGGGGTTTTTGATATCATTTTTTAGAATGATATAAGAGAAAATCAGCAGTCTCTTAAAGACAAACCAGACTCCATGTTTTAATCATATGAGTTTTATTTCTTCATTTTTCAAACACAGAACCTCACATTTAGACGGCAACACATACAACATCACACATAAATGTATTATCATATGAAGAAACCATGGCTCCCCATGGCAGGACACACCAGTTCTTTTGAATATCATTTCACTCAACCATGGCTTTAAAGTGCATACATCATAGAAAACACACGCGCACTGCGAGGAGGATCAATGAAGGAAAACTCCAGAAGCACTTTATCTCTCAACAAGTTCACTGTTTGCAGTTCAATTCTGATCAGGTCTGTGACTACACCATGTAACATATTAAGCAGCCTGTACATAAATAAATACAAAAAAAGATAAATACAAAAATAAATAAATAAATATGTCGGCAAGACCAAATCATTTAACATCCTTCTGAGTAAATAATAAAATAAGTTGCTAATTTGGTCATTTTTACAGTGCATGGAATAATGTGTTTATTGTGCTACATGTGCCTTTGTACAGATACATTTGAAACAATTTTAGAAACAGATATTATTTATTAATCAAAGAGTTTTAACTTTAGTGAGTGAAAGGTTGATATCATACTTCATGCGTTTAGGGAACTCAAGGCAGACAATCTGGAAATGTTCTGAAGAACAATTGAGTTACATCATTGGATTCTGATGTCGTGAAAACAGATTTTCACATATTTGTTACATATTTGGTCACCTTTATCAACAGATATTGTTAAATACAATTGAAATAAAGCAGAAACAAGCAGAAAGTGCAAATCAATTAAAATGTCACATGGCCAGCTTTTAGCACCGTATGGCTCTAATAACGTTGATTATGTATTTATCAATGATATTGTTTGCAATAAAAGTATTCTAATATTGTGACTTTTGTAAGTTGTCTAAGAATGTATTCCTGTTACAGCAGCACTGCCAGCAAAGTGCAGGGAATTGATAACCATAGACTGAAAAAAACTGAAACGTTGACTTTTTGAATTAAATGAAGCTCAGCGCATGTGCTTTCAGGAAGACTGGGTGTATATACATTCACTCCGCAGCTGCATATTATCAGCTCATCACAGGCGTTCTCTTTAACCTATTACATTTCACCTCAATCTCCAGCAGCCAATCACCGTGCTGCAGCCAAACTTTAAAATGGTTCTCCTCTCTCCTGCAGTCAGCTGTGATTTCAGGTGTTCCCTTGCATCATATCCAGTGCCAGCAGAGCTAATCCAAAGACCTCATCACACCTCCTCTTCATCCCATCTCCTCATCAAATCCAGATCTTCAGCGTCATCACCAGTGTCTAGACCCCGAGGGGTTCCCTATATGCTCACGGCTGCATTTCCCCCTTTAGATATACCATTTCAGGATCGGGGTCTAATCGCCAAAGACTTAACATTTATCATATGACATGTGTCAATAAATGTTCTTTAAACAAAATGAAGTCTCTCCTGATTGAAATGTATTATGTCAACACATTTCACATAACTGTAGGTTAGTTGAAAGCAATAATATTACGTTAAACCTAATATTTTTTATTTTAACTTAATATTTTAGCTTTCAACTAACCTTATACAGTTATGTGATATTTCTATTTTATACATTTAATTAAAGTCAACGTTCCAGTTTTTTCAGTGTAGTGACTATGAAACATTTTCAACAACACTTGGCAGGAGAGCCAAGGACATCAATAACTGGCCTTCAGGTTAACTTTGACTGTTTTAGACTAATTTCTCTTGGTGTAAAGCCATCATAATGTCAGATTGAGGCCTCTCGCTAAAACAACCGTTCATTAATTTGCATTGTCTTCTTGACTGCACATATTAACAAAGAGTCAAACATCACAGAATGTTGCTTTCACATGGTTCACAGTGTTGTCATGCAATCATGGCAAAGTAGTTATGAGGTAGGCGTGAACTGAAATGTTCCTTCAGAGCCTGCTAGGTTTGTTCCAGTGTGAGCGGACTGTCATCTGGGATATATATTCCTCATGTGCATAGGACACACCAATATTCACATTTTTCATTTTATACACGGATAATTCTATATACTTACAGTTTCATCGTATTTGTATGAACTGGTTACATGGTATATTGAATGTACAAAGCTTTGCAGCCCAGAGAATAACATGTATTGGTTAGACAGTATTTGTGGAGTATTTGCAGAGCTTTGGTGAGCTTCACTGTCCAGCTGCACCCTTCAGCAGCACACACAGTGAGAGACTAGCTAGTGGACAGAGTGGAGTGTTTAACAGCTACAGAGACGGATATTTCCCCCAGGAGTTGACCAGGCAGAGCTAAAAGAGACTGAATATTGGTCCTTCATCAGGTGACACAAATAAATGTTGCTCTGTAAGCAAATGTTTGCTAACAAGTTCACCAAGTTAACTTAAAGGCAAGGATTTGCAAATGTTGTATTCACAGCTTGTTGCTGCTGCCCCCATGTGGCAAACAACACTTATTGCAGGTTTGACAAAGGTATAATGGGAGATGTTTGCATTTTGATCCAACCAGCAGGACTGTGCTCACAGATAGCCTGGAGCTAATGCTAGTAGAGCAGTTAGGAGTAGATTAACCATAAAGCCCAATTCTATTTGTTAACACTCCCCCTCTCTGATGCCTTTGATTCGATAAGGGTAAGCATGTCGGAAGAGATTTTCTCACTGGCCGTTCAGACCTGGTGTTAGTACCTGGCTGTAAGAAACAGTTTTGAGTGTACCACAGCTAACGAAGGCCCTCTTGTGTTCCGTGCTGTAAAGCGGTCAGCTGCTCGGCTCAGATCCACCTGGGGTCTGATCCCAGCTGTGTCCCAGTTCCATACTTCAGACTCTGAGCAGGTTCAGAGCATTCAGCAGGTTGACACTTCATTACAAAGTGTCAGCATGCTAACTAAATTGGCAAGACTTTTGTATGTGCCTTTGGTTTAAACTTTAATGCCACAATGCAATGCAGAGATGAGGATTCATGTCATGTGGTACAGGAACGAGTCCTTTAACCCCCGAAATGAGTTAGCATTTTACCACTTCCTCGTCTCAAAGTCATGTTTTCTTTTTGGCTGCCAACTTCACTGCACCAATCTGTAAAGCATATAGTATAGCCGAGTTGTTACTGTTTTTTAGGATAATGTGCGTTCCAATATTACAGTGTAGAAATAAACTTCAGTGCTCTCAAATATTTGTAGCAATTCTATCTTTTGGTAGATCTGCTGCCATATGTGCTGATGTTTACGTATGAATGTTAAGCTAAATCAGATTGAGTAAACAATGTGAAAAAAGAGAGATAAAAACAAAGAAACTTCAAAGTGTTGTGTGTTTGCGGGCACTCTGGCACAGTATGCGACATCATAGCTTTTCACAGTTGTAAATAGTGAAGAAGATAAGTGGTGTGAAGACACCAGTGGCAGCTCATAAAGAGATAAATCCTATTTAACGTGTTTGTGGCTGTTTTGTTTCCTTTACTATGTTGGCAGTAGGTATCGAAGTTGCACTTACGTCAGTCAGCTCATACTTTATGTAAAGGCATGGGACAGATACAAAAATCTATTCCTTGTATAATAACAACCAGGATGTTGCACAGCCGACATTAGTGCATATTTTTTGCTTTGTATTGGTTTATCATATGGAACTGGGACACTGATGCAAAGGCCATTTAACTCATTGGTGGTCCATTTGTTTTGGAGTGCATTATTATAATGTCCACTTATGACTTTTAGTGGATAAAATGCTTAAAGAGTCATTCAACATCATTAGAATATTTTTTTTTGCTGACCTCCAGTGTTTTCACTGCACCTCTTTGGGCAGTGGTGTGCAGGTGTTCTCCTCGTCATGATGCTGTGACATTGGGAGTGATACAGGTGCAACACAGCACACTTCTGACACATGATGGGGGGGGGGCTGATGGCAGTGAAACTCTGTTTCTAATGCTGCATTCACACTGCCTGGTAAGACCCTCATCTCCCGGTGAACCGCAGTGGGAAATTAAATGCTAATGCCGTATCATGCGAGGAAACACAGCTTAAGCCTGCAGTGAAGACACTCTTTAAGGAGCACCTAGTTACTGATGACTGAAAACACTGTTACCATGGTGACGGTAGAGATATCCACTGTACAACCTGACTTTATACAGCTCTCATCCATCAAACCCTAAAACTACTGTTTGACTAGATAATCTGAAAACCACAATAGCTGAGTATATCATTTATTTACATTTTATCTCCTAAGTCCACTTACACATGCTCCAACACTCAAATAGAAAAGCTCAAATAAATATAGGAGATATTTTTTTTTCATCTGGACTAATGTCATTACCGGTAGGGGGGAGGGATGGGAAGCTGAACTACGAGGATCAGAGGACGATGGAGGGAGTTGGCAGCAGGTATTGTGAATAAATGACAGATAATTGTTTATGAATGACTGCCAAAGCAGCCATTTAGGGTAAATCCACTACAGAACAAGGACACCCTTTGAATAATTTCCTTTTTTTCATATTGTTCTTCTCAACCCTGACTTGTATAAATAGCCAATAAACCTGATGGCATCAGTTTGTCCCATGGTAGTTGTAGTTTAACATCCTGCATACTTCTCATCTTCCCATTGTGACTCTAAAGTGTCCCCTTGAAGCATCAAAATAAACTGGAACTTGAATTATTGCAATGAATAACAGCAGAATGTTCTTTCCCTCCCATCTATTTAATCACCCCCCTTTTTTCCCCCCTCCCTTTGCCTCCATGGTGTGGCCCGTCCTCTTACTTGTCTCCTCTTCCTCTCCATCTCTTGTGTTTGCGTGGTGCTCATGGGAACCTGTTGACGTGGTAACCCCCACATGTTGGTGAGAGATCACTTCAGGTCGAGGCCCTGATTCTGGGACTGAGCCTTCTCCTTGTGCTGAAACACACAAAAGACAAGGAACAGGATTATTATTTATATTGAATCTATTAGTATAGACATCTATGAATTCATGATAAGAATAAGTGGCCCTATTTTTCTTTTTGGGTTCTCCCTGTAGTGTGTTATATATGTAGGTTTCTGTGCATGTAAATGGTCTGTTAGGCCAGTGGTTCCCAAAGTGGGGGGCACGCCCCCTAAGGGGATCCTGACAGTGTGACAAGGTGGAATTAATTTATATGAAACCATAAAATCATGCCAATGATCATTCAAAGGAAATTAATTCAGCATGATAAATCAACTCACTGTCGTCTATCTGTACCACTTGATTTCAAACTATGAAAGGTTCACTTTTCAAGGGTCAAACTTTTTGGATCCGATAATAAAGTACCAACCACAACAAATTATTAGAAATAAAAGGGAATGGGGATAGAATTTGAATACACACAACCATCCAAAATGCAGAACCAAATACATGGGACCTTATCGAAACATTATAATGAATATAATCTGGATGTTTCCTGACTCAGTTGAGGGTTGGATCTCGGATACTATAGCTGCAATAACTAAAAAGTGAACTGACTCTGTGCTGAAGTTGCCATTGTGTTTCTTTGGTGAGAGCTAGGTGGAAGTGCTACTGTAGAGTGCTGAGCTCAAAATTCAAATGATTTCAACTTTGACCTCAATGCCTGTTAGGTCCCAACTAGGGGAAGAGGAAAAGCAACATACACCAGTTGGAATTGGTAATAATTACAAGCAGTTTATGAAATAACAGGATAACAAAATGGCAGACAAGCACCCTGGAGCAAACAAAAAGGCCAAAAGGGCGCAGATTTAAATGAGCAACCAAACAAAGGGAGGACTCTAACAAAGGAGCCTAATCCCACACAAAGGAATAGATACTAATAAACAAAATAGCAACAAAACAAACCTCACTATTAAAGTGGTACAAACTAACTAAAGGAGACTGTAGGAAAACACAGCTAAGCTAGAGGACAATAGTCAACGTAATTCTAAGCTACTCTAGGCACATCTAATCACAACAACACTCACTAAATACGGACCACTCGAGTTAACCACTGTTAACAGATTTGTATACAATCGAAGAGCAAGTAGCGAGAGGCGTCTGTTCACACAGCAGAGCTTCCCGACTGATGGTTGTCCACAGGCTCTGTAGTCGTCTCCGGAAGGTGTGCGCTGGGATTGGAGCGCGTCGGGCCCGGCATGCTCCAATCACAATCTTCAGGGGCGGACCAGGAGATGAGTAGCCAATGACATCAGGGCAACCGCACAGCTCATTTACATAAAACACAGTCGATGCAGAGTTAACAGGACCGGGGAGGCGGCGGCCGTAACAATGCCGCTGACTTTTTCGCTGCACAACCAATCAGATGTCAGCTGTATGTAGCAGCGCAAGCTAGCAGGGTACATAACCATTAAAAAGAAAACTTAACTCGCTGTTTTCACCGCAAGTCTTTGCGCCCGACCTCGCGGAGAGCAAGAGCAAATCGAATGAAAAAGCAGCTTAAAGGTCCCATGTCATGGCCATTTCTACTGATCATAATTCCATTGTCTAGGTCTACGAGAATAGATTTATATTGTGCAATTTTCAAAACTCACATTGGTTTCTCATACAGCATCTCTGTATAGTATGTGTATTCACTCTGTCCTAAACGGCTTATCGGAGCTCCTGCCCCCCCCTCCCTATGAGCCCATTGGCCGTCTGCGAGACAGCGAGACACAGCGAAACCCAGCCCGAAACCAGCCCGAACACACACCTGCAGCCTGGCTGGGAGTTTGTGTGTGTGCTCACCAGTGTTGGGCAAGTTACTTTTAAAAAGTAACTAGTAATAGTTATAGTTACTGCTCTCAAAAAAGTAACTAGTTACTTTATTAGTTATTAAATTATAAAAGTAACTAGTAACAAGTTACTTTACTTTAAAAATAATAACAATAAAAATACAAGTTTTTGTGATGTTCTGTGGCACAGTAAGAGAAAAGACAACTCCCCATCATTGTAGCAATTATCATTAGGAAATGTAGACAGTGGGGTCTTTGGCGACTAGTTTTATTGCCCCATGTACATTAGTTAGGTGCTTCAGGAGATTGGCATTGCTGTTATTCGATGTGGACAATGCTTTCTGTCCTGCACACAGTTTACATTTGACCGTAATATTTTTTGCGTCCTTTATCCCCACAAATTGAAAATAGTGGTTATATCTCCAAGTTGTAAATGCGCTGCTGCTCTCGCTGATACATGCATCTGCCATTGTGTGTGTGTGTGCTGGTGGTGGGCGTTGCCGTGTATGTGTGTGTGTTAGCAAGTGTTTGTGTGTCTGTGTATTTTCCCCATAAGGCAAGACCCGCCCAACTCTGTCTCTGATTGGCTTACCCTGAAATGTTACCCCGCGTTAACCAATCATCACTCCTCTCTGGTCACTTTCACTTTTCCATGGTACTGTGAGAGGACATCACTGTATTCGCCTGTAAGTTACATCCGCAGGGAGATTCGGTTCAGTTGGATCACATAATGTAACGCAGTAACGCACCCATTTAAATCACAGTAATTATAACGGCGTTACTGAATGGGAATAGGTAACTAGTAACGTTATTAGTTACCGCAAAAGGTAGTTGCGTTACAGTAACGCGTTAGTTTGTAGCGCGTTAGTCCCAACACTGGTGCTCACACACCGACTCACAGCCTCGCCGCGTCCCGCCGTCTCAGGGAGGAGAAATCGGCGGAGCTGCAGCTGAGAAAAGATTGAGTGTGTGTGTGTGTGTGTGTGTGTGTGTGTGTGTGTGTGTGAGGAAGTCCGCGGATGGGTCCATTTGGACCCATCCACGGACTTAACCTAATGGCTCCGCGGATTGGTCCATTTGGACCAATGGGTCCATTTGGGTATGGGCACGTCACTGTACCCAGGAAGAAAACAATGGAAAAAGAGAAATCTCCAACGAGGCGTTCTGGGGCAGCATAGACAGTTCTTTTCTGTGTTAGAGTTTTACTCGCTACAGGGTATACTTTGAGGGTTAGGGACTCTGCAGACCGTTTACATGCATAAAAAGCTACATAACACACAAGGGGACGGGTAATAACCGGAAAAGCATGACATGAGACCTTTAAGAACCGATAATCTGAAGATTACCCTGTGTGAGTTGCATTTGTGAGTTTCCCACTCACCCGTAGCGAGGGCCGAGGAGGCCTCACTGGTCTGAAGGGCCGTATCGGCTCTGCTACAGGGTTGGCCTGCCTTCTCTCCAGGGGGGCCAGGTCGTCTGCTACATCAGGACACCCAATGTATCCTCCAGCTCCAAACACTGAACCGAGGTCACCTTCCAGCAGGTTGGGGCCGCTGGGGGCGTTGAATGCAGCAAAGTTGTGGGGGGCAGAGGTGTTGAAGGGGTCGGCAGTGTATGTTCTGTTGGTGGAGCAGATACTGGTGTTGCTGAGGTCCAGTCCCAGCAGGTCCTCTGAGGCCACATCGCTGTCTGAGCTGTTATTGGTAGGACTGACATCATGCTCTGGTTCCACAAAGTATTGGTTGTTGTTTGCTTCAGGGAGAACTTCCTTACCAAACAAGTCCAGCACCTCCTGGTTGTCATGGCTACCTAAATCTAGCAGTTCCTGATTTTCGTTGCTACCGAGATCCAGGAGTTCCTGGTTGGAGTGGCTACCTGAAACTACAACTTCCTGATTTTCTTTGCTACCAAAATCCACTAAGTCTTGGTTGCCGTCTAAATCCAGCACTTCCTTATTTTCAGGAAGGGAGAAATCCAGCAGTTCCTGATTGCCATGGCTACAAGGTTCCAGCACTTGTTGGTTATCATAGTTACAAGGCTCAAGTAGTTCCTCCTCCGTGGTATTGCAATAAGGATCCACCACCTCCTGGTTGTCATGACTACAGATATCTAGGAGTTGCTGGTTTTCATTGCTAACCAACCCGGTGTTGTCCAGCCCAGAAGCTTCCAGCACTTCAAGGTTTCCATTGTTACACAAATCCAGCAGCTCCTGGTCATTGTGGCGACAATGTTCAAGCACTTCTTGGTTTTCAGGTTCAAGTACTTCCTGGTTGCTATAGTTAGAGGGTTCTACCTGTTCTGTGTCGTCATAGTTGCAAAGATCCATTGCCTCCTGGGTATCATGGCCAGAGAGGTCCAGGACCTCTTGGTTCTCTTCCTCAGGGCTGAGCTTGAAGCCATAAGGGTCAGAGTCCCGCACCATTTGGGAGGAAGTGATGTCAAACTCATACTGATCCATGGTCAGTTGGTCTGGTTGACTAGAGGAGGGCTCAGGGTCAAAGGTCAGGTCGTTTTCAGTGGGTTCTGGGCTGAGTTCAGCCTCATCAGGGTCCAGGAGGGTGTGACTGGAATGCTCTGGACTGAGTTTGAAGCCGTATGGGTCAAAGGAAGACTGACTGGTCGGTTCGTAGTTTAAATCGAAGCTGAGCTCTCTCTTCTGATCAGAGTCTGGCAGATTGAAAAGGTTATCGGAGTCTTGGGAGTTTTGGGGATTCGCACGTTTTTGGGGTTCCTCTTCCATGTCGCCAACACATGCTGTGAGTTGTTCTGCGAGCTGAGGAACAGCCGGAGCTGAACCAGGACTCAGACCTAGAGAAGAAAACATTAAGCTGTCAAGGCTAGGACATGAGAAACATTTGAAATGTATTTAAAGAGGACCAAATATCACATAGTAGTTCATGTAGAGGCCAGTAAAGGATAAATGACGAAATCAACCAGTAACAACGGTGCTGCGCAGAGCTGGTTATATCCATGGGGAGAAGTTCAAAGACAGGAGCCCACAGGAATCAAGCTGTTTGTTCATCATACTTAATACTTGTATTCATATTATTTAAGCAACTCATTTATATATAATATAAAATAATAGATCTCACTTTTTATTTAATCGTAAAGGATCAGCTGATTCTATACCTCAGTTTCGTTCTTCTTTTAGTTACTTAAAAGAAGAAGTACTTAGGCTTATATTTGTGTGATGTAAATTGGCCCTTTAGCAGTGGTGAAAAAGTATTCAGATTATTTACTTGATTCAAATTACTAACACCACACTGTAAAAATACTCAGTGTTTTTACAGAAAAAGTATTAACGTTCGATTAGGAAATGTACTTAACGTATAAGAAGTAAAGTACTCATCTTTAAAAAAAAGATTTTAAAGAACGAGCAGCAAATATTCACATTTAAGAAGCTGGAACTGTGAAATATTTTTTAACAAACAATTTGCTGCCAATTCATTTTCAGTTAACCCACCTATTGTTTTAGTTACTTAAATATAAAGTTTGATGTTTTAATAGCAATTATGCATATTTTAAAAGTGTTTTGTGTTTGTTTATTGTGTGTCAAAATCTGACTTTTAAAAGTAACCAGATATTAAATCTCTAAAATTAATGTAGTGGAGTTAAAATTAAAACAATTGCTTGCTTGTAATGTAGTAGACGAGTGAAATAGTACCGAATGAAAATACTTGGGTACAAGTATCTCAAATGTGTACTTAAATACAGTACTTGAATAAATATACTTAGTAACTTTCCACCACTGCCCTTAGACATTAATACGTAGGAAAGCAAGATGCATGTGTTGTAGTTTAAAACACTTAAGTACAAAAAATATATACGATAGAATAATAATAATAATTTCAATTTTTATAGCGCCTTTCAAGAGACCCAAGGACGGAAGAACATATATAGTATAAAAATGAGTATAACATTTGAAAAGTGTGTATGTGTGTGTGTAAAATGACCTTGTTCCAGTCCTGCTGTGGTCTTGGTGGCAGCCTCTTCAGGCGGATATCCCAGACTCAGTTCTTCTATGTCAGAGGGGGGGGAGACAGCACCCATGTCCAGCTCATACCCATTGGGGTCTGATTCTATGGAGTACTGCCCCTGGGACCTCCAGCCCTGGATCGGCACCGGCCCCAGCTCCTCAGAGGAGCTCTGGATGGGTTTGAACCCCAGAGGATCGTCTCCCTGGGCGATGGCGTCCAGGTCCTCTCGACTGTAGCTAATCTCGATGTCGCTGTCTTCGTTGGGGAACTCAGACTCGAAGCACTGAGTTCCTGTTGAGGCTTTGGTTTCAGCGCAGGACAGACTAGTGTCGGCCTCATCCCCAATATTTCCCGCCCCATCATCGACGTGCCCCTCTGGAAACAGAACATCTGCTGCGAAGGGGTCGCTGCCTTTGAAAGGGTCTGAAGCGAATCCACCTGGCAAACAGAGAATTCATAAAAACTCAGTGACATGTCACAATGGTTTAATAATTTAGATCATATTGAAAACAAAGAGAAAAGCTGAACCAGGCCCCATGATACAAGCACTCTCAACAACAGTAGCTGTACCAGTAAGAGTTGTGTCAGCAGCAGATAGAAACCCTGAAACCAGAAGCAGTGGTACATAAGTAAAATCAAATCAAATGCTAAGCATTCGCCGCAAAATGTGTTGTATTTGAGCATTCATTATGAAAGATGATATGCATATGTTGAGGTCATTTTAACAGGATTGTTGGTCAAATCAATAACAATGCATATTGCACAGTAAACAGTATTTGCCCCTTAAGGCCTCTACACACCGGCCCGACTTTGGGAGTCAGAGGCCGTCCGAAGCCGTCAGAGGCAGTCGGGCATTCGCGTCGCACTACTCAGGTTGGTGTGTCGTCTCTTTACGGCACATTTTCAACCCTCCCGCCTCCTCCCGCCTCCTCCCGCCGCCGATTCAACATGTTGAATCGGCGGCGGGAGGCCGCGGGAGGCCAAAGATCGTCGGGACAAATCAATCACTCTGATTGGCTGTTCAGCTTAGCGAATCAGAAGTGAAGCGGAAGTGAGGGACCAAAACAAACGATAAGAAGGCACACACAGACGGCTAATCTTCCTCATTTTCATCTCACCCGGACGCAAGAGTTTCTTTTTTATCATGACGGCATGGAATGAAGAAAGTGAAGACCAACTGATCAGGCTGTGTTTGTTTGTTTATATTACTAAGTCTGTTCTTCTTCTCTCGGTGTATAAAACGCAGTCTGTCTTCCGGTTGTTGCCTCTTTTGAATGACGAATACATACTACCGCCGCCTGCTGGTAAGGAGAGTTATTGCCACTCGTCGGCTGAAGTATTTGCGGTGTGTTCGTAGGCGGGCGGCTTTATCCGACGAAGCCAACGAAGCCTGACGTAGCTGACGTAAAAGTCGGGACGCCTTCGGTACGCGTTCTTTGGTCTCAGGTTGGTGTGTAGAGACCTTTAATTGGAGTGGATTAAAAGTATGAAGGACAAGCACTTCAACATTTTACTTGAGTTTAATGAGTGAACCCCAATTTCTAAAAGCATTTTGAATCCTACGATTGAGTTTACACTAGATTTGTGTTTGTACATATAACCACAATGAAGCATTGAATCCATAATTATATAATACTTGCTTTCAGAGAGTTTCAAATACAAATAAAGTCAGAGTATATGGTAAGTAGAAGACCTTAAAGTGAAATGAATGTAGTTAACTAGAGTATTATTACTCACCAGACGAGTCAGTTTTAGGGAACAGGTCTTCATTGAAGAGGTCATCTACAAATCAAGTCAGACATAAATTGTAAAATAATTGAATAAAAAAGAAAGATACATGGTGAGAATTAAAAACAGGACAAACCACGTAAACATTTGTTTGGCAGTTTACTAAGACTGCAACTGGCCCCGAGTCCTCACCAGAGCAGTTGTTAGAGTTATGAACAGTGGGACAACATTTCTTATCGATGCTAGTTTAAAACGCCCCAAGTCAGTTTTATCTGCCAACAATTCTAAATGTTATGCTTTTACTTTGTACATGTCATCTATAGTAGTTATTGGAATAAAAATGTGAATAATTAGAAAATGAATGATTGGTTTTCTATTTGAATATTGAATTGATGTGTTTTTTTTCATATATTAATTATTTATTATAAGCTGCTTAAAGCTAAATGTATGTCATATAGTATACTTTACTGCCCACTGGATGCTAACAGCTATGTCATACATATCGGGAATGTGTTATTTACAATGTAGCATCATCATCACAGAATTCAGCATGGGCTTATCTCATATGTCTGGTCTGGTTGGAAAGTGGTAATTCAATTAACTAGACCTCAAAAGTGCAACCTTTTCTGTGACAAATATTTGTCCAAAAGAAAACGTCATTTTGTTACGCAGTGATTCAGTGAGAGGCCCTATCAGCCTGACAGTGATACATATGCTCACTCTGGCAGTGGGCGAAGGGGTCTGCTTGGTAGAAGTCCAGCTGGTTGACAGCGTCAGGACTAACAGTGGCCTCCTCCTTCTCTCTCTCTTTCTCCCCTTCAGTGTTGAACACCCCGTCCTCTGGTTCGTCCTCTATGTCGGACCTGTCCATCTGTGAAACATGACAACACACAGTTTTACATCATTAGACTGGTGACAGTGTGTTCATACATTTAATCATTACTAACTGTGTAACAATTCAAATAAGCATGTATGATTTCAGCCTGCAATAGAAATATGTTGTCATACACTCTGCAACTACAAATATTTCATATATTTGTGCTTTACCACAGCTGTATTTTTCACGTGTTTATTTGATGACATGTTTAGTGGTAAAGTTGCTACCTTTGGGGAGCTGGTCCCACTGTCGCCTGCTTCTTCTCTGGTATCTGCCAGATTATTGCAGAAAGACGAGCCACTGGCCCTCTGCACACAGACAGAGAGGAAGGACAGAGAAAGAGAACAATGCTCATTCACAGAAAATAAAATGCATCTACTTTGCGATAAAGGTAATCACACCTATCCACTAGGGCTGTCCCGAATACCATTTTTCCGATATTCGGTAGTAATCAGCAGCGAATATTCGACCCGCGCGGGGGGGTCAGCAGCGAACGGCTTCAACACGTGCATTTCGGTTTATTCACGGCATTCATTTTGTTAATCTACAGTATTGTTGTTTTATAGAATTTGTTAATGTATATAACCCAATTTGTGTTCTTTGAAATTGAAAAGGATATTGCATTGTGTTTGTTACTTTCTTTGCAGTTGTAAATGTCTTAAGTGTCATTTGGCTTGGCTTCCTATTTTGTATGGACATGCTTTTATTTTGAAGGAGAGTTAGCGCTGTTGACAGGAAGTTGTTGTTGCTATGGAAACAACGTGACGGAGATTTACGGAGAAAAAGTAATATCTACATATAAAGACGGAGAAAGTAAACGATAACGTTTATGTTTAAGTGTTAGCACCCCCCGAAGAGGCACAAGCTCTTACGTTGATATTGGAGTTTTCAATAAATTCAATTAGGCAGCCGCAGTGCAGCACCGAATATCCGAATAACGAAATTGAAACCTGAATAGTACTCCAACGAACGGATATTCGGTACAGCCCTACTATCCACCATTAAAAATGGATGCTCTCATGCTTTAAAACACATTATGTTTAAAGTCTACATATTTATTTATACGTTATTACAATATGCATTGATTTTATTACACTGGACAGTACTACATTTTACATTCTGCTTTTATTTTATTTTACTCTATTTACAACAAGTATGTGCATGTTGCATTGTTGGAGGACTTACTAGCCAAAGTACAGTGTGGGTGCATCATTACTGTGATTTACCATGATGAGGTCAGCATAGGCAGGCAGTGATTGGCTCCTTCCCCACGGCCTCATGGGAAGTGGGTCGTCCTCCGTGGTGTCTGCAGGGGAGGTGGACTCCTCCAGCTGGCTCTCTGGAGTCATGGCACTGCCTGACAGAGAGCACAGCGTGTGCTCCTCCTGAGGGAACAGACGGGTATGGAACATGAGGAAACAGTGAGACAGCACATCTCCAGACTCCATCCCTGTCCGAATCCAGCACATCTTGTTCAACACGTTAGGGTTAGGGTTACCTCCTCAACTCAGCTGTTCAGATCAGCCTACTCACTTTAGTCGTCCGGTTTGTTCATCAATGCTACTTCCTGTCCCCCATACATAACTGCTTTTAAAGTATGTCTCTTTTTCTGTCCTCCCTGTTATTATTTATTTTGCTGTGTTTACTTGTTAAGTGTTTATTGTATCCATTGGAGCTGTCCTTGGGTGCTATGAAAGGCCCCTCCAATTAAAAGATATTATTAAAACAAACAGTTTATTCATCTCTAATGTCCCTAGTAGAAATATCTTTATTGGGGGGCAAAACAGATAGATTTCTTATTCAAAAAGCATGTCATTAGTTGGATTGTTTTTTGCTTGACTGCTCTAGAAGATAAATGCATTAAGATCCTTTCAGAAAAAAGCAATGTATTTTTGGAATTTATTTTGACACAATTGTCTTTAAGGAGGAGACAGAGGGGGAGAGACGAGTCATAGGTCCCCTGGTTTAATCAAACCGTTAGAGTGGGGAAGAAGCCCCGGTATATGACCCGCTAGCTCAACCATCTTAGAGAGTTCCATAGCCCTCTTTAATATTTCATATTTATAGCATATTTCTGATCTTAGCGACCTCTCCAAGTTTGAACACAAACCAGCATTCACCCCTAACACACTCATTCATCCAGAGCAGAGGTGTAAAGTAACTTAGTAGATTTACTCAAGTACTGTACTTAAGTACAAATTGTAGGTATTTGTACTTTACATGAGTATCTACATTTTCCAATGGACCAATCTGCACAATGACTACTTTTACTGTTGCTACTTTAACTATATTTTGATGATAATACTTTTCTACTTTTACTTGAGGAACATGTTGAATGCAGGACTTTTACTGTAACAGAGTATTCCTTACTTCTACTTTAGGCTGCCATACAAGGTGCACCCGCTCATAAACATGAACATTGAAATGCCGTTGGGGACAATTAGGATTTTAACATCTTCCCCAAGGAGACATCTACTGTACAGGTCAACTGCAGGGGTTAGGGCTCTGGCTATTGCAATTCTGATTGGTGGACGTTCACTCTGCCTTCTACAGCCATTCCGCACCTTCACAGTATCGCTATCACAGAATAATTCACACAGGTGTAAAGATGCACGCCCCCCGTACCTGCAGGATCTCTTCATAGGACTGCCTGATGGAGTCCTGCAGGGGGGTGTCCCTCTCTCCAGCCTCCTCCACCTTCCTCTTGGCCTGCTTCACCTCGTCTCTGAGCCTCTTCAGCCTCCACCTGACTCTGGCCAGCTCCCTCTCATACTCCTCCACCTGGCTCTCCTTCACCCCCTCCTCCGCCTGCAGGGACAGGATCTGCCAGGAATACACAGTGTGATGATTAGTCTTTACCTGTCACATGCACTTCACTGATACAATGAGCACGCTTCAGAGGATCAAACTGTGCAGGGAAAATGCAATTTATACTGTTGTTTAGAATAATAGCAACATTATTGCAAATATATTTGAATGATTAGGGATACTTTTTTATTGTTATCTTATTCATCAAGAGACTTAGGGAGACTTAATGATGATATTATTCTGAAGGCTTTTGCAAATGTCTTGGGATTGTTGTTTTTATGCATTAGCCAAATATAGGTTATGTTTAAAATATATAAAGGAGTAGGACAATGAGGAAATTATGAAGTACATAATAATAAATTATATTTTTTTATATAGCGCTTTTCTCAAACTCAAAGACGCTTTACAGTCGGGGGGAGGGTAGACAAACAAGGACAGGCAAAAACAAACAACAACAACAAAACAAAACAAATAAAATTAGATAAACAGAAAGGGCAGTCATGAGGAAGTTGATTGGGGGGGGGGGGCTTATGGATATACAGAGTTGAAGAGATGAGTCTTGAGGCGGGACTGGAACAGGGTGAGGGACCCAGACTCACGGAGGTCTTGGGGGAGGGAGTTCCAGAGCTTCGAGGCTGCCACAGAGAAGGCTCTGTCCCCAAAGCTCCGGAGTTTGGCCTTGGGGGTGGAAAGCAAACCGGCTGAGGTGGATCTGAGGGACCGGGGGGGGGGTTGGTAGAGGATGAGGAGGTCAGTGAGGTAGGGGGGGGGCCAGGTGGTGGAGGGCTTTGTCAGTGAGGACCAGCAGTTTGTAGTGGATGCGGTGAGAAACGGGAAGCCATACATGTGGTCTATAGTTAATAAATGTTGTGCCAAGTACTCCAATTCCTGTACTTAGGTACTATTGTGTGGTACTTGTACTTAACTCAAGTATTTCCATCACCTTCTACTTAATACTCGTACTGCACTTCATTTCAGATTTACAGTATCATCCAAAAAAAATGATCATGTATTTTTATAAGTGAAGATGAAACATTTGATCTGCAGTATATAAGAAGGTAAATGATTAACAGTAAAGGGGAGGCTGTGGCTCAGTGGGATAGTGCGCTGGTCTTCAGATCAGGGAAGAGCAAGGCACTTCACCCCAACTTGCTCCTGTGGGGATCTCCCCCAGTATTGAATGTATGTAAGTTGCTTTGGATAAAAGCATCTAACAAGTGACATGTATTGTAATGAGCTGTGTGGTCCATCTAGCAGCCATGTGGCCTGCTGAACCTCATCACAGTTCAATAGCCGCTGTGAGATATATTCTGCAGTGAGTCAATATGTTGACCAGTTTGCCATGAAGCTAGCTACACTGCATATCGAATGTAAGAAAGCTAATGAGGAGTTACTGTATAGCCTTTAACTTCTTTTTAGCTTGCATCCTATGAATTAAAAAAAAGTATTTTTTTACCGGATAATTGAAATAAGTACATAAAAAAGTCATAATCAAGTAAAATAAGTAGGGCAAAAACAATTGCATACTTTGTTTTTGTCTTTTAAGGGTAACCCTTGCTTATTAGCCAATTATATTTAAACAGTAACTATATTGACAATAAAGCAAGATTATTTTTTAGTATCCAAATGTCCCACTTGGTAAATATCTTGTCCTGAACTACTCAGTAGCTCGACATAAGAGACTGTTCATTTTTTTAAATAAAATTCTAATACTAATTCGATATATAGTATTCAATCCCTCAAAGAAGTGTTGTTTGCGCTCCACTTGGTAGTAAAGTGTGAATTGGTTCTTTAAAAATATCCGAGATCAATGAGAAACCCCCTCAACACAAACATGAAGCAGCATCACAGACTGACGAATCCTCCAAGAGAAACTGCATAGTTAGTAGCTACACATCAGATATAACAGCTTGTATATACACACATTTTTAAATGTATCTAATGGCGCGTTTCCACTACAGCGCGGAGCCCGGTTTAAGAGGGCTGTGACGTCAGCGGCCCGACTTTGGTTGCGTTTCCACTTGGCCTAGTACCGGCCGGCGGGTCCTAATTCACAGTTTTTCTGGCCTCATAAAATCGTGGTTCTAGGGCCAGGAACAACCAGGCTGAGTTGTGACGTCAACACTCTCGACTGCTGATTGGTCAGAGAGAATCGTCACAATCGGCGCGCGAGATAATCCCTAGCGTCGCATATATATATAGCGAAGCTTGCAGCATTTTTATAAACAGCATTTTTGTCAACAGAGGAGCTAAAATGGCAAAGAAAAGCACGCCGTGGTTGGTCGAGGAAGTGACGACGTTCCTACATTACATTGCAGATGATAAGATCCAGCGGGAGCTCGACGGGACAACTCGCAATATTAAAGTATTTCAGGAGGTCTCTACACAGATGTCCACAAGCGGCTACTCGAGGACTGTCGTGCAGTGTAGGGAAAAACTCAAAAAGATGAAGAGTGAATATCGCTTGGTCAAAGATAATAACAACACGAGTGGTGCCAGTAGGAAAAACTGGAAGTGGTTTGAGCTAATGGACACCATTTACGGCCATAGACCGGCTAGCGTTGGGAGGGATGGAGGCCTGGACTCTGCAACGGCGTTACTGGAGTCTCTGCATGGTACGTTTTTTCTAACGCTCTGTTATTTGCTTGAAAGCGTTGTGTCCCTATCTGTTCTAAAGCTCACTTCTAACAAATAAGTCTATTTTATCCTTACATTTATGTTCGCATTGAAGATGGCGTCACGGCAGTTTTAAGCAGCGTGACTCGCCCACCAGCCGATCGCTCCGCCTACACTGCGTTACTATAGTTACTGCCCCAGTTCCTAAACTGTAATGGAAACGCTCCATCAAGTGAGCTGGTCCTAACAAGGCCTAACGAGGCCGAGCGAGGCCGGGCTCCGCGCTGTAGTGGAAACGCGCCATAAGAGGCCCTCATGTATTTTACCTTCTGACTCTCTTCATAGCACATCTGCCGTGTTGCCTTCACTTGCTGCACCAGCTTCTCTTTGTGTGTCTCTAGGTTCCCCAGAGTCTCCTCCAGCTCCTTGCGGTCCGACTGCTGCTCCTGAAGCTCCAGGTTCTCCACTGTCACTGCATTCTCCAGCTCCTGCACACACACAGACAAACAGACAGAGACAGACATACACACACATACAACCACGCACACACACACAGACATACACACACACACATACAACCACGCACACACACAACCACACACACACAGCCACAGACAGACACACACACACACAACCACGCACACACAGACAGACACACACACACACAACCACACACACAACCACGCACACACACACACACAAACACACAGAAGATTTATTACAGTGATTCAAACTTAAATATGGACTGATTAAACATGCATGGAGATGTACACACACACACACACACACACACACACACACACAGGCGCAGTTCTTATCAGCCCATTGGATGGACGTTATCAGCCTTATGAATATGCCCTCAAGGTCAAATCACAAATCATGTTTCAAAACACAACATTTAAATAAAAAAAATGAAACACGGATTCAAAAAACACTAATACCGTTCCGAAAAACATTGGAAAAAAGACTGAACCATTTCTGAAAAACAGCAGCATTTCAAAATCACATCTCACAAAACATCATTACATTTCAAAAATACATTTGAAAAACCACAACAACATCCCAAACACAGAGCAACATTTCAAAAAACACAACAGCTAAAGGGAAAACACAACAATATCAAACCGGAAATATATGTTTTGGACATGGTCAGTCCAAACAAATGATTCTTCTTTTGAGTACTTCTGATCAGCGTAGCAGTAGATCTTGGCTCATGATCGACCTCCAGGGCTTGGTGTTCATAGTGCAGTGGGACGGATTCACTTTCATGGAAAAAGATATGGCCTATAAAAAGCTAATATCCTTTTTTAGCATACATGTTTTGATAGTACTACCGCTCAGCATGTCTCATCAATATTGTTTTCTATATCTGTTATATATCTGCACTGTTATTTCTGTCTGCCTATGGACAAGGAAACGACATACATTTTCATTCTTTTTTAAAATTCTCTAAAACATCATGTTTAGTAGTAACACTGACATGCCGCATGAATGCATTTTTGAGCATATTCTTGTCTTTAAACGTAATATTATTGCTTTAAACTAACCCAATACAGTTATGTGAAATCGGTTGACATAATACATTTAATTAAAAGTCAACGTTTCAGTTCTTTCAGTGTGGCTTGGGTTCAAAGACATATATATCCTAAAATATATATAAATCCTTAATATAATTTGTACATATTTCTACATCTACACCATATCAACTGAAAAAGACATTTAAAGTGGATTTTTGCACCTGGCCTCTGTTCTGTAGGTCATTACAGGTGAGAAACGATAACTGGTAAATTGATCATTGCCATGATATTACATTGAAATGAAATAAATCAACAAACCAGAAGGTACCCCTGGGTCCAGCAGTAACCCAGACCTGCACAGAGCAGTGTGTGCACAGCTTCATACAGCCTGTTTAACAGCATCATGACATCACATGAGAGCATCATGGGAAATGCAGTGATGGAGGAATCCCAAACTGGAGGCACCATAAATACACACACACCTACCTGTCCTCTGTGTCCTGTCTACATCATGGTTATTAACACATTATGAGAGACCAACACAGAACACACTCACACGGATGTATTACACACACAATCATGCACACACCAGAGCGAGGTGCTGCGGTCTTCTTACTCTGATCTCCGTTGCCTTGGCGAGGACCCTCTCGTCCGACTCCACCACGTCGGTGTCCCTGGGAGAGGACCAGCAGAGGAGACAGGAGTGTTTAAGGAGCGAGGAGAGGGAGCAGTCGTTCTTCCAGTCCGCCTTCCCTCCATCCTGCACTCCCTCCCATGATCCCTCTATTTTTTCCTGCTTCACTGCCTTCTCCTCCATTTCTGCCCTCGCTGGCTGTCGCTACACTGCAGAGGAGGCGGAGCCGCTCTGTGAACGTGTCTGTGTGTGTGTGTGTGTGTGTGTGTATGTGTGTGTGTGTCCCCAGGGTGCACACAGGCAGAATGCACCAATGTGAGAGTTGAAAGGGAGAGGGGGATGAGTCAGAGTGAGAAAACTAGAGTATGTCTATCCATCCATAGGAGAATGTATTTCCTCCCCCCTAGTCTCCTCCCTTCATATTTCTCCTCCTCGTTCCTTTCTCACCTCCTACCATCACGCGTCTCCTCTAGTCCTCACACATCTCCCTCCTACTCCTCCCCCCTCCATCTCCATCACTGAACACTGCAGTATGCATCAGTCTCACACACACACACACACACACACACACACACACACACACACACACACACACACACACACACACACACACACACACACACATACTGAAAACAGAGGCTGAGCCATTCATAAAAACATCAGAGCAGCAGTCTGTACAGGCAAATGTTTGAAACAATCAATATTAATTCACGGCATCATCATAATAAGATTAACACTTCTATCCTGTTTCAACAACACCCTTCATAAATGTATTATAAGGTTACGATTTGAAACACAATCATTATTTGTGAGTGTATACTTCAGTCTAATCTAATCAAATGTCATGAATGTAGTAATATTCAAATAAGATAATGGTGATACATTTTTGTGCTTTATCAGTCACTTAACTATGTGGTATAGCAGACAAGGAATGTAAAATATTTTAAAAAAGCTAATTGTTACTCTTTCATTATGATCTATGATGATACAAATAAATGCTTTCAGAAACATATTTTACTGTATTTTCCGTCAAGAAAATGACAAGGTTTGTGACCCTGTTGAAAACAATCGCCAAGCCCCGCCCACCAGCTGGAGCTCACATTCCCATTGTACAGCTTCAGATGACTAACATGGGAGTTCAGTAGCAGTGATTGACAGGTAAGACTTCCCTCAGCTCTGATTGGTCTTTTAGAGACTTTTAGTATTACTAGATTTCTTTGCTAATGTCAGGATTTCAAATATGACAAAAGTTATTTTTGCAAGTTTAAGTTACTGTAGCTAAAACAATGGACACTATATATAAGAAATGAATTGAAATACTGTTTTATTAAATCGAATGCTTTTGACAGCGGGCACGTTGACTTGTAGGGTAACCCTAACCAGGAATTGTATTTCTAAACAATGTAAGAAAACACAGAAAATACTACATTTTTCAGACATGAGGTGATATAGTGAGATGTTGTTTAGCCGGTCTAAAAGTCGACCCCACAAAGGAGTTTCATTTCCTGCTACATGGCCAAGACAAGCAGATGAATGTATTGAAGATACTTTTTCTTTTGAATGACTTATTGATAAAGCATCTCATCTTTTCTGATCTAAAAGGTACAACTTGATTACACCTCATTGGGGTTTTATTATGTCAATTCCTTCCATCTGAGTGTGAGCTTTGACAGTGTGAGCATTACTGCTGCAGCTCGTGTGTCACTATGATCTGAAGCCTGTCCGTGAGGGCTGCCTCTAACCCAGTTACTGACAGGAAGCACGGATCTCTTCATGTGGTCATTCATCTACGTAATGATGCTTCAGTTGTTAAGTATGCCGATTCTCTGCTCTTTTGAAAGAATACATGGATCTAAAATACTTCATCAAAAATGGACTTAAGTACATTAGTTTGGAATACGCATGACTATTTGAAACAGGCATTTCATTTCACAAAGGTCTTCAGTTTGGTTAAATCAGCAGCTATTGCTGATGCTGCGTCTGCCTCTGAATTTGAAGCCTTTTAAGGTGTGAGGCAATATGTTTAATGGTCCAGATTGCTGACACGGTGAATAGTTTATTGACCAGAGCACACTTGATCTGATAGGATGCAGAGGTGAGTGCTTATGCATAGGGCTGCACGATTTGGGGAAATAATCGAATTGCGATTTTTAAGATTCACCCTGTAATAGATGTAAAACATGTGATGGAGCATTGCTAACCTGACTCAGATGGTGGTTTCACCAAACCATCTAGGAAAGCTCCATTGGAAGCCATTTGGAAAGGGCAGGCACTTTCAAAAATACCTGGCAGGTGATTGGATCAATCTGTCTATCACCTACTATCATGGGCCACTTCTGATTGGTTAACAATGACTGGTACATGTGGAGCACAGCACTTCTGATTGGTGTGGATGACTGACACACAAGAAGACAAAAAAAAAAAAAAAGAATAAAACATTTTTAAAAATGTAAATCGCAGGCTTTGCGATTTGATAATTGCATCAGTTCAAATGGCGATTTCGATTTAAAATCGATTAATCGTTCAGCCCTACTTATGCAGGATTTGTTTGTATGTATTGAATTTGAAACATCCTTCTATATACAGATCACCTTAAGGTATTCTGTCGAGTGATTTATTGATATGTGTGCTTTATCAGACAAAAGGACTATCCTTTTTAGTTAAATGAAATGACTATGTGTGAGGTACTCATTTGTAGTAAAACTGCAAAGTACTATCACACAGTACTATCACACAATCAGCTATCATGGCACATTCACTAAACACTGCAATATCAACCATGTTGAAGCTGATGTTTTTAGAAGCGGGTGGAGACAAAAGCAGAGCTATAAGAGAGAGAATATTTGACTTACAACATCAGGTGGACACAAACATGACTCAAATAAATGATGCTGTTGTTTTGTGTCTGCTGGATGTACAAACATGTTGGCTGCAAAATGTGACAATTTGTCTCAGCCAGTGCACCAGATACTGCAGATATCTGGATATTGATGTTTATCTTAGCCGATAATTAAAAAAACATTTGACTACAAAGATGCCATACCAGATTTAAGTTTCCAGAGCACTCGCAAGAAGGTTTTTACGTTGTAAAATGTTCCGCTGACTATACAGTATCTTGAACACAATTGTTAAAGACAATCTGAGGGATAATAAGGATTGTTTTTTGATGTGTTTATTTAACTTTATACTTATCAGATTGTTGTCAACTCTCAAATATCGATATCAGTATTAGCTGGGTTATGCGATTGGTCTATTACTTGCTTATTATTGCAGATAAATGTATGCGTAATTAAAGAAACATTAATCTGGCTGAGTGAGGACAATTTAAAATAATTGACATACTGTTGGGAAGTTTAATCTAGTCACACATTGTGGCTCAACATGTACATTGTGGCTCACAATGTATAGGTTTTGGCTCAAAATTCGATCTGAAAAATAACTAAATCAAATATAATGGACTTAAATTAAAAGCGTTTCCTCCATAATGTTTTAAATTAGGATAACATGGGAATACTCAGGTGAAGACAAACATTGTGTCAGCTTGAGTAAGTGTGGTTTGGTTATTACCACAGACTTCATATAAAGGTTATTACCCCCCAGGTAGGCTTAGTGATGCAGACATGTCCCATAGGCTAATGATGTTCACTAAACCCGTCTGTTAACACAATTTGTGCAGGCCTGCATGTTACTGCAGACTATACTAGGTTACTTAAAGCCTACATTTACATTTACTCTCGATTCAAAGCCTACATTTTCGTTTTAAATTCTTTAAAGTTTAAACCGCCAAATATTTTTTGGAAAGGACTGATGGGAATACAGCTAGAACATACTTGTGTTATAATTCTCAAAGAGCGTTTAAACGTTACCCTTCATCCTTCGGGTTCCTCGCGCGCGGTGTCCTCAGGCAGTCCACAATAAAACGCATCATTACTGCAGTGCTCGCGCTCTCATCCTCTGACTGTCGCCTCCGGTACCGACAGGGCTCGTGCAGCAGCGGAGGTACACCTAGCTGCAGGTTACCGGACCGTCCTTAAACTCTCTGTCTGCTCTCGGTTAACTAAAGGGTGGACCCCGTTAGCTGCGATCATAGACTGTGACACAGAGCAGGCAGTCTGTCAGGCAGAGCAGCGCAAAAACAGCACACAGGACTTCCTGTTCACCCTTTCAAAATAAAGTCCTTGTCAGCGCTTTAATGAAGGTGGAGGAAGTAGCCTTCTCAGATGTTATACACCAATGGCGGTTCTAGAAGAATTTGACTGGGGTGGTCCTGCTGGTTCCAGTTACTGAATGATATGGGCACATTTAATGCTGGACAAGGGAAACAAAAATAGTGTTCAAGATTTTAAGTACACAAAAAAACACAAAATACCATTATTGTTTTTTGTTTTAATAACTTGAGTTGTGTCAATGACATCTACCATTTAGTTACAGATTGGGGTAATAAACATCATTTATGCAGCCGATCTTTATTATTTTATTTTTGGGTGTTTTAGTAACATAATTCGTTTCAGTAAAGTTTCAATTCATTTAATTACATTCTTATAATACACGTTTTCTTTTGGAGGGGGGCCACAGTGTTACAGGGGGCACTGACTGGACCCTCTTGGACCCCCAGAAGCGCCCATGAGCAATACTAAAGTACAAATAATCTGTTAAAAGGAACATTCCTGCATTCAAATCTTACTCAAGTTAGAGTATAAAATGATTGGCATCAAAATATACTATACCAAAACTACTCGTTACACTAATGTCCCTTTTCTGTTTAAATTACTGCCTACAAAAAGAATTGACTAATTATTTATCCAACCGAAAGAAATAAGAACACATGGGAAACTAAAGATAGGGCAGTATTATCCTGCTTAATCTGTTTCATCAGCATAATAACATTTGAGTGTTTTTAAGAAAATAGAGTAAAATAGAGATAAATGTGTAATGCTTAGTGAGACAAAATAAAGAATATCTTTAGTTTGACTTTTAAAAACTACATTCCAAATAACAATTTGTTATAAACATGCAGACTAAATACATGTTGACACAACAACATGTGCATATTTGATATGTAAGTGTTTTTTTGTTTACTGATGCTCATCATTGTGTGTCAGCAGACCTGATAAACCAACCACCATATGTCAGCCTTCAAATCTCAGAATGTCAGCCAGATAGTAAATCCCTTTCCCCTCATTAATTAAATTACTGCCATCTCATTTGCATAAAGCATTCAGCTCAGGGTCAGAATGGTAAACAGACAATATGGCACAACATTTGGTCCGAGGTACAGCTGACCGTCTCCCCTCAGCTTCTCATGTTGATGGAGGCTCTTCTGTCCTGTGGATCTGTGTTTATGCTGTCAGATTCAAAAAACCGACAAAAAAAAAACATTGGCGCTACATTGGAGCAGTGCAAGAATGGCCTCCTAAATATATTAAAATAAAAAATAGTCCAAACTAGGTTAAGCCTTTTCACTAAAATCATAATAATAATAATAATAATAATAAATAATGTAATGAAAATAACAAAATCTTACACATTTAAAAAATATGATAAAACCTTTTAGAATAAATGCATTTTTATAAACGCTCTATGACTATAATACAAATATGGTTGTATTACTAATTATTGATTATTAGTATGTAATTTCCCTTTAGAAATGCCCTACGTGTTTCTTTTTAAATGTCATTATTTATTTGTATTCATTATTTATATTTCTTCTTTTCAGCAACATTTTTATTTTGTTGTGTTTGTTGTGTAAATGCATTCTTTTTGACCATTGGACAAACACAGGATAATCACCACATTAAAAGACCACTTTTATTATAGTTGAAAAGTAAATGCAATTGTCAGAAGTAAATACCTAACGTTTGGCTAATTCAAATGTATGTCTCCATAGCTAAGGTAAAGGGGGCTAATATTAATGAGCGTAACGTTTACTCTGCCATGCTTACATTTGACATCCGACAAAAAACACCAGCTTCAGGATGTACTGGAAAACAAAGCAACCTAGGTTCTCTCCACACAGGTTGCACAAGCAGCATCTAATATATACAAGATAATAACACTTCCTGTAGACAGTCTGGGGATTTCTCATATCATATATCTACAAACACCTCACACCTCTAAACATTTTATATTGCTCATGTCTTATTACTTACCAGAGTATATTTCCAGAGGCTCTGTAGAAACCAGCTGACTCAACATCACAATCTAACACCATTGGGGGATACAGGGCATCCCATTAGTGGACATTACGACCTGCTGGAGGAGGAACAAGATAACCTCTGAGGTCATCTCCACATCACTGCCTCCATACCGTATAACCTCGGAGAACGAGGAGAGTCAGCACTATGGCAACCAGGACACACACACACACACACACACACACACACACACACACACACACACACACACACAACACAACACACACACACACACACACACACACACACAGACACACACACACACACACACACACAGACACACACACACACACACACACACACACACACACACACACACACACACACACATGTTACCATTCTTTCCGGTTCCCTCATCTTGAAGTCAACAACTTTTTGAAAGTGTTTTTGGTTAGATGCCTAAATGAATGTAAGCTCAGGAGATGTTCATGTTTGGTTCCATGGCACCACTGGTGAAAATCCAACGCTCCTACGCATCATCAAACAGCAGTTGCTAACTAGTGACTAATTGAGACTACTAGACGTCATCACGCCAACATTAGCCACCTTTTGCTTAGTGGTGGTGATGCGCAGCCGTGCGACCGTAATGTAGTTGCCTACAGCCTAATGCTAGCTTTTAACTTCTGGCAATTGCATTTACACATTCATTATTAAAAAAATGGCATTTACATATGGAAGTTATCCTGCTGAAAAAAACCTGTAAGTATCAAAAATGTGTGTTTGCCACAGCTCTTATTTTCTTCAATATTTTTAAATCCATTTGTCCAGGGAGCCCCTTGCAATGCCAACTTTTGCTTTGAAACTGATACCAACATGTATATTTAGGAAAATTAAAACTATTTGCATACATTTAAATAAACATATTTGATAAGGATGATATGTGTAAAATCCCATTACTTTTTGTAGAGGGAGACCTTGTGATGCTCACTTCCTGGTCCTCTCTGCTCCACTCTATTATTTATGTTTTTTTTTACTCTCTCTCTCTCTCACTCTCTCTCTCCCTTTCTCTTTAAACTATTGTGACAGTTCCATTGTTCTTGATCACAGATGGTCTATTGTTCTCTGCCGTGTGGTCTGAACGTACGTGACAATTACCAACCAACAGTAAAAACAACACATATTCTCTCAAAAAAAGGAAATAATAAAAACAGAGTCTGATACAGCCGTTAAACTGCACTGTATTTCACCCTTTAATTACTTTGTAATCGCATTATATTTTTTAGTCTTAGTTCAGTCCCCTTCTAAACTTAATTTCTGATTGCAATAACAGGTGAGTAATGCCCAAAGATGCACTTAACCCCCCCACCCTCATCTATCATAGTCGTATAAAATATTTAGGCCAGGCATACCTAAATAACCTAAATGACCTGTGTGCCGCTAACAAGCTTATCTCTTAGGAACCCCTAATTGAAAAAGACAGAAATAAATAATTAATTTCTCTGGCTTAGAAAGACACATTAAACATTTCACAGTTCTCTTAGAGCAAATGACTAAATGTTTAAAGTTAAAAGAGACTTCTCCAGAGATAAGAAGAATGTAACTGGCTAAACATTAAGAGACATTCTATGTAGCAATAGCTTTATTAACAAGGGACCTTTTTGAATGGATTATACAGAAGGTCTGCATGGGAGTGATGCTCAACTAATCCCAGCAGAGGGGGCTCTAAGAGAGGACATGATCCACACACTAGCTCAGTGTGTGACTATCACAAGTCATTGTATGGGGATACTTTTCTTTCAATTTCCGAGTGTTTACAGAGTAAGCTGCAGTGGAAAAGATCACAGTCAATGGCGGAAGAGTTATGGAAGGTTCTGCTACTATGGCTTGGATATTAAAAATAGGACACACAGGCTTTGTGTAAGAGTTACCTTTAATGATTATATTGACATTTAATGGTTGTATCACAATGATGACAATCATGCTTGTAGACCTATACTAGACAACAATTTTATTATATTTCATATTTTTCATATTTTCTTGGTTTATGTCACTAATATTAACAAATTCAGAAGGAAAACTAATTGTTATTTCAAGTTAAAATCAGTTATATAAATAGATATTTTTCATCATTAAAATAAATTCTTCAACTTTAGTGATATACATGATTTTAGATATGGCCAAAAGACAAAACACAAAAATCCGTCTGAATTAGGTCTGAGCAATTTATTGATATGTTATCAATATAGTGATATTAAACTAGATATATTCTTACATTAATTTTCTAATATTAATATTGCATATATGTCGTGAAGTGATTTCATTTTCTGGTAACTTACCTGCCTGTCAGTGTCCAGCTGTTCTAATATTGGCTTTTAACCATAAACATTATATACACATTATGATGATCATCAAATCTTATAAAAAATCTAACTGGAAGAAGATTTTGTAAAGGAATCAATAGTCCAGCCGCCAATGTTTTTGCAGTACGGTGATTAATCAGAAATATTGATGATATTTGATTCCCTCCATTTAGCAGAGCCCTAGTCTTAACCCTTACCCTCTAACACACACACACACACACACACACACACACACACACACACACACACACACACACACACACAAACACACACACACACACACACTCACACACACACACACACACACACACACACACACACACACACACACACACACACACACACCCACGGCTCAGAGTAGTCTGTTGATATGTGTCATTGATCCTCCATTCATTCCTGGAGCCCCCCAGCTGTCAGTCACTTCCACGTCACTGCATCACCAACGGCTGCAGAGTCACAGGAAGCTGCAGACGCCGCTCTGCGCTCAGATCTGTGATGTGCCTGTTCACCGCTACCAGAGCACCCAGGACAGAACACACTGACCCTGAGTCAGATCCTGATGGGACACGCAGAAGAAGTAGGAAAAGAGAGGGAATGGGGGGTGGGGGTTACACTGAAAACGAGACGTTGACTTTATTTAAATGCATTATGTCAACAGATTACACATAATTGTATTAGGTTAGTTGAAAGCAATAATATGAAGTTTAAATAAAACATATTAGGTTCAACTTCATATTATTGTTTTCAGCTAACTTAATACAGTTATGTGAAATTTGCTGATATAATACACTTTATTAAAGTCAACGGTTCAGTTTTTTCAGTGGACCTGCAGGTTTCTGGGAGTTTGTTACAGATATATGGAGAATTTGATCAGGTAGGAAAAGGAAAAAGATGGTGAAGAGATGAGGTGACAGAGGAAAGGAAGGACAAAGGGAAGCCAATCAACAGGGAAAGCCTCTCAGACCCGCACAGATCTGCTCTCACAGATTGAGGTTCTGATTAATTAGAAACATAGGAGCATATTGTTTAGCCCCCAGGGCAGACTCATACAGTAGAGAAGCTACGCCAGAGGAGACGGGGGGGTGGGGTCACATCTCCAGCCAGCCACAGAGATATCCAATAAAGGCTGGAGGGGCCGGGGGCGGGGGCCTACACTTCCTCATCCAGGGATTATGCAGCTCAATCAGACTCAACAGATTATGTCTGACCAAAACAGACTCCACTGGGGAGGGAGATTAACAACTATTTCCAAATAGTTTTGTTGGGTGAAAACAATCAGCTTTGTGATTAAGAGGAGAGCTACAGGCATCAAATGGCCCACAGATGTAAAAGCGATGGTTTTGTAAAATAAATCTGTCTGTAAATCCTCTCAGATCCATTGCTTTCAATATGTTTGGGGAGTTAGATAGTAATTGGCTTTATTTTACTAATCCAAAAACAGTTTCCAAAACCCAATTAGAAGCACAGAAAATATAATTAGAAATCTGTAATGAACATTAATCTATGTTAAATGGATATAATGCACAGATCACTTTTTAATACACAAATACAATATTGCATGGGATTAAGAATACATTGGCTTGATATCTAATTATGAAGGATTGTTCAGATATATTGTTGTTGTTATATTGATACATTCTTATGTGTACCAGACCTGTAGTCTACGGTAAATGGCAGTTCATTTTTAACAAAGTGGCTGCTATTACAGTAGTTGTGTTGTCAGTAATGGCAATATTGCCCTCCATAGGTTATATCTGGGAACAAAGTCCGCAGTCAGACGATCACACAAGATGTAGCATTTTTTCCAGAGTGTCTTAACCACATGAACACACCTGACTTACTGGTTGTATCACTGTGCACACATAACTTTAATCATAACTAAAAACAATTTTCTTTATTTTCCTGGGAAAATAAGTTTGGCTAACCTCCTTCTTAGGTTACTAGCTGTTTTTTGTTGCTTGTTAGACGTCTTTAAAATGATTGTAGCTGCATTTGAGGATCTCAGTAATTAATTTAGTTAGCACAACTCCAATAAAATAAAATAAATTAGCAGAATTAGTTGAATATTGGTGTGGTCTGACTAAGGTGCCGTTTACACAGGACAAAACGGGTTGTATCTGCTACTTTTCTCTCGCGTATAGCCCGTTCGTTCACACGAGGCCGACACGTCAACGCGGAAACGGACCCCGCAAACGATAACGGGTCCCAAGGTGGATAGATCTGCAAACGGAACGCTCTGGGGGGGCAAACGGTTCCGTGTGTACGCCCTATACGATCATTTTCTGATAACGATGAAATAGCCCCCGTCTCCCTCTCCCCACGTCTCCTTCTCCCCACCTCTCCTGCTCAGAGATCAGCTGCTGGGCTGTCAGAAGAGGGGGAGGAAAAGAGAGGCTCCGTTTTTTATTCTTATATTATTATATAGAGTCGTTATCAATTTGTTTTAAAGCTCAATAAATAACAAAGAAGACCTCTGACTGGCACTTTTCTAATTTTGTCCGGAAGATTTCAACTTTAACGGACATGTTGACCGGCGAAATTTTTTTTAACGGAAACTCTGCCGCACGGTTCCCTCGTCCCTTGGAAGACGCGGAGAGGTGGGTGTTTTTCATCTGCTGGTGGACTACCGGAGAGATTTACAGCAGGAGCACATGCCGTCCACCGCGGAGAATAAACAGAAGGGCAACCATGGCAACCATGCTCCGGGGTCTTCTTCGCTGCTTTTGGTGTATTTTGTGGCGGCAGCAGCGCCACTTACAGGCCCGGCATATGTACTACAGCGTTTCCAGCGGGTCGAGCGGTGTCGTGTGAACGGACACGTTAATTGAGCCGAATGCGTGTGAACGGAATACTTTTTTGAAAACGAATTCGGTGCGTAAACGCAAACGTACCCGTTTCGTCCTCGTGTAAATGGGGCCTAAAGAGGCTGTTTGTAAGGGAGTAACAGAACGGAAGACGCTGATTGCTGCCCTCATACGTTTGCAGTGATGATGTATTTTTGTGGAAGCATCCTAAGGTCTCCTTTTTTTTCCAATTAGATTTTGGAATATGGCAGAAAAAAATATATTTGGCAAACACACATTTATGACACCTCCACGTTTTGTTCAGCATCTCCACATATAAACACCACTTTTACAATAGTTAAAGTGTACATTTTAGTGGTAAAAAGCTAACTAGAACTAAAACAAACTACATCACGTCACATGGCTGTGCATCACCACCGCTAAGCTAAAGGTGGCTAATGATAATAATAATAATAATAATAATAATGGGTTTCATTTATAGAGCACTTCATATTTGACTTCAAATCCCGAAGTGCTACAAGCAGTGAGCATGAACAGTATAAAAACAGTACACAACACGGTAGAACGAATAAAAAGCAATACAAAAACAAACAAACAATAAAATAAAAGGGTGGTAATAAATAAAAGGTCTAGGGAAAGGCTCTATTGAATAAATGGGTTTTGAGGCCTTTTTTAAAAGCTTCCACGGTCTGTGGTGCTCTCATGTGGTACGGAGCTTGGTCCTGTGGGGTCTGAGGAGGTTGGAGTTGCTGGAGCAGGTGGTCCGCAAGGAGGTATGGGGGGTGAGGAGTTCCTTGAGGTAGGGAGGGGCAGTTCACTGGTGGGTGAGGACGGAGACCTTGAATTCGATCCTCAGTTCCACGGGGAGCCAGTGTAGTGATTTAAGGATGGGGGTGATGTGATCATATTTGTGCACCCTCATCAGGATCCTAGCAGCGCTGTTCTGAATGTACTGGAGCTTCTGGATGCTTTTGTTAGGGATTCCGATGAGGAGTGCATTGCAGTAGTCCAGCCTGGAGGAGACAAAGGCGTGGACTAGCTTTTCGGTGTCAGACAGAGTGAGTGTGGGGCGGAGTTTGGCGATGTTCCTGAGGTGATAAAAGGAGTTCTTGCACAGCTGTTTAATGTGAGCCTCAAAGGTCAGATGGGCGTCCATTTTCACACCCAGGTTGGTGACTGTTGAGGAGAGTTTAATGTCCTGGCCGGAGAAGGTGATGGTGGTGATGGTGGATGACCGAACCTGGTGTGGGGTGCCAACTATAATGGCTTTGGTCGTGGAGCTGTTGAGTTTCAGGAAGTTTTGCTTCATCCACGCCTCCTCCAGGCAGGCAGTGAGTGTAGATGATGGCTTGATGATGTTTAGCAGTCTCATTTAGACACTTGTTAGCAACCTATAGATGCTTCAGACACTCATCGGTGGGGTATTTAATGAACTATGTTATATTGTAGAACAACATTTTAAAATCTCCTCAGCTTGTGTTAACCACAGACCTTATTTCAGGCTTACCAAAAACAAATTCAGTAAACATTGACTTGGCAGGACGCAGAACTGGTAAAATGATGACTCATTTTCAGGTTTTACGACTCATTCCTGAACCACTCTATATGCCGTCTATAGGCCTGAGGCGCCTGGTCTGATCCGATATGCAGTATTTACCTCACTCAGCATTTCATAAAACATTCAATTTTTAGCTTAGTATAGCTTAGCTTATCGTATTCTATTTGACTTGTATATATTTCACTCCTCCTGCATCACTTGCACATTAGTTTTGTCTCATTCTCTTGCACTGTTTTATTTCTACTATGTTTATTCTTGCACACTTTTTTTTATTGTTTTATGCCTTATATATATTTATGTTGCATTGTTGGAGGAGCCTGGTACTTAAGATTTTCATTGCCATAACCGTAACTACATATGACAATAAAGCCTTTGAAATTGAGTTTGAAATGCTAACCTCAGTCACAAAAACGTGTTTGACAAACAAGCGACAATGATCTTACACATGTTTAAGTCAAGTTATTGTGCTGAAATGAAATTACCAGCCATTTTACGGGTTGTGTTTGGCCCCTGTGCGCGGCGGTGTGTGTGTGTGTGTGGATGTGTGTGTGGGGAGTGTGGGATGGAGGTAAGGCTGGATGATGAGTGACACCCTGAATGTGCATTCCACTTGATTTGCTCTGTGCTTCAATTCACTGATGGTAGTCCTTTCATCCTATTAGCTCCAAATTCCTATAACTGGGTCCCTAAATGCGTGGGCCCCCATATCAGGGCTGGCCCCTGCTGGGAGGGCATATGGGCTGCTTTGTTGGCAGGAAGGGAGTGTGTGTGCAGGGTCCACCAATCACTGCCCTCGCCTGGGGAGTTAAACAAATTGATTGGCAGGCTAGTGGTGGCCAGTTCCAGACACTGTGGTCGCTATTCATCTCAGCGCAGAGCTCTGAGAGGCTCAGAGGAGTCGTAAAGGGGGATCGCTTATTCTTAAACATACACTTCCACATTTTGTTACGACACACAACAGAGCCTCAAATCCTCTAATGTACTCCCAGTTTAATGTGGAATGTAAGTGTGAACACCAGCAAAGAGCAGGGAGGAGGTTTGAGAATTTGGAAGCACTGCTGGGTGCTATAGAGCCCCATTTCTTTACACCCTGCCTCAAAGAGGTGCCGCTTTACATCTCGTATTGTCTCTTAGGATCCAGTGGGAGGGGCCCTTTACAGCCACACTGCATCACTTGGGCTGTTCCAGTTCTAAAGCACATTTCTAGAAATTCACGAAGTTAAAACTGAAAACAAGGGATAAAGAGAACATTGACATTTCCAAAGGATGTAAGCTCTCTTGATCTGTCAAAGCCACTTTCTGTTCAAAATCACAAAGGGACTATGAAAGCTAAGAGTTTTTTAATTTAGTGATCAATATGTTTTTTTAATTGTTGTGCAACAGTCAGTGTTTCTGTCTTTATCTCCAACTCTCTAGGACTATGCACGGTTAATCTCACATACTGCAAGACCCATCATCATAATATATTCTTACTGATTTACGGCTGTGTACTCAAGGGATATATTTTGTTAATGTCAAGTTTAAATGAAGTGTGTCTCACACTTAACAAGGTTTGAATTCAGAAGGTGTATGGTTGTATTTTTCTCTTAAAGGGAAAATAGGTGTAAGAATATTTCCTTTCTAGCTTTTGTGGGTCTATTCTGTTGAATGATCACACAATGGAATGAGAAACCCCACTCACACACAAACACACCCCTGGATACCCAGTGATTGACTTTGCACAGTCATCTTAAAGCTGTCAAAATGGCTATACCTTTCACATGAATAACATTCTGTACTCATATCAATTCTGTTTGTCTATATTATTACACTGTCTATTTTCTTTCCTCTATGCTGCTGTTTATAGTGTCTATACCCATATATACTGTCTATACTTTTTATATTTGTCATATTACATTACATGTCACTTCTTAGACGCTTTTATCCAAAGCGACTTACATACTCAATACTGTGGACAATCCCCACAGGAGCAATTTGGGGTGAAGTGTCTCAGGGACACAACAACATGCTGACTGCAGTGGGGTTTGAACCTGTGCTCCCCTGATCCGAACACCAACGCACTAGTCCACTGCGCCACACGCCTCATATGTATAAGCATATATTATACGATACATTATACTGCACTTTACTGCTTCTTTTGCACTTCTGGTAAGATGCTAACTGCATTTTGTATTCTTAATACTATGTGCAATGACGATAAAGTTTAATCTGATCTAAAAAAGCAAAAAAGAGGGACTGGAGGTGTGTAGAGCCGTGCAATACCATGCAGTGGAAAGGCAACACATACTTTAGGTATGTGCTGTTATTGGTTTATTCGTAAAATAAACGGGTGATTTAAATGCCATATTGACTTTAATTTACAAGTAATCAGATACATTTATGAGAAAAACAGTCTTTACTGTTTAAATGTGCAGCTATTAACTTTATTTATGAAAAAACATGGTGGTTTTGAGTCATTTGTGAGAACAACTTTTTGGCTGTGAGGTGGTTAATATATTTTTGAAGAGGGTGTATCTAATCTAATGATGAATTTATTAATATAGAGTCAGAAAGTTAGCATGCAGCTAATACATGCTTCATCCAGAAGGTTTTAGTCCACAGTTGTAGTCTATAATGAGCTAAGAAGCTAAAAAAAGAAAAAGCATTGACATGGTGGAGGTGAGTTAGTACTGCTTGTTACAGAACATATTACCTAGTTTGCAATGTGCAATTACACTGCCTGTTAATATTAAACATTGTGCATTATACCCTGGTGCAATTTACACTTTTTTCTTTCATTTTATTTACATTCAAACGATTACCAGCTTCTTCAAAATTTCAATATTTGTATATGCACTGAAAAAACTGAAACATTGACTTTAATTAAATGTATTATGTCAACAGATTTCACACAACTGTATTAGGTTAGTTGAAAGCAATAATATTAAGTTAATATCATTGCTTTAAACTAACCTTATACAGTTATGTGTAATCTGTTGACATGTAATTGTGTAATAAGTTCAATTTATTCAGTGTGCCTCCACTGTATCCTGGGGAAAACAGTCAGATAGGAGTAGGACAGGAGTGGTCATCTGTTGATGCCAACGTGGATGGCTCAGTGCCCACACAGATTATGCAGACCAGCAATTAGCCAGGGCCAGTGAGCCAGCAAGACACCAACACATGGCCAACAACTACAACTGGCCAACCAAGCACATCATAGTGAACCACAACACACACACACACACACACACACACACACACACACACACACACACACACACACACACACACACACACACACACACACACAACACACACACACACACACACACACAGATGCTGAGCCCTAATCTCTGAGTGATTGTTGTGTTATTTTTCCTTTGGTTGGGGCTGTTTATGACGCTGTGTCGTTCCTCTGACTGTGTGCAGTTAGCATTCACACACTCGGCCTCATGAAGCGTGACTTCTGACACTGACTGAATTGATTTTTTCCTCCCCTCCTTTTTAATTCTTTTCTTACGCTTCCACCGTGTCGTTTTGCCAACCTGAATGAAAGCGGGTGTTATGGAGTCCTTTTGTCGCCGGTGCTGTATTGAGAAGGTTCTGGACTCTTTCCAGTGGAGGCAGAAAAGCTCCCTTTCAGTTTATGAAAAAAAAGTTGAGATTTCCTTTACTGGAATATGATCTCTGCTCACTGACGTCTTTCAAACTGAATGAAACCAAAAGGACAGAGAAAGAGTAGAAGGATGGAGGGAAGAGAGTACACACACACACACACACACACACACACACACACACACACACACACACACACACACACACACACACACACACACACTCACACACACACACATACACATACACACACACACACACTCACACACACACACATACACATACACACACACACACACACATACACATACACACACACACATACACACACACACACATACACACACACACAAACACAGACACACACACACACACACATACACACATACACACACACACACACACACATACACACATGTGCACACACACACACACACACACATACACACACACACACATACACACATGTGCACACACACACACTGTACACAAACACCACTCCCAAAAGATGATGTGACACTGCTGCCTCTCTGCCCAGTTTTATAAAACTGTTTCCATTGCATGTTTCCATTCAGCTGTTCAAATTCAAATAAATAGTCAAATGGAAACTCAGCTATTGCAACCTCACTTTGCAGGAGTCTCCTTATCTATCTCAACAAACAGCAGAATACACATACACACGCGTGACTGTGTGTGTGAGCAAGTGTGTTTTAGTGTGTTTGTGTGTGTGTGTGTGTGGACTGGACAGGCCCAGCTGCCCTCTACAAAGCCCTGACCTGAGTGACACCCAGCGGCAGTATGAGGCACAATATCCGACTCCACAAACAGCTTGTTAAAGGGGCTGTCTGCTGATGTTCAGGTGTATATCTGTATGTAGTGTCTCTACTTTAAAGAGTCCTCTCCTGCTGATGTTCAGGTGTATATCTGTATGTAGTGTCTCTACTTTAAAGAGTCCTCTCCTGCTGATGTTCAGGTGTATATCTGTATGTAGTGTCTCTACTTTAAAGAGTCCTCTCCTGCTGATGTTCAGGTGTATATCTGTATGTAGTGTCTCTACTTTAAAGAGTCCTCTCCTGCTGATGTTCAGGTGTATATCTGTATGTAGTGTCTCTACTTTAAAGAGTCCTCTCCTGCTGATGTTCAGGTGTATATCTGTATGTAGTGTCTCTACTTTAAAGAGTCCTCTCCTGCTGATGTTCAGGTGTATATCTGTATGTAGTGTCTCTACTTTAAAGAGTCCTCTCCTGCTGATGTTCAGGTGTATATCAGTATGTAGTGTCTCTACTTTAAAGAGTCCTCTCCTGCTGATGTTCAGGTGTATATCTGTATGTAGTGTCTCTACTTTAAAGAGTCCTCTCCTGCTGATGTTCAGGTGTATATCAGTATGTAGTGTCTCTACTTTAAAGAGTCCTCTCCTGCTGATGTTCAGGTGTATATCAGTATGTAGTGTCTCTACTTTAAAGAGTCCTCTCCTGCTGATGTTCAGGTGTATATCAGTATGTAGTGTCTCTACTTTAAAGAGTCCTCTCCTGCTGATGTTCAGGTGTATATCAGTATGTAGTGTCTCTACTTTAAAGAGTCCTCTACTGCTGATGTTCAGGTGTATATCTGTATGTAGTGTCTCTACTTTAAAGATTCCTCTCCTGCTGATGTTCAGGTGTATATCTGTATGTAGTGTCTCTACTTTAAAGAGTCCTCTCCTGCTGATGTTCAGGTGTATATCAGTATGTAGTGTCTCTACTTTAAAGAGTCCTCTCCTGCTGATGTTCAGGTGTATATCACCTGTCATCCTATTAAATGAAACCGATTAATGCCCAAGCCTGGTGAAGCTACAAAAAACAAGTAGAAGACATTTTCCCTTAATAAACACAACTGACAGAGTAGTTTTTAAGTATGGGAACGTAACTTTTAGGAGACCAGGCTGCTGGAGACGTTGCAAGTGTTGCATTTGGCTGTTCACACAAAAAGTTACGGAAATAGTTATCAACTTCACGACTGACCCCCTTTTTAGAAGCTATGGCCCTCAGTTTAAAATGTCAAACCGGCCCCTCACTGCTACAGTCTCATGTGAACCCTCAGGGAGCCGCTGAGTGCTTGTCGCCCACACACATCAGTAGAGAAGCTGCACACTCCGGGCGGAGAGCAAACACCCTGCTGTGTTTGACAACACTTGTATATTGTATATCTGAGCGCTGTGGGACAATGTGTGGGAGCTGTGTGGGGGAAGACAAACAGCACACAGGTGGATTCACAGCTTTCAAGGGCCTCTTTATCTAGCTCAAATGTTTGACTGCCATTCAGTGTGCTTATGTAACGTGTACCTTGAGAGCTAACAAGGCTAATAAACATCATATCTGTCAGTGATTGATGAGCTGTTCACACCAGGGACAGCAATTACCCCCTGCATGTTTGTCCACTTTTAAAGGCACAATGCACCTATAGGAAACGAAAGGACCCACACAATCTGTTAAACTGTAACACTGTTCACTTTTGAATGAGCCTTCAAACAACGTTTGTAACACTTACAAACTTACATTTGTAAGTGTTACAAAAATGCTCCTTTCTCTTTTCTATTGCTTTTTATCATCTTAACACGTTGGTTTGTCAGTTATTCTTGAGAGTACTGAACCTTTTCTTTGTACAGCACTATTAAGTGTGGGAGCTTTTGCCTTTTTCTAAAACATCTGTATGTATACTGTTTGTGTACCGGCCTGACCCTAAGAACTGACACACAGCTTACTGGCTCGTTAGAGGGAAAAAGTGCATTTACAAACTGAATTTTCCCTATCCTCCCCTACTTATTGTCTGGACTGCAGCATAACGAGGCCAGCCATATAAATGCCAAATTCTGGTCGGGTTGCGGAGGAAGCAGTTCCAGCAGAGGGGCCCAACTTCATTTTTGTTTTCCTTTTCTCTCTTCTGTGCAGTATGCTGTATATCTCCCCCTTGAGGACTATTGTTTGTGACCTCAACACACATGGTGATGGGCACGTTTGGGGTCAGTTATGTAGTGTGTGTATACTTGTCAATGTATTTAAATTGACCGCGGCTCATATATGACCACTTCTTTCAAAACTCTCACCTTGAATATGCACACTGGAGTAATTTATTAGTTCACTACTATCCTATAATTACCCTCATCTTTATATTTCAAAAGGAGCCAAACAAGTGATGCAGTGGAACCAGAGATATACTGTAATACATTTCTTCGTACACACATCTTTTAGGTTTCAAAACCTAGGTGCAAACGTTACCCACAATGCAAATTGACTATATAAATGTTACTTAAGTGTATTTAGTTTTAGATTAGTTTGTGTGGAATATGCCATTTAAACTGAAGTTTAAAGTGTGTTTGGCTTCAAGAGCACATATCAGATATGTTTGCTTCACTTCTTTTATCAGGGTGGCATTAGAGTCTTTGCAATACTTCTAGCCAGGTTTATTTTGTTCTTTTATATGGACTAGTACCATATGTGATTGTTGATGCTGTGTAGTTCACTTGGTAGATGGTAGGTTAAACTAACATGTTCAGGGTTAAGGGTTGATCTTTCCTTAACCGCATTAACTTCACATTACCAGCTCCTAATGCTCTGTGTTAACCCAAGCAAATTCAGAGTGAAAAGCTGGAATGGAAAGCAAAGAGCCGTGTGTGACTGACTTAGTGAGCTGGATGCAAACACAAACTAGAACTTTGAACTCAGTGGTTTGGAGGTCAGACCCAGTCAGGACGCTGTCAGGGCGAAGAGGGGCCCTCAACTGACCAGGGACAATGACACGCACGCACGCACGCACGCACGCACGCACGCACGCACGCACGCACGCACGCACGCACGCACACACACACACACACAACAATTCAATTTTTTTCCAAATAAGACATTTCAAATATTTAAGCATTCATGTTCACATCTTGACCAGCAAGCATTAGACCATAAACAGCCCTGAGTTAGAACAATATCAGGTGTAAGGCAGTAACATGTGATCCAGAAAGTCCAAAACACTGCACAGAGGGAATCCTGGTTTAGTTCAGGACCTTGAAGCGTAAGTGTATTATTGTATGTGTGTGGAGAAATATTCTGTCACCATCTTTTGTTGCTTCCATAGTGCCACTATGGAGACACAGTGTTCCAGAATTGAGGCACAGGAATGCTGCGGGATGTCCTCCACAGTACAGGGACCTCTGAAGACATGATGAAGACTCAGGCTCATGGTGAAGACATGATGAAGACTCAGAGTCATGGTGAAGACATGATGAAGACTCATAGTCATGGTGAAGACACGATGAAGACTCATACTCATGGTGAAGACATGATGAAGACATGATGAAAACTCAGGCTCATGGTGAAGACATGATGAAGACTCAGACTCATGATGAAGACATTATGAAGACATGATGAAGACTCAGGCTCATGATGAAGACACAATGAAGACTCAGGCTCATGGTGAATACATTATGAAGACATGATGAAGACATTATGAAGACATGATGAAGACTCAGGCTCATGATGAAGACATGATGAAGATATGATGAAGACTCTGGCTCATGATGAAGACATTATGAAGACATGATGAAGACTCAGGCTCATGATGAAGACATGATGAAGACTCAGGCTCATGGTGAGGACATGATGAAGACTCAGACTCATGATGAAGACATTATGAAGACATGATGAAGACTCAGGCTCATGATGAAGACACAATGAAGACTCAGGCTCATGGTGAATACATTATGAAGACATGATGAAGACTCAGGCTCATGATGAAGACATGATGAAGACTCAGGCTCATGATGAAGACATGATGAAGACTCAGGCTCATGATGAAGACAAGATGAAGACTCAGGCTCATGATGAAGACACAATGAAGACTCAGGCTCATGGTGAAGACATGATGAAGACTCAGGCTCATGGTGAAGACATGATGAAGACTCAGGCTCATGGTGAAGACATGATGAAGACTCAGGCTCATGGTGAAGACATGATGATTCCTTTTCGGCCCAAAAAGTCCGGAAGCCATCAAAGGAACAGTTGGAAACGTTGATGTTGGAAACGTTGCCAAAAGAAAGACAACTTCCTGCAGTGGCAGTGAATGTTGGCAGTCGAAATAAATTGTGACCTGCAGAATTGCCCTATGCGTCAATAATAGTGGCCTTCATGTACATAGGAAATTGGGCTTGGATAGTCTCTCTGGAGTAACCTTGGGCTTGATGATTCCTTTTTGAATCTCACCAGCAGATCTCAACAATGATCAACACCAAAATGTCATGTTGGCTTCACTGTTTTAGTAAATGGAAATGCTAGATATATTTCTCATATATTCGGCCTTACATATTTGGCATTGATGGGACATTTGGCATCTGTGAAACTTGATTTAATGGCAGCATTTTAGAACAGATACTTTACAGGGAAAGGGAAAGTTCCCCCCCACTCATTGTCTCACTCTTTATTTCTACAACCATCCATCAAATACTATAGATGCCAACCGATTTAAAGCTGTGTTATTTTAAACCAACATGCAATTGTCGAAGGGACACTAAATGGCTTTATTGGATGTTATCAGCCTTATCCGAGGCAACAGAGGCAGTTAATGATTGCCATGCTCACACACTGATGGCTGAAACACATGGTGGATGGGTGAAGTTGAGTTGTGGCTTTGAACCTTTATAATGTGGTCCTTTAGATTCCCGGCAACCAGCAGCAAATACTGATAACAAGTCCAAAGGAAACTGGCATTCAGACAAATCTACTGTTTTTATTTATATATTTTTTTGTGTTGATTTTATTTCACTCTAGTTTTACTTTTGAAATGAAGAAAATGTTGAAATGTTTATAAAATATTAACTGATAGCAAAAGTAAAAAAGTCTAACAAACTTTTAAGAGGGCATACACTTCGGTCTGTCATTCAAGCTCAGATGCAGCTCACTCTCTTCCATCACCTCGACTTACACATTCTGCTTCGCTCTTATTATGTCTTTATTGAACAAGGCCCATGCATAAAAATATATTGGGGTGGCTCAGTGGTTAAGTGCGCTCATCTTCAGATCAGGAGAGGACCAGTTCAATCCCACCTTGACCCCCACTGCAGTCAGCATGTCGTTGTTGTCCTTGGGCAAGACACTTCACACCAAATTGCTCCTGTGTGCATTGTCCACAGTATTGATTGTATGTAAAGGGTCTTGAACATCTGTAAAAGCACTAAATATTCTTAATCTCAAAGAGAGCACAGTTTATATGCCATAAACCAGGCATCCTCAAAGTCCGGACTCCGGTCCGGATCCGGACCGAACCACAACTGTCTCTGGACTCTGAGCAAATTATACTTTTCATATGTATTATCTGTATTATCTGTGTTATCTGCGAGACATCGCCACAACGCAACGAGTCAAAATTCTCCGCTATGTCCACTGCAAACAGCGCTCTGCATGTCCGACTGTTCCAATGTCTGTGTGTGTCTATCAACGCATTGGTCCAATCACATTCAGCATCCCGTCAGCGTTTTTGTCCCCCACCAACAGTCTGCGAATCAGAGGCAGAGTAGGGCGGGTCTTCGCGGAATGCGGGTGGGAAAAATGCGTGTCTCGTCTCTCCCCAGCTGCCACCCCAGTTGGCTGCTTTGTTTTGAAAGAAATGTTGTGGCTCATCGGACATTTATGAGAGAAAGTCTCTAATGTCTGAGTGCAAGTGAATGCAGCACAAGACCCACGTCTTGTAACCCCTCCCCCGGCCCTGGCGCGAGCGTGGAAATATGATTGGCGGCGATTTAATTTGAACGGGACGGTGCAAAACGAGAAGCATTCGGACCCAAGTACTGAAGGAATGAGGTATTTGCGGTCTACAATAACAGAGAAGAGACTGTCAAGTTTGGCTGTACTCAGCATTGAATCAAAACGCACTAAAGCTGTTGATCTTAATAAGTTTGTGAGGCGTTTCGCTGAACAAAATGGTAATCGCCGCATTCAGCTGTAATAGACATGTCAACTTGATGCTCTGCTCACGGATGAGCATACAAAACTGTTAAGATGATGACCTTACGTGTGTAAATATATTTTTTTCTCTGTGGGGGTCTGCCCCCGATTAGGTCCTGAGAAAGTCAAATAAGAAGGTGTGTAAAACTACACTGCCCAGCCAAAAAAAGTAACCACTTTGATTTAACTAGGCCAGTAGGTAAGGGCTTTCCACTGGATAATAACCGAAGTATAAAAGAATGCATGACTGAAGTGTTTGAAGGCAAACAAAAAGAGGAAATAACAGGTCAAATCAAGCAAATCCCCCTCTCAGATTCCACAGCAACCAGAAGAACATAAATACTGGCTGGTGATTTGATTAATCAGCTTTGTAATGGAATAAAAAATGCATAGTGCATTTCCTTAGCTGTGGATGAGTCTACTGACACCACTGACAATGCTCAGTTGCTGGTGTTTGTGAGTTTTTATGATGAGGCAAAGGGGGAGTTTGTTGAAGATGTGTTGGGCCTGACGAACCTCAGTGGACACACAAGGGGGCAAGACATTTATAAAGCAATAATGGGAATGCTGAATGAAAGAGTGTGCAGCTGCCTTTATTCATAACTGTGCAGCTCTTACACTGCGACTCTGAGGGATCAAGCACAGACACAATAACAATGAAAACTGCTGCATACAGATTATTTTTGTTTTTGCAACCTCGTGTTAAGAATCTTGTTGCAATTGTTTGAATGACCGTAATAAACGGACCTTTGTCTTATTGAAAAATGTCTTTGGACCTTTAAGATTTGTATTTGAGTACCCCTGCCATAAACTAACATGGCGGTACATGTTAGTACATGTACACAACCCTAAATACCCCATTTTTGAGAACAGAATGAGAGTTTCAAAGTTAAAGAGATTGTATTTTGATAATATATTGCAATGACGGTGTATTAATGATTCATAATTACACTACATAACGAGCATGCATGCTATATCTTTCATTGACACTGAACATTAAACATAGATTCTGTGCTGCAGATTCTTCCAGTCAATGATGCCATTCCAATAGACATACTGGGCTATGAAGTCCCTGGGGAAAAAAACAAACAAAAACTTTACTTTACTATTGACTTTAAAAATAAATTACTGGCACCAATCTTCAAATCTCATTATTTTAACACAGTCCTTATATTGAAATAAAAAAATAATTTCCATTAACCTGTTAAGGGGGCTGCGGGCTTTTTTTTCACGAAACTGTGTCTCAGGGCTTCTTAACATTTAACAATCTATTAATGTTCCATACCCACTAAACGGTAATAAACTCAGCTAACTGAAGATATGAACCATTTTTAGCTAAACGAAACACAAGGGTAATACCAAGCCTCTGAATTAGCACTAAGCAAAAAATGCTAACGCACTCAGCACAGACAAATATTTTATTACTTATCGGATCTGCACAAACAAGATAGCAAATGAAAGCTGAGATTCCACAGATTCTAGAGGTATACGTATCATCACTGTGCGACCAGAACTCAGGGCAGCGAAGGCAAAAGCAGACAACACACAACGTAGCTTTACGGAGCCAAAACGACAAATACGTCTTACCTTTGCTGTTTTCTGATAAAAATGTGTGTTCAATGCATAGACTGTATATATAAATGGACGTAGTGTCCGTGACGTCACCCATAGGATTCTGCAGAGTTGCCGAGAAGCCTAAAGTAGGCGGTGTCGGCCACTAACGTCTCGACAGTGACGTCAGAGTCTAACTCCCGCCTCAACCCACTCTCTTCAGTCTGCGTACAAATGACATGACTTTACACATTGGAAATGCGTGCAATAGATACTCAGAAGTCCGATTTTGCGTGCATATCATACGCTAACCATTCCCATTGAGTTCTGAGGCCGAGTTTTGCGTGCATATTATACGCCACGTTTTGTCCGTCTGTGAGGAAAATAAATAGGGCTCAGAGCTTCAGAATAATGAAATCTGTATTTTTTTAATCTTTTTTTCCTCCTAATTTGTTATTCTTTTCTAAATAACACACTGTTATTTACTCAACAATAACACACAATTATCTTTGTTTTTATTTATTTGTTTAATTCTATAATCTCGGGCTTTTTAGCCGTTCCTCAGGAACTGAATTTCAAAATAAAGTCACCGGAAACAGACGTAGGCCTATAAGGGACATTTCGAGCATCATTGCGATAAACCACAAACCGACTGAACTGATTACCCAAGATCCTCAGCTAGAAGCTTGGTGATTGGATTGTTTAGCCGCAATGCACGCTGGGATATGGTGTTAATGCGATATGAAATAATGCGAAAAAGAAAATAATACTTTATTCCGAGTGTGCTTGCTTTTCTCTTTGGAAGTCATCACATAACGGCATTGTAATACACGGTTCGTCTGCATTAAATATTACACATCTGCCGTAGTTCTTTATTGATAGAGCCCTGATTAGAAGACTTCTGGACAAACTGGAAGAAATGCCGCCGAAACTGAATATGTGACGTGGATCATAAATATATCAGCAATTAAACAACATCTTCCATTTCTTTTCACACAATACGTCTCCTTGCAGTATCAACACTAATTCGGCTGACTTTTATATTTGATCCAATTGGTAGATAGGTTATATTTACACCATAACGGTGCACAGCTGATATAAAAGGACTTGTAGTTTTTAAAGATATTACTGATTTTCTTTGAATATATGAATGTAAATACTGAGTTGAGAGAATAGTCAGGGGTTTTTGGGTGATGGTAGACACATCTATGGATTCAGAATTTCCATAGCTTACCATTAAATGACAGATATACCTTTCTGTCTGTGATGTTTTACAAATCAGATATTAATGTGTAGAAGTAAAACATGTGAAATAATATAGCAATATCCTGTAAAATTATGTGAAAACATGAATAAAACTACACATCTCAGTGTTTCCCCTAGGATGGAGTCATAGCAGCGGTGCTAAGGCAAGTGTGCCCAGCATAATGTGTGGAATTTTTTAGTGTGTGCACATGCGAAGTGCGCCCCGCCAAATTGTTTCTATGTGTCTGCCAGCACAAGAAAGGCTCTTGAGGCCTAGTACCAGGGCCGGTTCTAGCCAATTTGCTGCCCCAGGCGAGATTTTATATATAAAGAATAAATGAAAAATCTCTACAAAAGACAAATACACTACAAAACCAGAAACTTATTGATATAGGTAATATACGTCAAAATGGCTTCAAATTTATTCAGTATTGTATGAACATGTTTGAATTGGGGGGTGGACGTCACATCCTCCAGGGGGGTCCGGGGGTATGCCCCCCCGGGAAGATTTTTTTGAACATTTTAAAGTAAAATGCTTCAATCTGGTGCACTTTGAGCACACAATTACTAGTGACCTGATCTAGGGGGTACAACTCTAAAACACCCATATGAAAAAGATCGGTTTACATTTTAATAATCAAATAAGTATATGAACATAACCAATAACCTACCATAGCCAATAACAAATAAATGTAACTTATTTTTCATATCTTATTTTACCTAGTTAACATTTATTTATTTATGCATATCTTTGTATCTCTCCAACTTTAAACGATATTTTTGGTTTACTGTCCTATAGTATACATTGGAATGATTTCAAACCTGTTTTTATTTATCCTAATAATTATAAAGGAGTGCCCTGGAAATATGTGTTTACATAATTTGTGGTCAAAACGTTTGAGACCCACTGAGATAACTTAGACTAAAATTCTAAACACTCAGAGAGTCCTTTACCTCACTGAGCCTCTCATACCTCATTCACACCAACGCAACTCCGGTTCAAGCTCCGTGCTAGAGCTTTTCAGGTTCAGAACCGGTTCTTCGGTTTAGCTCCGGCTCTTTTCACACCGCCCAGAGTCCGACTGGTGCTGCGTCATTGCGTCATCGTTTTCGTCATGACGTAACCGTTTGCGTGCCTGCTTCATAAAGCCAAACCGCGCGGAAACCCCTCAAAGCTCACACCGACAACAACAACAATGGCCGATTGTGTTGAAGCGCTACTCGTTTTGGTTTTGCTCTGTCGAAACGAAATGGAAGAAATGGGACGACTTTACTACCAACTTTACAGTCGTTACATGCTACATTCAAAACTGCTTTACAATCGTAATCATCAACTTCAACGACGATTCCGATTCCGTAGGCCCCGGCCCCCGCCTCGACGTAAGCGTGACGTATGCGGTGCTTTTGCTCTAGCCGGACAATTTTTTGGTGCTTGAAACGAACCGGATTCCGGAGCTAAGAGGCTGCTCCGCTGCGGTGTGAACAGGAAAACCCGGTGCTTTTCAAGCTCCAGCTCCGAACCGGCCCTGAAACACCGTTGGTGTGAATGAGGTATCAGTCTGACAGGAGAGCTCTCCTCCACCCTGGTTGTAGAAACATCTACTTCTTATATCCGTTAGCGCAGCTAGCACCAGATTCTAATAACAACAGCGCCGGTACCGGTGCGCCCTCTCTCTCTCTCTCTCTCCCTCGCTCGCTATCTCGCTCCCATGCTCGCACTTTGGCTGTGAGCTGCGGGCGCCTGATAAGCTAACATCCCCCACTTTCATCACTTACAGCGCCCATCGTACAGGGCAAATGAAAAGTGTAACCGGGGTGAAAGGGTGTTAGATTTACTTAATTATGAATGTTGTTACATCAAGGCCGAAAATTAGGATGAGCGCCAACGGTCCCTCCCAGAGCTACCAGCGCAGCGCCCCCCAGATCTGGCGCCCTAGGCGACCGCCTATGCCAAAAATCGTCCCTGCCTAGTACTGTGGCAATGTCTCAAGATTTAGCAAAAATACACCTTTATTGAACATACAGTAACACAAATACTACAAATCCACTTAACAAACAATCAAAAATGAAAAAGGGTCGCCACTTATTATTATTTTAATAAAAAAATTAAAAGTATTTCAGCAGCGGCGCTGCGCCGCCACTATTTGTATATAGGGGAAACACTGCATCTTCAGATGTTATACATACATAAGTGTCCTTAGTATGCTGTGTGTACCTTGTGTGCACCGCCTAGTGGTTAAAGCACGTTATTGAATTATTTTTGTTGAATAATGTTATTTTTGTTGAATAATGTTATTTGATGAAAAAAATATTAAGAGTACATACAAAATAGGGGGAAAGTAGAAGGTCAATGATAGAAATATAGAATATAAAAAATCAAGAAGATACTGTAAGTGATCTCTACAATAAAACAGTTTAGTGCCGGATGTACAAAGATATTAATAGGAGGATGTGCAAAACAGACAAACTAATTAACCTTTATTTAAACATTAAAGAATACTTTAGGTTAAGGTCTTCTTTTAAATAAGAAAAAAGCTTTTGGGATATCTACACATAAATATTAAGCCTGACAAAGTACTTAACGTCTAATATATTGCTTTCCTGCCTATGTTGAAGCACTTATTTTAACTGATATTATACACATTAATTATACTCTTATGTATGTAGATAGTATAAGAAATGTGCAGAATTTGACAGTTTAATGGTGGAGGTATACACACATATTGATAGATGTCTTGTAATGCACTGTTGAGGAAGCTGTGACCCAAGTTTTTCATTCATTGCATAACTTCAACATAGTTCAGGTGTAACTAAAGTCTGCTTTAAGGGTTGTTTATATTTCACATCATTAATCAGAATCTGCAAAGTAACTAAAATAAATGTAGTGGAGTAAAAATACCAGGTTAACCTCTGAATTGTAGTGGAGTAGAATTACAAAGTAACAATGAGCTGTCATGTGGGTATATATTAATGCTGCCCATTATGGATACAAGCGATTTTCACCCATTTATTAATTACATGTTTTAAATTTGTACACACCAATGTGTTTCCTATCGCCTAAACCTCCAGGGATGTACACAGTTTAATACTGGCAACTTCTAATTGTGGGAAAAACGAAAACGTCTTTTAAAACTACAATTCCCAGTAGAGACCGCTATAGAACATGTTGCGAAACCCATGTGCGAAACACAATAGCCAGCATGTGTAGTTCTGGGGGGGCGTTCGAGTCCAGCTTTCGATAGTCTGCCGTGGTTTCGATTTCAAAGAGCTGTTTGACGCTCGGCGTAACCTTGGCGCACTGCCACTCCAACATCCAATCCCAGAGCTTGAAGATGAATCACGGGGTTTGTCAAGCAACAGGACTGTAGTCCCAAACGATATCTGAGGATTATGGGTAGAGTAGTGTCTTCGGCCATCCTAAACTCTGAAATGTTTTTCGGATATCATATCGCATTAACACCATATCCCAAAGTGCATTGCGGCTAAGGATCTTGGGTAATCAGTTCAGTGGGTTGTGGTTGTGGTGTGTATCGCAATGATTCTCGAAATGTCCCTTATAGGCCTACGTCTGTTTCCGGTGACTTTATTTACGGCTAAAAAGCCCAAGATTATAGAATTAAACGAATAAATAAAAACAAGGATAATTGTGTGTTATTGTTGAGTAAATAACAGTGTGTTATTTAGAAAAGAATAACAAATTAGAAGGAAAAAAAGATTAAAAAAATACAGATTTCATTATTCTGAAGCTCTGAGCCCTATTTCTTTTCCTCACAGACGGCAAAAAAGGTCCGACATTATACGATTTAAAATAAAAACAATAATCGTGGCTTGGTATTGAGTAAGAACTAGGGCTGTCAAGTTAACGCGTTAATAACAAAAAAATTAACACCGCTAATTATTTTAACGCGATTAATGCATGTGTATTTTTTGTCCTCGGCCGCCCCGTAGTTTCAGAGCGCATCGAGTTTAAAATACCATCTAAAAGCTGACGCTGACAGCCCCGCTCCTGCCGCCCGCTTGCGGCAGCCACACTTCCACGCTCACCGGCAGGCCCGGACTGGCCATCGGGAGGACCGGGAGGGCGTGTGTATGTGTGGCGCGAGCGAGCGAGAGAGAATGCGCACACCCTACGTGTATTGTTGTTGTTAGCATCTGGTGCTAGCTAGCTGCGCTAACGGATATAAGGAGCTGTTTCAATGAAAACAGAGGAGCGACATTTCGCCGACAACTGCGCCGAGCACTTGACTTTATACATGTAGCAAGACAGTGGGACATTGTACGAAAAGTCAGCCCACTCAGCACGGATAGTGCGCGCAACATGATTGCAGCGTCCAGGCAGCTCCCGTTCGAGCATATGCCTTGTGTTGCACATAGCTCCAACGATCCATCACAGTGTGTCTCTCCACACACACAACACACACACACACACACACACACACACACACACACACACACACACACACACACTATTGTATTATTGTATTGTATGAGAGAGGTTCCAGGTTGAATTGAGGCGAATATTTGTAATGTTCAGAGGTTGTTGTGTTTAATATTCATGAGAATATTTGTCATTGTTCAAATGATAATAAACAAACATTTGCATAAAGCATATTTGTCCACTCATATGTTGATAAGAGTGTTAAAAACTTGAAAAATATCCCTCTAAGGTACATTCAGAACAGACAAAAAATGTGCGATTAATTTGCGATTAATCGCGATTAACTATGGACAATCATGCGATTAATCGCGATTAAATATTTTAATCGACTGACAGCCCTAGTAAGAACATGTTTTTATGAACCACACAGCTTCCGGTCTACCAAGACCTGACCGGACAAAAACAAGTGGTGCAGGCAAGAAACGTGGCATATAATATGCACACAAAACTCGGCCTCAGATCTCAATGGGAATGGTTAGCGTATCATATGCACGCAAAATCGGACTTCTGCGTATCTATTGCACGCATTTCCAATGTGTAAAGTCGTGTCATTTGTACGCAGACTGAAGAGAGTGGGTTGCCCGCCTGCTCCAGCCTGATCCAAATAAGTGCAAAGAGGCGGAGCCGAGGCGGGACCTCCTGCCACCGAGCTGGAAGTTCCAGAGCTAGCTCAGGCTACCAAGCTAAGCTAACATGCTCCCCGTCTGCACACTGCCGTCGCATTTTACGTTTCTAAGGTAAGCGGACATGAAACTATTCAGCAGAACTATAAATAATAATCTAAGTTATTGAGTTTTTAGGATAATACTTCAGAGTCTTAAAATCCGTTAACGTTTGTATGCAATTGTGCTAAATTCATCACTGGTATCAAGCAAATATTAATATGTTTGCATGACATTAGTTATTTATATTTTGCTATCACTTTTTTACGTTTAATACATTTAAGTCAAGCTAAGGTACATGTGATGGTAGCTAGTTAGTGCTCTTACCTGTGATGCCTCCTCCAAACGGCATTATAACCAGACTGTATCATTAAAACTATAAGTACCAGTTCTAGACCCTTGACTTTAGACCAGGGTCTCCAACACGTCAATCGCGAGCTACCGGTAGCTCGCAAGACCTCAAAAAGTTGCTCGCCAAGAAAATCAAAAATGTAAAAAATACACACAAAAAAAAAGGAAATAATAATTAAAAGAATCTACCCTATGCATAAATGAAACCTCAATCATAGCGAACTCTATATACTTACTACAACTCTATATCTATCTAACAACCCTCCTCCCCACACCCCCCACAATAAATATCGACCAATCACGTTCTTGCTTGATTTGTGGGACCAGCGTTGCAGTTGGGAAGAAAAGCAATGTGGAGCAGCACCGCACACTTCATAAGGAGTTTGACCGTGATTTTCCTTCTGGCAGAATCTACACAACAACACATCAGCCCCATTGAACAGCCTAGTCGTGCCAGCCTATACTGCACATGAGGGGCAGAGTTTTACTCTGTGTGTGTTGCAACTTGCATATATATTTATTGCACTTGACGGGACATGTTCCCCCCACTTTACAAATGTGTTTATTATTTTTTTTTTAACGCAAGCTGTCATCGCCACGGAGGAGCACACAGCCTCTGTGAGCGAGCGAGACAGAGAGAGAGAGAGAGAGAGAAAGAGAGCACACCTTTATCTATTTAATATACTTGTAAAAAATAAAGTAAGAAATCATTCCAATGTGTACTATAGGACAGTAAAAAAAACAAATACAGTTTAAAAGGAGAGTGATTAGTAAAATATGCATAAATAAAAAGAAAGAATGCTAACTAGGTAACATAAGATAAGAATAAACAAGTTTAAATGATTTGTTATTGGTTGAGATCATATTCTAAAGATGTTTGGATTATTGAAAAGTATACAGCGGGTCCCACAGACCCAAACAGCACACAAAGGTTAAAGGTAAGCATATAATAATGTTAAAATGTGGAGTAAAAGTAAAATGAGGAGTAAAAGTAGCTCACGACTTGTTTTATTTTTTTAAAGTAGCCCTCGTCCTAAAAAAGGTTGGAGACCCCTGCTTTAGACAAACAATTCAAAAGACAAAATCAACTAAATGTATTTAAAGACCAATCTTTATTTGAATGTGCCTCTTAACCTGAGATATTAGTTATACAGTTATAGTATTGACAATCTAAAAAAACTGAGCAACTCAACAGTCAACTTTATATTTCTTATTGTCTAAAGCATTTATTATTTTCATTTTTCCCCTCTCATATTCAGTGTGGACGGATTGAGACAGCGTGGTGTCCAGAGAGCTGCAGAGACTTCAGGGAGAAACCTCCGTGTGATGGACGTCCTGTCTGTTGGTTTGGAGAGGACTGAGGGTCTTTCCTCTGCGAGGAGGACCAGGCTGGAGGAGGAGGACCAGGCCTGATGGAGGAGGACCAGGCCTGATGGAGGAGCCCATGCTGGGCATAGCCGATACCAACTGCACAGGCCTAGTCTGTCACTTTATTTGACTAAATGTGTTTACTTATACATTTAATAGGTTTACACCTTCTGTCCATATGTGCTTTTTATTTAAAAAAATTTTGATTAACTTTTGCTTCACATTTCAATAAATTGAATTTGTATTTGCACTCCTTTTGTCCATTATTCTTACTGAAAATGTTAGATTACACATTCACATCTGACTGAAGATTGGCCCCATTTATTTGTGACGTTGCAAACTCTGCGGTACAAGGCACAAGTGATGTGAAGCTCATAAAGTGAGGCAAATAGAAATAATCAGCTGATGGAGTGTAGATGTGGAAATAGGTGCATTCGATCAGCTGACTATGTTTTTCGCCATACTTTATAAGCCTATAACCACACCTTCTCTGAGGTGCAGCGTCACAAACAAATGATGGTCCTGATAGACTACAAAAATATTCGGTGTGCAGATCTTTGTTTTCACAATAAAAGTAGTTTCTTAGTGAATGTCCTGTACTGGTCTTAAAATCTCATAACATCAGCTTTTCATTTTCCTCTTGGATGTTCTTCTTGACCCTCAGAGAAGGAGAAAATGTTGAGTCGGGTCTTTGAGGCATGTCCTTACCTAACAAAAATGACAGGAAACATATTATTGAAGAACAAGTGTGTTATTTATGAAAGAGGTGTGTTTGTGTGTTTAGGGGCTGTAGATATAATTATTTTGTAATTGTAATGTTTTTTTTTTATTTCAACAGTGAGCTACAAAGACAATCAGATGATGAATGAACAGTATGAAATTCATCAACATTGAAATATATTTTATTTTCAAAATAATATTTAAGTGTTATAAAAACGTAGTGCAACTGTAGAAGCTTGCTCTGTTGTCTCACTGAAAGAATAACTTTTACCACGTTTTTTACAGACAATATTGAGAGATAAATAGTAGCAGTTCTCACTATGTGTTAAATATCTTTGCCTTCAATACATTAAATTAGAAAGCTGACAAAGTCATATTGCTTGTTAACATCTAAATGTAACCTTTTGCATGGAAACAACCCTCAACTTCACTGATGTGCAGGTGATCTAGTATTTAGTATTGTTTAATGGAATGTATATCAGTGTATTCAAGTCAATACTTCATTTATTTAAACCAATATCTTTCTTGATTCTTTGTACAGTATGAAAAAAGAGTCTTTGTACCTGTGCTGAAGTTCACTGCTGTGAGGAGTCCAGTTCTGTCTCTCACTCTCTGGTCCAGCCTGTCTGCATCACCTGGACACTTTAAACAAACAGATATATATGTAAAGAACCATGTGTACAAACAATATAACTTATTCTCTTCTGTTGAAAATGTTGGATTGTGTATTGTCCGAGTCAGGGTCCTTTTTTATTTTACTGTAACTTTGGAAGAACAAATGAAATGCAATGAATAAGCTTAATTTTAACTGAAGCACACATAACGTCTGATCTAATATTTTTAACAAATCATCCCTAAAGCATTGAGTAGGCTATTCATCGTCCTTAAATGCAGGCATTAAGTTACATGTTCATGTTCTACAGCCACAATTAGTCAGTTCCTCAAGTATAATGATAATCAAATGATAATCAAATAAATAGTAAGCATTGGTATTACCAATTGATACTAATTTGGTAATACAATTAATAAAAACAACAAGGTTTGGGTTGTTCTTCAGATATGACTGTGACGTTAACGTGTAAGCTCAATAATGAACTCCAGCTCAACCAACCATATTGTAATATCTAAGTAATCATCTTGAAATATGACATTAATAATTGTAATATACACACATCTTATAGTGCGGTTAATTTCCCATACACTACGCTGCTCTTCAACTTTGACGTTAGCTTGTCTACATAATCGGGCAGAGCGAATTTAAATTAACCTTAGCAATGCATAAAGTTACCTACCTAATAAACTATCTCTCATAGATAAAGTACTCACTTACCGCAAAACCACATTCATGCACCGTCTGTTTTAACGGCAGAGCGAGTCACAATAGTCCGATATAAGTGTAAGCATTGGGGTGAGAGGTCATGTGGTTGAGCATGCGCAGTCTGTCCTGAACAGTGTTGGGACTAACGCGTTACAAAGTAACGCGTTACTGTAACGCCGTTATTTTTGGCAGTAACTAGTACTCTAACGCATTCTTTTTTAAATTCAGTAACTCAGTTACCGTTACTACATGGTGCGTTACTCCGTTATTTTTTTTATATAGTCTCGGCTCCCAGACGTTGGTGAGCGGCGCCAACAGCGAGGCGAACAGAGATGAGAACTGTACTTAAGTACACTACTTGAGTAAATGTACTTAGATACTTCCTGTGTCACATGCGGAGACGCGCTGTGGGCGTGTTTGTGTTTACTAACAAGACTATCATGGCGGTGGCGGAGCTCACGTCGAGTTTCTCCGCCCGGAGATATTCTCACTATTTCACTTTTGTCGAGCACAAAGAAAAGAACGTTTTAGTTAAATGTAAGTTGTGTCTTGGCGGGTCAAAGATCCTATCTACTGCCCGAAACAGCAATTCAAATCTGTTGAAACATCTGCAGAAACAACATGCTGGGACGAAGCTAGTAGCTAAGACTTGATAGATTGTATTATTCTCCAATGCAATAACAGTACTGAAATGAAGGCTATCAGGGCATTAATGGGAGCCCTTTTTTTAAGTAACTAAAAAGTTGCTGTTCACAGTAACGCATTACTTTTTGGTGTAAGTAATCAGTAAAGTAACTGAGTTACTTTTGAAATGAAGTAATTAGTCATGGTAACTAGTTACTGGTTTTCAGTAACAAGCACAACACTGGTCCTGAAGTTGTAAAAGAGAGGGTGGTGTGTGACTCTACTTGAATAAACGGAGGCGCTGTCTGTGACGCTCCAAAAAGTACTAAAGTTCCTGAGTTCTTGTTACACAGAAGTATATTTGAAGCCTTAACACCTCGGACGTTACATAAGCATAAAGAACAAACAAACACGGCCGAGTTCAAGTTATGTTCCACGGATGAGCTGAGCAGGCAGAGTCCCTGTAGCACAGGGGTCTCAGACTCCATTTACCTGGGGTCCGCTGGACGTAGAGTCTGGGCAAGTCTGGGCCGCCTCAAGTATTCCACAAAAAATGTATTAAAAATACAACATTAATAGTTCTTCAACATCTTCTTAACATGAACGGTTCTTCACAACATAACTATTCACAGTTGCTCTTGCCTACTCCTTGCTGGTAGAGACCTGGCAGCGCTTCCTCTCACACAGCTGAGCCACATTTGGTTTGAGGGAGGAAGCAGTTGAAACCCTTAGTATGGCTTGAAGATGTTCATCAGTAAGTCTGGACCTGTACTTTGACTTATTGAAGTTCATGGTGGAGAAGAGCTGTTCACACATATATGTGCTCCCAAAAAGGCACATGGTCCGCTTGAAAATCCTGGAAAGCTCAGGGAAGGAGGAGGGCAATTCTCTCATGAACTGTCCAAGCTTGTCTGCTTTCCCATTCACTTCCCTGAACTTGGCTTTGAGCTCAGAATTGCACTGCAGGTCAATGAGCTCCATTTGAAGCACACCAGGGACATTTTCCACATCATAGGAGAAGGGGTCTGCAAACATTTGGAAAGTGGCTCTGTGTGTCTTGAAGTCTGCAAACCGCTGATCAAATTCCTCCTGTAGCTTCACAATGGCATCAACATACTTCTCACCACTGAATGCTGTGCCCCTGTCCATGAGAGCCTTGCATGCTGGGAAATGGCAGAGGTTTTTCTGAGGGAGCTGGGCTTTCCATAACACCAGTTTTGTAGAGAATGCTTTGACATTGTCATATGCTGCACTGACAAGCTGGCCCTGGCCCTGCAACTTCTTATTCAGTGCATTCAGCTCCTGCGTGATGTCAACAAGAAAAGCTAAGTCCATGAGCCATTTGGGATCACTCAGCTCGGGAACAGCCATCCCTCCCTTCTCCAGCATGAATACTGTAAGTTAAGTTCTGTTCTCAACTCAAAAAACCTCTTGAGGACGTTTCCCCTGCTGAGCCAACGTACCTCTGTGAAGTAGAGCACATCCTCATATTCTGACTCAATTTCCTCCAAAAAAGCACGGAACTGGCGGTGCTTTAAGCCCCTGGATCTGATATGGTTGATGCATTTCACAACGACAGACATTACATTGTCAAACTTCAAGCATTTGCTGCAAAGGGCCTGCTGATGGATAATGCAGTGCAGAGCAATAGCCTCCTCCACACCCTCCTCCTCCAGTTTTCTTTGAACAAGTGCCACCAGCCCATTTTTCCTCCCTGTCATTGATGGCGCTCCGTCGGTCGTAATTCCAACAAACCTCTTCCATGGCAGACCGATATCCGCAATGGCATCACACAGTTGCTGGAATATCTCCTGAGCGGTGGTCTGGCCATGCATTGGTTTCACTGTCAGCAACTCCTCTGTCACTTCAAACTTGTCATCAACACCACGGACATACATTGCGAGCTGAGCGGTGTCAGTGATGTCCGTGCTCTCATCAAGAGCCACAGAGTATGCACAGAAAAGTTTGGCTTTGTCGCACAGCTGATCATATATGTCACTTGATAAGTCAGAAATGCGCTCTGCCACTGTGTTAGCTGACAGGCTGATGTTGTTAAACTGACCCTTCTTTTCTGGACAGACAATACTTGCAGCCTGCAACATGCACTTTTTTACAAACTCGCCTTCCGTAAACGGCTTTCCCAGCAATCATCTCACTCACCACATAGCTAGCTTCGACTGCTAAATCAGCCTCATTGCTTCCTTTCTTGAAGAGATTTTGTTGCTTCCATAGAATTTTTTTAGCTCTGTGACTCTTTTCTCTCTCTCGTCTCCCAGGTATTTTGCATACTCTGCATGTTTAGTTGAGTAGTGACGTTTGACGTTATACTCCTTGTATACAGCGATTTTCTCTGTGCATATAAGGCACGTTGCGTTTCCCCTGTACTCGACAAAAAAATATTCAGTCTCCCACTTCTCCTGAAATTTTCTGTGGTCATCATCGACTTTTCTTTTCCCTGAAAATTTTGATGAAGACATGACTGGGCGATATATTTTCCTTCCACTTTGTGTCACTTTTGGATCACTCTGTGATTGATTCCGCTGCGCGCATTTGATTGACGTGTGGCGGAGTTCCCTCGGAGGGGGGAGGGAACTGCGCGCAGCAGTTCCCTGCCAGCAGCGGGATCAATCCAAAAATAAAATTTAAATCTAAAAGCGCAAACGTAAACGCGCGGGCCAGATTAACACTATTACGTGATATCAACAACCGGGCAATGAGAAACTGTCTCTTGGGCCGCGTCTGGCCCGCGGGCCTGGAGTCTGAGACACCTGCTGTAGCATCACGGAGCTGCTAGCAGAGAGACAGGAAGCTAACAGCTGCAGTCACTGGACAGAGCTGTCACTCAATGTGACCACGCCCTAATTTATGCATAACTTTAATTAGTTGAGAAAAAATTCACCCGCCACACAGTTGTCACGAAGGGAGAATCTAAGTATACAGAGAATATGGTTTTTTGAACCATGATGTAAACATGTTTCACATTTCTGCTGTAAAGTTGATCATTTTATCATGGGGGTCTATGGAAATTGCTCCCTTCTGCAGACTGCTCCTACGGGCCACTAGATGAACTGCAGTTTGAGGCACTTAATGGCCTCCCGGCTCTGCCCCAGAGTTTGCCGCTTGGTTCAATGGCATTAAAACGCATAAAAACGCTGCTGAAGGTTAATCCAATGTGTCTGTGTCACTTTGAAATGATTACTGATAATCCATCATAACATTTTTGTCAAAAACAGAGATTTCATATAGAGTGTGTGAGAGCTACAACCCAGCTTCCGGTTTTGGGCATTCTGGCTGCGCATCACTCATTCACCAATGGTAATGTTTAGATGGATTTAGATCTCGCCCCGTGGGGTATTGATGATCATGAGAAAGGTGAGGGATCAGCCAAGAACTACACTGGAGGAACTTGTTAATGATCTCAAGGCAGCTGGGACCACAGTCACCAAGAAAACTATTGGTAACACACTACACCATAATGGATCAAATCCTGCGGCGCCTGAAGGCCCCCTGCTCAAGAAGAACAGGAAAGGCCCGTCTGAAATTTGACACTGAAAATCTGAATGATTCAGAGAAGGCTTGGGAGAAGATGATGTGGTCAGATGAGACCTAAATCAAGATCTTTGGCATCAACTCGACACGGCGTGTTTGGAGGAAGAGAGATGCTGACTATAACCCCGGAACACCATCCCCACCGTCAAGCATGGAGGTGGAAACATTATGCTTTGGGGCTGTTTCTCTGCTAAGGGGACAGGATGACTTCCTGCATCGAGGGCAGGATGGACGGGGCCATGTACCGTGAAAATCTTGGCCAATAGCCTCCTTCCCTCAGCCAGGACACTGAAAATGGGTCATGGAGGGGTCTTCCAGCAGGACAATGACCCTAAACATATGGCCAAGGCAACACAGGAGTGGCTAAAGAAGAAGCACATTTCGGTGATGGAGGGGCCTAGCCAGTCTCCAGACCTTAATCCCACAGAAAATCTGTGGAGGAAGGTGAAGCTTCCAGATGCCAAGCATCAGCCTCAAAACCTGAAGGATTTGGAGAGGAGCTTCAGAGAGGAGTGGAACATTTAATTAAAGTCAACGTTTCGTTTCAGTCACGTGTGGGTTCTCTGAACACACAAGCAAAAAGTGAAGTAGACTAGCCCAAGGGTTTGCGAGATGATCGAGAAATCACAAACACACACACACACGCACTCACACACACACACACACGCACACACACACACACACACACACACACAACACACACACACACTGAGACGTCTGCCATTAAAGCATGATCTTTAACTTTGAGGTTATGTGAGGAGACAATGGTGCCAAGACTGAGTGTAAGCACCTCCAGGTCCTTACTTGGTGTTTCTTGACCCCATTTGTAGAACTGATGTTTTAAAACACCTCTTCAGAGGCACCTGCCTTAGAACCCTAACAATGCTCACATTTGAGGCATCTATTAGGGGACAATAATAGCTGCACTATAAAGAGAGGTAGATGGGCAGTTGAATAAAGGGAACATATTAAGAAAGAGAGGGAGCACTTTACCTCTGCAGTTAGTGGATGGAAGTGGAATTCAAGAGTTAGCAACAGCAATCAGCCCCCGTCAGAGGAGGCAAGCAAAGAACATGATAAGTGACAGGTTGGTTAAAGATCAATCGTGTTCCAATTGACAAAACTGAATCGTTGACTTTAATTGAATGTATTATGTCAACAAATTACATATAATTGTCTAAGGTTAGTTGAAAGCAATAATATTAAGTTTAACCTAATATTCTTGTATTTAAACTTAATATTATTGCTTTCAACTAACCTAATACAATTATGTGTCATTTGGTGACATACATTTAACTGAAGTCAACGTTTCAGTTCTTCAGTGTTACCACTGAAAGAAACGTTACACTTTATCTGAAATGTTGGCTGCTTGGAAGGAGGGACGGATGGACAGACTCACAGACAAATGCATAAATGTTAGTGGAGTTCAAATATAGTATATAGAAGCAAAGCAGATGTTGGTGAAGGCCCCCTTGCTGTTTACGTCTCGCTTATAAAGACCTCCCCCCTTCAGGTCACTTCAATCGTAGGTCATGTTTTGTCTCCTGCCCCCACATACACACATCCACGAACCATTTCAATTATAGTGCTTTTTCCCTTTGTTGTTTTTTTGTGTGTGTGTGAGTGAGAGAGAGAGTGTGTGTGTGTGGTTTTATATATGTGTGTTTAGTCCTTTGACTAGAAAGGCAAAGTTGAGTGTCAGGGCTCCACACTGTGGCCCGGTGGCAGGGCCTGAAGTTTAAGATAGGTCGGAAAGTGTGCTTTTCTCTCATTATTGTCGTGACTTTGATCAATGGAGCAACTAACAGCAGGCCCGTGTGGTGTGGGGGGGCAGAAGAGCCTCCCGGTGTGAAGCCAAAGCAACAGCTATAAAAAGCCACACGTTGACTTTAATTAAATGTATTATGTCAACAAATTACACATAACTGTATTCAATTAGTTGAAAGCGATAATATTAACTTTAAATAAAACATTTGATTATATATATATATATAATGCACATAAGTTATATTGCACAAAAGATACAGAATAGATGATATAAGATAAAAGTCAAAAGATCATCGCATGAAAGAAATGAAGAAAATGTGGAAATCCGTCCAATAATTAGACAGACATAAGGAATTATGACATTTCTCAACCAGAAAAGTCAAACTCATGTACATACATGTTACATAAGAAAAGAAGAAACAAAGACATTCTGTATCAAAAATGGGACTTCTTCTTAGTGTTTTTTAAAATAAAAAACATGCCTGAAATTAGGCAAATTCAGTCAGTATGCAAAACTATTCCAAGTATTGGATTGCTTAAAAAAAATGTATAATTTACCATGCAAACATAAATATGTTCCCTTTAAAAGGTAAACATAAAATGGTGTTTTATTACGTGGGTTAAGAACATCCACTGATTTTTTTTAACAAATAACGTGTCCAATAGTGAATTTGATGATGATAATTTTTTGAAACAGTGACAAAGCAAGCAATGTTCCATCCACTTCTTCACCAACTCATATTTGTGCTGTTAAAATAGTTTAGCCTATTATAATTGTTTGTCTGTATTTCCTTGGAACGAGAGTCCATGAATTCTGGGAGATTATCTCCGGCCGCTTTATTGGTGATGTGAGACTCGTGAAGTGTTTTACTGTACATGAGCCTCGTAATATATCGTTCTTCATTTTAAAATGTGTTGTAACATTGTAATCCTGGTAGTTATCCCCAGTTTTTAAAGATGTATCGGTAAGATTACATCTTTTTTTCTATAACTGTAACGGATGACAGTTAAAATGTGTTTGTATCCTCATAACGTAACACTGTAACATGTATTCAGTTAATCCCCAAGACCATATGTAATAAAATAAATATGAATGCTCATAATTCATTGTTCTGTTTGTGTTTGGGTGATGAACTGAAACAAATCTGCAAATTGCAAAGACAGTTCCTTAAAGAAGGTTTCCATTCTGCGAGGGGCAGAGAGACAGGCAGGTGCAGCCTTCAGCTCTGGACTGTGTCTCTCAGTATTGTGTTGGACCTTTGTGTCCAGTCCTAATGGTGGGCCTCTCACCCCCTTGAGCAAACAGATATACATACATCTTCAAGCCATAGCCACTATATTACTTTTTACATAAATGGCACTTGACCTGTTCGATAATCACTGACCTGCCTTCCTTCCTGTGAGTTTAAATTGAAAACTGCTTTTTGAGTTGGCTCAAGTGGCTCTTTTTTTAAGCATTAAGAGTAAACATGCACATCCTTCAAGACCTCTGCAATCACTTATCATCCTCTGGAAGACAATATAGGCTTTATAGGTGCTATATTCAGTGACGAGCTCTACAGGGCGTACGCAATAAAGCTTTGATGCAAATAGATGGGTGTGAAGACTGCTTTTTACCATTCTAAAAAATGATACAAATATACAGGATTAAAGTGAGCCACATTTCAAAGAGTATAAATTAGTTTAATGAAATAAATAACAAATGCCATGCGGTTTGACATTGATAGGTCAGAATGACTTTAAACTCCATGATTTATACTTAGGAGATGTATCCTGCAAAAGCCCACACCAACAAAAGAACTGATAATAGAATGACTCATAAATGTTGTAGAGTAGAAAGCAGGATAAGAACAGGGGGGGGTTTATGCATTTAGGTTTAAAGCCAATGAAAGTGCCATTTTAAATGTATGCATTAAAGTAGTGGAAATATTACAAAAACTGCTATACAGAGCAAGATGCAGACCCTCTTCTGTGATTGTTCGATATTTTAATATAATATAGCATTTTTATAGCATGGACATGTCAGGGTAGTTGAATAATGACCCTTCAAGGTAATGCAGGCAAATACATAAATACAATTAAAACCAGAAGCTAGATCTGCATTCAAGTGTTTAATTTAAATGTACAACATCCTTAGATAGGAACTATCTATTTAAACCTGCTAAAATTCAAGATTCCCAGCATTTCAATGATTAAGGACTGCCTGCTCTCACGACTATCTACCGGTATATAAAAAACAGAGAAACTTGGATTACAACACACACAGGAGTGTGACTTCCCTCTATGCTCAGGTAGACATTACTTGGCTATCTCAAACATATCAACGGGTGGTTTGCTGCTATATTAGTGCTCTGAATCATTATATATTACATTTAAATGCCACTAGGATATCTAATGGATCTAACAAAACATGGAACACTTCCATGCCAAATATTTTCTATGACATTACCCATCACCGGGGTCAGGTTCATCCCTCTTCTACCAACATTTTTAGTTTGAATAGTTCTGCAGACACATTCTCAGGTTCAACAAGGCATTTACAGATAAAACAAATCATTAAATCCACAAAAAAGAAATCAATGCTATTAAGGTTGATCTTACTTACCAACAACGACATCATAACCGAAGAGGTACTTACACATTATTAGTACATATTTAACTACCTAATTGTGCCAATCATGAAGGATCATCATACATGCATTTTGTTTGGTTAATTCTTTCATACAAAAAAAGATGATATCTGGCAGTACCTGTGACATTTGCCAGCTGGGTTCAGGCAGTGGCAGGAAACGTGCCATACTGCGGTGTTAACATGTCACCTGTGGCCCCGGTGATAGGAAGGTTAAAGTCTGTCCGTCTCTTAAACGCTTAATCAACAACACCTCGCAGCCTCTGATCTCTGCATTACTGCTATCAGACAAAGAGAAAAACACACAGGGTCTGCACACACACAGGGCTTCCGCCACTATTGATTTATAGTTAATGTACGACTTCTGGTTCAGCGCAGGGTCAACAATGAAGTGCATTCATCAGGGTGTCAAAAGCAACACCTATTACCAACATCAGGAATGTACGCTAGTGACTCAGCTTTAAAGCATCAGCAATGCTAAACACATGGCTTAAAAAGTTATTCAGTGTGATACTCAGCTTCTTATTTGACATTGAAACCTTTTCAAAGGGCAATTCCATTGGGTAACAGGAAGTAAACTATGCCTTCAATTTAGCAATCTGTATCATTGATCCAAACAAGATATATCGGAATATATGGAGTGTAGTTTGATACACTTTATGAAACATGGCTGCACCTTATGGATATATCTGACAACGTTTCCTCTGATGTCTTCCAGACTGTTCGGGCAACGTTTCCAACAACACATTTTCCTTGGAAGTGGCTTCCTTTGGTGGCTCACAGACATTAATAAAGTATTTTCCTTGATTGCAGATTGAATAGTAAAAAGGAGATGGGAAGACATTAGTTAAACAAGCCTCAACAATCAGATGGTAGTTAAGGCCTCAGTATCTTTTAAACAAACTATGACATGTCATCCAACCACTTTGGACACAACACTGTGTCCATCAAAACACTTGCAACCATTTTTACTCTTTAGAATTCATTTGTTAAAATCCTTAAATAAGTGACCAAAAAAGTGGATGTTTAAAGTATGCAAAAAGCTTAGAGAAGAACATTTTTAACATTGATTTATCTCCCAGTTCCTCTATGGGGAAGTGAGGTTTCAGATGCTATCAGAGGAACACTTAATTTTAAGCACTCTCAGGTTTTGCCCTACCAAAAACGTACTACAGTCTTGGGTGCATGCTCTGTGATTATCTGCGTTTAATCATGATTCAGATGGTTAACGTGATGGGATTCCCAGTCTACCACTTGACTCCCAAATATCAACGGTCAAAAACCTTTACATTCATACTTGGAAATGTAAACTCACTGCATATCATCGGTAAGTCTTGAGACTGCAGGAGAAAACAGAATCACCCAGGGGAAAACTGAAGAAGGCCAGGTTAACAAAGAGTTTATTTTGGTCAACTGAGGACTGGTCTGCAGCCTCTAAACCACTCAAAGCATAGTCCATCCTACGCGTAGGTACCTAAATTATATTTAGTGACAGGTTGATACCATCACAGGTTACCCGTCACCAAGAGATAGGCTGAGTCAGCACTGCCAAGATGGCGATCACCACTTTGAACTTCACATTTAGCCTGTAGGATCCTTTGTGTGATGTCACAAAGACCCCCTCTTTGTTGAAGCCTTGGTTCCATCCCAATGACGGAGAGGTTCATGTAAATTACCCCCAGACAGGATGTTGATGTTTGACAAATCTGCAATCCTCCAGATGATGTACTATGACACAATAAGTGATGGCAAATAAAATATGGTTGTGGTTGAAGTTAGGAAACTACAATACTTGGTTAAGTCAAGGGAAGATCTTGGTTAAAAAAAACTGAGAAACATAATTTAAGGTCTATGACCAACCCTGTACTTGAAATTACATTTTATACAACCAAGTTGCAACAGCAGTCACGTTTTGGTTATAATACCAACTGGATTACGTTTTGTATAACCAGGACGAGTAATATGTTATTGTTATGTTAATATTTGATGTTTTTATTGAGGATATCGAGAAAAAAATTACACTTGTATTTGAATACATTGATCTTAAGTTTGTCATTGTTGCATAATGAGACAGTGATGCACAATTTCAGCAGAATTTCAGCTAATGTTGTTACATGATTCTGATATAGCTACAGTTCAAGGGTCCATCGTCCATTAACAATAAGTAGAATAGCTAAGAAAATGTATTTTGCTGTTAACATTTTTTTTTTATAGAGAACGACTACTCTATTTCTATGTTGGTTCAATACATTTTAGCAAAAAATCCAATGCTGTCATATATTTAATAGGGAAAGACGGGTTCTTTACAGTATCTGGTGGGTTTGTCAAATGAAGTGTTTTCTACAACTAAACCAGTCTATTATTTCAATGTGTTGGCTGGTTTGTTGACTGAGGAAGAGTTCTTCACATTTGGCTCACAGATTGTGCCTTTAAACCTCTTTTTATGCGACTGACAGGCAGTCAATGAGGCTCTCAGTGAGTGGTATCAGCCACTCAGTTTGTAACTAAGCAGGCAGATGATGCTTTTGCTCCCATTGTCTGTGACACACACCTACACATTTACCGTCTTGTCTCACTGCACAAAGCACATCAAGGCGCAGGAGGTCCGCCTCTCTTTCTTCAGCCATTTTCCATCCTCTCTTTCATTACTGTCCTCTCAGACTGAGACACTTTCACTCTGCCAGAGCAAAACACACAGGAGCAGAAAGACGCCCACTAACACTCCCAACCATGGCTAATGTGACAGGCTGCTATTCATTCACACACACACACACGCATGCATGCATACACACACACACACACACACACACACACACACACACACACACACACACACACACACACACAAACACACACACACACAGACACACACACACACACACACACACACACACACACACATGAGCACACTTCCATGCACACATAAGAATTCACCAATGGAGACACAATCGCCCTCACACACTCACAGTGAACTCCCCAGCGGCTCTCAAAGCTTTGAACACATGCTTTCACTCCAGTTGATAATGTGACAAGAAGGTGATGGGAGCCCCTCTCAGCTCGGCCTTCTATACTGGGCTGCTCATTGTCTACTGGATATTTGGACAGCCTACAATACAAATGCACTAGCTGGTTGTAGTTGTTGTAATTTATACAATGTCAACAACTTAGGCACACATCATACTTTTGCATGCAAGAGGTGCATACTGTGTGTGTATTGTTAGTTGCCAATGCCGGTGAAAAAAACATTTCAACATTTCCTCTATTGCATGTAACAATGAAAACAATTGAATTAGGATTTAAGGATATGAGTCTTCTTCGTTTGAAAAAATCTCCACTGGTTGCCGGTGCAGTATGTGTTTTCCACTTGATCATAGTTGCTTGAATCAGGATGTTCAGCGATCAGGAATCTGAAATTAGGATCGATCAGGCTGGTTTAAAGGGTGGGGTGGACGCTCGCTCATGTACTGTTAGCGCCGTGTTATGCATGCCCACAGCACCTCGCGGGAACGCGCACAGCGTAAAGCAAATACTTTCGTTGATCTGTTCGGCAAAGTTAGGTTTGGAAACTATATCCTTTCCTTTTGGCATGCATAACACGGCATAAACCGGAGCCCCGCTGCGGGGAAACTTTTGGAAAATATTCGGTTAACGCGACCTCTAGTTTGGAGTTTTGAGATTTGAGTATGCAAGGATGGAATTGGTCCAAATGATTACATTAATAACCAATTTAAACCTTAAAGGATATAGTTGCACATACAGGTGCAACTATATCCTGTATGTGCTAACTCTAAAAACATAAACTGTGACTTTTTAACATTTGAGTGTGACTTCATTGGACTTCAAACGATTAAAATAATTGGAAATAACCTTACAAATAAACATCTTTCTTGGTTCTGTGTCCCTGAATACTGAACCAACCTTTTATTCATATAGCCAAATGACATAAATTAAATTAATTTGTCCCAGGGGACCTTACCGAACACACGAAGACTATTTCTTCAGAAAAAAGTAGTTCAAAAGAAGAATAACATCATCTTTCATTGTAAATTCAACAAATGTATATTTTCTACTTTCCTGGTTATGTCTTTTAATTTATATTGTATAATGCCATGTCTTTTTTTGCTGCTTCAACACAAAAATGTCCCAAATTGCTATCAATAATGTACTATCTTATCTCTTGTTTTATCTTAATGATCTGATTGGATGGATACAACAAAAGGGAAAGGAGAACATATGTGTGTAATCTGCCTTCATATTATTGCATTTGCACTAAGCAGACGTTAGCATGCTAACACTCTAAACTAAGATATAAACAAACATAACCTGCTAACTATTAGACTTGTCACTTGGCCTGTTTATCTGCAATGTTAGCATTTAGCTCAAAGCCTTGCTATGCTAATGTGTGTCCTTATACAGGCTAGCATGGCTGGTATACTAACAGTGGATATTGTGCAATATAGCCTATAGTTTTTGCATTGGAGAAGGATATATGATGCGCTTTTTCACCATTGCAAACGTTTTTGAGATAAAAAAGTATGTATATCGGACACAGGGATGGAATTGGTCCAAATTATTACATTTATCAGAATCAGAATCAGAATAACCAAAACCCTCAAATCCTTACCCTCTCTCCGCTACTATACATGTGCTAACCCTAAAAAAAAAGAAGTATTTCATTGTTTGTTTATTGTGTAGGAACAGAAAGATATTTAGCGCCCGCCGACACAACTGTGACTTTTTAATGTTAAACCATCGGGCTTCAGACTATTAGAATAATTGTAAATAACCTTATAAACATCTTTCTTGGTACAACCGTTCAGTGTCCCTGAATAATTAATAAATAAATACAATTTGATTCATATAGCCCAATCACACAAATGAAACATTTGTCTCAGGGGATGTTTTAGGGACTATTTCTTCAGCAGAAAGTAGTTCCAAAGAAGCATAACATCTTAATGATCTGATGGGATGGACACAACAAGAGGGAAAGGAGAACATATGTGTGTAATCTGGGTGAACTGACCCTTTAAATGACTCAACTTGTCTCAGTGAACATAGTAGCATGGTGAAAGCTCTACATCACGTCTGTGTGACAGAGCGCTTCACTTCTGACGGTCATTACAGCTTCATCTGTGTGACTGCAGGCATATTGAAGTAAATCAGATGTTCCGGGGCTGACCTCCGCTGCCCTGACCTTCACCTGCTTCTCTGACCACAGGCTTTAAATCAAACCGCTGCTCCCCATCACAATGCTGGCCGTAGGTCTTAAGAAAGGCCAGCACGCCCATTCACCATGCAGGACCACGGGGCCAGGAGAAAGGACAGCGCAGCCAGGTCAGCCGGGCTCTTTGTAGGATCTGCAGCTAATGGCCCAGCAAGCACTAAACGCACAAATACTGCCATTTACTGGGAGGAGCCTGAGAATGGAAGAAAAACACACAATGGATTTAAAGAAACACACAAAGCAACGCCTCCTTAATCAGGATGTAGACTTAACGTGTTGTGAATGATGTCTTCACTTGGTCACATGATATATATTGATTTGTAGTCAAATACACAGGGATTATTAGATTTGCCAAGGCCGAATGAACACAGTTCCTTGGTTTATGGGTGACTTAAGGAAAACTTAAACATCTCCAAGTACCACCTCATTAAAATAACTAAATTAAAACATACCAACATATTTCTACCACACATTATATGTATGCCATTTCTATAATCTTTGCTTTTTTGGAACAACTCAAGCAATCTTTGACAAGAGGCCACAAAATACATGCTAAGGGTTCACTGCTACGTTTGTTTGCTAATTTCTGACAGTAACACTTTAATATTAAAATACATATGAAATACATGGGGAGCAGGTTGTATGTTAATGATGAAATCTCACAAAGTCAAACCTCCTGATATAAAGTGGACATTCATCAGGCAGGAACTAGCATTCAAGGTTCAAGGTTTTTATTTTGTCATACGAACATAGCTACCTATCACAAGTTAGTCCTGCTAAGGGTGGCTGAATCTGACTTGGAACACTTGACGAGGAAACCTCACAGAAAAACTAGATTTAGGATTAGAAAACAAGAAGGTTCTTACATGAGGACCAACTGTTCTCAGTTTGGGAGGATTATTTAGATTGTCTAGGCTAGGGCCTTTGTCCATACAGCCTGTTTTTCTGGATGTTTCTATCTGTTTGTGCTACTTTATACTTGTTTAAAATATGTTTTCACTGCTTTAACTAACTACAACTAAAGATGCTTGCTCTCACACTTTGTATCAATGAGCTTGTCACCCTTCAATGATAAAAGTACAAAACACACCGGCAGCAACATCCAGGGTCCGCTGGCCAAGAAATTACATTTAGATCTTTGTACGTTTTCGTCTGGCAGACATGACCAAAAAACAATCTTCTTTACAAAATTCTACAGCCAAATCACCGGCAGTTTTCGGAAAAGTCGAAATATTAACAACTCAAAACGCTCGGCATGGCCGCACAAAAAGCAGGAGCGCTCAGAAAACGCTGGTTCAGCTCTTTCTCTTGAAGAGGCTGCCAACATGCACTCTGTTCCCATTGGAATCAATCAAAAAAAGAAAAGGCGCTATGTGGACGCAGGCCCTGACACAACTGCAGATGAACCCTCATGAGCACCAGAGCCCTGATCAATGCTTACAGGAATCACCTTCTAAGACCATGACCTGCTCAGACATAGAACATGGTTTTCATTCTTTCCAAACCAAATCTTTTGAAGTCAAAGACAAGAGCAAAAATGTGAAACCGACAAGCACAAACTTGATAAAAACTAAAGCGTAAGCGTCTACTGCATGAGAATAAACGTACAAAAATAATATCACGTTGTAGACATTCCTCAAGTTATATGATCCAAAAAAAGATTCATCATAAAAATACTGAAAGTCACCATCATCTCTCTTCTTCTGTGGTGCCACACACTTACACACATGAATATGGTTTAAATGATCTCTTGTGTTTCACTGCAGAACATTTTGATACAAACAGATCCGGGTTCACCAGGTGCCGGTCCTGCTAAGCCCTACTCGTCGCAGCCTTTCTCTCAGTCTATGAATATTCATACTGCTGATTCACTAAGACTTTAATTTGTTTTCTTGAACACACACACACACACACACACACACACACACACACACACACACACACACACACACACACACACACACACACACACACACACACACACACACCCTGGTGACCGGACATCTCCTTCATAAAACTAATAATAAGGCGTAATAATCGGGCAGTTCGATGTGTGTAGAGGTGTGTGTGTGTGTGTGTGTGTGTGTGTGTGTGTGTGTAGATGTGTGTGTGTGTGTGTGTTGTGTGTGTGTGTGTATGGAGGCCCTCAACACATGTGCACCAAGGTTTTTTCTTCTACCTTGAGCAGAATTTGCTATCAGTCAGTGAGTCAAAGATAGAGGAGGTGTCTCTTTTGTTGTGTTTTTTATAAAAATAACGCAGTGAACCAGTTGTATAAAAAAAAGGAAAAGAAAGACTCCAGCTCAAATCTTCTGTGCTCACAGAAAAAGGGTCTACACTATAGTATACTCTCACATAGTGACTTCTATTAAAATAGAAAGATAGTTTTCATTCGCTGAATTATGGTATATCTGGCACTACGGTTTCCTGCATGTTCTCCAATAAAGTGGATGTAAAGTCCATTTTCTGGGGAACCTTGACAACATGATATGGGGATCTTTGCAGAATCACTGTTTTGATCACTTCATGGCAAAAGCGCTGAGCTAAAGGCGGTGTTTGCTGTGATGTTGTTCAGTAATCTCATTCAGCCACTTGATAGCGACCCCCTTTGATGTAAGTCAAATCTTCAAAGGTTCAGCAGTGGGGTATTTACTGACACATTTGATGTCGTAGTACAACAAATGAAAGTCTCTTCGGCTTGTGCTAACCACTAACACATTAAAAAAAGATTGATTGAATTGTTAAATGCTAACTAATTTCCGGGTTAAGGACTTATTCCTGCACCACTCTGTTTAGATAATGTTGTGACCGATCTTGTAATGGTGATGTATTTGGTTGTACATATACAAATAATGACAGTCTCCACAAACCGTGCCAATCAAGGTGTTAAGTGAGCATCATTTTCAACAACTTCATATTTACATGTGTGTATTCCCTGCAATGACAAATCCAGGAAGGTGTGTACTCAAAACTTAATAAACACAGGTTGATCTAAAATAATGCACCCTTATCATGCACTGAACAAACTGAAACATTGACTTTGATTAAATGTATTATGTCAACAAATGACATATATTTGCATTAGGTTAGTTGAAAGTAATAATATTAAGTTTAACCTAATATTTTGTATTTAAACTTTATATTATTGCTTTCAAACACAGTTATGTGAAATCTGTTGACATTATACATTTAATTAAAGTCAAAGTTTCAGTTTTCAGTGTGCCATTGTCTTTGGATAGGGTAATATCTAGCTTCCCACAAATGTAGGTTTTGGAAACTCATACTTAGTGGGAAATCTTTGATAAATCAATTGCAAAGAATATATATCAAAAGACAAAAATAACCCAGCGACAACCTGTTTTCCCTGTTCTGGTATAGAATAATTATTTTCACTTGTCTAGCATAAAGGGGCTTACCACCTGCATGTCGTTTTAATACCCTGATGTAGAATGAGAATCATTGAGCATTGAAACTTTTGAACAAATCCATTTTCAGAATTCAGACCTATTGTTGAACTTTCAGTGTTGAAAACCTTTTTATTTATCTGTACTGCCTGTCATCGTTGACATCTGGGGGTGTTTTCCTTGGGGTGTGATGGAGTGAGACAGGAATGGATCAGAGATCAGTTTTGGTTTCCTCCTGCAGCTCCTGAAGAGGAAGCTGAGACTCCCTCTGACCTGCACAGCTGAGTTAACTGCAGTAATCTGCTGGCTTCATATTGACTCGCTGGTAATTGGTCTGCGCGCTTAATGAGCTTAGTTTACACGAATAGCACAGATAAGTCTGGGGGGGGGGCGGGGGGGTATTTAAGCCCCCTGTCAATATGGAAGCTAACTCAGCCGACTGAGCTATCAGATGCACAGAAGCCAACCCATTCATTATACCATCATTACCAGATTATACCATTGTTGGTGAAAAGACGTCCTCAGGGATGTTTTAGGGGGAAAGCTGTTTGTATTTTTGAGGCTGTGAGAGGATTACACAGCAACTGATGAGGTTTATTAAATTGCATCAGTACCTCATGAAAACTCATTAATATGTATGGATTACATATTATATGTGGAAGTGCAGAGGTGCAAACAATTGGGATTTTCCATTATTAAATGAAGTGCATCACGGCAATCAAGAACATCTCGTTAACAGCTGTTACATTTTGGTCAAAATATGCCACTTTTATTAAGATATGATGGTAGAATTTCTAAATCACAAAAGCTTTTTCTTCACAGCTCAAACTTTAAAACTAACCCTAACCCACTTTGATAAATTAATCTAAAGAGTTATTTCATGAGGAAAGCCATAATGTTTGCAAAGCATGTTTTTCTATTTTTGATTGCATTGAATTTACGTCTTGAAAAGCATTAGCACCATGAAGCCAATATTTATTTATTTGTATTTATGTATGTATTTCATTATTTATTTTTTTATTACGTTTTTTTTAAAGATAACCTTTTTGACCACCAGTGCCTTCATTGGAGAGACAGAGTTGAAAGGGGACAGGGGGATGACTTGGTGAATGATCTTTGGGTTTTTTATTTCATCCCGGATCCATTTTTTTAGTTTCTTCGGTTGCAGTCATACCATTTTAGTCTTTTATGCAGGAGTGCTTTATTTGTAACCTCATGTCCACGACTGGTCGTCACAGCTCACTCCTCCTCCTCCTCCTCCTCCTCCTCCTCCTCCTCCTCCTCCTCCTCCTCCTCCTCCTCCTCAAACACTGAGAGTATGAACAGGTCAGCATACGCCCACATCTATCAGCGCTCTGAGCCTCTAGCCGCTGCACCCTGAGAGATACAACCCCCCCCCCCCACTTCTATACACACCACCACCTCCACCACCACCAGCTTTGGGTCACCCCAGTCCATGCACACTGCACACACACTGCACACACACTCACCCTCCATGACTCGGCCATGTGGTCACCTCCAACCAGGTCCCCCCCCCCGCCCCTGGCCCCTCTCAGCTCATAGATCACTGCTGACACATCAGTAATTGAGCTGGGATAGATAAGAGACAGCGGACAAGACCCCGGGGTTCTGACACCGCTGAAAGCCAAGAACAAACAGTGAGCGTCCCTCTCTGTCCCCTCCGTGTCTCCATCTGTCCAGAGCCCAGGACTTTGGTCTGAGCTGCAGGCCTGCGAGGTGGTGCTCCTGTGAGACGTCACACCTGCTGGGGACATATACCAGTCAGACAGCAAGACTAAACACATCAGAGGGGGTCCTTCACTGCACCTGATAATACAGGCTGCTGTGATGTCATCATGTCTCCCACAGCTTAGCCCTATATTGTTCTTATCTTTAGAGTATTGACAAATTGATTGGAGTGCTACCTCTGACACATGCATTATAAATCCTTAAGAGTTCTTTTTTACCATTGTAATAAGTAGACACAGTGAAGGTTTCCCATTTCTCTAATTTCCCCTCCTCGACTCCTCGAATCCTCGGTCCTCCGGTAGTGACCCGGAAATGGATTTCAGCGCGCCATGTTGAAGGACATCTCATTTCTCTAAATGCACTTCGAGGACCGAGGATCGAGCGTCGAGGAGGCTCTCTGGAGGAGCTATAATCGAGGATACACTGATGGGATGTATTTCCGGCAACAGTGATGTTTAAAAGAGTCGTGACGCACGGCTGGACTGATCTCAGCCAATGACAGCTCTGCATGCATCCCCTGGATATTATCTTATTAACTGCTTTCATCGCACGCGATGTTTACAGAGAGAACAGCGGTGAGGTACGTGCAGAAAGCAGAGCAGTGTAATATATATATTATGTCTCCATCCTGAGTCGTGGAGGCACCTATTGCTTTGGACCGGGCCCACAGTATGATTTGGTATACTCCTGGATTTTGATCATGTTCACATTATCATTGATGTCATTTGATATGTTCCCCAGTGGGTGTCGCACGCTGTACATACTGTCAAACCCCTGAGAAAAAATTGTTATTTATATTAATAACATTTGATTGATTGATTGAAACTTGATAATGTTGTGTGAAAGTTTACCTTAGTCAACAGGTTGGCCTTACTTTTTTACGGTTTGGAACGTTTCTTAATTTTGAATAAACCTATCCAAACCGGTGCTGTGGATGTGTCCTCTGTGTGTTTGAAGCACATCCCTTTGCACCTCCTGCACTAAACTGTCATATTTTACATATTAATATATTTTTTTAATGTTCTTGACGTTTCCAGCACTTTACACACATTTGTATTCCTGTTTATATATACATGCAACAAAACACTAATGCAAATTCCTTGTCAGTGAACTTGCATAAACCTTTGTGTGATGGAAACGTGTGAAGCAATGGAGACAGGACTCAGAGAGACACGAGGAGAGCTGGAGCTTTGATGGCAAACACTGACGGTTTATTCTGAGCTTCGGAGAATTCACAAGACAGGTGGTGTGTCACGAGGTGACACAGCGGTTGCCAAACCAATTCTGAAGATCTCTACCCCAGACCCATGTATTTAGCTGGTTCGGAGAGAATAATCCACATGCTGCATAACAAGATAAAACAGGCAAAGCACCATAACACCGCTATCAGCTGCCGCCAACAGGCAGGACCAGGGAGTCAACACACTGAGAGCACAGCAGCCAAGGCTACAGGTGCCTGAGCTCAGTGAGGGCAGTCAACTGGGTCAAAGTGATGGGCCTAGGACAATATTTCTCCAACACTTCTTATCTCAAATACCCTCTATTTTCTGCCACTCAAATAATAGTGCTTTCTATTTTTCGTTTCACATTATTACAAATGATTAGAATATGTTTTGATTTTATTTTGTTTGCCTGAGGAAATGAAGCATGTTGAAGGCTGTTGTAAATAAAGTTTGAACACTGAACATCTCATTAAAAAAGTAATTAAAGACTAATCAATTATGAAAATAATAAAAGCTATATTTCTACCAAGAACTTGTATGAACGTGTTTTCCCATTATGGTTCAAAGCCAGTAAGGCTAAAAGAGGATCGTGGGGTTTAACTAAGCCAGAGAACACGTTGTTAGCAGGACGTACAAGCGTGATAAATTTCCGTTCGTCTTTTGTCACTGAATACGTCTGGGCCCATATGCTGAACTACAAAGCTACGTGAAAGCAGCGTTTAAAAAGCCAGGCCTACCACATTAAAGCCTATAACAATCTGCGTTCATGGTAAGTTATCACTCTCAATTAATCACCTCCCACAATGGGATTTCTGATGTGTTCAAGCTCCCTGAAAGCTGCAGGTCAGGCCGGGGGCAGACTGACTCTCAGCCCCCATTCTCCATCCCCTCACTCCCCTTTCACTCCATCAGCCGCTGCCAACTGAAGCGCCTTTACATTTTTCTTATTCCTCCAGCTCTGAAAGAATGAAAGAGTCGAGCATCACACACTGAAAAACAAACACGGAGAGATAGATGTAAGTGTGGGGATGCGGGCTTTATGTGCAGTCTGGCTGTCTGAAGGGCTGAGAGCTTTCTGCCTGATTAAAGCCCCTCCCTGCTCATTCCACCGGCCTGTGTTAGCCTATGAATGGTTTTGTATTGTCAGGGCTCTCCCATTCCTGCACTGCTGAATGGGTTTAACCACTGGTTTAGATTCAGTTACACGGTTTTGGTTGAAAGTGTCCCCCTCCCACCGCTTTGGACTCCATGGTTCCCCTGACTGACCTGTTTAGAAGCCGCCGTGGAAATGTCATGTCGCCCCTCCCATGGGCTGGACCCAACATTCACTTTGATAGGTAACAAAAAAATGACTTGGGATGGGATTAAACCAATGGCTCTTTTTAACCACAAGGAATTACCAATTGATGGTGGAACAGGGTGCTGATGGAGGACTTTGAAGTGGAGGATGCGGTGATTCGCTGCTTTACCAAACACGGGACATAGGCTACATTGATGGGGCTTTGGTGGGAAGTTAAATAAGTCCTGCAGAAGAAGGTTTTATAGCACAAATAGGATCTTTTCATAGTACATGTACAGATCAAATGCTCAACAGTTAACATGCTAACACTACTAGTTACTGGCCAATTCTGCCAACAAAGTAATGAAGTCATTTTATTCCATATCAACCTCATTTTTGAAAGAAGTCAAATGTTTTCCCAGTGTCACTTACAACTTGAAATGAATAGTGATCCAGGGAAATGAAGAATGTATGGATGTCATTTGTGAGAAAAGAAGACTTTATGTATTTAAAGAAAATCCAAACGATGGTCTTTATTCATTATAAAGAGAAGGCTAATGAATGGTGCCTTTTACTTATCAATGACAGTATATCACTGAAATATCCAACTGGTCACAGGCCATACTTAAATAGCTTGGAACTGTGAGGTGAGTTATTGAAGTTTCAGGGTTTATATATAATGTATGTAAATACATGAGAGATGTTTTCAGCTCAACTGGAGTGGGAAGCATTAGGCGCTTTCACACCGCAGTACTTTTCCCACAAAGGTTCATGAGAACTTAGTTCATGAGAACTCTAGTTCTCATGAACTAAGTACAGATCGCGTTCACACCGGAATAAGTCCCTGAGGGAGGATTAGGCAAATGAAGCCGCTGACGTCACTTCTTCTTCTGCTTTGGGTTTACTGGCAGGCCGCAAACAACTTCACGGCGTATACTGCCACCCGAAGTCCCCGGCCGGAAGTCCCCGGAGTTGGGGACTGGCTTCAGTAGAAGCTGCTGGGACTCCCAGCTGCTTCTACTAAAGCCTTCCGAGTAAATCGCCAGAACACCGACACCTCCTCATCTCCACCGCTCCCATGTTTTCTTTTGGGTTGCCATAAGTTAGTCTCTCTGCGTTTGTGTGCTGGGCTAATGCTAATGCTAATAATGCTAATGCGAGGGTAATAAAATGGCGGCTTCACAAAACATTTTGGGAGTTTTACGGGGTGTGGTTTGCAATCCGCCCAGCCAATCAGAAATAGGAACCTTTTTCTCCCACGAAAGTCCCTGCTCTCTAGCAGGGACGGAAAAGGGGGTAAAAAGGTTCTGATTAACTAATTTTAGTTCCGGCTCTTTTTGGTGTGAACGCAACATTTCGGAACTATATCGGAACTAAAGTGGGAAAAGTACTGCGGTGTGAACGCGCCTAATGTTAATGAACCAGGAAGTCAATAAAAGACACTGAAGACTCAGGAGAAAGTGAGTTTGTGGGCACAGTGGCGACTTTTGGTATTCACAGACATCAGAGGGCTGAAAACACGAGACGCTAAAGGTGCATTTATTCATGCTGGGATGTCAAGCTCTTTGTAGAAGTGTATTCTATTCATCATGACAACGTACGGGCTAGAGAATGGTTCGTCTGACACCTGTCTGCTCCGTCTGTCCAGCAGCATGGCTGTGGTCCTTTGGTATGCAGAGGATGAACCCCAGTGTTTGGTAACCCCTGATCCTGATCTAACTGCAAAATGACCTCATCTTTTCATTAGATGATCCATAAACCATCCAAATGTAATCTGCAGCTCCCCAGAGGATACACTCCTTCATCATCTTTCAGTGTTTCAAAGTGCAAATGCTCAGTGCTTCATTGTGCTGCCTACTTAAAAAGGACAATAACAGGGCATTGGACAATTCTTGTTTCCATTCAAATATTATATTTTGCCTGCATTTCTTTCTTTTTATGATGATAGCAAGAGACAAATGTTAAAATGTGTCTTATTTGTTCAAGTTAAGCTATGCTTTGAGCGAGGGATCATATGCTGCAGACCCTGATTCTTTGATTCACTGTTGTTGTACACACTTTTGGAAAAGTAAATGACATTATATATGAATAGACAATACGCAGTAATGCAGGCCCAGGATGCTGCTATGCTAGTGCAACAGAAAGCCTCCTCTGCATTATTGTTTCAAACGCGTGCCATAGACAGGTCCATCACTGCAGAAAGTACATGTATTACCTCAAAGCTTTAAAGGGTCATTTATGGTATTGAATAGTGATTGTTTTCGGTTTTCCTGTGCTACTGCTGCCAGGTACTGAAACGTTGACTTTAATTGAGTTTTTAATGTCAACCAATTCCCATAATTGTATTAGGTTAGTTGAAAGCAATAATATTAAGTTCAACCTAATAGTTTTTTTATTTAAACTTAATGTTATTGCTTTAAACTAACCTCATACAGTTATGTGAAAGCTGTTGACATAATACATCTAATTTAAGTCAGTGTTTCAGTTTCTTCAGTGCAGTGTACTCTGCAGAGAGGAGCTGTGTGTTGAGGGCCTCCATATGTGTGTGTGTGTGTGTGTGTGTGTGTGTGTGTGTGTGTGTGTGTGTGTGTGTGTGTGTGAGAGAGAGGAATGCCCTCTTTAAAGGAATCCTCTCAGTAGCAGCTCACAGACTCACAATAAAGGCATGATGCAGACCTTTTCTTTACTCTTACTGCAGTTTAGAAAAGCTAGAACCAGATTCCCCCCCCCTTCATTAAGTGTATGCAGCCTGTGTGGGACTGCATTTTGAGGCCTGATGCCCCCCTGCTGTGTCCAAGGACTTTTCAAATTCAAATTGTCAGGACACACAAATAACAGTTTGCTTACTTAAAGAACTGCAAAAAGCAGCTCTCTTCCAAGAAAAACACCCCGTGCTTCCTAAACCCCCCCCCCCCCCAGCCCCCCAGAGCGCTGCACTCCGACAGGCCTATAATCCATTAGCTGTTCTCTCTTCATGAGGCTGTCAATATGAACGCTTTATTAACTGTATGAACTGATCCAGCTGCCCTCCTCCTCTGCTCACTGCCTCACTAACAACTAGTAACTTAATAACTAAACATTTACTGACACTTATTAGACTAATGTGCTTCACCTCTCATCTCAACAGGATGGCAGCACTGATATGACATTTGGTTTTGGACATTTATCCAAGGAGGATATTAGATTTCATGAAAGTTGCTTCTCTTTAGAATAAATCAATCAAATATATAAAACCACAAGGAGGTACGGAAGAGGATTATGGCCACATTTGAATTTTTCTTTAGAATTTTGACTTTAAACTCAAAATTCAGATAAATAAATCAGACTCTCATCCCATCCTCTTTCGAAAGAAAGTAAATGAAAAAGTGCAATAAAAAAGACGAGATAAAAAATCATAGTAATATATTACATCACATTATTTACATAAAGTAAGTTAAGAGTAAGTCTTGAGTCTGATGGTATTTATTGCACCCCCTTTTTACATTACATTACATGTCACTTGTTAGACGCTTTTATCCAAAGCGACTTACATACTCAATACTGTGGACAATCCCCACAGGAGCAATTTGGTGTGAAGTGTCTCAGGGACACAACGACATGCTGACTGCAGTGGGGTTTGAACCTGTGACCCCCTGATCCCAACACCAAGGCTCTATCCACTGAACAGATACTGTCCAAATAAATGTACTGCAAAAAAGGAATTTTAAGAAAGTAAAAAAAACTTGTTTCTGGGAAACTATTCTTATTTTTCGTCTAAAAAGTCAAATTATCTTGTTAAGAATGTTTTGCTTAAGAAAAGTATTCTTACTTTGAGAAAATATATCTTACTTTTTCTGATTAAAAAATGCTATCTTATATTGAGCTAGAATGAACCAGTAACAAGTTACAGCATTGGTTTGTATAAATTCTCGGCATGGAACAGATTTTTTATTTTAAGAAATAAACCATCAAACAACTTCTCAATCTAAGAATCTGATGAAATGACACCAATTTTACATTTTATATATATTTATTCAATGTCGAGAGCTGTCTATTCACTTTTCACATTGTCATTGAGACAACTGTGGTGTGGTACACACAACACACACACACATACACACACACACACACACACACACACACACACACACACACACCAAAAATACGAGTAGAAGTATTGCACGGCACTCATTGGTCAAAATTGAAAACAGTTTAAAATGACCACGCAATGTTGTTAAATGTGTTCATGTTTGAATAAAAAACAGTCTAAATATAAGAATGTTTCTGCCTAACTTAATTTAAGACAAATGCAATTATGTAGAGGTGAGTGGCGCAGTGGACTAGTGCGTTGGTGTTGGGATCAGGGGGTCACAGGTTCAAACCCCACTGCAGTCAGCATGTCGTTGTGTCCCTGAGACACTTCACACCAAATTGCTCCTGTGGGGATTGTCCACAGTATTGAGTATGTAAGTCGCTTTGGATAAAAGCGTCTAACAACTAATGTAATGTAATATATTTTGCCAATTCAAGAATTGAATTCTTATTGTAAGCTTTATTTGCTGATTTTTAAACTTAATTTAAGATTTACATTCTAAGTTTAAGACAAAGTCACTAATATATTGTGTCAATTAAAACCAATGAATCTTATTGTAAGCTTTCTTTGCTAATTATAAATCTTAATTTAAGAAATACATTCTTAGTCAACTCAACCAAAACACTCATTTTAAGTTATTCTTTCTTAAATAATGCAGGAATCATTGCTTGTAATAAGCAACATGTGCTTACATTTTTCATTTGTGTCTAGTTTCAAGGTCCATTACGGTCTTTCAGTAGCTAGATTTTAATTCTAGTTGTAAGAATTCTAGCCAAGCTAATTTGGCTCAGCCCATTGGCAGATTCTTTTGCTTGATACAGGAAAATCTGACTTGATTCAAAAATATGTTGCTTGTTTTTGGAAGGGCTGTTTTTGCAGTGTGTTTGCATCCGCAGCTTCATTACCTCTGTCACTCTGACATGATAAATAGTTAGGGTTTACCTTTCTTCAAAAAATATAAAGTACCTGCCTGGTCATGATATATTCAGAAAATGAATGGAAATCAATGGACGTTTGAAAGTCAGAAACAGATTGTGAAAAACTCAAAGTTACAGCATGCTCTTAAAATCCTAGTAGTATGTGACCATCTTGCACACGGATTAAAGGATTTATCAGTGTTAACTTGATTAAATCATAAAAAAAGTCTTACAAACTGTAAACATAGTGTAAAGATGAACAAGGTGTGTAAACCTGTTTTATTCAACTGTACAACTCTGAACCTTTGATATGAAAAGATGAGTAATAAAACTAGTAAAAACAATACGTTTTCTGAAAGGCTTTGTGTGTCCTTTATGCTGCTCTCCCATATCCCTGCGTCTCCACGGAAACAGACTTTAGGTATATTTTACATCCTGTTGAAGCAGCTCAGGAGGGTTTCCTACTTCACGTCTGCCTCTCCTTTCACAGCCGTACTCTATTGGTCTGCCAGAACAACACATATAGTGTCGGCACCGAGCCTCGCTGTAAAAGTAATTGGTTTCATTGGAAAGTGGATAAAAAGCAGTGGCTGGTTGCGGAGGACTTCCTGCCGAGTTTGACCGCTCCTGGGTTAATCACAGGCCCTCTGAGGCTGGAAGCTGTCCCAGTGGGCTCTGGCCCGCAGCCACCAGAGCCATCAGCTGCAGGGACCAGAGGCTACATCACATGGTATTAGGCTGATGCTTTATCCTAAGCACTTTGCAACTGGTGCCTCCAAACATGAAGAAACAAACTCTAAAAGGAAATAAACCTGTTTTCACATTAACCTTCAGGGTGGTTCAGGGATGACGTGTAGGCCGACCCAGGAGTGAGCATCACTTGAAAAAAAGCAATAGGATTTGGGAACATTTCAGAAAGTAGATCTGTGAGAAACAAACCTTTATGAAACGCTCACGTTTCGTTCAGCAGGATAATCTCCACATTAATCAAATCAAATCAAATCAAATAAAGTTTTATTTATATAGCACGTTTTAAAAACGATTTTTGGTCGAGCCAAAGTGCTGTACATGTAATAAAAAACACTTTACTGCGATAGCAAACAGAAGACAATAAATTTCAACAGCAAATATAAAAATCAAACACAGGGAAATGTCAGGAGTCGTGCTCCGCTCTGACTAGAAGGCCAGGGAGAAGAAGTGTGTCTTCAGTGAGGATTTAAAAACCCCTAGTGTCTCGGCTGACCTCACATGGAGGGGCAGAGTGTTCCAGAGCCTGGGGCCAGCTGCTGCGAAGGCTCGGTGCCCTCGGGTTTTGAGCCTGGTCTTGGGCACTATCAGCAGCAGCTGGTCAGCAGACCTTAAAGCTCTGGCTGGGGTGTAGCGATGGAGGAGTTCGGCTATATAGGCCGGAGCCAGCCCATTTAGGGCTTTAAAAACAAATAAAAGGAGTTTAAAATCAATTCTGAACCGAATTGGAAGCCAGTGCAGTGAGGCCAGAATTGGGGTGATGTGGTGATGCTTTTTTGTGAGAGGACACCACATTTATAATTGTTAAAGCGTAATCGCCAGAAGTAAAAAGCTAACGTTTGGCTCTATACGAACTAAATCACTGTCAGATTGGCTGCGCATCACCACCGCTAAGCTAAAGGTGGCTAATGTTGGGCGTGATGGTGTTTAGTCGTTTCATTGAGACACTTGTAAGCAACCGCCGTTTTTATGTCGTAGAACAAAACGTGAACATCTTTTCAGCTTGTGTTAACCCCAGACATTAAAGCTCCCAACCAGAAACACATTACAGCAAGAATCGGTTGCCTGTGAGCAGAGGGAACCTGAAGAGGCAGGATGCTAACTCACTCTGGCTCAGTTATGTTATGAGAGGGGACATTTCATATGGGATAAAAGAGACAGAGACAGTGTTCAAGATTTAAAAAATACGGCCATTTGAATCTGATTGTATATCTTTGTTAGAATTGTATTAAATTACATGATTGAATACTTAACACATTCCTGTTGGGCTGAAGTCATATCCACACAAATAGACTTCTTACAGGGGGGGGGAAGCTCAGTGTAACTGAGGGACTGGCCCCCCTAGAATCGCCAATGGCAGGGACACAGAGAAAGGACATCTTAAACAGATTGGTTGACTCGAGACAGGATGTTTTATACCTCCTGTTACACATACCATTCACTTTTCTACATATGAACTGTACTTCTTTATTTATTATTATACAGAAGCTTTTTTTATTTCTGCAGGAAATGTTGTTATTTACAAACATTTCATGTTTAAAATTTGGAATAAAGTACATTTAATCAAGTATTCTATTAATTACAACTTTCAAGGTACTTGAACTGAATACTTTTTATACTACTTCATCACATATTAGAAGCCAATGTTGTACTTTTACTCCACTACATTTATCCGAGAGCTTTAGTTACTTTACATATCCAGATTATTAGATAATTCAAAAAATAAATCAACTTTAAACATTTTGACACATAAATATATGTTAGCCGTAACCAAAGTAATTCAAATTAAAACTGCGGTCACAGATGTGCGCAGTGATGAGCGGGCCCTCGCATCCGTGTGCCTGTCGGGGAGGGTCGCCGGTCGTCCCCGCCAGTCCTGCGAAATGAGCCGTTTGTCATCCCTCTAAATTGTTTATCTGACTTTGCGTTCCTTCGTTTCGCCGTCTCGAAGGAAAACAAATTTCTCTAAAGGCTCGTCGAGGATCGATTATTGAGGAGGCTGTCTGGAGGAGCCGTAACCGAGGATACACTGATTTAGAGGAGAGAGGAGAGAGGAGAGAGGAGAGAGGAGAGAGGAGAGAGGAGAGAGGAGAGAGGAGAGAGGAGAGAGGAGAGTCTCTGGAGGAGCTATAACCGAGGGTACACTGATGTATCCTCCGGAGTCGATTTCAGCCAACAGTGATGTTTAAAAGAGGCGTGACGCATGGCTGGACTTATGTCAAGGAAGCAAAGCTCTGCAAACTGTTCCCGTTGTGATTATAAGTTATTTAAGAGGATCAAATGTGCATCAGACTTTCTGCCCTTTACCGTTTGTTTACTCACTAATCACATCTTGCCTGGATGTTAGGCTATTTTTTTTTAATCCAACTGCTTTCATTCAGACGCGATGTTTACAGTGAGAACAGTAATAACATATATAACAGGCCTACATTGCACACTTTATTTGTATGCTTTAGTAGATATCTACAAGTAAAGAGTAGATATTATTCATGAAACCATATAGTATTCACATAATAAAATATACAAGGGCTGTAGCCTGATATACATGATATGCTTTAGGAGCTGTATGTGTGTGTTGTACAGTGAGTAGGTGTCTGTTGTAATTTAATTTGCTGCCAGCAGAGGCGGTGTGTGTGTGTGTGGGTTAGGGGTTACGGCTAACCCTAAACCAGGCATCCTCAAAGTCCGGACTCCGGTCCGGATCCGGACCGAACCACAACTGTCTCTGGACTCTGAGCAAATTATACTTTTCATATGTATTATCTGTATTATCTGTGTTATCTGCGAGACATCGCCACAACGCAACGAGTCAAAATTCTCCGCTATGTCCACTGCAAACAGCGCTCTGCATGTCCGACTGTTCCAATGTCTGTGTGTGTCTATCAACGCATTGGTCCAATCACATTCAGCATCCCGTCAGCGTTTTTGTCCCCCACCAACAGTCTGCGAATCAGAGGCAGAGTAGGGCGGGTCTTCGCGGAATGCGGGTGGGAAAAATGCGTGTCTCGTCTCTCCCCAGCTGCCACCCCAGTTGGCAGCTTTGTTTTGAAAGAAAAGTTGTGGCTCATCGGACATTTATGAGAGAAAGTCTCTAATGTCCGAGTGCAAGTGAATGCAGCACAAGACCCACGTCTTGTAACCCCTCCCCCGGCCCTGGCGCGAGCGTGGAAATATGATTGGCGGCGATTTAATTTGAACGGGACGGTGCAAAACGAGAAGCATTCGGACCCAAGTACTGAAGGAATGAGGTATTTGCGGTCTACAATAACAGAGAAGAGACTGTCAAGTTTGGCTGTACTCAGCATTGAATCAAAACGCACTAAAGCTGTTGATCTTAATAAGTTTGTGAGGCGTTTCGCTGAACAAAATGGTAATCGCCGCATTCAGCTGTAATAGACATGTCAACTTGATGCTCTGCTCACGGATGAGCATACAAAACTGTTAAGATGATGACCTTACGTGTGTAAATATATTTTTTTCTCTGTGGGGGTCTGCCCCCGATTAGGTCCTGAGAAAGTCAAATAAGACGGTGTGTAAAACTACACTGCCCAGCCAAAAAAAAGTAACCACTTTGATTTAACTAGGCCAGTAGGTAAGGACATTCCACTGGATAATAACTGAAGTATAAAAGAATGCATGACTGAAGTGTTTGAAGGCAAACAAAAAGAGGAAATAACAGGTCAAATCAAGCAAATCCCCCTCTCAGATTCCACAGCAACCAGAAGAACATAAATACTGGCTGGTGATTTGATTAATCAGCTTTGTGATGGAATAAAAAATGCATAGTGCATTTCCTTAGCTGTGGATGAGTCTACTGACACCACTGACAATGCTCAGTTGCTGGTGTTTGTGAGTTTTTATGATGAGGCAAAGGGGGAGTTTGTTGAAGATGTGTTGGGCCTGACGAACCTCAGTGGACACACAAGGGGGCAAGACATTTATAAAGCAATAATGGGAATGCTGAATGAAAGAGGGTGCAGCTGCCTTTATTCATAACTGTGCAGCTCTTACACTGCGACTCTGAGGGATCAAGCACAGACACAATAACAATGAAAACTGCTGCATACAGATTATTTTTGTTTTTGCAACCTCGTGTTAAGAATCTTGTTGCAATTGTTTGAATGACCGTAATAAACGGACCTTTGTCTTATTGAAAAATGTCTTTGGACCTTTAAGATTTGTATTTGAGTACCCCTGCCCTAAACCCTAACCCTAACCAGTTATGAGCATTTCTTTGTAAGCCCCGACTTGTTGCAAACAGGTTTAGATTAATGATGGCCATATTTATCGACTTAACGTGCTCATTTTCTACGGTAATGTGTCTGACCCTCCACCGATGCTGTATACTAAGTGTGGCGTTGAAAAACAAAAAATGGAAATTTAAGGTAATATTTTACTGTTTTTAACATTATGCTAATTAAAAAAAAATGAAGTAGGCGGAGCTTAGGGGTTCACGGAGATAATATGTAGAGTAGGTCCACCTGAATAAGTTTGCAAAATGTCAGGTCATTCGGAGTTAACGGTGCGACTTTGTAAATGTTTCCATAATGGAAATGTAGTTGTTTGGATTAATGTATTTGTCAAAAATGGTACATTCTCCGTTAGCTTACGAGCTCCCCGTTTGAGCGAATGACTATTCCTTTGCAATGTAGCATCACATTGGATATGCGCTTAAGTTGTCCTAGATAGGAATTTTTCCGATCATTTCCCTATGAGGAATTAGCGAAAATGTGCTTAAAATGCATGAAAAACGCACATTTTTCAAAATGGCCGACTTTCTGGGGGGCGGGGCTAATGAAAAGTAATTCGAAATATGTGTGCAATCATAATAGCAATGTGTATACAGCGTTTCGTGAATATCGGAAAAACGATATGCGAGTAGTTTGGAGTAATTTGTGACATGTAAATGGTAAAAAATGGGAAATTGTCAGTTCGCTTACGAGCTCCTCGTTTGAGCGATCGACTATTCCTTCGCAATTTAGCATCACATTGGATATGCGCTTAACTTGTCCTGGATTGGAATTTTTCCGATCATTTCCCTAGGAGGAGTTGGCAAGAATGTGCTTAAAATGCATGAAAAACGCACATTTTTCAAAATGGCCGACTTTCTGGGGGGCGGGGCTAATGAAAGCCAATTTGAAATATGTCCGCAATCATAAGAGCAAAGTGTCTACAGCGTTTCGTGAATATTCGAATAACTGTATGCGAGTAGTTTGGAGTAGTTTGGAGTAATTTGTGACATGTAAATGGTCAAAAATGGAAAATTCTCCGTTGGCTTACGAGCTCCTCGTTTGAGCGATCGACTATTCCTTCGCAATTTAGCATCACATTGGATATGGGCTGAACTTGTCCTGGACTGGAATTTTTCCGATCATTTCCCTAGGAGGAGTTCGCAAGAATGTGCTTAAAATGCATGAAAAACGCACATTTTTCAAAATGGCCGACTTTCTCGGGGGCGGGGCTATGGAAGCTAATTAGAAATATGTCCGTAATTCCATGAGGAATCTTTGTGCCAAAATTCGTGAAGTTCTGAGAAACTATATGTGACTACCACACAATAGGGGGCGCTAGTGAGCAGTTTTTTTGAAAAATTACGTTTTTTTTTTACATTCTCGAAAAAGTCGTGGGCTGTGACGTGTGTACCAAGTTTTGCGTCCGAAGCTGATTTTATGCTATCGCGATTTAAAAAAATGTATAGGCCACGCCCACATTCTGCATTTGTTGCGACACTTTAAATCTCAGTTCGTAGTCACCCCGAGAGTATGTGTAAAGAAAAAAAAAAAATTCGTCCATCCGTTCTTGAGTTATAAATTGGTGGTGTTTTTGGCGCCCCCTATAGTCCAAAATGAAAATGCTTTAGTGTGCCTATTCTCCAAGACGGACTGAACCTATCCACCAAAATCTGTGATATATGGATACATTGTTGATGAGTTATGAGCATTTATTTCTAAGCCCCGCATTTTTGCTAGTACGTTTTGATTCATGGCGGCAATATTTATCGTGTTAACATACTCATTTTCTACGTTAATGTGTATGACCCTCCGCCGATGCTGTATACGAAGTTTGGTGTTCAAAAACTGAAAATTGAAATTTAAGTGAATATTTCACTGTTTTGAACATTATGCTAATTAGAAAAAAATAAAAGGAGGCGGAGCTTAGGGGTCCAAGAGGATTATTTGTAGAACAGGTCCACCCGGATATGTGTGCAAAATTTCAGGTCATTCGGAGTTACGGTGCGACTTTGTAAATTTATTCCGAAATGGGTTTTTCATAGGTGGCGCTAGCGAGCACCTTGGACAATTTGAACCCATTGACTCCAGAATGTTGAATTTTTCACCGGTCCTGGCGTCCGTGCAAAATTATACAACTTTGTGAGCGTCCTAAAGCCCTCAAAAACAGGAAACGCCAGCACTATAATAATAAGAAGAAGAATTCCACCAATAACAATAGGTTTCCTCGCACTTCGTGCTAGGACACCGTTGGGTCCTAGCACATCGTGCTCGGGCCCTAATCAGCTCCACCATAATCTACGGTGGCTGAGAAGTGCAAACGAGAATTAAATGTGTGAAACACTTTAACAAAGCTTGAGACAAAATTACATTTTATAAAACAAAATTACATTAGCGAAACACTTTTACAAGAACTGAGACACTTTAACATTTGATGAAACACTTTAACTAGAGAATCAAAACGGACAGGGAATGTTCATCATACCAGAAGTGACGTGCAAGTGATTGACACAAACATAAGTTTGTTTTGGCGGATAGACCGCCGGTACCTATGGACGGTACGAGTGTGTTTATGGTCGTTAAACATGTTTTGTCCGTTCTGTGGAAACCACCTGGGCCAAGTGACACGGTTTTATTCATCACGAGAAAGTTACCGGTTCGCCAAGTAAGAAGTGGAGCTGTGCCTTTTACACACCGCCTTCGCTGTGTTTACCTTCATTAGAACAGCGAGTGACTGCAGGCTGCTTCATTTTAACCACACACACACACACACACACACACACACACACACACACACACACACACACACATCTAAACACACAAACACCTCTACACACATCTGCCCGATTATTACGCCTTATTATTAGTTTTATGAAGGAGATGACCGGTCACCAGGGTGTGTGTGTGTGTGTGTGTGTGTGTGTGTGTGTGTATGTGTGTGTTTGTGTGTGTGACACTGGTATTTGTTTTCAGAAGATATTATGATAGTGTCGTCCGTTCCGGTGCACTCCGACAGCACTGAGCACTACATCGAGATTAAGATTAAACACATTTATTTCATTTGGGAACACACACATATACCTATGGAGTTGGCCAGATGTGTGTACATTTGGTAATTTGAAAACAAATGCCGGTGTCGGACACACACAAACACACCGAACACACACACACAGAGCGGAGCTGAGCAGAGCACGCACACACACACACACATCATGCGCCCTGGTGACCGGACACCTCCTTCATAAAACGAGTAATAGGGGGAATAATCGGGCAGTTCGATGTGTGGTTAAAACGAAGCAGCCTGCAGTCACTCTTTAGCTGTTCTAATGAAGGTAAACACAGCGAAGGCGGTGTGTAAAAGGCACAGCTCCACTTCTTACTTGGCGAACCGGTAACTTTCTCGTGATGAGCAAAACCGTGTCACTTGGCCCAGGTGGTTTCCACAGAACGGACAAAACATGTTTAACGACCATAAACACACTCGTACCGTCCATAGGTACCGGCGTTCTATCCGCCAAAACAAGTTTGATGGACATTCCCTTTCCGGTTTGATTCTCTAGTTTGTTAAAGTGTTTCATCAAGTGTTAAAGTGTTTCGGGACTTGTGAATTTGTCTCAGTTCTCGTAAAAGTGTTTCGCTAATGTAATTTTGTTTTATAAAATGTAAATTTGTCTCAAGCTTTGTTAAAGTGTTTCACACTTTGTAATTCTCGTTTGCAATTCTCAGCCACCGTAATAAACAGCTGCTTAATACACATGCAGTAAAATAATAATAATAATAGTAATAATAATAATAATAATAATAATAAAGATGATAATAATAGTAGTAGTAATAGTAATAGTAATAATAATAATAATACAAATACAGTGTTATTTAAAATATATTGGTTCTGAAATGGGCCATCACGTTTATCAATGACCTTTAGTCTTGGTACTTAAAGGTGGGGTAGATAATTTTGGAGAAACCAGCTCGAGTGCGCTAGAATTTGAAAATACACAGCCGGAACAAATCTGCCACTTCCTTACAGAGCCCCTCCTCCAACACACACGAACACGCACATGACCAATGAGGGCACGAGATAAGTTTGTGCACAGATGGAAGGCTGACAGGCAGGTAGGCCATCCAGTTATTTTAGCCGGGCCGGCTGTTTTTTACAGTACTACGGCTTCCACAGATTACATCTTTTTATGGATTTTTTGTCAAAGCACTTAAGATATTCATTGCTATCGGGATGTTAAGAGCATTCCATGGAATATAACAAAAAGTGTATCTCGAGCCGGTATTTCAAACTTACCTACCCCACCTTTAAATGGCAATAAATATCATAGCAGTGACAAAAGGTGTTTTACTCTACATGAGCTTTGCTGTACTGGAGGAGCATAGAACCATTTCCACTGAGGATTGACCATAAAGACAATCTATATGTGGATCTTGCAATCTTTCCAGAAAGAATCCTGCAGCCTCTATGCTTAGAGATTATTGATACACTCTCTAAATGATGCTCATTGCTGCTCTGTGTCTCCACAGAATGAGTCACATCCATCAGAGCGGCTGAGTGACAGAGTGTGTATCCCTGACTCTGAATCAGCACTCCTTCACAGAGGAGACCATCACTTGTGGAATTAAAGATTGAAGAATATTTTCACAGGACCTTCAAATACAAATAATACTCACCATCTCAGATAAAGTAATGCCTTTTCAAAAAAGCTCTATCCATTATTCAGTTAATCATTGCCACATCCTTTGACTTAACTTAAAGGTATATTTAATCAGTAATTTTACCGTTACTAAATACTCTGCAGATTTATTTACCTGCAACTAATTCAAACTAAATTTTGAATATGTTTAATAAAATCCTAAATACTGAAAGAAATATTTATTATTTGTTCTGTATTTTCTCCAGAGATTAACCTAAAAATACCAACCCACTATCTTCAGTCTGCGTACAAATGACACGACTTTACACATTGGAAATGCGTTTAATAGATACGCAGAAGTCCGATTTTGTTTGCATATGATACGCTAACCATTCCCATTGAGTTCTGAGGCCGAGTTTTGCGTGCATATTATACGCCACGTTTTGTCCGTCTGTGAGGAAAAGAAATAGGGCTCAGAGCTTCAGAATAAAGAAATCTGTATTTTTTAAATATTTTTTTCCTTCTAATTTGTTATTCTTTTCTAAATAACACACCGTTATTTACTCAACAATAACACACAATTATCCTTGTTTGTATTTATTCGTTTAATTCTATAATCTCGGGCTTTTTAGCCGTTCCTCAGGAACTGAATTTCAAAATAAAGTCACCGGAAACAGACGTAGGCCTATAAGGGACATTTCGAGCATCATTGCGATACACCACAAACCCACTGAACTGATTACCCAAGATTTTCAGAAGCTCGGTGATTGGATTGTTTAGCCGCAATGCACGCTGGGATATGGTGTTAATGCGATATGAAATCCGAAAAACATTTAAAAAAGAAAAATATACTTTATTTCGAATGTTCCTGCTTTTTTGGAAGTCATCACATAACGGCATTGTAATACACGGTTCGGCTGCATTAAATATTACACATCTGCCGTAGTTCTTTATTGATAGAGCCCTGATTAGAAGACTTCTGGACAAACTGGAAGAACTGCCACCGAAACTGAATACGTGACGTGGATCATAAATATATCAGCAATTAAACAACATCTTCATTTCTCTTCACACAATACGTCTCCTTGCAGTATCAACACTAATTCGGCTGACTTTTATATTTGATCCAATTGGTAGATAGGTTATATTTACACCATAACGGGGCACAGCTGATAGAAAAGGACTTGTAGTTTTTAAAGATATTACTGATTTTCTTTGAATATAAGAATGTAAATACTGAGTTGAGAGAATAGTCAGGGGTTTTTGGGTGATGGGAGACACATCTATGGATTCAGAATTTCAATAGCTTACCATTAAATGACAGATATACCTTTCTGTCTGTGATGTTTTACAAATCAGATATTAATGTGTAGAAGTAAAACATGAGAAATATTATAGCAATATCCTGTAAAATGATGTGAAAACATGAATAAAACTACACATCTTCAGATGTTATACATAGATAAGTGTCCTACACTAATAATACAAAGTTATTATTAGTATGCTGTGTGTACCTTGTGTGCACCGCCTAGTGGTTAGCACGTTATTGAATTATTTTTGTTGAATAATGTTATTTTTGTTGAATAATGTTATTTGACGAAAAAAATATTAAGAGTACATACAAATAGGGGGAAAGTAGAAGGTCAATGATAGAAATATAGAATATAAAAAATCAAAGATACTGTAAGTGATCTCTACAATAAAACAGTTTAGTGCCGGATGTACAAAGATATTAATATGAGGATGTGCAAAACAGACAAACTAATTAACCTTTATTTAAACATTAAAGAATACTTTAGGTTAAGGTCTTCTTTTAAATACAAAAAAAGCTTTTGGGATATCTACACATAAATATTAAGCCTGACAAAGTACTTAACGTCTAATATATTGCTTTCCTGCCTATGTTGAAGCACTTATTTTAACTGATATTATACACATTAATTATACTCTTATGTATGTAGATAGTATAAGAAATGTGCAGAATTTGACAGTTTAATGGTGGAGGTATACACACACATTGATAGATGTCTTGTAATGCACTGTTGAGGAAGCTGTGACCCAAGTTTTTCATTCATTGCATAACTTCAACATAGTTCAGGTGTAACTAAAGTCTGCTTTAAGGGTTGTTTATATTTCACATCATTAATCAGAATCTGCAAAGTAACTAAAATAAATGTAGTGGGGTAAAAATACCAGGTTAACCTCTGAATTGTAGTGGAGTAGAATTACAAAGTAACAATGAGCTGTCATGTGGGTATATATTAATGCTGCCCATTATGGATACAAGCGATTTTCACCCATTTATTAATTACATGTTTTAAATTTGTACACACCAATGTGTTTCCTATCGCCTAAACCTCCAGGGATGTACACAGTTTAATACTGGCAACTTCTAGTACTAGACTCCTGGTACTGGGATGGGTTAAATGCAGAGGCCAAATGTCACTGTGTGTGCTGTGTGCTCTGCATATGTGACCATTAAAAGAGGGTTTCATCCCTCCCAATTCTATTCTATTCTAATTGTGGGAAAAACGAAAACGTCTTTTAAAACTACAATTCCCAGCAACATTTGCGAAACACAATAACCAGCATGTGTAGTTCTGGGGGTGCGTTCGAGTCCAGTTTTCGATGGTCTGCCGTGGTTTAGTTCCATTTCAAAGAGCTGTTTGACGCTCGGCGCAACCTTGGCGCACTGCCACTCCAACATCCAATCCCAGAGCTTGAAGATGAATCACGGGGTTTGTCAAGCAACGGGACTGTAGTCCCAAACGATAGCTGAGGATTATGGGTAGTGTATTGTCTTCGGCCATCCTAAACTCTGAAATGTTTTTCGGATATCATATCGCATTAACACCATATCGCAAAGTGCATTGCGGCTAAGGATCTTGGGTAATCAGTTCAGTGGGTTGTGGTTGTCGTGTGTATCGCAATGATTCTCGAAATGTCCCTTATAGGCCTACGTCTGTTTCCGGTGACTTTATTTACGGCTAAAAAGCCCGAGAGTATAGAATTAAACGAATAAATAAAAACAAGGATAATTGTGTGTTATTGTTGAGTAAATAACAGTGTGTTATTTAGAAAAGAATAACAAATTAGAAGGAAAAAAAGATTTTAAAAAATACAGATTTCATTATTCTGAAGCTCTGAGCCCTATTTCTTTTCCTCACAGACGGCAAAAAAAAGTCCGACATTATACGATTTAAAATAAAAACAATAATCGTGGCTTGGTATTGAGTAAGAACATGTTTTTATGAACCACACAGCTTCCGGTCTACCAAGACCCGACCGGACAAAAACAAGTGTTGCAGGCAAGAAACGTGGCGTATAATATGCACAGTGGCGACTGGTCATTAGGGGCAGGTGGGGCACAGCCCCACTTAGTGTCAGCAGAAAGTCTTAAAAATAATGATTACAAAGATGTGCAAAGAAATGCAAAAAAATAAATTAAAAAATATATAAAATATATTTTAAGATCATGTTTAATCATCTGATTCGTCTGTACATTGCTGTTTTAGTCTGTGTTCTTCTAATTAGTGTCTACAGTGTGTGCCTATTGAGCCGTTTTGAGCCATGTGGGACAAAACCCGATCATGCCCCTCCCTCTCACTGTCTAAGTGAATGGTGACTGTAAAAACTACACTGCGCATGTTCAGAGTATCTTTCTATTTAATGTGTGGCAAAAAAAGAATGACCATAGGGGCACTGAGCTGCCATCCCCACCATACGTCATCTCACATAATTCAGAGCTGATTGGCTGTAAGTACGTGTGCCGCGAAAAGTGTGGTGTGTGAAGAGGAGACGAGAGAGGTGCAGTGACGCGTCCTAAAACCCGGAAGTAAGCTGCGCATGGGTTCCCTCGACAAAAAAGCAATGAGATTTCTCCATAGGATTTTAGTAAATAGCTCGAAATAAGATCTGTGGGAAACATACCTGTTAGATAAATGCACGTTTTGTTCAGCCGGATAATATCCACATGTCTACCCTACTTTTATAAATAGACTTTTGAAACTACAAGAAGATAAGGAGGACTTTTACAAAAAAGTAATAGAGATTTTTGTCCAGAAGGATAGGCAAATGGACTTCATCTTCAAGTCAAGGTAAGACCACCATTTTATTGAAAATGGGATCTTACTAAGAGAGAACAATCCAATATTTAAATGATAAAATTACATGTTTTGGGTATCCTTTTGTTGAAATTAATCGAAGCATCAGATTAAAAAAGCTTTTGAAAATAATATTATATTTTGATTTAGGTCAAAATATAACATTTGTAAACCTGAAGAGTCAGTGCCAGTGCCTCACCAGCCATGAACCTCACTGCACGTCACAGCAGAAGCTTATATATAGACATCTAAGTTTTTTGTGCCCCACCACTTTTGTACATATAAAAACGCCACTGAATATGCACGCAAAACTCGGCCTCAAATCTCAATGGGAATGGTTAGCGTATCATATGCACGCAAAATCGGACTTCTGCGTGTCTATTGCACGCATTTCCAATGTGTAAAGTAGTGTCATTTGTACGCAGACTGAAGAGAGTGGGTTGAAAAATACACACTTTTACATTTCTCGTAAGAATTGCCACTTCTTAAAGCTACTTCAGCAAGACTTCTTTATTGGACGGTATCTTTATTTATTCGGATTAAACACCATCATATCTGCAGATCCTTCAGTATTTTTGACACGTTTTAACTCTCTCTACTGCAACAACAGATTGCTTTCCAGTCTTCTAAATGTGACCAAACTTGAGCTGCTATTTTGACTCCAAAAACTCAGTATTTTCTGCATGCAGGCTTTTGTTTTTGATTGATTTGACGTGCGCATAATGCTGACTTTTCTCCATCCCATCGGCTGACTTAAACGGCCTTTTTGTGCCACTTGACTCCCTCTCACACACACAGCTGCATTTGTCTTGCAAATCCATCCCCGCTGCGCAGCGTTCAGACGGAGGAAAAGAGAGCAGTCGGACATCAGTGAAGTTCAAGCCAGCGAACAAGCGGAGAGGCTGTTCCATAGCAGCCGCTTTTGTGGATATCATAAGGAGAGCTGGTGAAAAATGATGCATGCTTTTACACCTCTGAAGCCTGGCAACTGACAGAGCAAGGGATGGGCATTTGGGGGGTGGGGGTACAGACATTTTTTAAAAAGTTCCCTTTCCTGGAGGCTGAAGTCAGTGTTGGAGGGGAACAAAGACCCAGGTCTGAACGGTCCTCTTTGCGCACGACGGGGATCAGCAGCGCAGAATGTGGAGATGGATGGAGACGCACACGTACAAACGGCCGTGACTAAAATTTGCATATTTGTAATTTATCACTTTTTTGTTGAGTTTTTCAGGGACTTTAAAAAAAAGAAAAAGAAAATAGATCATTTGTCAACGCGTGTGGGTTGCGCGCTGAGCTTCAGAACCAGAGGTGGGACGTAATTAAGTTCATTTACTCAAGTACAATGTTGAGGTTTACTTGGGTATTTCCATTGTATGCTACTTTATACTTCTACTCCACTACATTTGTTAAACAGCTTAAGCTACTTTTAATAAAATCTTTATCTAAAAATGTAACTAGTCACAAAAGAGTCAAATCATTTAAATATTTTTACAAAATGTCAATCAGAACTTTGTTTGTCTACAACAGTAAAATGCAACAAAATGTCACATATATAAATATAAAAATAATCACACATAAAGGCAAATTTTCTGCACAATGATTACTTTTACTTTTTATTCTTTAAATTCATTTTACTAATAATATTTGTACTTTTAATTAAGTATGATCTTGAATGCAGGATTTTACTTGTAATTAAGTATTTTGACAATAATGTAATGGTAGGCTACTTTTAATCAAGTAAAGCATCTGAATAATTCTTTCACCACTGTTCAGAACATTCAGCAGTGCAGAAAGCACTGCTTAACTTTCATAATTTCTGTGAAAATGCAATAGGAGGCACCTTATTCATAAGGCCTGCATTTATGTATTTATTGCCTTTGTCTTGTGCCTAACTCTCGAATCAGTCTGCTTCATTTCCATATCTTTTCAATAGGGCTTCCTCGTGAATGGACTGTAATATTTCATGATGGGGCACGCAAAAGCTGTGCACAATGCCTCTCATATCCACCCTGCTTTCAGCCGCAACAATGATCATAGCAAGACGTCTTTATGGCTAATTCATTCAAAGGCCCATCTCCCGTCCTCCAGCGCGGAGGTCAGCCCGCCGTGTTCCGTCCACCAGGGGGGGGGTTTACAGAGGCCAGAGGCGGCCAGCTGGCTCCGTCACAAGACGTCGCGCACAACCACATAGTTTACCGGCTGCACCGAGCAGGCTGTTATTTATTTCTGAAGCCACAATACAAATAGGCTGGCCTTATGCTCGGATGTGTCCTGGTGTGAAGTTGGAAATTACAAAGCTGAAAACACAGACTAAGAAAAAAATCCAAAATGTAAAGAAATTAGACGAAAGATGTATGGTAACTGTCCCAAAGAAAGCTTTGACATACTTTTTCCAAAAAGGTCCATCATTTTCAAAAACATTATTACCATTTTAAGACGTATTGGTTTTGATATTAAAATAAAGACAATAAAAAAAACCTGTCAAAATGTTTCCCTTAAAATGTTATTTAACATCCAATATTTGGACACGAGTGCTGAAAATGCAACACAAAATGAATGCAAAGAAGTTCTCTTGTCAAATCTCTCTTTTATTGTATTCTTTTCAACTCTTGGTAAAGTGATTGTTTTGAATTTATATTGTGTATGCGTGATTTGAAGCTTTTGATGGAGCCGTCTTTTTATATTTGAAGGCTTCTTCGATAAAGTCGTGTTTGGGACAAATAACTGGTGCTGTTTGTTGATGAGACACATCACGTGTCTGCGGTGCTCTGGTGGAGGAGGCAGACGCAGTCAAGTCTCGGTACATTATCCCAGCGCGCAGCAGCAGCAGACGCACCATTACGCAATAAGGCCAAACTGGAAACACGCCATCAGCTTTACGCATGAATGAACTGCATCCAAAATAAGAGTCCATGTGGAGAATTCCCTTTTTAGAGAAATGTCCCTTGGTACACATTTCATTTCGACCTATTTTGAAGCGTCTTCTCCCCCTTAAATTATCCTTTCTTGTGTACAGAGATAATATACACTATATTTTGATTATAAAACAACAACAACACACTATATCATGAGAGGGGTGCAAAAGTTATATTTATGGATAATTAATCTTGTTTTATTCTGGAGTTATATTTTACTCCATGAACACACACGTCTGTCCCGGTGTGTCCATGCGTTGCCATGGATATCCATGCGCCAAAAGACTAGTCCTTTGGAACATATCAAAGCTAACGCATCTCTCTAGTTCAAACATATAAAGTATTTCCCTAAAATGCAAGACAGGCGTGTCATTAAGAAGTAAACCCCTCCCTCTGGTTATTTACTGACTCATTCTTCTCTCCCGGCCTCCCTGGTTCCCTCAATGGGGGAAGCTGCTCGTGCGCCCCGGAGCCACTTGTTGCCGGCGCATAAAGTTGGAGCTTTTCAGAAGTTAAATATCCCCAAAAGAACAGAAGTTAGTATCTCAAGGGCTTCCCGGGGACAAAAGACCAGCGCCTTACCATATGCTTAATGGCTACAGCCGTCCAGCCTTTATTAAAGGCAAAAAGTGGTCCTTTAAAAGTTGGAAAGGCTCCTTTATTTGAGTTAGATGGAGCACTTGCGCACAAAACCAGAAGCGCGCATTGCCATTGACTCGCCCCCTTTCTTTCTTTCAGGAGTCTGAAGCGGCCACCATCATCGCCCTGTTTCACTCCAACATAAGCTTTTCATCACCCGGCTTTGTTCTCCGTGAAAGTAATGCTGCGAATCAAAGAGATGACAATATTTTCCATCAGCTTGGAGACCCTGGACAAGAGCCCTCGAGCTTTGGCAAAAATCAGGGCCGGTTATTCATCCTGTCACTCCGCACCTGTGGTCCCGCATTCAAAGTATACAAACCTGTCCCTATTAACATTAATTATTCACAAACAACACAAAGGCTGAAACAGAGCAGGTTGAAGTCTGTTTATGGCTCCTAAATGTTTTATTCCTCTGAAGATGTGCCCAAAGCTTTTCTCTCTCCGAGTGCCTGTCTCTCTTTCAGCCTTGAGTAGCCCTACACTTTCGATCGTACAATCGCAGCATCTGCTTAATCTTGCAGATAAAAATATGACACAAAACACAGCTGATAAAGGATTTGTTAATCCCGGTAATGACGGATCAACGCAGGAGATAATGGAGAAGGATGGTGAGAGCCGTATGGCGCGGGGGGCACCGCGGTTTGCTCTCTTGTGGAGAAAGCGCCAGGTGATGGCAAGGAAATCGCCGTTCCGAGGAGGAGAACACACCAAATCCACCTCCTTTCTCTCCTTGAAAAAACATAGCAGACATAAATTTAATTGGCTTATCAAGGCGCGGCGAAAGGAGCTCGCTGTTAATTGGCTGCGGGGGCGCACAAAACAAACGCGGCGACATGTTTAGCCTGGCTGGCCCGCGCTGCGCTTTCAGCCGGTGTCACGTCATTGAAAATGTGTTTTATTATTGCAAAACGTCACATGCTTTACAGTTGCCATATTGTGTCCTGGACAAAAGGCTGATGGAACATTAAAGACGCGGAAAACGGTGCCAACCCGTCTCGAAGACACTTGCAAGGGCCTCTCTCTTTGCTTGTTTTTAGGCAGCTGCTGTCCAGGGACTCAGGCGTAAGGACATGAAAAGAGACAAAGTTTGAACTACCAGGTGCATCCCCGGAGAAACACGGCGCGCAGCGATCTGTTCCAGGGAGCCTCATAAAGATGTAATTTAGATTGGAAGGTCACGTCTGAAAGAAAAGAGCGCACGGGAAGGGAGAATGATCGCAGCTCACTCCCCTCCCTGCCTCCCTGCCTCCCTGCCTCACACCTCCCTCTGCTTTCTGCTCTCTCTGTACACACTAGTTGGTAACAGCGGCTCCTCTCTCATCAGCCTCCCCGAACATGAGAGCTCTGTTCCGGCATGGCATGGAGCTGAGAGTCCGGGCAGTGCAGCACCACGGCTGCCAAACCGATGTTGGGCATGAAATAACCTATTATTAATTATGATCCCAGGATCTGTGTTTCCGAAGCGAGATAATCTGAAAATCAAGCCGATTTGTAGCAGTTAGCGTCTCCCCCTGCGCGCCAACATACGGGCTGCACGGCTTAACGCGGGTTTAACAGCTTTAGAGCCTCTTACTTTCCTCTCATTAATGTCAAAGTCAAAGCTGTTTCACTAAAGCTTCACACCTACACTCATCCCGTCCACAGCACAATTGTTTGACATGATGGCTTTTTCATTTATCACCTGTTGATTTAGTTTTTAGAAATGAGCGCAAACCCATACTGATAGCCGCTGGTGCGTAAAAGTGCCAATCTCAGCCTTTTCCTGCTAATGACCTTCAGCATAGGACTACTCCACGGGAAAGCTCTGCTATGAGGAGCCAAAAAGCAACAAATGTCTCTGCGGGAGGGGGGGAAATGTCTCATTGATATTCTCTCTGCGGCGTTGTGCATATTAACAGACCAACAGTTCCACAAAGCTGAGCTGCTGACTCAAACCGTTTATCATTTATGATTTTTAAATAATTATTACAACCACTCAAACGTTTCTTATTACATTTTAAAAGTTCAAACAAAAGTTGAATCCTTAATAAACTCATATTCTGTTTTAAAAAATCCAAGAAAGTATTTTTAATTAGATTTTAGCTCTTAAAGTACATTAATAGATGCAGAAGAAAATGAGTCATCGATTTACGGTTCAATGTAATACAATTCATTTGCGGTGATTTTATTCATTTGAGAATTTGTGTCTGTTCTAAAAGTCCAGAAAACGTTTTGAAAATATCAAACAATTATAATGTTGAATTAGTATTAAAGCATTTTTCAAATGTATATTTTCATTAGGCGGAGTAAATATATAATATCAATATATTTCCAAAATATATTTATGGATGAGAAAATATAAAATAAAAAGAAGCCTTTAAGAAGATCTCCTTCAGAGCAGTGCATATTGTACTGCTCTGCTTGTTGATGGTTCCATCTTTATATTACATTGTGCTATTTTAATCTTTACATCAGTATCCTATACATGACTAGTGGATCTGAAATGTATAACAAGTGAAGCTGTTACTAGTTTACTAGACTTCATAAAGACCTGATTCAATTCATTGAGTCACTGACGTCTTCTACTGATGTCTTCAATAATGATTTAAACGACTTAAATTATGCATATTCAAAGCCTAAAATGTAATTTAATTCAATGAATTGTATTGCACGTATACGTTTCACATATCACATTCATGGTTTTATCTCAGAATTGTAGTGGGATTTTAAAGATTTCAAAACATAATATTGTTATTATTTTTTTTTTAAATAAGGTTAAATCAGATGTATTTCCTCCTTTTTTTGTGAAATCCGAATGTATCATCACAATGCTGAGTTAAATCTGAAACATAATAACATATTATAATATTCTTTCCACACATTGCGGCCTTTTTATGTTACCTACCTAACATCATACTGTCGGTATAAAGCACGCTCCCTAAATGCTGAATCAGCGGCCTTTGAGCGCGGCTCCGACTCTTTCTCCTCCAAATGACCGCTTAACGCGCCCTCTAATGCCGGCCTGCTGAGAAGTAGAGTTAATAAAAGCTGTCACACAGTAAAGTGCTCGCGCCCTTTAAAGCCTTGCCAAGCCCGCCGCCGCGGCCGGAGAGACCAGATAGCCCGGGAGAGTTCCATTCGCTCCTTCCGCACCAGAGGATCTCTGCGCTGCGCACTCACAGCTATCAGCGGCACAAAGGCGTTTAGGTGCAAAAACACAATGCTACCACTGTTTTAACCCCGGCTCTGCTGCGACACAAAGTGGAACCGAGGCTCCTGCCAAAGAAATGAAGCTGCCCAGCATTTGACTTTCCAATGGCTGTAATCGGATTACATGCTCCTGTCGCGCTTGAGGAGCGGACGGACTCACAGAGGAAGCTGAGAAGAGAGGGAAACAAAAAAAGTCCCAGAACCTTGAGGTTAAAAAGCAGAACAAAGTGGCATCCTGTAAGAAAAGAAAAAACATAAATAATAGTTGTTACTCAGAGACTATTTCGTCTAGACCAACTCATTTTCTATATATTACATTTACACATTACCCATAACACACAGAACAAAATGAAATTGAAATTGAAAGCGATATACAAAATAAGTTTAAATAAAACATATTTGGTTAAATGTAGTATTATTGCTTTCAACTATCCTAATACAACTGTGTGTAAACTGTCGACATAATATATTTAATTAAAGTCAACGTTTCCATTTTCTCAGTGCATTTAAAGATGAACACATGACTGATTGTTCACAATATACATCTGAAAGGAAAAAAGTCAGATGTTGCAACTGACCGGACGGTTGCAACATGTTTAAAATACATTACATTTCATTTAACCTTCAATTATTGTATCAATTAAAAAAGTAAAATAGCATTATTTATTGCACAACTGTTTTATAATAGTTGGATTAATAAATCTGAGCTAGCCCACCTGTGGTGCTGGAGCTTTTTAAAATCCACTCTCCCTGCAGCAGCATGTCCCCTCAGACTTGTGTTTCAGCTCTGGGGGCCACACGGTTCATATATGCGGGCTGCGGTGGGGGGGCGGCCGCAGAGGAGGCCGTGCGCGGGGACACATGTTGGAGAGATGCCGCTACCACGGGAAAATGTGTCCCGGCAGCACCTGGCAGCACAGAGCCGCATTCAACAGCTTCCCACCATCCTGTGCGCGCCCGCGTGCGCTTTAAACACCTTCAGCTGTTGTGGGTATACAGGCTGCACATTAGCATCTCATTAGCATATTTATGTCACAATATGTGGCTGTACTGTCTAATTCCTCAATCAGACTGAGGGGAGACAGTTGAAAGACTTTTTGCATTTCTGTCTGGACCAACTCATGTTCTATATATTAAACCTACAAGTGTGTGCTAATTACCCATACCATTTAAAGATGGATCTATGACAGATTGTTCATTTGAATGGAGCAAAGTCAGATGTTGCAGCAGACCCCCGGGACAGTTCATCACATCAGTGATGGTGGCAACATGTTTAAAATGCTCTATATTTCACTAAATAATTTTCACTTGTTGTCTCTATGAGCATATTTATTCTTACAATATGTCGTTTAATGTATTGATACAATAATAAAACAGCATTATTATTGCCCTAAACTGCAACTGTTTTTTCGTCATACAGTAAATATGACCTGCAACTTTGGGTTTTGGCTGATTTGTGTGAACTATCCTCATTATTTACTCCACAATCACCTTTGCATGTTCAAAAAAGCAATATGAATTTGTATTTGGGTTAAATATTCTTTAAATCACTTCACATTTAGTTCAAGGCGAGTACAGTAACACATGATGAGGCAGGATGAGATGCTTCAGAGTCATGTATCAGCACTGACACAAATAAAGGTCCTTATAATAAAACAACATGAGCTTTGACCGTGTATTAAACTCAAGACGTTTTGAAATAACAGGTTTATGATGCATTTGATTCTGGCTATCAGTTTTTCACCATTGTTTAATTCAAAGTCTATCTCCATTCAAACCATTTGTTGTTAGATAATGAAGTAAGTCAGTAAGTAGGATGTTGTTATATAGCACTATGTTATAAACTCCAAAGTGCTTTAAAGGGAGAGAGTATACTGCTTAGATATTTTATTAAATCTCACTTATTGGTAAAAATCCATGCTTGTGCTGAGAATTTCTTTCAAACGTCTATTTTGAAGATGAATAATGACTTTCCAGGCAAAATATTAAGAATCATGTCACAATGCTAAATATCTGATTTCATATGCCACTTTGACCAAACAACAATAAAACACATTTAAGCAAGACAAATACAAAAAGTGTTATCAGTAAGTGCTTTTATTCGCAGATTCATTATAAATATAAATCATTGTACAACAATGTAGAAACGTTTTCATTCATTGCATTTAAATTAAAACATATATTATCACTCGTGAAAAACAATAAATACATGATTGCCAGTTGCCTGAATTACAAAATAAAATTATCAACATGATAAAACTATTTACAGAAAGCCTGTACAGGGAGCTCACATGGTGTCCACATTTCTTGTTGCAATGCGCCTTCAAGTGCGCATTATCAATAACATCATTCATGTTCACACACTAACACAGTGCGTTTCACAGGAGGGTGTGTTCAGACCACCAGGCCGAAGGGAGGCTCGTTTTCAATGTCTGTGAGGCGCGGTTTGTTGTGCAGTTTTCGGGGGTCTTCGGGGGTCCACACCTTGGCGGTACGGATGATGTTCTGCTCGCGGAGCTGCTTCTCATCCGACCAGGACAGAGAGTGACCGGCCAGGGGGGGGAGGCCGTAGTCTGGGTCGCTGGGAGAGGGAGACCCTGGGGAGAGAAGAGAAGGAGGAACATTAGTGTCTATTTGATTTATCATCATATTTATTAGCATATTAAGACTTTTCAGGTTTTCAAAAATAAAAATGATGCATGCATGGCATTTCTGCAGATCAGTATGCGCCAAAAACTGGATTTAGATTAATTAAAACATTTTTCTTGAGCAACCAGTATGCCAGTTTAGTTGCACTGTGGAAAGGGGGAGATGACACGAGGCAAATGGTCTCAGTACATGGGCCGCCAGCTCTACCTAATCTATATACGGCCTGATCTTGAAGTTTTTCGGAGAACTTACTTGTTCCTCTGTGGCAGATGATGATCTTCTTGGGTTGCGCATGCGTCTCGCTGTTGGAGTTCCTGATGGGCAGGTCGGACTGCACCAGCTCCGCGAGGAAGTTGATGTACCCGATGGCGAGCCGCAGCGTGTCCACCTTGGAGAGCCTCTTCTCGTAGGGCAGGGTGGGGATGTGAGTGCGGAGCCCCTCGAACGCGTCGTTGATGGACTGCATGCGGCGCCGCTCCCGCACGTTGGCCGCCTGCCGCAGGTGCTGCATCTCGTTGTCCGACCTCATCCGCCTCCTGCGCTTCAGCGACGGCCCGCCGTGGTGCCCCATCCGCGGGGATAGCTCCGAGGTGCTGTCCGCGCAGCCGTAGGAGAAGGTGGAGGAGGAGGAGGAGAAGGACAGGTTGCCCATGTCGTAGTCTCCATCCGCTCGGCCGTCTTTGCCGTAGTAGTCTTGGAAATGACTCGTGAGGAAGTCCACGTCCTCATCCAGAAAGTCATCCGTGTCCAAGTGTCCGTCTCTCGAGGACTGGTCCGTGAAAAACTCGTCATCGTCGAAGTAAGGAGGGGAGGAGAAAGAGTCGAGTCCAGAGAAGGGGTCCAGCACGCTGTCCATCTTTGTCCACTGCAACAATGACGCTGTTTCTGTTTCTTTTATCCGCGCGCTGCTCCCTGTTCTCTCAACAGTTAGTTTTAGTTGAAGAACAGGCACGCGAGGATTCTTTATAGCGACATCCATAGTCGCGTGCCGCTGGCCGGGAGTGCCAACCAATCACAGCTCTGTCCGCGAGTCGCACCTCGAGAAAATCCCCCACAGGCCACGCCCCCTGTCTCCGCTGAACTAACATCTCAACTCCGCGCGGACACCGGCTGCTCCCTGCGCTCACTAATAACTCAATTTAGTGTTTATTTGAGAACATGTTCCCGTGACAGGTTTAAAACACTGACCCCCGAAGTAAAGAGACTGGTTTATATTTCGTCAGTTATTACCATTAGGACACCGGCTTTTTACATTTTACATGAACATATCTTATCTGCTGCACTGTTGGAATAGTGTGGGGCTTTAGATTTTCATTAGCAACAACTGCGCTAGATATTGTGCATATTACAATACAATCAACTGACTCAGTTTAAAGCCTTAAACGGTGTCCAGAAATTGTTCCATAGCTCATTCTCGTATTTAAGCTGAAAATAAATCAACGTGACCTTTCAGTTATCTGACCAAACACAGAAGAATGAATCCGCGTTTAACTTAATTTGAGATACAAGTATAACTTTAAGTTGTGGGTCATTCAAGTCGGTAACATCTGAGTCTCTCTGCAGGATAAAGTGTTGGACATGTCAGCAGCAACAGTTTAATATATCTATTGAGTCTCTCACTGACACAGCCGTCTATAACAGAACAAACATTCATATTACAATAAATATTATTATGTGGAACGAGGTGGCTCAAAACTATGACGTCACCACTCCCTTAGTGTCAATATGATGTTCTCTGCAACAGGTTTACCCATGTGTAGCCACACAGTTACGATTTTGCTAGATTTTATTATAATTATAATAATAATAATAATAATAATAATAATAATGATAATAATAATAATTAAAATTCTTCTTCAACAATTATTAGTGTTAGTTATTTCTATTTGCTTTTCTGATTTGTGATAAATAATTCAATATTAATAAAATCAATGTGATAGAAACTGATCATGGTTGGAAATGGAGGATCCTACCATGAAAGCAAAACGGCTTCAATACAAAAACAAATATAAATAAAAAAACAAAGTAGTGTCTATCTCTTTATTACATGGTATAAACAGAACATGGTGTGACCCTGCACCATGTCCCGGGCAGAGCGCTGGCCCGGCCCCAGGAGCCCCGCAGAGAGCGCTCAGCTGGGTCATTTATTCCGCAGTAAGTGGGCAGCCCTGCGCCATAAATACATGCACCAGCAGAGTGGTCGATGCGCCACTTGTGCCCTCCAGAGCGGGTTTGATTGGGAGAGCTGGTTGACAAATAAAGGCACAGTGGTGGGCCCTGGAGCGCGCGCCTCCCTGACACCTCACGCGACATATTAACGTTCCTCGGTATACCGAAAGGAGACTTCCCACCGGTGCGCTCTATAAGTACAAATCTATTCAGCCCATTCACACAAGAAGGCCCACTTTGTTCCCAAATGGCTCTTTTGCTGCGCGAGGCTGGGTGCGCGCGCACCGCGTGTCTGTGTAGGTTGGACAGAAAGCTGCCACTCGGGCGCGGCCGTGGGAAGAACACCATCCGCGTCCTGCCGCCAGTCAATGCAACATGTCGGGTTATAAATGAGCATGTGTTGCTGTCTACACAATGAAGCTGTGGCTGGGGGAGAGACACACAATACACGCAGGGCCCGGTACTAACCAGGTGCTGAACACAACACCAAACACGGACAGGACCCTGAACACAACACCAAACACTGACAGGACCCTGAACACAACACTAAACACTGACAGGACCCTGAGCTGCTTCCACCATAAAAAGCACACTTCATTGTACCATCACCTTCATGTGAACTAAGCGATTTGATTGTTGAAATGCTCCTGTTCTCCGCTGCTAATTCAGGTTTGCTTGTGTATGGAACGTTGCTTAATGGTTTTGTTTTAGGATCAGTTTATTCAAATGTCGTCATCAATAGTCTTTTTGAAGACATTATTACCAATAAAGAGTCCTGAATGAGAGAGAGCTCCCGGCATGCTGCCCCCCCACATCACAAGATTTTTAATATAATATTAATTTAGCCTTTATCAAGCAATGTTTTTTCCTTAAATATAAGGACCTTGTTGAGGATAGTCACCATAACCTTGCCTCTTTTGTCCAGATAATATAAAACCATTATTTTTTTTTGGAATTCAATATTGATTCTTGTCAACATGTGAACGTTTTTTTGTGAGAATTGAACAACAGTATGACAAAAGAGTTAGGATAAAATGTTATATTTATTCTAATATTTGGACATATGGTTTAATCTTATTCTAATTTCTATATATATTTCTTATTCCTGCAACTTACTCCAAGCATTTTGTCTATTTCACTATTTGATGTCATTTCCTTTTGTGTAAAGTATATTGTATGTTGCATTGTTGGAAGAGCCTGAGACTATAGGTTTTATAAAGGCCCAAACTACACGGTAGCTCTGGTGCATATCACAACAAACAAGCCTTTGAACCTTTTAATCTTTGATATAAAAAGAAGTACAAATAAATGCTAATAAAAGAGGTACAAACTTGTGATGGTGACTAGTGATATTTTATTCTTCTGGTTTCAGAAAACAAAAAGCTGACAAACATTTGCAGGTGAATTTCCTTCAGGAAAATACTACACCAAAGTAAAATAAATATACATTCCTTCTGTTGAGAAGCCAGAAAGTTCTATTTTACTTAAACACTATACTTTTTTAGTTTTATTAAAACTGCCCCCCGATCATTATCACATCTCTATTATCAATACCATCAATATTTAAAGGCACCAATAAGAAATAAGGCTCTGCTTAAATTTCACATCAACGTTAATGTATTGACTTCTTTGTGTTGCTAAATGTTCAAACATGATCAACACTTCTTATGTTTAGAGCACATAGATTTTTTATATTATTAAAATATGCGCTATTTAATTTCAATGTACAGTATTTAATATGACATTCTGTTTTTATTTAATAATGAAATGCATTTTACTTGCACCATTCTCTTACACATTTTCAATGGCACTATTGTTATTTATTTGTACGTCTTATTGTATGTGCTGCTTGTATGTAATATTCTGCATATGCCAAATAAATCCATTACATCTCTGTGACATGTGAGGCTCGACTCTCTTTTTGGTTATTGCTGTGATTTCCTCACGTGCCTCTCCCATACAGCAGCTCTCGTGTCTCTGGTTCCAGTTGAAGGTTGTCAGATAAAGTTCCAACATGTCAGGTTGGGAACATTTCATTTCTGAGATCCTCAAAACTTTAATTATGTGCAGTGATTTTAAATCTTCTGAACACGTTATCACTAAGGCAACAGTGTGCGTGTGTGTGTGTGTGTTTGCAGTGACATGTTAGAAAAGTGTGTATCCACCCCCCCACTCTTTTCTGAAAAAAACAGATGATAATTCGGACCGTGCAGGTTTTTAACGCGCCGTGACCGCGCGCTCCACGCCGCCTCATTGATGAACGTGCTGTCACAGGCCGACCTGCGCGAGCGCACCGAGTGTTTCAGTTCCCATGCTGCCCCTCGGTCTGCAGCCTGCAGCCGGCGGGACGGTGCATTAACCGGACACTGCGGGCACACACAAACACAACAAAACAAGCACACACACACACACACACACACACACACACACACACACACACACACACACACACACACACACACACACACACACACACACAGACAGACAGACAGACACAGACAGACAGACAGACGCACACACACACACACACACACACACACACACACACACACACACACACACACACACACACACACACACACACACACAGTTGCTTGCTGGTGGGGTTAAAGCTGTTTTACGCAGCTATATAAAAACACACACTAAATAAGCCCACAATATACCCAATGATATAATGATGAATGTTGTGTCTGTGTCAGTCACATGTTACCCAGTAATTAAATAACCATGAGTTATTCATAACTATGATATAAGGTCTGATTTATCCTCTGACTGTCTTTATTTGGCTTATCATTTGTATCACTCTCTCCTGGTGCATGTTAGTCCAACATCATTCACAAAATCCTAGATCCTATTTACTATACTAACAAGCATTATAACACTAAATATAAATATACAAATAAATAGCCAATGCTTAAAATACGAATATGCACAAACATATATGTAGGCCTGTATAGTATACAAAAGAAGCCATCATAATAAACACTTTAAACCCATGATCTGTTTAAAAATATTTTGATTATTATTCTTGACTTTTCATGTATTAATTAATTTAATATCCAGATGGACAGGGGCTTAATTCTAGCCATATTTTATTTTAAGGGTCTGTAATTTCATATATATTTTTCTAAAACAATCTTTTAAGATAAAAGAAAATGCAGTTTGGTAATATTTAAATAGTTACCTAATTGCCATCATTAAAAAACAAGCTCAATTTAAATATGAAATTATTTTTCATTTATCATTTTCAACTTCATTCAGAGTTTATGTTGAATTGTTTAACTATAAGGAAATATTAATGATGTGCTAGATAACCTTTATCCCTTTCTTCTCGATCAGTACCAAATGAAAGGGTTCATTTTTACTAAGCAAAGGAATATGACATTATGCACCTACAAAATAAATCATTACTGTTCCTGGTCCACGAGTCTTTTGTTCCTCTTTAGACTTGTATTGCATCAGTAGATGATTATGGATGAACGTCTTAGTTCTAAAAACACCTTTCCTGTCATGAAGAGAAGAGGAAATCCAGAAAGTGAACCGCAGCGGACCACTGAGAGGAATTACAAGTGGGGCTAATCCTCCACACTGATTCAGGGGTAATCCCTCTAATCTCTGGCTCAGGGGATTATCCATCTGTGACTGAAACAAATTAAAGGGATTTACTGAAGAGTAATTTAACAACTTCAGTCGATGCATCTTTAAACTGTAACCTTTGCTGTGGCCACTTGAAGGTCGCTGCATGTAGCTGATTTAAAATGTTGAATAGTTATTTTTAATTAATTAAGAAATATTTTACATACTTATTTCTATTAATTTCCGTGACTGTTACTTTAATGAAAGTTCATGTTAGATGATGTCCTCTGTAATATAATCTGGAATTTGGATATTTAAAAAATATTTACTCTATCATTACATAATCAAAATGTTGGGTTGACATTTTGGGGTTGAATATCTAGACACATGTCGAGTATTTTCCAGCCGATTTACACATCTGGCAGTGCAGTGATTATTTTAAACAACATTTAGACAAACATTCACAGTATTTGGAGGTAATATTTACACAAAATGAAATCAAAAATTAAAATGAATGATCCCATCTTTAGGTTAAATGGGCGGGGTTGTGCTGAAGGAACTTGGGTTATGAGTTGACTTTTCTATACTTTTGGGGTAAATGTTCAGGTTGTTCCAGTTCTTAGGTTGGTTCTTAATAATTCATGGTATCTATTATTAAGTGCTCAAAGCGCTTTACATTCCACGTGTCAGTGAGGATGAACTAAAGGTTCTTACTGTATATTTCACAGTCTTTGAATGGGCGGCCTATTTAAATTAAAGTCAGAAAGAATCCTGATTAAACACTGCAAAGTGAGAGGAAAGCGTTGTGGGTCTCAGAGACCAACATACATGTGTTCACTCATACCTGAATAAAACCACAATTCTTGCCATTTACATCCAATATCAATGTACTATGAATGCCCTGTACAGTACTCTGCCAGTGTTCTGTGCCTGTATACTGTACCTGGCATTCTAACACAGTGGAGACTGAGGGCATCGCATGTTCCAGAGTAGTGTCCTGTCACAGACTAGGAAATAATTAAGTTTAAAAAATCCAAAATATGTTTCTGGTGTTAAACCAGAATCATTCCCTAACTTTAACCCTATCATTATTGTTATGAGCAGATATTGTAAAATAAAGTATTTCTTACAAAAAAAACATTGAACATAATCCTTTAACCACGTTCTTCTCTGGTGTTAGGATAGTGCAACCTTTTCAATCAATCAATCAATCAATGTTTATTTATATAGCCAAATATCACAAATGTTACATTTGTCTCAGTGGACTTCACAGTTTGTACAGAATATCAGTAGACAATACGACACCCTCTGTCAAGGAAAAACTTCCAGAAAAAGGAAAAACCCCACAGTTTAAAGGGAAAAAAATGGGAGAAACCTCAGGGAGAGCAACAGAGGAGGGATCCCTCTCCCAGGACGGACAGACGTGCAATAGATGCCGTGTGTAAATTGAGAAGATAATACATTTACAACATAGGTAGTCCAAATGTTTGGAAATGCATGTGTCTATAATAAGAAGATGAATCCACGAGGATATCCATCCAGGACTTATGATCCAGGACCACAGCAACAGGCACAGCCATGACTCAAGATCCAGGGCTCGCGATCCAGGACTCAGGACCACAGCAACAGGATCAGCCACGACTCAGGGTCCCGGCGTAGATAGACACCAAAAAGAAATTTGGGGAAGCTGGGTTATTCGGAACATGAGAGTACACAGGTACAGACAGAGAGAAGGAAGAAGTAAAGTAAAGTGTCCCCCGACAAACTAAGCCTATAGCAGCTAAACTAGGGGCTGAATCTAATCAGTCCTAACTATAAGCTTTATCAAAAAGGAAGGTCTTAAGCGCACTCTTAAAAAAGGATAGGGTGTCTGCCGCCCGAACACAAACTGGAAGCTGATTCCACAAATGTGGAGCTTGATAAGAAAAGGCTCTGGCTCCCATTGTACTTTTAGAGACTCTAGGAACAACCAACAACCCTGCATTCTTGGAACGCAATGCCCTAGTAGGACAGTAAGGTATAATGAGTTCTTTAAGGTAAGATGGCGCCTGCCCATTAAGGGCTTTGTAGGCGAGAAGAAGAATTTTAAATTTTATCCTATGTTCTATAGGGAGCCAGTGTAAGGCAGCCAGAACAGGAGTAATGTGGTCCCTTTTCCTAACTCTGGTTAGTACACGTGCTGCAGCATTTTGAATCAGCTGAAGCGACTTAACTGACTTCTTGGTACACCCTGATAATAGAGAGTTACAATAATCTAGCCTTGAAGTAACAAATGCATGGACTAGTTTCTCTGCATCGTTTTGAGCAGATATGCCTATGAGAAGATATGCCTATGAGAACTATTCTAAATGATATGATTGCTATTTTGGCAAGGAAGCCAGTGTAGACTGTGAGTGGACATGATGTGTCAGGGGTCAAAGACACAGACATTGCCCCCTGACCCGTGCACCTATAGTTTTCTTTGCACTATAAGAATGTTTGTCCCACTGCTTCCTGCTTTCACATAATGACAGGTGGTTCCAGCCACATGTGTCTTTGTCCTGCAGAGAGGACCGTCTCCTGGGGGCCGCTGTGTCCCCTGCAGCCTAATGACATAGATAAAAGGGGGGCACCGTCCCTCTGGAACTGATAACTGCTGGACTTTGACTTGGACGGAAATCTGCACCCAAGCAGACACACTGTCCGATCGTCCACACACACCTGTTCACTGAACACACACTCTGGTGAAGCTGCTCTGCCTCTCTGTGCCACACTGGAGCACACACACACACACACACACACACACACACACACACACACACACACACACACACACACACACACACACACACACACACACACACACACACACACACACACACACACACACACACACACACACACACACACACACACACACACAGTGGTGAAAGCAGGTCACCGGGGGTCAGTGTGTGAGCGGATCCTGAGCTCCGGGAGGCCTGGGAACCCCACCACATGCAGGCAGGCCGCAGAGCGCAGGACAGACGTCAGGACGCTCTGCAGGGACACACACATTAACACTCTGAGGAGGGGAATGAGAGCACTTTGTTCATTTCAAGGGCAACACATCACAGCTTCACTAATGACGGGTCAGGCCGTTAGCTCCACTCCACACAGCTTAGTGTAGCACATAGAGCTGGTACATACTTACATAGGTCAAATGTATTATTAGGCCAAAATCCCATTTTTGGTTCAAGAATAGTTTAAACCAGTTGAAAAAACACCAATTGTCTAATACACCAACTCATAAATCTTAAAAAAGGAAAAAAGTTATATTTTACACAGGCTCCGCCCTCTACTGGACTCTATGGGTACTACCTCTTAACCATACTATGCGAGCATTCACCTACTGAGATATCTATAAACGTAGCCGGCCCCTCGGGGCGGGCCTACCTGAACGCGTGCACAAGCCCACCGTATATAAAGCGGCCACGCCTCCTGACTGTCATCCTTTTCTCTTCAGCGAGCGAGCAACAACTGAAGCAGAGAAAGTAAAAAGTTTGAAAGAAGAAGAAAGAGTTATCATACCTTCATGGAGTCGCCACTTCTAGAGACCCGGGCCTGTCCTTCGTGCCCTGGCTTAATAGCGAGCGCCGATCCCCACCACCTCTGCTTCGAGTGTTTGGGGGACCAGGATATGGCCGAGGCGGTGCCATTCACATTCGCCATTCCAATTCGCCATTCCAGCGGGGCGTATGGCTCCGTTTGCCGGGGAGGAGGATGACGAGGACTTCTCGTTGTCGGGCACTTCCGGGTCCGGCGTCCATGGAAGTCCACCGCCCAGGTCTGTACTTCCCCATAGGTGATGACCATGGCGGCGGAGTGTGGCCATCTTCTCCCAGCAGGCAGCAGGCTGGGCAGAGAGCCTCAGCCCCGCTGCAAATAAACACGGGTGTGTTGAATGTGAAACACAGCGTTAATACGAAGGCTCGCAGCCCCCGTGAGAGTGGCCGCGGTGCGTTAAGGGACCTCCGCAGAAGAACGGTGGGTTACGTATTGTAACCCTAGTTCTAGAGTGATGTGTGTGTGAAAAATGCATTCAGTAAAAACGATTGCATTTATCCCAGAGTAAGAGTCATCTCTCTCCACAATTCCACATTTCCCCATAATGTCTTGTTGAAATCGGCAAGATCCGTTTCATACGATGTTAATTGGGCACCCATTATGAGACACAATTCCCCACTCGCCGCCCCAGTTGTAACTCCAGTAAAGGAGGCAGCCAGTGGGCGCGCGCATGTGAGTGTGATTAACCGCAGGAAGTGCTGTCAAAGCGCCATGCGGGTGCAGGGACATTATGGCCGGCGTGTTGTCAGAAAACACACCTCGCCTAGTGTAATAGCTCCGATTGATGCATTTCACCGTCTGTGTGAAGACGGCGTTATAACGGGGCGCGCGGACCCCCGAGGGCGTGCCGCGGTGCGTTCAAGGACCTCTGTAGAAAATCGGCCCTTTCTGTGTCAGCCCCCCATGAGCCAATCTTCCTTTTCTGGAAGGTTTGGCGGCGGAGTGGGCCGCCAGAGAGTGCTACAGCTTCTTAGCTGCGACTCCACAGCTGCTTGCAGGTCCCCTAACACAGTCTTATGGGGAATGGAAGCTTAGCTGTGTACTGACAGAATGGATGGACAGGACACTGAAACTGGGGTACTCACTCCAGTTTTCAGCGTCTCTCCTCCATTCAGGGGCATAAGAGAGGCAAATCTATCATCCCAGGAGGAGATAGGTTTCCTTTCAACAGAGATTCAGGCCCTGTTGCAAAAACAGGCTGTGTCTGTTGTGCACTTTCAGGAGAGAGAAAAGGGGCTTTACTCCATGTACTTCCTGGTTCCCAAGAAGACTGGAGAATTCAGACTCATTCTGGATATTCGCAGCCTGAATCAGCACAATGCCTGCAAAAAGTTCCATATGTAAACCAATTACTGGAACTAGGGCAGCCGGGCGATTGGTTCACAACCATCGACCTGAAGGACGTTTACTTTCATGTCGAAAATTGCTCCAAAGCACAGAAAGTATTTGCGTTTTGCCTTCCAGGGGGATAGCCTACGAGTACAACAGACTGCCGTTAGGCTACTCCCTATCCCCACGCACGTTCAGCAAATGTATGGCCACAGCGTTTCAGCCGCTTCGTGACCATGGCATGATGGTTTTGTAATACGACCTCATAGTCATGGCCAGGTCCAGGGAAGAGGCAAACACAGCCCAATTGATCCAAGTGGATTGCGGTCAATTGGAAGAAGAGCAGTCCCATACCTCACCAGCAGGTGGGGTATCTGGGGATTTTTGCTCGATGCAGGTAGATTACGTGCCACCCTGTCAGAGAGCAGACACGCGTCTCTGCTTCAGGCAGTTTGCAGACTGCGACAGGGGGCAACGGTGACAGCTTTGACCATCATGCAGACTCTGGGTCTCATGGCGGCTGCTCACCTCGTGGTACCGCTGGGGTTACTTACTCGCCTGCAGAAGTGGTTTTCCGGCCTTCGTTTAGATCCCAAGAGGCACAAATGACGTCTGGTGACCATCCCCCCCCTCAGTGGAGGGCAACCTCCGATACTGGGGGTCCCCAAAGCAGCTGCTCTACGCCTTTCCACCGCTGCGTCTCATTCTCCCCCTCCTGGAGAGAGTGAGACGAGAACGTCTGTCAGTCATCCTGGTGGCCCCGGGTGGCGCCGTGGTACGCAGAGGTGACACAGATGATGGTGGGCCAGCCCTGGACGGTTCCTCAGGTCTGGGGGGCATTGTCTCAGGAAGCAGGTGCAATAGGGGTGTTACCCACTCTGAGCCAACCTCTCCAGGCTTGGCTCCTGAGAGGGACAGGCTGAGACGGGAGGGACTGTCTGACAAAGTTATTCAGACTATCCAGGCAGCAGGAGCAGAATCCAGCTCAGCCTGTTACAGGACGAAGTGGTTGGGATTCCAGCGGTGGTGTGAAGAAAGGAGTCTAGAGCCTCTGTCATGCACGCTGGGCTCTATTCGGTCCTAGTTACAGATACTGGTGGACAGGGGGCTTGCTCATTCCACAATTAAAGTGTATGCAGCAGCCATTTCGTCCTGCCATGAGAGATTTGGCGGCAGGTCAGCCTTCAGTCAGCCGCTTATGACGCATTTTTTGCAGGGGGTCAGGAGACAGCGCCCAGTGGTGCATGCCTCCTCCCCGCAATGTGATCTGGTGTTGGTGCTCGAGGCTCTGGTCACAGAACCATTTGAGCCTCTGGAGCTCTCCTCCCTGAAAGCACTGTCATTGAAAACAGCTTTGCTGCTTGCCCTGACTTCGGCCAGGGGAGTGTCCGAGCTGGCCGCTCTGTCGGTGCACCCGAGTTGCCTTTCTATCCGGGGTGACCGTAGCGGGGCGACACTCAGACCGAACCCCTCCTTTGCTCCCAAGAACCTAAGGAGTTCGTTCAGGTCGAGGGCTATACAGTTAAATGGCTTTACTCTTCCACCCCATATTGGGGACAGGGAGGCTAAATTGCACCTCCTCTGCCCAGTGCGTGTGCTGGCATGTTATGTAGGGCGCATTACTTCCATTAGACGCACTGAACAGCTGTTTGTGTGCTTTGGGATGGTGTGGCCGGTAAAGCTCTGTCCAAGAAACGCCTGACAGGGTGGCTCTGCGAGTGCATTTCACATGCCTATGGACAGGCGGGGAGAGCCTTCCCCACTGGGGTCCATGCAGACTCTACACGTGGTATGGCTGTATCAACAGCCTTGTTCAACGGCGTGAGTGTGGAGGGCATATGCACGGCGGCGTCTTGGTCTACGCCAGGCCCCTTCATAAGGTTTTCTTTTTTGGACATGTCTGGCTCCTTTTCATCGTCTGTGCTTGCTGGGGCAACACAGGACTGGTGAGGAGGGGGGGGGGTGGTGTATCTGACCCCCCCCTGGACATAATGCACTTATGTTTTCCCATGCTCCTTAGGGACCCGGGAAACATGGTGCGCAGTAAGCCCCATACAGGGCTGGAAGACAGTGGATAGTGGGGAGAGCCTTCCCACGCATGCACACTCTACACGAGGCGTGTGTGAGTGTGGGGGACATGGTGCACTTACGTTCTCCCCATGCTCCTTAGGGACCCGGGAAACATGGTGCACGGTAAGCCCCATGCAGGGCTGGAGAGCCTTCCTCACTATTTTCCATGCACACTCTTCACGAGGTAAGCGTGTCTGAGTGTGCTCTACCAGCCAAGTAAACTGCGGCCCCGACTTCTCCACAGTCACAGCCGGAGGAGAAGAAGTTGCGGTGCAGTGGCTGTTAACCAAAAGCCGGTCAGGGGCAGTGTGATGGGTCGATTTTGTTGGACGACAGGGCGTTTATGCATCAGGGCTCCACCCACTGTACCCATAGAGTCCAGTAGAGGGCGGAGCCTGTGTAAGATATAGCGGGGGGTTACGTATTGTAACCCTAGTTATATAAGCACAGGCGGAGCCCTCTACTTGGGGCCCTGTCTGTCCTATGCTGCTCGCTGAAGAGGGTGTAGGATGACAGTCAGGAGGCGTGGCCGCCTTATATACGGTGGGCTTGCGCACGCATTCAGGTAGGCCCGCCCCGAGGGGCCGGCTACGTTTATAGATATCTCAGTAGGTGAATAGTATGGTTAAGAGGTAGTACCCATAGAGTCCAGTAGAGGGCTCCGCCTGTGCTTATATAACTAGGGTTACAATACGTAACCCCCCGTTTTGACCAAAGTTCTTTACAAAGAGATTTAATACGCGATTAAATAATGTGCTTTATTGCTAAAAGCATAAATGAGCTTGACATCACACGAACAGCAGGCACAGACATTTAGAAGCAGGCAAAAGAAAAGAGAGGCGTGTTTTAAAGGGATGGAGGGATGATACCCATACCCCAAAAAAACGTATGATTACGTTTATAATTATAAGGAGAAACTTGAGAAATAATTATATCATGCTTACATTTATTTGTAAAAGAGTGATTACAGATGATAAATTGATGGTTAAAAAGATTCAAATGGAATAATATGTAAATATTGCTGGTGTATTATTCTTTACATCGTGCTTTTACTTTTCTAGAGGAATATGGATTCCAATCTTAAATGGAGAGGAAACCTTCAAATATAGCCGAAAGGCTTCTTAATCATATAATACATTTTTAATCAAAATGTAATTAAATCGTATTGAGTGAATACAAATCTCATTTGCAGTACAGTGAGCCAACAGCTCCTTAGATACCACAGAGACTTTGTTAAATATGTCCCTGTATGACCAGATATCTGTACGGTATATTAAAGTCAGTCGATGAATGAAAGCCTTTATCAACAGTTGAACAAACCTCAACTACACCACCCTGAAGTGAAACATTAAAATGTTTAGCAACATGCTGACTTCATGACCTTTCTGCAAGTCCAAGGTGCTTTGCCTTGCTCAAGGACACCTTGACAGTAGCTTTGTAAAAATGGTAGGGAGTTGGGGGGCATTTGACCCTGCCCAGACAGCCTTGCCCATTTAACCTATAAACAAACATGAAGAGAGCAAAACACCCTCACACCTCCTTTCCCCTTCGAGATGTCAGCGTAAACATCAGAAGGCTACATTATTGGGGGGTGGCGGGAGATGGGGGGGGGGGTAATTAACTCATCTGCTGCTGCCTCTAATTGATTTGGGCGTTAATCTGGTGGCCTCAGACTAATGTGTGAGGGGATGGAGAGAGTCCAGCTCTGCCCCGGGGCTGAGGGAGGATGGAGGAGATTACCCAGAACTCTGAGTCCTGCAGGAAGTAAACACTGCTACACGTTTACTGTCTGTCTGTCTGTCTGTCTGTCTGTCTGTCTGTCTGCCTGCCTGCCTGCCTGCCTGTCTGTCTGTCTGCCTGCCTGTCTGTCTGTCTGTCTGCCTGCCTGCCTGCCTGCCTGCCTGTCTGTCTGTCTGTCTGCCTGCCTGCCTGTCTGTCTGTCTGTCTGTCTGTCTGTCTGTCTGCCTGTCTGTCTTCCTGCCTGTCTGTCTGTCTGTCTGTCTGTCTGTCTGTCTGTCTGTCTGCCTCTCTGCCTCTCTGTCTGCCTCTCTGTCTGCCTCTCTGTCTGTCTCTCTGCCTCTCTGTCTGCCTGTCTGTCTGCCTGTCTGTCTGCCTCTCTGTCTGCCTGTCTGTCTGCCTCTCTGTCTGCCTCTCTGCCTCTCTGTCTGCCTCTCTGTCTGCCTGCCTGTCTGCCTGCTGCCTGTCTGTCTGTCTGTCTGTCTGTCTGTCTGTCTGTCTGTCTGTCTGTCTGTCTGTCTGTCTGTCTGTCTGTCTGTCTGTCTGCCTGCCTGCCAGAGCAAAGCCCATGAGTTCCCATACTTTTCCGACAAAGGTCTATGAGATGAAGACAGAACGCTTCTTATATGGGCAGCAGATTAAAGGGAAAACACAATGTTTAACATCTGTATTTGTCTTTCAGAATCAAGATTTACCTGCAAAGGTTTGCTATCAATACACCTATTATCAAAACGATTTCAGATTTCCATACCTTTACATTTATCTTCAATACAAATTAAATTGTTTAAAACTAATTACACTTATTATTTATTAGGAACATTTTTCAATTTAAAATATTTTATTTACAAAGAAGCATATGTTGAATCCCTCACATCCTTCTGGAATATGAATCAAATGACATGACATGCCTTTGGTGTGTGTGTGTGTGTGTGGGTGTGTGTGTGTGTGTGTGTGTGTGTGTGTGTGTGTGTGAGAGATGTATCTTAATCTTAATTCTTTCTTAACTGCTTCTGTAATAAAGCTAAATGTGATGGCATCACATGAATACTCACATAAGATAAAGGCAAATAATAGCATTGTATCTGTCAGCAAACACAAAAAATAAGATTTGAAACAGTCCAAAATTTGCTGAATATTTATTTTTGACATCATAAAAGAAAAAAGCTAATTATGTTAATGTATAGTTCGAACTTTGATTTTTTTTTTCAAAGTCACATGTCATGCTATTTCATTACATGTGTTTATTCAGTCCCCTCTGGAGGAGCCGCAGCTGTGACCCTGCAGCAGGGCAACACCGCCCCCATGTGGTCACAGAGGGAAACACATTCAAGCTGATGGCTGCATCTCCTTCCCTAACTTTTAAAGGTCCCCTATTATTTATCTTTTTCAACAATATATTACAGGTCTCAGATATATACAGAACCTGTCTCTGATTGGCTGAAACACCAAACAGATCATTGCAGCATCCCATAATCCCCTCTGTTTCAGCCCTGTTCCAAAAGTGCTGATTCTGTGTCTGTAACTTTAAATGCTAATGAGCTGCTGCTGGCCACGCCCCTCTGAGAGGTGATGAAAAAACACAATGGTGCTCTAGGAGGAGATTCAGGTGATAAGGTGTGGGACACACACACACACACACACACACACACACACACACACACACACAGAGGGGACACATATTTATGTATAAAAGACATGAAAAAGTGGATTTTGCATCAAAAGTGACCTTTAATATTTTGACAATTTTTTCTTTATACAAACAACCACTAAGTGACACAAACATCCACCGCCAACACAGACTAACCCAGCTTATGACAAATAAAAACACCTTCTGTGCAATAACACCATTTATTAAAACATATTTATGCGATTACTGGCTGATTCTTTGATACTTTTATATGTTTGCTTACTATTTGATTTTATTAACATGTTTTTGCCTCTTTTTTTAATTTGTTTAACTACTATTTTATTTTCTTTGGGAAAAAGAGTAGTTATTGGTATCAGTGAAGGATTTCTGATTCTGAATCACTGTTAGTGTAACATTTTACAAATCTGAATTGATCTGTACACGTCAGCTCTCAGCTATCATTTGATAACCCTGTGTTGTTGCAGTTATGAATCTACCTAACTGCAACAACACTGCAGTTATCTTTACAACCAGTTATGACATCTTTTTGGTAACAAAAGATTGTTTTTAGTACATTTCATGACAATCTGCCTGAAATGATGACATAATCATCTGTCAAAGTTACGTGTCTGAGGGGACATGAGGATTATGGAAAATCCAGAGTTACCAATTCCAAACTAAACGTTTTCACTCAATTGGAAACTGCAGTTGACAATTTTGTATCTTAAGAAAAAAGCATTGGACAAGATAAATGAAATGAAAACACTAAACTAACACATTGATTCAGTGTAAACCTAAGTTTCCTAAAATGATGATGAACATTTTGAAATGGACATTACATTTTCAAATTAGTAGTTAATGCGGAAATGAAATTAGAAAGGTTTTTTACTTGAATCTGCTTATTTTATATAGTTATTCTATGCTTAATATTTTATTTATCAGACTATATAGCAGTGTCCTAAAAAGGTTGCTAGAAGTAAAAATAAGTTAATAATGAGATTTTTAACCACAATGCTTTATAGCAGGGGTCACCAACCTTTTTTAGGGTGAGGGCTACTTTTAAAAAATAAAACAAGTCGTGAGCTACTTTTACTCCTCTTGTTTTGTTTTTTGCAGTGTGTATATTTAGCACATTTTAACATTATTATATGCTGAACTTTAACCTTTGTGTGCTGTTTGGGTCTGTGGGACCCGTTTTCAGTGTTTACTAAAAGAACATGTATGCAATTTAATTAATTTAACCTGCTTTATTTGGGGGTGGACCTCACCTCCTCTAGGGGGGTCCACACCTCCTCCAGGGGGGGACCTCATACTCTAGGGGGGTCCGGGGGCATGCACCCCCGGGAAGATTTTTTTTTAAATGTTGAAGTGAAATGCATCAATCTGGTGCACTTTGAGCACAAAATGAATTTATGGATACAGCTCTCAACACTCAGATGAAAGGGAGCTGTATACTTTTTCAATCATCCAAACATCTTTAGAATATGATCACAACCAATAACAAATCATTTAAACTTGTTTATTCTGATCTTATGTTACCTAGTTAGCATTCTTTCTTTTCGATGACGGCTTGCGTTAAAAAATAAACATATTTGTAAAGTATTTGTAAAACAGGATTTCGAAAAGAGCGGGGGACATGTCTCCCCTGTCCCCCCGTGGAAATTACGCCATGTGTGTGTGTGCGTCAAGTGCAATAAATATATAAGCAAGTTGCAACACACACAGAGTAAAGCTCTGCCCCTCATGTGCAGTATAGGCTGGCACGACTAGGCTGTTCAATGGGGCTGATGTGTTGTAGAATCTGCCAGAAGGAAAATCACGGTCAAACTCCTTATGAAGCGGGGAGGTGCCACATTGCTTTTCTTCCTGACTGCAACGCTGGTCCCGCAAATCAAGCAAGAACGTGATTGGTCGATATTTATTGTGGGGCGGGGGGAGGAGGGGCGTTAGATAGATATAGAGTTGTAGTAAGTAGATAGAGTTCGCTATGATTTAGGTTTCGTTTATGCATAGGGTAGATTCTTTTAATTACATTTCCTTTTTTGTTTTGTGTATTTTATACATTTTGGATTTGCTTGGCGAGCTATTTTTAGAACATGCCCGGCGGGCGACTCACGGTGCCCCTGCGGGCGACTAAGTGCCCGCGGGCACCGTGTTGGCTACCCCTGCTTTATAGGTATCTATGTATCTTTATGTAGGCTATAGTATGTTTATATTGCATAAAACTGAAAGTAAAATATGTTCTCAATATATAATAACTTTACTTAATGCAGGAAATAGTATTTTGCATCCCACAATACTGTTGATACAATTGTAGTGAAATGCAATATTATTTGCACCATTATAAGTAATACCGCACGTAGTCTTTTTGTTTTTTTTACACAATACGGTTTGACATTGTTTAAAAACAAAAACTTATTGGAATATTTTGTTCCATTTTTTGGGTTTATGTTGTTTTCTGTTTCCTACTTGACGCCTACAGCAACATTCTATAACTATAGGAACTACTTTAATCGATACAAACCGTAAGCTTATTGTATACAGTTTGTTGGAAATGCATATAGAGATCAGTCATGGAAGAAGAGTCGATAGTTCATTTTATTATGGGTTCATCAATAGTTATGGATATATAATCTCTTTACAATACAACATAAGATCAGAAGAGCATGACAGACCACTTCAACAGAATCTCAAAGTTTAAAAAATAAATAAATAAGAGCATAAATAGACCAAATACATGTTTTTAACTTAGATATAGATTCATAAGTACTAATATTGTGTCTGCATGCGCCATGGAACACCCTCAACCATTTCTGTACAAACACATGAGATCTGTGGAGAGCTAATGTACAGATGACTCTATGAGGCTACTACAGACCGTACTGAGGAAAGGCCCGACATAGAAAACAAGGGACTCAGGAAGCACTTAATAGAGACCACACACACACACACACACACACACACACACACACACACACACACACACACACACACACACACACACACACACACACACACACACACACACACACACACACACACACACACACACACACACAGTCCTTCCAAAATGGTTGTATATACATATGAAACACATACAAACTTAACATATAGACCCTCACACACACACAGGCACACATATACACAAACACACACACACACACACACGCTTTGAGTAACAGACCACAATGTCTGGGAGACCCTGATTTTATAAACTGCATTTCCCATCTCTTCCTGAGGAATATAAGCCAGCCTCACACTCAGTTTTTACTCAGATTTCAGCAGCATTACAGCCAAGGTTTTCACCTATGGAAGTTCAGAGCTGCCAATCTAATATATACAAATAAATGTAATAATAACATTAAATTGAAATGTCACTTTCCATTCGCTGAGCATCATGTACTAATATTGACTTATTGCAAAAATTCGGAATAATTTATATATTTGAAAGTGTATAATCAGTGCAAACATTTTTGAAATGCATCAATTTGTATATGTTGCAAGCTGGCTTCATTTTATGATAAAAAGTCCCATTTCATGACACTATGCATCAAACAGCAAATGTTTATGGAGATATTGGTAAATGGAATTTCTTGCATGAGTTTAGAGTTAACATAAGTCAAAAAAACATATTGATAACAAATTGACTCTCACTTTATATTTGTATTAGGGTTGGGCAAGTCAACGCGCTATTAACGTGTTAATTAATTGTCGCGGACAATTATTGTATTGTGCATTAACATTTTTTTTAATTAATATTATTATTTTGAAAGTCTGTTGCTCAATGGCTCTGAATACACATACAGATAGACCATGGGTCACAGGAGGGGGGTGATGTTGATCAGGATTGGCGTCATCACGCGTCTCAACCAATGAGATTTTTCGGGGCGGGCCTAAGACTGCTGCAGGGCTCACATGAACAGAAAAATGGAGAAAGGTACCTAACTCTTACATGGACATTGAATACACATGACACATGAATTTTGCGCCTAACAATGTGTTAAATCGCTTAAAATTGTTAATCATTGCCCAGCACTAATTTGTATTAATGTATTAATTCATGTTTTTATTTAGTTAAGAACATTGTCATATTTTAGTGTTTTTAATTACTATTTCTTGATTTGCAGAGGGTCTACAGTGTAAGCCAATGGATTTTTCTCGTCAAATCTCCCATTTCACTATGTTATTTTTTAACATTGGACATTTGATTTAAATGCTCTTTATAGTTTTGTTTTGGAGAACACTGGGAATACTTTTTTGGCAGTAACGGGAAACATTTTCGATAAAGATTTTGTTCAGTATTGGCAGTCCTGATCTTCCGTAGGATTGACCTTTTTTTCCTATTTCACATTTGATGTTTTTGGGACCAGCTCCAAAGATTGGACAATCTCTGTCATAATTGTGCATCTCCCACTGCTTCTGTTCTAATGTGAGTCATCCTGTCTGAATAATTATCCAGGCCTTTATTTGAGAAGCTTCCGGAGCCTCATTTACACTAAAGATGACCAATGTGCTAATCTTCCCGTTTCCCCTAGTTCACATTTGAGTGATGTTGTTCCTGCTCTACTGCTCCTCTCAGACACACAGACAGTAAGCTTGCTACTGGAACACTAAAGAAATGATTCAGTAAATGGTAAAAGAAAAACAAAAAAACCCCATTCAGCATCAGTATGGCCCTTTCCTCTTGATAAGAAGGGTATTTCACATTGAATATGGCTCACTGTCATCCTCATTTAAACACAGAGGTAATTAGATCCTGTACAAAATGACAACCCTTCCCCACACACACACACACACACACACACACACACACACACACACACACACACACACACACACACACACACACACACACACACACACACACACACACACACACACACACACACACACACACACACACACTCACAGCTAATCTTTACAAAAGAAGAAAATAAATACTGAATTACTTTCATCAACAACACATATCACCATCGTCATAGTGAGTAAACCCTGTGAACGTTTCCAGAGTGAAGCTCTGGAGAAATGGATGGCAGTTATATAAGAGGCTGTCACAATAAATGTTGGCACAAGTAGCAGGAGTATAAATGGCATTATTACAGATAAAAAACATGTGGCTCCAAAGAAACCAGCTTTGCTCAAAAGATGATTTCTTTGTCCCTGTTGAACCCAGGTGCTTCAGCTGTGGAATATGAAATATGGGTTTGGAATGTCTTCTTCTTTCACTTCAGAACTCTGGTCAGGACGTGTAGCAGGTACAGGGGGAATGGCTTGGTGTGCTTTTCAAAGCTTTTTAAATAAGTATTTTCTTTGAATTAACAGGGGACTCCGGCCATTTAGTATTGTGCTTGAATGAGGGGCCAGGAGACAGATTCAAAAATAGTTGGCAAAACTGAAGCATCAGAGGCTAAATATCCCAACTTTTAGTCATTCGTTTGCGTCAATCTTAATTTTCCATATTGCAACATGAAAGAGGGTTTAAAGTATGGTCCCTTGAAAATGTTGTTTAAAGCAACACAACTGCATTGTCAATTACATTTAAGGGAAACACATTTAGTCCGGAATAACATTATTTTTGAAGTTCAACTTATTTTAATTTAGCTCTGTAAAGAAAATAACCTAACAAACGCAGCGATTTTCAGCCGAACAATAATATTTCCTCAACCCAACCAAGTCCTACTTTTCAATTTTTCTTTTTTAATTCAATTTTTTCGATCCTCTCTAAAACTTCAAAAAACGCCCCAGAATGTATCAAAAATCATTCCATCGGCGAGTAGAAATATGGACATTTTCTAGTAAAACCGGTCATGGTTGATCCTGAAAATATCAGAAATGGATTCAGCATCCTCAATAACCCCAAAACCACTCGAAAAGTGTCCCACTCTGCCAAGCCATTTTTTAACTACTGTCCAAATAAGCTATATGCTTATTTACGCAACGTATGCTAATTGTGCAAATTGCCCAACATGTGCCTGTTAGCATCCGGCAGTTTCTATGTGCTGGGGACCCTACTAGACATTTATATGACTATGGGGTTTTCAACATTTCTGGGTCCACATTACTGGCAACTAGTTTACAGCGATAACCATGTATTTTAGACAGCAAAAGGAATCCGGAAGAAACTAGTTTCCCTCCAAACGTCATCGTGAAAGCAGTTACGGAAACTTTATTTATCAGGAAACTCGGTTGCTCTGTTGGACCATTATTGTCTGATAAACATCATCATCTCCAGGTTGTAACAGTTTCAGTTATTAGTCTTCAAGTTGAGATAACCTCAATGACATCACTGTGACATCATCAGGGTTATTTGACAAGTCCAGAGACACCGAGGACAACAACTGTTTCCGCAGGCGGCGGGGTAAACACGGAGAGCTCCTTCACAGAGACAGGACCAGAGAGGACGACAAGCCTGGATACACAAATAAATAAATAAGCAGTATCCAGAATATGAGTTATATTTCTGTTGATTTACTGTAAAAAAAAAACGAATGCTCTGATATTAAGCAGTGTAATGTGAAGCTATCTATGCTAGCCATGGCATTATAAGAATATCTGGCTTTGTAACTAAACACCAAAATAGTACACTTGAAATGTAAGTTACATTTTAGGACAGTTCTAGTAAACATTTATTCCTAATTATCCAGAGTCCCATTCATTGCTATATATGAAAGCTAACTGCTACTTAATCCAAATATGAACTCAGAATAATTGAACCTGGCAGCTGTTCCTTTCTTTCGAATAGCAAGCACAGAAAAAGGTACTCTGGTTAAGTAGAAAGAAACCGAAACCATCAGCACACATTGACACACCTCAGCCGACCTCTGATTCTAACTGAGGGGCCGGTCTCACTAAAGTTAATGACAGCCATATTTACTAAACGTATATCAACTGAAGGGAGTCATCATGAGCAGTGGATACAGTTGTTGTCTTTTTCACAGTTTTTACATCACGTTAGTGAATTCTGTTACCCCTCTGTAAACCTCTGTCAGCTCAGGATGATTGAGAGTCCCTTTCCTTAGCTTAGCATATGCTAATGGCTGGTTTTCCATTTGGCAAGAGAGGTATATCCGAGCAGACAATGAGCCGCTAACTGCTATCAGTATGACACACTGTAAAGGAATGTCAACGAGCTTGATGCTAGCAGGCTCTGTCTATGAATGACATTTCAAGCTGCATATTATGCTCATCACTGCCTCCTGAAGCTAAAACCAGTTTAGCAATGTAAAGAACGTGATATCAATGCAGCGGATGATAGTGCCAGGCCAACATCCTAACGCCTGGTAACTTTCTGCCAGATTTCAAAACGATGCAGAGCAGATTAAAAACGGTCTCTCTTTACAGCTCATAGGTGGATTAAAAACTCTGAATAAAGACTATATTCAACTTTATTCAGGGGCCTTTGAATTGACTCCTGGAAGCTCTTGTTTTGCAACCACCGGATTACTATCAAGGCTTTATTTAAAATCCCTTTGTGTCCACAAAGTGCAGCATTGATATTCTTCTATCTTTAAACAGCAAGGAAGATCTGTTTTACTACCAGAGTCTTCGACATGGCATGGCTTTCTAAACATCGATATTTAATGAGGAAATAAATCCACTTGGACATCTTGAAAATAGAAAGATGTGTAATTGCACAACTAGCCACTTAAGAGCTGCCACAAGATTATTCTACACCGCACGTTCTGTTCAGTCTCATTCCAACTTAATAATAACAGGGTCTTGTGTTACAACATAAATCTTTAGGCTCTTCCATTATATCTCCTTTAAATATTGCTTAAGTGTAAATGAACCCTGTCAAATACAAATCTTCTTAAAATCCAAGGAGAACTGATGTGAATTCCAAACCAAATAAGGAGAGTGTGTGACCTATGCACAGGTGGTGATCATCTAAACACCCAAACCCTTTCATTTCTCAGCATTATTAGGCATGTTTCCATGAAGTGTGTTTGAAAGTATCAGCACTTCTTAATTCACTTGGCTTTCTAAGTTACAGAGGCTGGGGTAAAAGAAAATTGTGTTTATTTACAACTTAGTTTTTTGTCGTTTTGGTCATTAATAGCTGAAATGCTAAATTACAGAGGACGCAACCAGAAAAGCAAGCGGACAGTTTTTAAACAAATCCTTGAATAAATGTTCGCTTAAAATCTGCCTGGTGGCAGTGCAGTCCCTGTGACACAACCTGTGAGTATAAAATCATCACAACCAAACAGAATCATGTCAAAAACTATGAAAATACATCTAAGTTTGGTAAAACAACAGAATTTTCCTTTGAGATATTGTCCCCTTTTTTTTGAGAGAGTTCACCATAGAAGAAGAAAAAACAAGTTCATTATTACATGGAGTTCAATAAAGAACTGATGTGGTGTGGAGAGGAAGATGAAGATCAACAGTGATCATGGCGATCTCTCCCCCAGAGAGATTTATATTACAGCAGCCTGAAGGGTCCTCTGTGGGTGCTGACGGGCCGAGTGTGTGTGAGTGTAAACCAGTGTGTGTTTCAAGTGTTTCCCTATGACACCACTTTATGATTGTGTGTTTATTACTGGCTGTGTGTGTGTTTTGTGTGTGTAAGATTGTCCATCACCACTGCACATATTGCACGTTCTTGTCATTTTACAAGACCCACAGACTAAACCTTCAACATTTACCGACAGATAACCATGTCCTGTGTCATGCGACCAAACCTGTGAGGTTAGAACACTCTGCAGCATCACACCAACATGCAAAGTGAAGTGGTGGTGTCTCATACTTTATTTGATCCTGTTGGCGACATACGGCTGAAGCCCCTCAGCAGAGTTACGTTTAAGGTTATTCATTTGAGGTTGAAGGCTAAGTATAGAGCAGTGCAGTGATGATGTATTTCTGTAGGCTGACCCGAAAGTGAGCATTGCAAGGGCTCCCTTGACAAAAAGCAAAGGGCTTTTTCTATTGGATTTTTAAATATTGCAGCAAATAAGCTCTAAGGAAAACACATGTTTATGATACTTAAACATTTTGTTCAGCAGGATAATCTCCACATATTAACAACTTTATGATTTTGGAGTGTAAATGCAATCTCCAGAAGTAAAAAGCTAACGTTATTCTATAAACAAACTACATTACTTTATGTCACCACCGCTAAGCTAAAGGTGAAACGGCTAATGTTTAGCGTAATGACTTTTAGTAGTCTCATTTAGTCTCTTAGCAACCGCTGTTTTTAAGACACATGGAAGCTTCAGACGTTCATCAGTGGGGTATTACTGATATATCTTTTGTCTTAGAACAAAAAGGGATTTTTTAAAAACTTGTGTTTACCACAGACCTTATTCGCGACTTTAACCATAAACACGTTTTAAAAAAACGTTGCTAAAAATGCTAAATTATTTCTGGGTTTAGGACTCAATTCTGCACCATTCTATATTGGCCAGTTTTCGCACATTTATATATAATTCGTTATTGTATAATATATGATATTTTTATATGTTTTATATTGACTATTTATAGCAGAGCAAAGGTAAAACAGAGAATGTCTGTAACATAGCTGTAGCTGAGGCCTTTCACAAAAGGACATTTGGCCTCTTTGATGATAGACATATCCTTAAAGACAGTGTTGAAGCGTCAGGTATGCTCCCTGTGTAGATGATGGGTGAACACTGCTGTATCACAGGTTTGGACAACTCTTACAGGTCATGGCCGACACACTGAGGGGTTCAGCATCTGGGTCCTGTGGGTCTTGGAAAGTCAACTGCAAATCTGTTGGTAAGGGTGTAACACAAAGCCAATGTCTGTACAGAAGAAGATAACCAAGGTATTGTGATTTGCAATACTTTTGGAATTTCATCTTCAAAAAACGACTGTTCAGTGAGGGGTATGGGCGGAATTCAATAATTGTTTGTATTGCATGATCTTCTTGAGGGTGTGTTTATAAAAGGAGGATGATATTAAAGTAGGTTTTATGTGTCTATCTTGGGAAATGAAAAAGCTCCAGACAGGCCCATCTCATGCTGCCTTACTGCCTGTTTGAAGGGGATTGTGCGTGCATTGGAAGAGGTCCAGATTACAACAAATGAGTTTTGAAATAGCTCTTTATAAGGAGAAAGCTATTGAGAAAGATTGTAAAGCTCCCTGTCTCATTAGCATGAGCATGTAAGACTTTCTTTTTATTAGTCAGTCTCAGGTTGGCACTGCACATTTAAAGTGGTTCAAAAGGATCATACGAATGTTAAGAAAATACTGAATTTTATGATTTTGAAGAGCTGTTTTAATACCATAGATAGGGACACAACTGTAAAGAGCCAATTCCCCTCACTGTAGGGATTTTTGTATGATGCTTTAAGACATTTTAAAATTGGTTACACCCTTACACGTTAGCGTGGACAACCCTACATGTGTGTGTTGTGTATGTTGAATGTGTGTGAGTCCCTGCTGTGCCCTCATAGCCTGGTCTGAGCCTCGGGGATGTAGATCTCGATGCTGTCGGCGCTCTCCGTGGCCGAGTTCTGCCTCACGGACGCCGCTCTCTTGGCGGCCATCAGGCGCTTCCTGGCCTCCTGCCGCTGTTTCTCTGAGCTCTCCAGGGAGCGGTCTCTGGCCAGGGGGGGGTGGTGGTGGGGGCCCTTGGGAGGCTTTTTTGGCACTGGAGGTGGGAGCCGCCTCTCCTAGTGGGAGAGGACGTTAAGGGGGGGAGAACATTTCAGGAAAAACAGATGTGTTTGTGTGCCTGTGATTCTGTCTCTAATGGCTCCTGGTTTAATGTATGCCTATTCACTTTGTGTTTGTAATACTGTACGTTCATTAGAGGTGGATTAGACAAATATTTTCTTTTCTTTTAGAATCCTTTCTTGCTCCACATTTTCAACATATTGCATCAAACACTGTTTCAATAGAAGTGCAGCTCCTTTAGATGCTCTTATTGTGGAATCTTAACTTATTTTCTACACGTGTTTATTCACACATTTGTTCCATATTCTTTTAAATAAACGTTTCTTTGCTGTACAACAATCCATCTGCATTGGGCAGCTAAAATCGTACCTACTGTTCAACGTGTGTTTGTGTGTGACCTTATGGTTTCAGGTTTTATATGCATGCAATGCAGGTATTTAAAAAATATAATAGGTAAATATAATGAGTTAATAGCAAGAGCATCCTGTGGCAAGGTCTGTTCCTGCACTTATTTCATTTTGTTGATAACTGTACAAACTGTAAACATGGCGTTGGCGACATAATGTCCTATGTCTTTGATTACATAAAACAATTTTGATATATTTGGTCTTCTTTTTATCGTTTAGTCGCTCATTTACTGTATATCCGATAACACCACATCTTACTCAACTAATTAATAACTGAGATGGAAAATGCCACAACAAAGTCTGACGTGTCAAAAGCCACGACTACAAAAAGAATGATGGGAAGATTTAAAGCAGGAAGTTGGTCTGTGAACCCAAATGTTTGTTGAGGCTCCCAACCTGATTGTCTGCTCGCCCATGATTCTTGACCTGTCTGACTTATTTGAACAATTATTGCCATATCTCAGCAATCGACTTGTTGTCCTCACTGATAGACTCAACCGGTCAGAACTATAAATATAAGATCCAAGTCATAATAAACCAGATATTTAACCATGTAAGCGCTATTTATTTACAGGACCTTAAAAACCAGCTGTCAAAATATTTTTGATTGAATTTGCATTATCGTCCTCGTGTGGCCGGGGCTTTAAACTGCAATACAAATGTTATTTGAATATTGCATTTGTTTCTGGATAGCACAATATTCTTTTACTAGTATATTTACTTGGTTTTATCCGCCTGTTGCTATTTTAGGGTTTGTGTTTATGCACTTGGTATTGATTGTATAGGACTTGAACCACACTCTCTCCTGTCCATGTGTCCTTCCACTTGCAGCTAAACACACACAACAGAAAGCCACAGATGGGGAGGCGGCGGCAGGCGGCAGAGGGGAGGAGGGGGCAGAGGAAGCATGGAAAGATGGATGGAAACACAGACAGTTATGGAGCTACGGAGGCCCAGAGGTGTCAAGGCCCCGTGGTGCTGTTGGCATTGCAGTTATGCAGATTGATGCAAGCGCCTTCACTGTCAACACAAAAAAGCACAAGAAAGAAAAAGAGACAACAATGAGAGCAAATGAGGAAGCCGGCAGAGTCAGTATTCAATGAAGCAAAGCCACAACAGATACTGCAGGCCAGGCGCCAGATATCTGAAAGAGATTCACACTCAAACATGAGTAGGAGGAAGAGTATCTGTAGCACCACAGAGAACAAGTCAGACAACCATGCAATAACTGCAGCATGAGGGAAGGCTGAGTGATTCTGAAATACATAAAGGAGATGTTCTTTGCTTAACGTCATAGGTTGATCATTCAGCAAGTGAAAACCTATTGTAAATCCACCACCAAACTCACACTTAAAGCTTGCATGAGGAATATTTCCAAAGAATGTATTATTCAGAATGGTTGCTAAGGTTACTTTAACAGTGGGCATTATTACCTGCTTTTCATCCAGCATAAAGGCTTCCATCCAGGAACAAGGTGTGTGACTGACCTCTGATTATTAGGCTTCACAATGATACCCTATAACAGCCCTGCGGATTCATGCAACACTGTGTGAGATGGTGTCATACTAAATTACTCTCAGTTTGTGTCGATATCTATTTAGATGCATTTCAGATTGTGCAACACATTTCTGGCCATCAATTATCAACAATGGAAAGAAAATACATGTAGTTGAGCTGTCGTCTCGCATAATGGCAGTTTCTTCAAAATACAACAAAAAGCATGCTATGGCCACAGAGCAAGCAATGCATTAGTTGTTACAAACCAGTGTGTTATGGGCATGAACTGTACAGTATGTCATTGGATGATCTTAATGTAGCATGAGTTAGTGTTCTGTTTGGGTGCTGATGGTTGTAGAGCAGTGGGCTGTTTTGGTCCCAAACACTCTAAATGAGAAGCAGGTGAATGACAGAACTTTGATGACCAAAGGTTTCACCATGGAAACTACTGAAAAATGAGGATTTCTGTTCAGCGTGGTAGATAATTACTTTGCTAACACACTTTGTGTTTTATTGGCTAAATGGACTCCAAAGCATTGGGTTTATGTGCAATTAAATTTTGTGAAAATCTCTGATACACCGATGGAAAAGCAGAACAGTAAATGACCTACAAAAAAAAGTAATTTGTTGCAAAATGAGACATTCATATAATGACTTGCATCAATAGGCGCGTTCACACCGCAGTACTTTTCCAACTTTAGTTCCGATATAGTTCCGAAATGTTGCGTTCACACCAAAAAGAGCCAGAACTAAAATTAGTTCATGAGAACCTTTTTACCCCCTTTTCCGTCCCTGCTAGAGAGCAGGGACTTTCGTGGGAGAAAAAGGTTCCTATGTCTGATTGGCTGGGCGGATTGCAAACCACGCCCCGTAAAACTCCCAAAAGGTTTTGTGAAGCCGCCATTTTATTATCCTCGCATTAGCATTATTAGCATTAGCATTAGCCCAGCGCACAAACGCAGAGAGACTAACTTATGGCAACACAAAAGAAAACATGGGAGCGGTGGAGATGAGGAGGTGTCGGCGTTCTGGCGATTTACTCGGAAGGTTACTCGGACTAGTTCATGAGAACTAAAGAGTTCTCGTGAACTAAGTTCTGATGAACCTTTGTGGGAAAAGTACTGCGGTGTGAAAGCGCCTTATAACAAAGAAATATTACAATATTAAACCTTCTCTTTAGATGGGGGTGTTATCGCTGATCAACCGACAGCAGACCAATAATGTGTACCTTTCTGTCGGGGGGGTCCAGGGGTCTCCAGCTGTTGGCTCTGAGCTGGTGCAGCTCGTCAAACTTGAGGCTGATGTTCTCGATGGACAGCTGCAGCATATCCCAGAACCCTGCCAGGTCTGAGGCCACCGGGCGGGGGTGTGCGTTCGGGTTCTGGGACAGTGGGAACAGAGGATGGGGGGGGAGAAATAAGTTTCAGATATTACAGACAGGGAAGATAAACCTTATTAAATACAGTAATACAAATGTATATTTTTACAACACATTTTGTTGTTGTACCTCAATGTCTTGAGGTAGAACACAGGGGTGTCCAATAAGACCCCTATGGTTCTTTCCTAAACTCCAATATGTAGCTGAAACATGCTGGTTGGACACCCATTGCATACTGTCATTTCCTTTATTATTTTAGTACATCAATACGATTTGTTCTTTTTTTTACTTGCAATATTCACAGTAGCAGAACTAGTTATATTGATGGACCGAAACAGTGATTATTCTATTCTAGTAAGTGAAGACATGTTTCACTGCTATCAAAAATGATTAGGAAAGGGTATCTAAAAGTTATCATATGCTAAACTAAACTAAATCAAGAAATATATCCAACAAAATGTTATCATTTTATATGATAAATGATTATAACATTCATATGGAATTAAATATAATTATTTTACAAAGTGAAAAAGATATGGTTTAAGATTTACACTCACTCTTTGATGGAAATATTGTTAAATGTTGATCTAATGTTGGCCACAGGGAAATTCAAGCGATCAATAAATAGGATTTTTCCTATGTGGACAATAAATATCCGTCCCAACGTTCAGCACAATCTACTTAGTGAGTTGCTGAGATTTCGGAATCTGACTGACCAACATCTCAAGATACAAATATTACAAAATATTTAATTTCAGAATGTCACAAACATAAGGTCAGTGAGAAGTAAAAAAGTTTGAGGAAATGAAAAAGAACTTGGAAGAAGAAGCAGAAAATAAATAAATGGGTAAAGGAAATCCAAAGTAATTAAAGGAATGAAGAATGTCATTCAAAATCAAATCTTAGCTCAGTCAAAAGTCTCTCACACAAAGTCAAAGATGTAGAATGTAATTATGAAATGATTGTTCTCAGCGCTCAGTCTCACCAGGTTCTCCTCACACAGCTCCCTGAACTGCTGGAACTTCTGAGACATCAGCAGCTGAGCACTTCCCATCGCACTCCTCATTTTCCCCAGGACTGAGAGACAGAGACAGTTCAGAGACACTCACACACACTCTGCTCCTCAGAGACTGTTAACAACACTTCTCATGCCTCTCAGCTCTTCCATGTGCCCATGTCCAGTGCATTCACCCAACAAACAGAAAAGTTGACTTGAATTAAGTGTATTATGGCAACGGATTACACATGATTGCATTCACAGTATTCACAGTACTGAATGCATGTAAGTCGCTTTGGACAAAAGCGTCTAAAAGTAAAGTGTCTTGAGCACCTGGAAAAGCGCTATACAAATACCATGTATTATTATTAGGTAAGTTGAGAGCAATAACATTAAGTTGAACCTAATATTTTTTATTTAAACGTAATATTATTGCTTTCAACTAACCTAATACAGTTATGTGAATCATTTCAGTTTTTTCGGTGTTCTTGTGAAATCATGTAATGCAATTCATCTGGAAACCTGAACGCGTAAAAAAGAATATGAATGCTAATGAATCACATCAAGTTTGACCCAAAGTTGCTCCCGTAATTCCAGCTCGGATTTTTACCATGAATAAGCATGGCAGAGAAAAGGCAAATAAAGAGAACAACACAAGCACAGAACATTGAAGTACCTGTACTTTACTTGAGTATATTCACAATATGCAACTTCATATTTCTATTCCCCTACATTTATTTGACATATTAAGTTAATATCTACTTCACAGATTAAGGCTATTGATACAAAATATAAATCAAAGAATTCATGATCATATACTATTATAGGTCAAGCAACCCATTATTATACGTATAGGTAATTCAAATAAAGCCCACTTTTACCAAGTGCAACATTGAAGTGACGAAGCATCAATAATTATAAAACAATTATTCAAACGTATGGTGCTTAAATGGACCATTCTGCATAATGAATACTTTTTCTTTTGGTACTTAAAGTATATCTTGATGCTAGTACTTTGTTACTTTTACTAAAGTATCATTTTGAATTTGAATTTTCTTACTTGTAACTGAGTATTTTTACACTGTAGTATTGCTACTTTTAAACAATCTTCTTCCAGCCCAGGCTACATGTATGGAAGCCTTTACATGACAACAGAGACGTACTGTCCTCCGGCAGGTCGTTGTCCCTCTGGTCCAGCTCCATCTGCCGACACCACCCGTCCATGCGGTCGGTCTCCGCCTGCAGCAGCTTCAGGAACCAGTGTCCGTCTCTGTGACACACGGAGCGCTGCACCACCTGCCAGGCAAACATCCAGCTTCACAACATGTGGACACACCTGCAGCCACTTTACATTCACTGACATGTGACAGAGGCATACGGTATGCAGCATGTACGGTATCATAAATGATGTTTCCATTGCTTGCTAACTATTGATGTGAAATATCAAACAGTGTGTAATGTCGGATAACTAAAAGACCAACTAAATGACTCTACATAAAACTTAATCTCTAGAATACAATATAGCATTTCTTTCCAGTTTTTTTTATTACATGATATACTTCACATTGACTGCTTTACTGTTATGAATTTGACCTCTGTATGATGCCTGGTTTTCATATTATATTATTCATATTAGTCTTACTTTATTTAAATGTTTAATATAGTATATGTTGTTTGAAAAGTTTGCCATTTTTATTGAATTTAAGCAATTGTTTGTATATTGATCTTGTGTTTTATATAAAATGGTGATTTTTAACATTATTTAGGTGGAGGCTTCAAATAAGCGCAATGGGTTTTTGACTCTTCCTGCACTGTTCGTCATTTGGTATCTGTTAAAAAATAAGAAATAAAGGAGAAACGCCATTTACAGGATCTTATCCATGACCTTTGCTGACCGTTTTTTGTTTATCTACTGCCTCCATTTTGTTCTGTAAACTTGCTGGAGTTTAATAATCAATAATCCGTCACAGCCCACACCGATCTGTGTTGATGACATATTACTGTTACACGGTAATACAGTACAGAATCATGTTTCCGAGGTGGATTAAACAACTAAAGGTACTTTCTGAAATGTGATACCACTAGCTTTTAGATGTCATGATTTCACAGCAACACTTTAGTGGTTTGAATGTTCTCTCACTCATTCAGTGTCCGACAGCACGTTTCTGTTGAGGTGAAAATCTCCTGTAGCAGCCAGCAGCAACATCAAAACAAAACCTTTTATCTTACATACATTTAAAAGATTGTGGCAGTAAAGTGTTGAGTTTACATTTCTAAAACAATTTAGTGATCTAAAATGTAAGTGCATTAATCAAATGAAAACCACTGATATGAAAGATGCTTTTATCCAAAGCGTCCTACATACATTCAGTACTGTGGGAAATCCCCACAGGAGCAAGTTGGGGTGAAGTGCCTTGCCCAGGGACAACATACTGACTGCAGCAGGGATTAAACCAGTGCTCCACTGATCCAAAGATCAGCGCACCATCCCACTGAGCCACATGCTCCCTATATTGTAATCTAATGCTAATTTCATTAGGTGATAGACACTTTACATATGCATATCCACATCATTATGGAACAAAACGTAAGCTTTTCAAAAATACGTTATAATGTTAGTGTAGTATTAGGGATTTCGTGTGTTTCTGTGTCTAATATACAAGAAAGATGAGCTACACAAATGTCAACGGAATTTAATAACACTTTCTAAGGATGTAATATAAAGTAATTTGCATAAATACAACAGAGGAAAGGCTATTAAAAGAGGAATCTATGATTATTTTTTCACTAGCAGTTAAATCAAATTACACTTCTATTAATTTCTTCCCTTTTTATTATAACACTTTTGTTAGTGCAGAGTTACCCACAGATCAACATTATGAAGGCATGAACAGTAGTAATTGTTTGGAGTTAATGAGTGAGTCAGGAAACAGTGAAATAAATCAATGCTTTGTTCCTTGGACGTCCCAGCCCTGTTCTTATAAAATGACGGAGCATGCTCCCACATACCTCCAGAATAGCAGAGCTGTTGAAGTTGACATCCAGTGAGTCATCGGCCACACTGTCTATCCAGGGGTCCGGGGGGGGGAGGATGGAGGGGTCGAAGCCCACATCGTCGTAGTCGTCGGAGGTGCAGGCGTGGTAGTGGTTCCCTGAGCCCTGGATGCTGACCGTTGAGGTGGCAGCATCGCGGGAGTACTGTCGAGAGAGGGCCCCCGAGGACAGGGCCCCCGAGGACAGGACCTCCATGTCGGTGTCCGGGGAATCCAGGGGGGTGTCCAGCAGGTCCGGCAGGTCCAGGTCTGCCTGCATGATAAAGAATACATCTCAAAAACTGTCTCAATGAGCACATGGTTGTAAGACTTTTTGACCACAAGGTGTCCACTTGCTTCCAAATTATTTTAAGCCTATTTAGGCCGGGAACAACTTATTTTATTAATAATGTGCCTCTGACTGTAAGAGCTCTTATAGGTGGCAGAGGAGAAGTACTCAGATCTTTACTTAGGAAAAGTACAACTACCAGAGTGTTGGAATACTCTGTTACAGTAAAAGTCCTGCATTCAAAATGTTACCCAAGAAAAAGTACAGAAGTATTATCATCACAATATACTTAAAGTACCAAAAGTAAGAGTATGAATGATGCAGATTATTGCAATTATTTATGTGTTTATGAAGCTGGTAAAGGTGTAACTAGTTATCATTTATTTATTTACTTCTGGGTAGATTGTGGATCCAGGTGTAACTAAAGTCTGATTTTAGTGTTGATCAAACTGTTTATCAATAATCTATATCTGTAAAGTAACTAAAGGTATTAAATACATGTATTGGAGTAAAAGTACACCATTTACCTCCAATTGTAGTGGAGTAGAAGTACAAAGTAGCAAAAATTGAAATACTCAAGTAAAGTACAAATACCTCAAATTAGGTACAGTATTTAAGTAAATCTACTTAGTTACTTAACACGACTGTGGTTCTGTATTTTGATACATTTTGATATATTGATACCTTATTAACTAATAACAAGTGGACAAAGAGAGAAGAAACAGTTCCTTTCAGGGGTTCATGTTTAAAGCCGAGTAATTCAAGGCAGCAGTGGTTGCAGCTTACCTGCACCGCTGCTGTCACACTGTTGGAGCGCTGGAACCGACGATACCTGACCACCAGAGGGAGACAAACACAAAATACTGAACAACAACTCTTTTACTATGTCTGCTCCCAGGCAACACATTCATGATTCAAGCTGTATCTATCACATACTCTCAGTGGTGGTTTGGATGTAAAAGAATGTCCCAATTCACAGTCCTTCAAAGAATGGGTACATCAGACCTGGGAGTGTGTGGTGCCTTCAGGTACAGCCTAATAAAACTACAGGAAGGCACACATTTTCTGTTTGGCCCTACCTGCAGAGTAGGCATTGGGGGTTGGTTTACTGTCAGCTGGGTGTGCTGACACTGCTGTGGATCTACTGTAGGACGAACACAGAAACCAGGGACCGTGTGGGAGATGGAGCGGTAATAATAAGATATATTCCTGCTCAGCTCTACACCTTAAAATCTTCCAGGAGGAGCTACAATAAATGACTGGGAAGAGGGATGTCTGGACCAGGCTTGGGGAGTAACAGATTACATGTAACCGGATTAATTTACTTTTACATAAACACGGATGTAATCAAATTACTGGCACATTCTTTAAAAATGGGGATTAATAGCAGGTTACAAAACATTTTAAAATAAAGATATATATTATAGGTAGAGGTACTGTCTGAATTTTCTTTTAGTTTTTTATTCTTTGATTTTATCTTTTGTTTTTTAATGCAGTATAGACAAATGATTTATTAAACAAAAAATGGCGTTTTCTTTTAATTGAAGTTGTAAACTAAAACAGCGTTTGTAAACTGATGATGATGACACATTGTTCTGTTGTCTCACATAACATCTTATTGATATTTCTTTACTTTGTATTGATTTTCTTTGTATTATATAGAGGTAATCCAAAAGTAATGGAAAGTAATCAGTTTACATTACATTTATATTGTATTACTTAGATTAGGTTACAGATTTAAAAAATGTCCATGTGACTTTGTAACGAATTACACTTTCATAGTAACCCTCCAAACCCTGTTCTGGACTAAGTGGCGGACCCTGCTGCCAACACGAGGCCATCAGAAGTGGAAACACCAGAGATGCATGGAAAAATAGCTAGTTAAGATAATTGTGCCAAATTACTATTCAAATAAGCATCGCCAATGAATACACTCCGCCCAGGAAAAAAAGGTTATATTCTTAAACCCCAATGTCCTTAAGCCTTTTTAAAAAGGCACAAATATCTGTGTGACTTTTTCAAACAAAAGTTTTTTAATAGCATTTAGAGCTTTATTACTAGCACACTGCAACATGTGTTTGCTGCTGACTCACATCATGCATCATGCATTAAATGCTCAACTGGTCAGTTTCACCCACCAACAGTCCCTCACTGTTCACTTGTCCAGGAGTTAGACTATGCGAAAGTTACTATCCACTCTTTCTCACATTATAAATCAGCTGTCTGACAACACTGTGACCTTGTCTGTCACCTTCATCTTGACTTTAATACTTGAATTTGTTGGTGAGTGAGTACGTGTCTTTTGTACATTAAATTAAAGTGACATACACTACCAGTCAAAAGTTTGGACACACCTTCTCATTCAAAGGTTTTTTTTTCTACATTGTAGATTCATACTGAAGACATCAAAACTATAAAAGAACACATATGGAATTATCTCCAAAAAAAAATCCAGAATACGATTTATATTACTGCAAAATGCAGCGGTAGCCATGCTGGTTGAGTGTGCCTTGAATTTTGAATAAATCACCAACAGTGACACCAGCAAAGCCCCCCCCCCCCCCCACCATCACACTTCCTCCTCCATGCTTCACGGTGGGAACCACTCCGCTCACCTTCTCTGCGTCTCACAAAGACACGGCGGCTGGAACCAAAAATCTCAACTTTGGACTCATCAGACCAAAGTACAGTTTCCACTGATCTAATGTCCAATCCTTGTGTTTCTTGGCCCAAACAATTCTCTTCTTCTTGTTGTTCATCCTCAGTAGTGGATCTTTGCAGCGATTGGACCATGAAGGCCTGATTCACGCAGTCTCCTCTGAACAGTGGATGCTGAGATTTGTCTGCTACTTGAGCTCTGTGATCATTCATGTGGCCTCTAATCTGAGGTTTCATTTGTGGTTTCTGAGGCTGTTAACTCTTGTGTTTTTTTTGTGCAAGATGTTGCCGGTGCCCCGGGTTTAATGAGCTGCGCAATACACACTAATGTTAAAATCTGATGAAGGCCTCTTTACCAAGCTCCAAACTAAGTGGAATATTTTAAAAAGTGTAAAAGATATCAAAAATCTGAATACAATTTCAATAGCTGAATTTCTTGTGATCATTTTAAAGTTGGAATGAAGTCTCTAGCTGAAAGTATGTGGAAGGAGTAGCATTTAGCGCACGGTGTAGGTAAAAGAGGATTTGAAGGTTCCTCCCATTGAGTTACATGTTAAAAAAAGAGTTTAAAAAGCTGAATATTTAAAAAAGTATGACATATTTTGAAAAAGTTGAAAGTTTCCCATCATGTGCTGAAAAGGCTGAATATTTTGATATTTGAATGGTTTCTGTAACTGAAAGTATGCTGAAGTTATTGAGAGCCAAACTATTTGGTTGAAATAAGAAGAAGATGAAGTTGAAGAATAAAGATTAGAAGAACTATAGTGGAATGCTGTTGCACAGCTGACGGTTGTGCTGGATGTGTTGGGGGGCATGTCACATCTGCCTGGGGCCCCCAGCGTGTCCTGCAGCGCCATTGTTGGTTTGTACGTTTTAATCTATCGTCTGACTTTACCTGTTGATATCCCCTCAGAAATATATAAATGGAAATATTTATCATGAAGTTGTGGGTATGGCCTAGGCCTTTAGTGCAGTTTATTCCTAGTCTGAGGAAAACACACATCATGTGGCACAACTCAAAAGATGTAATACACTGTGTAACCCTGCATTTCCATACGTGGATTAATAAAGGTCTTAACTTTGTAATTAGTTCATCATGCCAAAAGCTTGACTAACACACCCAGATATAAGCCAGTCATCTTGATTTTAGAGTTCAAAGTATAACTGGATTATTTATCAAGGCATTGTCAGTTTGTACATTTTGGATTTATAGTTAAGCGTTTGACTTTACCTGTTGATATCACCTCAGCAACCTATGTAATAGAAATATTTGTTATAAATCTATACAGGTATGTGCTTCCTAGCCGTTTAGCGCAGTAAATTAGTATACTATACTAGTAGTAGACTAAGTATAAATCCAGCTTTAGTTCTTGCATTTGTACACTGTAAACTAACATTAACCTATGAATCTATCCATCGTATATAGCTACATATTTCTATCCACTGTTATTGAGGTGCTAAAGGCACGGATTCTCCAGGGAAAAACATTGTACAGGTCTCCAGTGTAATGTAGAACTATTCACATTCATTCGCATCATCACATTTAACAACTGATTCATTTAGTTGACTGTTGGAGGAAATGCTCACAAACATACAGCAGAACACGAGGGCCAGCATTCAAAAGTTGTAAGAGAACGGAATATTGGAACTTGGCTATCTTGTGGAACCTACTGGACAACTGTTAAGAGACATGGACCTGATTTAAATAATCAAAAAGTATAAGGGTCAACAATGGAACAGATTAAGTGTGGAGAACAATGTGTGCCTCACCCTCTGTCATCCTCCACCTGCACCCCCACAGAGGTGAACTTGGAGGGGTCCTCTGGATCGGGGTCATCTTCCGGTCCATCCACCTACAGAAGACATGCATGGTAAATCACTAATATCACCAAATGCCATTAATAAAACCAATTAACAACTGAATACATGTATTGGTTATATGATAAGAAAGATAGCAATGTCCCCAGCATTTAGAAACTGCCGGATGCTATCTCACACATGTTGGGCTATTTGATTAATTACTATTAGTTAATAGGCAATAATTAGCAATATCACCTAAGTGGACGTTAGTTAAAAAAAAACACATGTCCCAATTGGAAAACACTAGATTGGTTTTGGGGGTCACTAAAGAATCCCTTTTCAGGAAACAAATGTCAGTTTGAACCAGGAAGTGACCATAATTCAACTCCCAGTGGGCCGGTGTGATACATCATGAGTTGTTTCGAAAGAGAACTAATCTATTTGAAATAGTTGAACAAGGTTCAACTTGGTCATACATTGTAGGATAAATCTGACCACAATGCAGCACATCTACAATTCAATTTACAGACCAATACCCTCTGAAATATCTGTATTGAAGGTAGCAAAGGCAAGTCATTTTAACTATGAATATATGACTTGGACTTAATAGTATCCTCCAAAAAGAGGAGAGTTTATAAAATAAGTAAAATGATAGGTAAACAGTAGAGCAGATGACTCCCCACTGACATACAGACATCTATACTGTGTAGGTAACTGAAGTCCATTATGTTCCTCCTCCATGTCCCTCCATGCCCCCCCCCCTACACACCTGGATGCCTATAGAGAGACATCTTCCCTTCCTGAGTGCTTCTTTCCTGTACATATCCCGGTGGTCTTCTACTGGCCCCCTGGTCAGGATGGTGGGGGTGGGGGTGTTCACTGTCATGCTGCTGTTACTGACATGCTGGCTGGCTGGTCCATGGACCTACGTTGATGAAAACACACATTAGGTGATAGAATATTCACAGAAGCTGTTTCTGATTGGCTCTCACAGGGACCTACCTGTGCATTGGCAGCCTCTATGGCAGCAGTCAGGGCCTTCATGCTGTCGATGCTCTCTGTGGAGTTGCTGAGCCCTGATTGGATGGTCATGTCACCTCTGGGTCCCTCCTCTTCCATGTATGCATCCTGGTGGATTTTTTGAAAACATATATACATATAAAAAGCATAATATTGCTTTAAAGACGTGTTAGAATGATGATTAATAAGACATATTATAATAAGGCATTAATATATAATGTAAAAAATCAGGAATCCTTAAACCCTTGTCTCAATGTCTACAGTTTTTTGTATGTTGGTTTTAGTTAGATGCCTGAAATAAGAACACAAGCTTAACAGATTTTCACATATTGCTCTGTGGAATAAAATATGTTCGTAAATACCCAACTGGTGAATATCCCACATTTTTATTTGTCATAAAAACAGCGGCGACAAACAAGTGAATAACTAAATGCCACCAAAGCCTTTAGCTTATTTTACAGTAGGGGATTCGCAGCCATGCAACCATGATGTAGTTTGTTTATAGCCTGACGTCAGCTTTTTACTTCTGTAGATTGACTTTGTGATTCAAAAATCATAAAGTGTTTCTAATATGTGGAGATTATCCTGCTGAAGAAAACGTGTAAGTATCATTAATGTGTGTTGGACAAGGACCTACGTCATCCCTGCAACAGTCTAGACCCTCAAATGTGATTCAAGTCTGGTCTCTGCTTTTAGCGCTGTGAACATCTCAGGCCCATTCATTCAGGACATGGTCAAACCATACCACATGACCACTAAGCTCTGCTGCTGCCAATGAGCTCACTGCTCCCTCCCAGCATTGGGTTCTTCAGCCGCTGTCCTTAAAGAGCAACTTGTCAGCATAAATGAAGCCACTCCACCCAGCCATATCAATACACATATTGCTCGAGGCACAGGCCGAGGAGGTGGAGTTGCAGCCATCTTTGACTCAAATTTACTTATCAATACTAAACCAAAATTAAATTATACCTCCTTTGAAAGTCTTGTTTTTAGTCTTACGCATCCGACCTGGAAAACTTTGCATCCAATCTTATTTGTTACAGTGTACCGTGCACCAGGTCCTTATTCAGAATTCTTAACAGAATTCTCTGAGTTTTTATCAACTTTGGTTCTTAAAACAGATAAAGTAATTATCGTAGGTGACTTTAATATTCATGTTGACGATGATAAAAATAGCCTTACTGTTGCATTTAACTCTATATTAGACTCTATTGGTTTCCGTCAGAGTGTAAATAAACCAACCCACTGTTATAATCACACTCTCGACCTTGTTCTGACTTATGGTATTGAAATTGAGCAACTATTAGTCGAACCGCATAATCCTGCTTTATCCGACCATTTCTTAGTAACTTTTGAAGTACTGTTACTAGACTACAAACCATTAGTCAAAAGTTCCTGCAGCAGAAACCTATCTGTTAGTGCTATAGCCAAATTTAAAGAAGAGATTCCACCAATACTTAACTTGATAGCATGTCTGCATGTAAGGGAGGAAACTTATACAAAATGTACACCACCCCAAATTGATCATGTTGTTGATAGTGCTACAGATGCGCTGCGAATAAAATTAGACTCTGTTGCTCCTTTGAAAAAGAAGAAAATAAAACAACATAGACTAGCTCCATGGCATAATGCCGAAACTCGCAAAATAAAGCAAAAGTCGAGACAACTTGAAAGGATATGGCGTTCCACTAAACTCGAAGAATCTCGTTTAATTTGGCATATTACTCTCAATGAATATAAGAAAGCACTGCGTAAAGCGAGAGCAGCTTACTACTCTTCATTAATAGATGAGAATAAGAATAATGCAAGATTTCTTTTCAGCACTGTAGCCAGGCTGACAGAGAGCCACAGCTCTACTGAGCCTTCTATTCCCATAGCACTCAGTAGTAATGATTTTATGTGCTTTTTTAACGATAAAATTGTTACTCTTAGAAACAAAATTAATGACCTCTTGCCTTCGACCAGTATAGTGTTATCAACAGCTCCCGGAAACGTAAGTTCTAATATTAGACTAGATAGTAAATTAGAATGCTTTTCAGCCATAAACCTTGAACAATTGAATTCAATGATTCTTTCTTCTAAACCATCAACGTGTATCTTAGACCCGATTCCAACTAAGCTGTTAAAGGAAGTTTTTCCATTAATTAGCACCTGTTTATTAAATATTATGAATATGTCTTTATTATCGGGCTATGTTCCACAATCATTTAAAGTAGCAGTGATAAAACCGCTTCTTAAAAAGCACAACCTCGATCCAGAGGTTTTAGCCAACTATAGACCTATTTCTAATCTTCCGTTCCTCTCAAAAATTCTTGAGAAAGCGGTCGCAAAACAGTTGTGTGATTACTTAAAAACAATGATTTATTTGAAGATTTTCAGTCTGGCTTTAGAACACATCATAGCACAGAGACAGCTCTGGTTAAAGTCACAAATGACCTTCTAATAGCCTCAGACAAAGGACTTGTCTCTATTCTTGTCTTACTCGATCTCAGTGCTGCATTTGATACTATCGACCATGATATCCTATTGCAAAGACTAGAGCACTTAGTTGGCATAAAGGGAACTGCTTTAGGCTGGTTTAGGTCCTATCTATCTGAACGCTCTCAGTTTGTATGTGTCAACGATAAATCTTCCATGCAAACCAAAGTTAGCCATGGAGTGCCACAGGGCTCAGTGCTTGGACCTATTTTGTTCACATTATATATGCTTCCGTTAGGCAATATTATAAGGAATCATTCTGTACAGTTTCATTGTTATGCGGATGATACTCAACTATATTTATCAATCAAGCCTGATGAAATTAATCATCTAAATAAAATTCAAGACTGCCTTAAGGACTTAAAAACGTGGATGACTTTAAACTTTTTGATGTTAAACACGGCCAAAACTGAAGTTATTGTACTCGGCCCAAAGAATCTACGAAACAAATTATCTAAAGATATACTAACTATGGATGGCATTAATTTGGCCTCCAGTGAGACTGTAAGGAATCTTGGTGTTATATTTGATCAGGATTTATCCTTTAACGCCCACATAAAATCTATTTCAAGGACCGCCTACTTCCATCTACGTAACATTGCAAAAATCAGGCATATCTTGCCTCAAAACGATGCAGAGAAACTAGTCCATGCATTTGTTACTTCAAGGCTAGATTATTGTAACTCTCTATTATCAGGGTGTACCAAGAAGTCAGTTAAGTCGCTTCAGCTGATTCAAAATGCTGCAGCACGTGTACTAACCAGAGTTAGGAAAAGGGACCACATTACTCCTGTTCTGGCTGCCTTACACTGGCTCCCTATAGAACATAGGATAGAATTTAAAATTCTTCTTCTCGCCTACAAAGCCCTTAATGGGCAGGCGCCATCTTACCTTAAAGAACTCATTATACCCTACTGTCCTACTAGGGCATTGCGTTCCAAGAATGCAGGGTTGTTGGTTGTTCCTAGAGTCTCTAAAAGTACAATGGGAGCCAGAGCCTTTTCATATCAAGCTCCACATTTGTGGAATCAGCTTCCAGTTTGTGTTCGGGCGGCAGACACCCTATCCGTTTTTAAGAGTGCGCTTAAGACCTTCCTTTTTGATAAAGCTTATAGTTAGGGCTGATTAGATTCAGCCCCTAGTTTAGCTGCTATAGGCTTAGTTTGTCGGGGGACACTTTACTTTACTTCTTCCTTCTCTCTGTCTGTACCTGTGTACTCTCATGTTCCGAATAACCCAGCTTCCCCAAATTTCTTTTTGGTGTCTATCTACGCCGGGACCCTGAGTCGTGGCTGATCCTGTTGCTGTGGTCCTGAGTCCTGGATCGCGAGCCCTGGATCTTGAGTCATGGCTGTGCCTGTTGCTGTGGTCCTGGATCATAAGTCCTGGATGGATATCCTCGGGGATTCATCTTCTTATTATAGACACATGCATTTCCAAACATTTGGACTACCTATGTTGTAAATGTATTATCTTCTCAATTTACACACGGCATCTATTGCACGTCTGTCCGTCCTGGGAGAGGGATCCCTCCTCTGTTGCTCTCCCTGAGGTTTCTCCCATTTTTTTCCCCTTTAAACTGTGGGGTTTTTCCTTTTTCTGGAAGTTTTTCCTTGTACGATGTGAGGGTCTAAGGACAGAGGGTGTCGTATTGTCTACTGATATTCTGTACAAACTGTGAAGTCCACTGAGACAAATGTAACATTTGTGATATTGGGCTATATAAATAAACATTGATTGATTGATTGATTGATTGATTGAACTTGCAGGTTTTTTTTTTTACTAGATTTATGCTTAACCTTGCCTGAAAATTACAATTAAAAAAGTTAATGCAGGATTTGATATGTTTTACAAGACATAAGGGCAATAATTCAGAGGGGAAAGGAGCCGTTTTGAGCTCTGCTACTAAAAACTGCTTTTTTTTAACGTCATACGTCAAACGCGTCATATTACGTCCCATGGGGGAGCAACTTTCTCGGACTCCTTCTCTGCCCAATCCGTGGTAGTAGTTTGTAGTTGGTTTGAGCGGTTGTGATTTAGTGAGCTGGTATTTTTCGGTAATTTTACATTGCATTTCACCATTTGTAATCATGGTGAGCTTGAGTTTGTGCAGGTTGCTCAAACTCCAGCGTGTCAGGACATCGAGTCCACAGTTTCCCTAACAGGAAAAGGACCGGAGCTAGCTTTCGTTCCTGGGTGCGTTGTGCGAGGTGCATCCACCTCCCTGCAGCACATACTCTCCACAGCTGAGGCCTATCAAACAAAACGTTTATCAGGAAACCGTATTACATCTCTCTCCCCCCCTTCGTTCCTCTCTCCCCCATTCGCTCCTCTCTCTCTCCCCTCCGGTACACAGCACCGTAAGACGTAGTGTGGAGTTGCATTAGGTAACGCTGTGGTGGCTGTACTCCTCCAGCCGTCTCCTTTGTGTTTGTTGGTTTGTTTGTTTTCCCCTGTCTGTGTTGTTTGTGTGGGCGTGGTGGCTGTCACTCCTGGCTCCCGGCTCAACCTCCACTCACCTGCTGCAATCAGCTGTGCACCCTCCCCGACTACACACCTGCTTTCCATCAAGCCATTTACAACGGCATATCAACGGAGGCTCCACAACCTTTCTCCGCCAGATCGTCCTGCCAGTAACGTTACTATATTATCAATACTACTTTAGTTATAGCCTGATATATGATAGCTAACTTTACAATGTTGTGATGTTAGACCGGCCGCTCTCCCCCATGTGACGTCACACGCGGGAGGTCACATGGGGAGGCTTTTTTTATGCGGAAGTAAAAATGTCTTACAAAAACGACGCCAGATGTCACTGTAGTGTATATTTATGTATATTTTTTGGAAAATCTAGTGTATACATCATTTTCCTACACATTTATTCACTGGTGTCTCTAACCTGCAAGTTGCTCTTTAAGTCTCAACTGTCTGCTCTACACATTCTCCATCTGAACTAAAAACAGCTCAGACTCCAGCTCACGCTCAATGTTGCACTTGAAGTAGACTTTTTGCTGAAGTTGACGTTCCTACATGCCTTCTGCTCTCTTTGGGTTGTACTGTCATGTATTTATAGTGTTTTTGTGTTGGGATGCATCACAGACTGGGCAAAGAACAGATTGAAGAAGACATTAGAAGCAGGGGGGACTTCAACAAAAGCCATTCTGTGTGGTATTATTATTTATTTATGCATCCATCTCTTTATTTTGTTGGCTGAGAGCTCTTGTTTTTGTCTGTGTTAGCATTTGTTTTGCTCAAAGTGTCAAAGCCACTGTGGGTAAAATAAATAAAACATGAGACCTGAAGCAATTTAAAGTTGTATATACTATAAATACTGTTCAACAGTTAAATACTGTGAGCAGACTACATGTGCCTCGTTCATAGAGGTACTTCAATCTCAAATTGTCCTTTTTATGTCAGAAAGTGGGATATGTTGTCGAACACAAGAAAGTGTCACTGGTTACATCTTAGGCTTTTCACATTTAAGGAGTCTAAAGGACAGGTTTAATGTATCTCTCTCCAAAAATGAACAATGGGACTAATATCAACTGATAAATATAATAAAGATACTATAGCTTACTAACTCAAAAAAGTGGATTAAATGTAAATCTTCAAACATGCAGTATCCCCCAGAGGTTGTTTCAAATTACATTAACCAACATCTCTAGAGGTATCAGTATGAGTTGGGATGTTGTACTTCAATTATATGACGGCTAACTGGCATCTGGCTTCTATTATTTATATCAAGCAATATCCCTTTGTGAGTCTTAACGTGAGGTTTCTTTCTTTCGAGTTTTTCCTTTCTTCCTTTGATTTTAATCAAATATTTAGAGGCTGAGCCAGACACGTGTGATTCTGGGCTGCATGGATTGAATCGACTTCTCTTCAGCAATGGTTTCCTTAATATATCCATCAGAAAGAGAAGGATGCACAGTTGATTTCAAGACTGCAAGAAAGCAGGCATCAATCCTCTACTGCATTGTAATCAACCTACTGTGTTGCGACGTTATCATATGACGTTATCTTATTATACTGTATCTTGATATTTCAGCCACTGAACGGCAGCAGCACTAAAAGATGGGAAGTAATCATTGGTTTGGATGTGCACATGGTATATTTAATTGAATTCCCTTCAGAATGTAAAATAAAATAAAAGAGTAACTGTTAACTATTAAATTAAACTTTATATTTGTAAGAGCAATATTATATTGTTCATTTTTTTTTAAAGAATCATGGCTGATGTGTGTTCTCTTGCTTTAACTGACTTTTTATAATGTCATGCTCTTTGACTGGTATTAGTTTCAGCCCTGAAACATTGTCTGAAGCTCCACTTCTCATAGAATCGCCTTCCTGTGTCTGCACTAGCTAGCAGATAGTAAATCTATTCTGAGATTCCCAGATGCAAAATGTTTGTGTTGTTGGCCTGATTTTTTTATTAAATAATTCAATGCTTTTGAAGGATCTGCAGAAAAGTCATATTCTAGCCCAGTCAGAGTGTGTGCCCTTGTGTTTCTGCTATGGCTGCTCAGTATTACCCTGACCATGAGCTCCACAGAGGGCTATGGGTGCTCAGTATTACCCTGACCATGAGCTCCACAGAGGGCTATGGGTGCTCAGTATTACCCTGACCATGAGCTCCACAGAGGGCTATGGGTGCTCAGTATTACTCTGACCATGAGCTCCACAGAGGGCTATGGGTGCTCAGTATTATTCTGACCATGAGCTCCACAGAGGGCTATGGGTGCTCAGTATTACCCTGACCCATGAGCTCTACAGAGGGCTATGGGTGCTCAGTATTACTCTGACCATGAGCTCCACAGAGGGCTATGGGTGCTCAGTATTACCCTGACCCATGAGCTCCACAGAGGGCTATGGGTGCTCAGTATTACTCTGACCATGAGCTCCACAGAGGGCTATGGGTGCTCAGTATTACCCTGACCATGAGCTCCACAGAGGGCTATGGATGCTCAGTATTACCCTGACCCATGAGCTCCACAGAGGGCTATGGATGCTCAGTATTACCCTGACCCATGAGCTCCACAGAGGGCTATGGGTGCTCAGTATTACCCTGACCCATGAGCTCCAGAGGCCTGTGGGTGTGAGCAGTACCTGGGCAGACTCTGTGCTGCTCTGGGCCGTGATGGAGATGTACGGCTTGGAGGCTGTGGAGCAGGTGGACGTTCGGGGGGGCACTGGTGGAGGGGTCTTCTTATAGGTGGTGATGCAAGATGAAACTACAAAGAAAGAGAAAGAGGAGAGAAGTTGAGGAAAGTAGATTATTTCACAATGCTATAATTTACAAACTCTGCACCCAGCTGAACATCCGAGGCCGAGCACCTCCTATGAGCACCACATCCTGTTTTCTAAATCCACAGGAGTAAATAAGGTCAAGTATTATTTTACAGAAGCCATGTAACTGCAACTGTACTGTAACATACTTTCTTTAAGTTGTAAACAGAAAAATAGAATGGTGCAGTGATGACATTTTTTGTAGGTGATGAGGTTAGCATGCAAAGGCTCCCTCAACAAAAAGCAATAGGATTCTTCCATAGACAATGCAGAAAACAAATCTGTGACAAACACATTATAACTACACATATTAACACCGCTTTTATAATACTTGTAAGTGTAAGTTCCTTGCCAGAAGTAATAAGCTCACGTTGGGCTACCACGGTCTTTTGGCTTCATGTCACCACAGCTAAGCTAAAGGACGCCAATGTTTTCCCGATGATGTTTAGTCTCATTTAGTCATGTGTTAGCAACCCCTGTTCTTCTTTTTTTGGACATACACCAGTTGGGTATTTACTGACGTATTTATCTCGTAGAAAAAAACGTGAAGATCTCTTTAGCTTGTGTTAACCACAGACCTTATTTTCAAGCTTCTAACTAAAAATAATAAGTACTTAAATGCTTACTGATTTCAAGTTTTAGGACTCATTGCTGCACCACTCGATTGGATCTGACTCCAGCCACACTGTCATTTTTATTTCCTAGTTTCCGTTGTAACAAGGTGATGTTCTGGAAAATCTAAACATTTTAACACAGCCTGTTCCTTAGTTCAAAAACATTATTTGAAGAGAAATATATGTATTGATCATGAACCCATGTCAAAAATATTCATATTTTTTTACAATGAAATGCCGATTGTGTGATTATTTATCAAATGCACAAATACTGCAGAGTGAGACTGTGTTGATTTATCTGAATGAAAGGTTAAGAGAAGTGGGAGACAGGTTCATCCAACTGTAGATTGCTGTATAACATGGGATACCACAGTGAGTGTAGTTGGAAATACATATTTAAAAAGTATTTGAAATACAGTTCCAGAACGTTAATTTTAGTGTGGTAAGAGTAAACACTTGTTTGTCAGAAGCAAATCTGAGTGTGACTAGGGCTGCCCCCTCTCAGATGATTAGTCCACTCAGATTTCTCGAGGTGCTTAGTCTGCTTTTTAACATGCTGAATCATTTTCTTTAAGAAACTTCTGAGTACATCTGTGGTAAACACAACATTTAAACTGGTGCTTTTGCAGATTCTTTGTGGGGAAAACAATTTTATAAATAGTAAATTGATTCAACTAATTGATACGTGTGTCAAGTTAGCTAAGATTTGTTTAAGTTGAGGACAGTTGTTCAACCTATAAAGTACCACACTTTAACATTGAAGACAGCAGTTCATATGCTGTCTCATATATGAGAGCAACCTATCAGGGTACTAATTACTATTAAGAGGGTCAGTTAGGCAAACAATCAGATAATATTATTGGAGATTGATGATCGGTGAGGTTTTATGGTTTAATTTAAATCAAGAGGATCAATATCCTGTCAGTCTGCCGATGGACGAGTGGCAGGCAGCAGCTAACACTCAAACTGGTATTTCCTTGGCTTGTCAGTGTTTAATATTTCAATGCAGCACATACTGTATATTCACTACTTTCAACATTACAACTGTTAACTTTGACGTGTGACATTAGCATAATTAGCATCATAGTTCAGTTCAGTGTTTCCCACTGTGGTTCATGTACTCACTGACCGGCTCCCATTGATAACACTGTTTCTTCCTCTCTGTGAGGGCCTGAAGCCACATTTATTTTATCGTCTTTTTATCAAAGTAAAAATAAATGAAATCTTAAAGTTGGATCTATTTTGTTGTTTGACGTGCAATATCCAACCCCGCAGCTTTTATGCATGATAAAACGTTTTTTCTCGCTTGCCGGAAATTCTTTGTTTTCACCAGAAAGTGGGCGGGGCCTTTATTTCACCAGGCAGTGACGTAGCGCTTTTCTCATCTATTCGAACAATAACACTTTTTTTTGATGGGTTACATCTTTCCCTTATTAACCAAGTAGAGATGGGAAATCCGGATCCTTTTACAGACTCGGAGTCTTCTGAGTCAGTCATTGAAGAGATCCGGATCATACGAGTCCTTTGAGTCATATGAGTCAGCATCACCAAGAGCGTAGAAATCCTACCGGTGAAACCGAAAAGTTGTTGCATTTCACAAGCATATTAAACTAACGTTACATTAACCTCCGCTACACAGTGTCTTTTGCTTTAATAAAAAATGTTGATCACAAAAAAAAAGGGTTATTTTGCGATTTGGCGAATCTGAGTCTGCTGTTGACTCGTGCATGATGACGAGTCTGCTGGATCTCTGGATCTGCTGCTATACGGTTACGGCTCTGAGTCCGCACGAGTCTGCTATGTTTTGCACAGTGAGTCAGGATTTGCGAATCTCTGAGTCTGCTGTTGACTCGTGCACAATAGCCGCGGGAAGTAGGGGTGCTGGAGGCGGGGCTGTGAGTGGTGTACATTTGAAAAACTTCATGTTACTGTTGTTGAAATCTCTCCCCACTTTTGTCCGCACCCCCTAAGTAAAATGACTTCCCAGTTCCCGCGGCTATGCTCGTGCATGACGAGTCTGGATTTCTGGGTCTGCTATACGGTTATGGCTCTGAGTCCCCACGACTCACGAGTCTGCAGGAAGTGAAGGAAGTTCCCATGATTCAGTGAGTCAGGATTTGCGAATCTGAGTCTGCGGTTGACTCGTGCATGATGAGTCTGCCTGGATCTCTGGATCTCTGGATCTCTGGATCTGCTACGGTTATGGCTCTGAGTCCGCACGAGTCTGCAGGAAGTTTCACTGATCCGCGTCCACTCCCCTGAGCCAAACGATAACTTCTGGCAGCTATCCTACTTGCTAAAGGCTAGGCAGGTGGACTGGGGTACGTTGTAATGTGATTTTACATGTTAAAAGGAGAGTAGCGAGTGACGCAATTTATAGTTTTAATTTGTACGTCACCAGGTGTAGGACTCAAAGGACTCGGGTTAATCGAGAGGGGAGACTCGTCACGACCAGCTCATTACTAGGATCCGGGTTAATGATCCGGATGAATCAGGACTCACCCATCTCTATAACCCAGCAGTTATAAAACTGTGGGGCGGAGGTACTGCAGGGGTGGGCGCGTGAAGTGCAACTGGTTGCTCGAAAAATCTACAAAAGTTTTTAAACGTTTGGGTTTAGCCTTAACCTAAGAGTTGAAAGTGCTTCCAGAAGTCACTTTGGTAACAGTCATGTTAATCATGTCAATCGTTTGGCAAGCAGTCGTAAAAATGTATGCTCTGGTTTGAAGATCAGAACACGCTTATAGGTCACTTCCAAATGGCAATAATCTGTGTATTGGTTTCGGTTGGAAGACTTAAGTTTAGCTTTACGTTCAATTATTGTGACTAACACCTGACAATGTTTTCAAGAGATTAAAACTACACTTTATGCATTTTAAGCTAAAGTGTAATGGATGAAGGGTAACTCCACTGACTCCATACATCAAAGTGTGTTTCCAGGTGTTGGAGAGTGATGGTGCATGGAGGAAGAACGTTGTGTAAGCCGTCTGTCTCCAGAGAGCTGCGTGGGCTGAAGACTACAAGTTTGAAACTTAAAAATATCAGGGGGTGTATTAAAAGACTTTCCCAGATCTCTGCATCCCGCTCCTCCTCTGCCTGGCACACTGACGCTCTGCCTGCTTTCTGCTGCTCTTATTTGACACTCTCCTGCTTTTTCTTGTAACTTAACATAAAAAAGAAGAAGTCAATCTTTGAACTGCCCAAACAGTAACCTATCTGATTGTCGGTGGCTTCAACTTTTCACAAAGGGAGGCATGAGGCGGAGGTAATCCAAAGCACCAAACCAGTGATTATCAAGTTCTGATCTCATCAGTTCATTTCTTTAGTTACTTGACTCTGTTAACTGCAGTACTTAATGCACTCTTGAAAAATAATAATCTAGAAATGATTGAACGTCCTTTGGATGATGCTCGAGGTTACTACACCACCATTACACCATTTTCTGCTTCCATGCCACAGTGTAACACAGCAATTTATTTCATCCATATCTGCATTGTTAGACAATCTGTAGCCAAGCTTCTTATTCAGCCAGTGGCTCCAGATAATCCAAATATAGATGTAAAATGACATTATTCATGCTTGTGTGTTCATAAATAACATGCAGCCTGAGGGGCAGATAAACCACCGCGTTGGCGCCGCAGCTAGCTGCTGATATATATCAATGCACAGCTGGAAATAAACAGAAAAAACAACACAGCCACATAGCAACAAAACACGGTCTCTTGTCCTCTTTCATACACACATATTAACCCCTTTAACAGTCACTACTGGAGAGAGCAAATGTTAAAACTGTGAAATCTCCATGGGTCATAAGCTAGCTCTCTACAGCACTACACTGTACTACTACATCTTCTTCAACGCTAGTACGACTCCAAGGGTGGTAATGTCGGTCAGTTCACCTGCGAAATATACTTTATTTTTTTCATTTTGTATTTCACTTTTATCTTTGTTTTTCTTGTTTCCTTTGTGGTGATTAATCTATGCTTTATGTACAAATATGAGTTTTTATTCGGAAAAAGTGCATCTGTTCAATGAAAAAAGCAAGTAAATAAAAAGTAAAACAATAATCAAATTAAAATGTCGGTTAATCTACAACTGAAAATCGGTCAGAGTTTATAGGTTAGATTGCCATGAAAACCACTCATGGAGCCGAGAAGATGATCTAAATGACCGGATCATCTGACTTTTCATCAAAGTCAGCAAATGGACAGTTCAAATAAAGAAATCTCAACATCATTGGGCAATACTCAATCATGCCCTCAAGATAAGTTGTCATAACTTTGATGACCTTTCTTCTAGCGCTTTCTTCTGGTCAAAATTACATTTACCTGATCTAAATCTGCTTACAGTAAGTGCAATTAACCATAAAGATACAAACACAGAACAACAAGATACATCCAGCTATAGAGGATTCAAATTAGCCAACCAAAGTGCTGATCCATTAGTTTAAAATGGGCTAAACCGTTAAAGGAGGAAAGTTTGTTTTGTTTTGTGTTAGGTTTAATATCCAAGGGGCGGGCGAGTTTTCACTCTGCGACAGAAGATGTGTAGACTTTCTGCTGTCCTGATATCAATGGGGAGCTCGTTCCACCATTTTGGAGCCAGGATAGCAAACAGGTGTGTTTTAGCTGAGAGAGTAGTGAGCCGATTGGCCAACGCAGAGCGAAGTGCACATGCTGGAGTGTAAGATGTATCCATTGATGAAGGGCCTGAGGCCTGTACTACGAAGCCGGATTTCTGCTTAGCGAGCTAACTTCAGGATAAACTCTAGGTTTCCGGTCCTACGACGCTGGTTCTCTTCTTACCGGGGTTGATCTCCATGGTAACTTATGCTGAACGGCAAACCTGCTCCGGAGCAGGTTAGGTTCCAGGATAAGAGATCAACTCAGTGAAAGCACCGCCTGCTGACCAATCAGAGCTCAGTGTGCGGAGTTTAAAGCTATCAAGTCATATTACAGGATAGAGGAAACACAAAAAAACTGCCGTTGCTGGAAAGACGGCCGGCAAAAATCAACTGACTGTGTGAACGTGAAAATGAATAGAATATCACCTCCCATCTTCAGAGCAATCTGACTATTATAACATTAGCGTTAAGAAAGCTTACTTAAATATCTGCCACAATATAAGTAACCGGATCAAAGTAACATTACATACAGTACAGTCCACGGCACTGTGAGTGCAGACGTCGATGTGTCCCATTATCATTCATATCACATTATAATGTATCATATATCTCCTTATCTGAGTCAGCTTCTTGAGCCGTATCTGGCCGTGCAACACTCAGTGTCACATACTGTATGCAGAAGTATTATTTTAAGCAACACATTAAGTTGACGAAACACTCGAGTCAAATGTAATTAAAGTCAGATCCACTCGTGTCTTAGACGGGGCAGTGATATCATAAACCTGTTAATGTACGCATTCAAACACTTTTTTTTTTTACCAGCTGTATTCTCCTTGCAGGTGCAGTTATGTGGCTTTTATTTTTTTGTGATTGGTCAAATGTTGCTAACCCCGCCCCTTTCATGTGAACGCGCACTCAGCCGGACAGAGAAACCCTGGCTTGAGTTAACGAGTTGATAACCAGCGTCGTAGGACCGCTTAGCGAGATCGCGTTTGTTTTGGGTTAGTTAAGCCGGGTAACTCAAACATATCCAGGGTATTTTGAACTGGATTCGTAGTACAGGCCTCTGGTCCAATCACAGCATGGTAGAACAGCACCAGGGGGTTATGTTAATAACGACTTAATGATCAGCCTCGACTATACATCGTGTTTTGTGCTTATTAGCAAGTGTTAGTATGCTAACACCCTCTCCGAAGTTGAAGTGGAACATGTAAAATCTCCTTTTGTATATTCAATGTTTAAGAGTTATAATATGAATAAGAACATGTATCATTTATTTACAGTGAAGTATTGTTTATACTTTCTAAATGTTAATATCACGTTAATATGTTTTTTCTGTCTATAAGTGTCTAATGTGTTTTCATGTGGAGCACAGGAAGAGCAGCTGATGTTCATCATCATTGTCAATATGAGCATATGTGTATTTTAGCATTTAGCTTTAAGCACCACGGTGCCTGACAACACAGCCTTTTACAGTTCTAGCATGTAAGAAGTACTCGGTACACACACACACACACACACACACACACACACACACACACACACACACACACACACACACACACACACACACACACACACACACACACACACACACACACACACACACACACACACACACACACACACACACACACACACACACACACACACACACGTACTGTGGTTAGCCAGGCACACAGAGGTGAGAGGAAGCTTGATGAATGAATGTTTCCCAGCATGGTGAATGGTAGACGGATATTCTCCTCTGTGCATCATGCATGTCTAAAATTAGAATGCTTGGATCAAACACGGCATAGACCCATCAGCATTACATGCATATGTTATAATTAAACTGTAAATATAATATAATATATAGTATATAATAACTGTCCAATAATCCACTTTTTTTCACAGCCCAAAATGCAAAAAAAGGTGTTCCTTCTATTCAGATTCAGATACAGTTAGTGGGGAAATGTAACTGTTTTTGAGTGGGATGTATTTCATTGGGATTATTGGGTAACTTTCATCAACACTCACTGACATGTTAGACTCTTTAATATAAGCACATTGCCAAAATGTTGAACCATTCCTTTAAAATAAAAGAGAAAAATACAAATGTCATCTTGTGGGAAGGGTGGGAAGCAGCAGTGACTTACCCCGGTGAATCAGAGCCACTGAGTTTGATTCATTACAAAGTCTTGCCAAATAATGATTCATATTTGTGTATAGATACATGATTGTTATTTTTATTCATTCTGGTATTTATTTTCCCACAAAAACGTAAACGAATTCAATCAAAAATGTTTCAGATGGTGTGATCCACGGCTCTCTATCTCTACTCCACAGCAAAAGTAGAACTCACACTGAACAAACTGAAACGTTGACTTTAATTAAGTGTATTACTGTATGTCAACAGGTAGGTTTTTTGAAAGCAATACTATTAAGTTTAAATAAAACATAAATGGTTCAACTTAATATTATTGCTTTCAACTAACCTAATACAGTTATGTGAAAACTGTTGACATAATACATTTAATTAAAGTCAATGTTTAAGTTTTTCAGTGCAACAAACTCTGTGAATCATATCTATGCCTTAATAATGTAAATATTCAGACTGGTGCTGTATTCCACCTGTAAAACTGATTCTTTAACATTATTTTATTCTTTAAGTTATTCCTGGACCAGACCTTTGGCAACAACACTAAATATCAATAATAATAATCAGGTCTCAGGTTCATGTTTCATAAAAGTGCCCAGCCCAAGAGGCCCACGGATATCCCCGGTGGTGGGGGGTGGTTTGTTGGGACGCTGTGCAGGCAGCTGTATTCTACTGGGCCCGTTCTGCCCCCTCTGAGATTTATGTTTAAATATAACCATGGAGGCATGCTGGCACTTTAACCAACGTGCTCGTCCTGTACTTTGTGCCTTTCAATGAGAAATTGACCCTGAGGTATAGGTAAGATAGCTTCAACTGTATCTTGTGGTATGAACAATATAAACATTGTGTTGAACCTAAAAGTGAAGTTTCACAAAGAAACCTCAGTGTGTGAAAGCACAGGGCTGAAATAACATGGGATTTTTTGCTTTTTTTTAAATATAAGTTGTATATAAATCACTGATGACCATAATAACCATTACACATGCTCGTGTTGAATGGGTGATTGAGAGAGAGATGAGGAATTTAAAAGGGGTAAAAGAGACCTGTGGCTAGGGCTCTTACTTCTATGCTGCTCCATTGATCAGAAGACAGGAAGGAAAATTAGAAACAAGAAGGTTTACTGATAAAAGTATGTCTTTTCAACCCTGACTTCCAGAAATTACATTTATATGGGTTTAAATTAAATGTTTTACAATGCAAATAAACTATGCAATACTGCAAAGAAAATATATTTGTTATAGGAAGATATGGATCTGGTTAATTGTTAATAACCGGGTTATGTGTCAATTCTGTTCTCTTCCTTCCTTCCTTAGTTCCCTTTTCCTTATATTTTGTATTAGCTAATAATCTAAACCTAAAAAGTAACTAGTAACAAAAGCTGTCAAATAGATGTAGTGGAGTAAAAAGTACAAAACTGGCTTCTAAAATGTAGTCAAGTAGAAGTATAAAGTAGCATAAACTGATAATACTTAGTTATAGTACAAGTACCTCAACATTTACTAAAGTAAAAGTACAGCACTTTGTTACCATCCATCACTGCCTATGTTAAACATGGAATATGAGGCTAATCCTAGAGGGGGGGTTTAGAGCCTGTATAAATATGCAGGAGAAGCCGCCTCCTGCCAGTCAGAGTGAAGACTCTGCTCAGACTCAGCTGACTGTCATTATTCCAGTGTTTCAGCAGAATGTTCCGGGTGCTTTTGGACAGGGTCAGGGCGGCTCATCATGTTTCTGAAGCCTCAGCAGAAAGCTAAAGGTTCACAGAGGGCTCGTAGGAAGACGGCTTCCTGCTCCTGGAAGTCAGCGGCTGACACGTAATGTGTGAGCTGTACACATGCCGCAGTTTTTGCGTGGCTGTGTCTTTAGTTGAAATCCCAGTGGCGATCTGTCATACTGATCATACAATAAAGCCATCGAAAATAATATGATACAGTACAGTACAAGTACTTATGGGTCTCTGTGTTTCATTCAAGCTCGGCTCTGTGTGTGTATGCGAGACTCGCGAGACTCGCAGGGGCGGTTCTAGGGCGGGGGGCAACAGGGCCAGTGCCCCCGTAACACTGACCAGGGACCCCCCTGTGGCCCCCCTTCAAAAAAAGGTTAGAATATTACGATTTATTGGAACTAAATCAAATCAGAGACCCGGATGTACAGTGGAGATTAAACTGTTCATTACCTTATAAAAGCAAATACTGTTTATGTTTTTTAATTAAATTGTCACTTGATAGTGTTGAGAGCTGTATCCATAGATCTAGTCTCTTGATCGAGCAGAGCATACATTTCAAGCTGCCCTTTATTTGTATTTATTTGAAGGGATTTTTAAAGAAATATCTTTCGTCATAATTTGTGTGCAGCTCATTCTGTAAAAAAAAAAGAAAATCGTGAGAAAATAGTATTGTGAACTTAAAATCGTGAATCGTATCAAATCGTGAGTTGAGTGTATCGTTACATCCCTAATTGATACTAACCTAAAACAGTTATATATTTAACACTCATAGTTACTATTTACTTTTTACAAATTAAAACGTGTGATTTGCTCATATGATATGATTCAATACTGCTGCCAATATATAAAAATTACAAACCAGTATTTTAATTTTAAGCATCGAAAATCACAATGACAAACTACAACATTAAAATGCCCTGATTTGGATGAAAACGCAGTATATAACATGATATAAAACATATACTATTGTGAAAGGCACCATTATGCATATTGAGTATTTTTACTTTTGATACTGTAAGTACATTTAACTGATATTGCTTCTGTACTTATACCTAACATTTCGCATTTAAGACTTTAAGGCGATAGTATTTCTACTTTTACTCAAGTAAAGGATCTGAGTACATCCTCCACCTGTATGAGTCGCAGGCTGCATAAGGATAACACACAATCTGTGACCAAACTTTTTAAGTCAAGTCAAGAAAAATAAATAAACTAGCTCTGGTTGTGCTGCATTATTATGAACCTTCTCTTAATCCTGTCCTTCAACAGCCGGCCATCGGCTTCAAGCTTCTTTTTTTCTTCAAGCTTTTCTCGTTAGTGTTTCAAGTCAGATTCAGCAAACTGTCGTCACACAAGTTGTAAAATGCTAATTTCAGTCCTACGGATGTTATCTGTTCATCCGGAGGTGTGTGTTTGTTTGCATCAGCTACAGAATCTCTAACCCTAGAACTGCCATATAGAAGAAGAAGAAGAATCGGACGGATGAAACCCTCTTTAATGGTCACACATGCAGAGCACACAGCACACACAGTGAAATTTGGCCTCTGCATTTAACCCATCCTAGTACCAGGAGTCTAGTACTAGGAGCAGTGGGCAGCTATTGTACAGCGACCGTATTATTTTCCTTTGTTCCTCATTTTCCTTCCTTCCTTCCTTCCTTCCTTCCTTCCTTCCTTCCTTCCTTCCTTCCTTCCTTCCTTCCTTCCTTCCTTCCTTCCTTCCTTCCTTCCTGCCTTTGTTCTTTCTCTCCACTGTTTCATTCAGCCTTCATGGCCTACTCCCTCCCTCCTTTTCATTTTCATCCCCTTCTTCCCTCCATTCCTTCCTCCTTTTAATCATTGCTCTTATCCACCTTCCTACTTTACTTTCTTCCTGCTTCCTTTTCAGGAGAAACAATTTGAATCTAAGTAAGAGGTTGCGCTAGATTTTTTCGCTGCCCGTAACATTTCCGTCAAAATCCAGTATCACCCGTCGGCCTTTAAACAACTCTGACGAGGGGGGGGAGAGAGAGCACGCTCGTGAACTGTCAATGGGGGGGTTCATGTCCTTCTCAATGGCACCGTGTTATGCAGGCCCACTGCACCTCGCGGGAGCACACACAGCGTAAAGCCAAAACTCACAGAAATTTCAATGATTTGTACGGCAAAGTTAGGTTTGGAAACGGTATAATTTCCTTTTTGGCGGGCATGCATAACACCGGAGTCTCGCTGCGGGGAAACTTTGGCGCTGTTCCGAGTTTGTTCTGCTTTCAGATTTTTCCGTCATAGATGGAAAATATTCGGTTAACGCGACCTATGATCTAAGTTCACCCCTCTGTCGTGCAGCTTACTAAGGTTCGGGGTGAAGACATGGCCTTCTCTGACTCCAGCTCCTCCTAGGGTTCCCAGAAGTCCCAGGCTATAGTAGGGTGTGTAACTCATTGAGTGTGTTATGGTCTGTCCTGGGAGGACGGGTCTCTGGGCTCTTTTAAGCTGTCAGAGCTTCTCACTCTAGCAGTAAGGGAGACCCTAGAAACCCTGAGAGGAAAACTTATTTCAGCTGCTTGTATCCACAATCTCATTCTTGCAGTCATTGGGTTGAAATTACTCTTTGGCCTTAAAATGTGTCCATGCTTCTATTTGACATAATAAAACAGTGCATGGTAGAGTTATCAGAGTGGGACCAGGTCTCTGACGGGGCTCACTTAACTCCCGGTGAGACGATCTAATATGATTTGTTGTTGATACTAAACATTGCTTTCTTCTCTTCAGTCGTCAGCAGTCAGACGTTTGCCTGAACTTGGTGACTTTACATGACATGCATAACCTTCATGGTGAACCACACAAATTAGTATGACATCATGCAAAAACATTTTCTTTTCCTGACTGTCATGAGACTCCCAGTAGGAGCATGACCTTGAAACTCGGAAATCTGTACCAGCTGCACTTCCTGGCCTCTCCAATGCTCAGATACATTTATCTCCAACTTGGCCAAGTGCCCTCAACTCCACTGGCCTGTATGACCACCAGAGTCAAAGTCAGGTCAATGTCAGCCGTTCTGCTTTCTCCATCTTTGGGGAAGTAGCCATCATTAGCCAGCAGTGAGATTCACTGTAACCAGTTCAATTGAAACGATGCAGATGTGTGCAGTGTAAGGTTGACAGGCTCTAACCATAAAGAGCCAGACACTGACTTTAGATGTTGGCATTGAAAACAAAACCTGAACCGAAAGAGTAAAAGTTAGCATTAAAAAAAAACAAAGCTCCAAAATACCAATAATTGACAATTTATTGAAAATCCTGTTATTTACATTCTGGTGGTGTTGTAAATTCCCCTTGTTTTCCTTAATCTGCGTTATATTATTTATATTTTAATCAGGCACATTTAGGGACAGCTAGAGTAGCGCAGCTGTGGGTCCTCGCTCTGTTTACACATGTGCATTCATGTCAGGACATTACATGCTGTCATATTATCATCATAGAGAATACGTTCGTGAAGAATGTAAGCATATATGCAGATCTTTAATGTTAGTAATGTTATAAGAAGTATGCATACTGTCCTGCTAAGTCAGTGTGTTAATAAGTCTATTAATGTCCCGTTTTTGCTGCTATGTCTTTCAGAAATGAAGCTAGCTAGTTAGCTAAGTTAAGCTATTCAGTGATACAGTGTGTGGATGAGATGCGAACTTAGCCTTTATTAGCTATGTATGTGTTTGCAATGAGTTTGCAATGTGTCTGATATGTTTTAGCAACAATTAGTGTCGCTGTTGCTTATTATTAATAACCAGAGTCTGGTTAGTTATTGTAATCATTCAGGGTGTCCGCGGGGTCTTAAAAAGTATTAAAAGTTGATAAATCAATTTAGCGAAAATTAAGGCTATTAAAAAGTATTAAAAAGTATTAAACGGCATTTTCCAAAGAGGTTGTATTCTAAAGTTTGCCGGAATTTAATCATTGCGTAGGTGTGTAGTGTGATTCTGTGTAGTTTATTTATGGCATCCCTTGGATTTGACGTCATCTGAACAGGACATCGCGCGCTCACTGACTGACTGCTGCTTGATAGCGCGCGAAGGTCCGTTTACGCCGGTTGTTAAAATGAGTATCCCCATAACATCGTTATGGGGATGCTAAGTGCTAGCCACAAAGCCGCTGTGGGACGCAGACAGCAGGTCTCAATCGCGCATTTCTGCTGAAGCTACTACAGCCACTGCTTCATATAACATTACTGCTGACCTCCGAGTGATGCTGGGCGAGTTCGACGCTCGTGAATTGTCAAGGGGGAGGGTGGCGTTTAAGTCCCGACTCTCCCGATGGCCAATCCATGCCTCCCCTGACTGCACGTCGCTGACACACACCGCTGCAGTGCAGACTCTGCACGGAGGAGCCGCGGAGGAGCAGCGGAGTCCGGGCGATGCTGCTCCTCCGAGGAAGAGACACACGTTCACTAAGCCGAAAAAACTATATCCGGTCACAGAGATCTGCTATTTTAAAGTAAAGTCAACACATATCAACCCTAAATATAGTCTATATTAAGAACGAGAAAAGTTTTAACATATATATCGTTTTTTGTAAACATATGACAAATGTGCGAGGGTGATGACGTCAGAACATCGTCCTATGTGCCGGGGCTTAGCCCCGGAGAGTCCCGGTCCAAATTTAACCCCTGGGTATTTGTGAGGGAGCTCCTATATGGCATTACCCCGCTGAAGCTCACCGAAGTTTAATATATTTCATAGTTCAAAGTTTTGTCAATTGTTTTGTTTATTGGTCAAATACTGGTTTCTAACCTGTTGAACCCCATCCCCCCGCCACCGGGGGAAAAACGCGTCATCTGCAGGAAACAGCGTCTGAGGGCTTCTTAATATTTAATAAACTATGAATGTTTTATATCCATGTAACGGGCAGAAACTCAGCTAACTGATCATTTTTATTTTTTTTTAAAAAAAAACCACAAAGCTAGCGCTGAGCCTCTGAATTAGCCACGAGCGAAAAAATGCTAACAGCGTGTGAACAGAACTCACTCATAACACCCTTATTACTTATCGTAACTGCACATCCAACATATCGACTAGCATCGTGAGATGACACAGAATCGATCGGTACCTACATCATCACTCTATGATAAGAACTCGCGACTTTATAAACAAAAACAGACATCAAAACATGTGGCGCTAGGTAGCTAAAACGGCAAAATGGCTTACCTGTGTCGTTGTCTGGTCAAAAGTGGTCTTCAATGGCATTAAAACGATAAAAACGCTGCTGAAGGTTAATCCATAGATTAATCCAATGTCTGTGTCCCTTTGAAATGATTTCTGATAATCCATAAGCAATAAACCTCCTTTTCCGTTTTCAGATTTCAGAGCGTGAGATAGGTTCGCTCTGTGCAAAACTGCGTGCGCATAGCTCTCATTTCTCAATGGTAACGTGTGTGTATGTGGAAATTCCCCTTCGATTCTATTGGCTCTAAAGGTTAAAAAGAGATGTCAATCACCGAAATCGACCAATGGGTTCCAGAGAAACGGCAAAAACGCCCATTTCCACCCAGATCACCTCAGAAGTGGAGTTTTTTTTGCTAAACCTCTCTAAAAAGGTCAAATGTCACTTGTTTTGCATCAATCTTGATACAGGGTACTTATTATATGTTGTACTTTGGATTCCTAAAGCTTTTAGTCTACCTTACCATCATCCAAGGGTAGTTTTCACTATAAGTAAAAAAGAATTTTTGGTCGGACACTAACATTTACAGTTTTTTACTATGTTCAATCTGAATTTTCTTTAAAATAAAAAACATCTATATTGATTCTGACTTTTCTACATCCAACTCACAGGTTTATCATTACTTTGAGAAAAAAGATTATTAATTCACCCCTTTTAGAAGTGTAGTTATGGTCATTTGTTCTGGAAATGTCATTTCCGAGCCTCAGACCTGGAAAACAGGCTCGGGGCTTAACAGGTTGGTTTCGGAGGAGTTTTACTGGAATGAAAGAGCACAACGTCTTCCAGAGAGAGGTTGAAGTTCATGTGGAGAGGAGGCTTCAGTAGTCTGTCTGTTTTATCTCTTGGGAACAATGCCTAAATCTACTTTCTAATGGTTTCTTTTTCTAATAAACCTTGCATTGGGTTGGTCACACAATTCATTCTCTTGTGCTTTGTTCTATCTGAATTATGATAAGGAGTTATCACAAACTGTTTAGTTGTGCTATCTTACAATCAATACTGTATATAGTAAATGTGAAGTAAAGTGTGTTGCCAATGTAACCGGTTAGAACTCGAAGTGGCGATGAGGTCTTAAAATATATGGAAAGGGTCTTAAAAAAGGTCTTAAAAGGTATTACATTTGACTTCAGGATTCCTGCATATACCCTGTCATTGTAATATGAGCCTATTTCTATTTCTGTGTTATTTAGCAGAAACCATTCTCTACTCTACATTGTCATTATCATTATCTTCATCCTCATCATCCCCATTTGACATCCTGTACGTGATTCTACATCAGAGATGATGTGTTCTGTATTGATGATCAGCACCAAGCTAATATAAAGTCCAAAGACTGTACTTCCTGTCTCCGTGTCAACTCTCTAACCGGAGTGCTGTTTTGGATAAAGCGGCTCCAGCACAAACATCACAACACACACAAGATTCCCCAATAGGTGGTATTTTCAATATTGTTTCAGCTGGCAGTGGCTTTCAGTTTCACACGGAATGTATCCATTGATAGATATTTTCTTAATGAGCCAGGCATTTCTTGTGAGTTTCTCATGTAGTGTCGCTTCAAATCGTATTCAAATCCTTGAAAGAAATGTCTTGGTTGATTGATTGACATCTGACGCAGCGTATGGTGATAGCCCTCTCTTGCTTTCTAAACATTTGCATATTAGATTATGCAAAGTTTTGACGGTCTGGGCGACTGTCAATGTCTGAATTTGTGGACATTTTTTAATAAATGTTGTGCAGTACTGCAGAGAGCGGGTCTCCTGGTCTCCCTACACTGAATGATCAATATTGCTTTTTGTTCTGCCTGTGGCCTGCGTGTGGTTAATCTGGCCCTGCCAACCACAACAAGTAAATCCTTAAATATAATATCAGTTGCCTTTTAATTAAGGTGCACCTAGCTAAAAGTAATGCATATTTAATCAGCTCCCTTTGATATGCATGAGGCAGACAGACTGTAGGAAACCTCCAACAGTAAAATAGAGTTCAACAGCACAGACTGCAGCCTCTGAAATGAGTCATAACCTCTAAAACTGTTTGGAATCAAACTGAACATTAGAGCCTGCATGAAGGTATACTAGTGGTAGTAAAACAATGTTAACTAAACGTATACATATTCATACAAAAACTATTAAGGAGGGACTGTAATTACTTTTTTAACCACATTTAACTGGTGTGAAGTGTCTCCTTAGAGCTGAATGGAGAACAGTGAGCAGAAATGTGCGTGTGTGTGTGTGTGTGAGAGAGGAGGAACAGAGAGAGGAGGTGATTATCAGAGCTTACCGCTCATCAGCTGCTTAACTCACACCGACCTGATTTAAGATGCTGCTATCCACACCTCTGCCTCTCACTCCTCAGTCATGTTGGCATTATGTATTTCTTACTTTGTGAGAGACTCTAATACTCCATTTGTCTTGACGCAACCTAATATCAGAAACGATAATTTGGGTAACCCATACTGTAATGGCAATTTTATTATTCCAATGTCCTATATCCTTTGCCATTACTTCACATACAGTCAATGGTTGTGGTGAGCATCTGCCAGGCTGATGAAATCGGTATGCTCTCTTCCTCCTGTGTCTGTCCTCTCCTGTCACCTATGACCCCTTTTATACACCCGGTGCAGCTAAACCCTGCCACCAAGTGTTCAAAATAGTATTGCACTATACATATAAATTAAATAAACTGACATGCCAACAACACCCATAAAATGGCTCCTACACATACACTAAAGACGATATTCTAAAGTTCATCCTCTGTAGATCTTTTCATGGTTCATGTAAAGCAAATATGAAGTCGTGTGAGGGTTGTTTGTTTTGTCATGTCCCGGTCACAATCCTATATGTTAATATTAAGAAGTGAGAATTAAGGGAGGAGATAAGGCAAGGAGGGAGAAAGGAAGAAAGGAAAAAAAGTAGGGAGAAAAAAAGAACAGAAGTAAAAAAGAGGGAAGGGAGAGAAGACGGGAAGGAGTAGAAAAATACTTACCCTTTTAGTACGTTTTATTAACACAACCATCCATTACATTATCTATTTTTAATTCTGTTCATTTAATTCTGGTTTAGAGCATTCTCTTACATATCCTACATGTGTCTTTCTAAGGCTGATATATCTTTATATGTCATTATTCCTCAGCTACAGCTCTCTCTCCTCATCGGCTGGAACCAGAGCAGGAAACGTTTCTTTACATCCCATCATGAGACAGGGTCCACTGATCCAGCTCTGATGAACCGCTCTGTCAACACCTTGTCAAATTAGCCGATATCAAATGACAATTTGCCAAGTCATTTAGATCCATGCTTCACTGGGCTGACAGTACTTCCAAAATGTTCAAGTGTCCCAGTAGATAAAAAGTCAGAGGGGAAATGAAGCCTAGAGGTTTAAGAACACATGAGTTAAACCTGCAGTTTTTAGAGACAAGATTAAAAGACAGATAAAGGTCATTATATTTAAATTATTTCCTGTATTGTTGAGTAAGAACTGAAGCCATATAATGTGTTTGTTAGTGAGTTTAGACCTGTGGGAAGTTTTTTCAAAACCTAGCTTCTTCCATCATTTTTAGTCCTTGTGAAAAGCAAATAAGCATATAACTCACAATGTTGTAGTATTCTGGTTAGCTGAAAATAAATGTGAACGGACTTGGAGAGTTACAGAAAACCTTGATCAGTGCTGCTGTTAATTTACATTACGTTGTTGTCACCGCAGTTCCAGCTGTTGGTACGCTGTGGAACGGACTATTTTTCCTACCGGAAGCAAAACGATATTTATTAAATCAATAAATAATTGTTTTCATCAATACTATGCACTTGCTGCACATTATCCCATTCATATCTGATGTTGGTGCACAGTATCAATGACATATTCTCTTGGTAGCAACAACAGGCAGAAACAACTGAACAAATGCCTCGCTGTTCGTTCATCTGGTTGGTTGTCTAATCAGTGAGATCTCGTGTTTTCTATTGTGTTTTCTTGTCTTGTGGGTTAAAACTCATGTTTGATCAAACATATCACACAGTACAATTGGTCAACAAATAGTACAGTGGTGATAATACTTCAGTTGCACAATAGGCCTGAATGAATGATTCAGTTCAGTGGACATTGGAGCAACATTTATGAGCACAATGTCCAGTCATGTGGATGCGGCGCTAACCATCTACTGTACTGTGAGACTGCAGAAGAATGTGCGAGTGTGTGCATGAGTGAATAAAATATACATACACATTGGGGCTTATCCGCCTGTGTGTGTCCATTTATCCTCTTGGTTAACTCTATAAGAATTCCCAAAGGAGCAGTAAATGTAGGTCATCCCCAGTTGAGCACTGAAATAAAGAACACCCTAATACCCAACAGCCGACACCGAGTCCCCCGTGGCTTCCACTCTGGCACGTTCTCATCTGGATACCACGCAAAAAGACATGCTCTTTTTTGCCTTTACAAGATTATCTCTGCAAGATTTCTGCTTCATTGTTACAGTGCGCTGCAGAGTGCAGTTATGCACGTAACTGCAACCCCAAGCGTTTTATAATTCTTCCTCCTGTTATGTGTGCAACTGCAGGATGTTGTGTTGCACTGTGAGTTCTGTCAAATTGCCTCTGAGCACACAGCAGCGCTGCGGCTGATCCGGTGCAGTCACTAGACACGGAGTCAAATTTAAAAAGGGACTGGCTTTTTCCCTAAAGGGATCTCTGCAGTAAAACGAGTTGTAATCTACAACACTGCAGTCCAGATTAAAAAGAAGACAATAACAGAATGAGGTTTGATCCCTGATAAACCAGTGGCCTTGTTTCAAGAGGAAATCACAATTTACAACTAAGTATTTTCCTGTTTGGTAAGCAAGTCTTACACTTTTGCATCCATGTGTGTATTAATGAAATAATCTCTGGTAAGAAGACCAGTTTGTTATTTTTCTCAACACACTGAAAAAACTAAATCCTACTTAATATAAGGTTCAACTTAATGTAATTGCTGAGTCCTAAGAAGTTTGTAGTAGAGTTCAAGTTCATGCATTGTATTTTTTGACTTTCGAAAATTAGAACTTTGGAGTAATTCAGGGGAAAAATGTGACTGTCCATCTCATGAGACTCCAAAGAAACAAGTCACTTGGAAATGGAGGCCAGATAATTGTCAGCTTTGTTGAGAGGACTGGGAAGCTGATTCATTTGGCACGTCGTGTTATCACAGATCAGAACACTGTTCCCAGACTCAGGCAGCAGTGTGCTGGTTACTCATAATGACTAGCCATCGATGAAACAGCAAATGTGAGGATTAAACCTAGAAGAAAAAGAAAATTGAAAAAAAGCAAACAAGTCAAAAATAGTCAGGGTTAAAAGGTAATAAAGTGAAATCATTGTATCCAGTGATTGAATGTGTCCTCAATTCAAGTGCAAGGTGAAGGCAGGAGATTCGGTGTCTTTGCTGAGTCTTGGCACTTGAGTGCATCTATTCTCTGAGATGAGACATGGAGCGTTCTTTAAAAGAAAAAAAGGACAAAGCCTTGTTGAACTGAGCAACCCTGCGAGGATGGCAGACCTCCCTTTCTAAATTGAGCTCACTACAGTATCTACAATGAAACAAAGCTTGCAAGGAAAACCGGCTTGTAAATGCAAAGGTATAAAAACATGAAATCTTTTGTAGTGAAGATGAAAGTTTCCAAGAGGCAAATTAAGGAGTGTCTGACGAATGAAACATCAGTATTTCTGGGAAAATGTGACCTGACTCACATCACTGAGCACAGGCTTTCAAGATGTAGCTGCCATTGAGAAGGACATGAACCTGCTATCAGAGGCTTCATGATGGGACAGGAGAACAGGGTCACCTGCTGTTGGAGCTTAAAGGGGACCTATCATGCAAAATGCACTTTTTGATGTATTTTATACATCAATATGTGTCCCCGGTGTGTCAGGGAACTCACGCAGCATCAGAAAATAAAACCCTCTCTCTTTTCCTCCGTACCCAAATCTCTAAAAACGGGGGTACAACGGAGCTGATCCAGATTTGCGTCCGATATGACGTCATATCGGCAATGCAGACCCACAGCACTATCAGAAACGTTGCTATCAGAAACAATGCCCGACTGTTTTGGACGTAATATGGTCGGTGTTTACATTAGCATCGCTAACACTCAGAGCTAACCTGTACTGGAGAGAGCATGTGTGTGAAGAAGCAGGAAATACAAAAGGAACTCACCTTGTGGTATAACCGGCAAGAGAGAAAGCCTTTGAGCTCCATACTGTTTCAGAAATAATCCTTGATAATCCATGATATGGTGTTTAATACTGCCGGTAGAATGTCCCGCATTAGCAGGCATAAGCTCCGCCCCTCTTTTTTTAATCAATTTTTTTTTTTGTAAAGCTTTATACCCAAAATCAGCACTTTTGAAACAGGAAGTGAAATAGAGGGATATGAGGCATGGCTAGAATGGGTGATCTGTTTGGTATTTTGAGCAAAACACTTCATAGACATGTTTTTTACATCTTTTTATATATCTGAGACCTATGCTATTGCCTAAAAATAGCATGATAGGTGACCTTTAAAATGTCATGTCATGATACTCTTAAAGTCAGAGACGGGAGAAGTACTCCGATATATATATATATACTAAAGTAAAGATAGAAGTAAAAGAGAGTAGGAATACTCTGTTGTTGGGCGGCAGGCAGGTGCGGCCACAAATAGAAAAGACGGCCGCCATTTCGGCCTATCGGGTGCCTAAGACAAAAAAAGAGGACAGGAGGTTCATGGGGCTGGCCGGCTACTACAGGCAGTTCATCCGGTCCTTTTCCGAGCTGACCAGTTAAGAAAGCCCTCTGTGGTAAACTGCTCCTATACACTCCTAACTTCTCTCTCCCTTTCGTGTTGCAGACCGACGCCTCCAACAGCGGGGCGGGGGCCGTTTTGTCCCAGGAGGTGGAGGAGGTCGACCCTCCCGTACTGTACATTTGCCGTAAGCTCACTCAGTGAGAGGTGAACTACAGTACGGTGGAAAAGGAGTGCCTCGCCATACGGTGGGCGGTCGGAGCACTGCGTTACTACCTCCTGGGGCGCCCTTTCACCCTCTGGTCGGACCATGCCCCGCTCCAGTGGCTCCATCGCATGATGCCAACGCCCGGATCAATCGGTGGTATCTGGCGTTACAGCTTTTCAACTTCAAGGTGATCCACAGGCCGGGTAACCGGATGGTCGTGGCTGATTTCCTCTCTCGCTCGGCGGAGGGGGGGGGGGGGTCAGCTTTCGGCTTTCCCGGCCTGAGTCAGGCAGTGGGGGTATGTGGCAGCGGGATGTGGTTAGAGCGCCAGCTGCTGGAGTGATGGGAGCGGTTCGGTCGGAGACCAGACAGCTGATCAGAAGCAGGTAATCAGTCACTCAATAAAAGCATGTTGGTAACCTGGTTCTGGTCTGTCTTGCAGTAGGCTGGGTCCTGGGAGGACGTCTGGGCCGCACAAACGGACGCCATAAAGACCCGCACCGTTTTACGTGTTTCTTTGTGTTCTTGGCTTTCTTTTTGGGACAATAAACCTGTGTTGGTTCACCTAAATCCTTCTCTTTACGTCCTTTTCAAACTGTGTGTGAGCGGAGGTGCTCATTAATCAAAATCTGCAAAGTGACTAAAGGTACTACAAGTACAAAGAAACATAAAATGGAGATATTCAAATAATTTACAATTGCTTCAAAATGTTACTTATATACCGTTCTGGAGTTAATGTGCTGCATTTCCCTCTTTCAGAATTCTACAGGGGTTTGGAAATGTCCGGACTACCCCAGATGATGAGGTGACCACGGTTCTTTAGTCGAAGGTACTGTTATCAGTAGGAGTGATATTTACTGCCAAGTTACATTTTATAGTAATAATATCATCTTACGGCTGAGGGTACACCACCAGGCTCTGGTATGAAAACTTTATCCTAACCCTAACCCAAGGGTAAAAAGACAAATAACAACACATTCAGACTGAATGAGTTCTCTCCTCTCCCCCTCCTTCTTCACCACGGCTAATTTCCCCTGGCAATAACATTAGCATCTCCCAGTCCTACAATGAAAGAACAGATCATTCATCCAACTACTGGAGATTCAACGGAAACAAGACCGTCTTCGTGATCGGAGATGACATGAACCCCGGCTTGGCCCACTACATCCCCATCCTCCAACTTGATGGCCATCCAGGAGCCAGAGTGGAACGACTCCTCAGAATATGTCTCCCCATCCCACCACCCAGCAACCCTTGTCGTTTTATTAGCCCTCAGCAGTGAAAAACGGAACCCAAAACACACCGTCCAAGATTTTGCATCACTGTATAAGCCAGGGTTCCTCATTGTGCGGCTCGCGAGCCTCATGCGGCTCGCCAAGCTTTAATTGGTGGCTCGCATGACAGTAGGCTAAATAAAGGGGTGATAGACAGGGGTGCACATAAATAATAATAATAATAATAATAATAATAATAATACATTTAATTTATATAGCGCTTTTCAAGTTTCAAAGTCACATAACGCAGGTACGCATGCGCAGCAAACATCTGAAATGCGTAACGTCACTTGTGTCACTAAGCGCCTTTGCGTACCTGATAGGTCATCAAAACAAAACACACATTTCGTCTACACGTGTTTCTTGTCAACACTCAGTGGATTAAACTATTTGACTATTATGTCCAAAACACTAAAATACACTAAGCAGCCACTTTGGCGTTTTGCTCCCTGCAAAAAATCTTCGGACTTTCGGACTGGCCGAACCGCACATGCCGTCACCGACGGACCTGTGAAGCTTTTCCAGGAGGCGGGCTTAGATCACTGGACGACTAAGTTGGTCGCCATGTGCACAGGCGGGGCTGCTGTTAACGTCAGTATGTACAACATAATTGTGCCAAAACTACGCCAACCGGCTGCGGTGGGAGCCTCCCCTGTGCACATTCTGTGATCCGCGCACACACTGGAGAACTGCGCAAAATCAGCTGATCACAACGTTCACGCTCTGTGGTCAAGCTGCTGCAGTTTCTTTTACAAAAAGGTGGAGAAAAACACACAGCTGCAAACTTACTCAGGGTGTTAATGGAAGAGTTTAATAATAATAATAATAATAATGCATTTATTTTATATAGCGCTTTTCCGAGTGCTCAAAGACGCTTTACATTACAGTATTGGTTGGCTGCATTGCATATTGTATGTTCTGGGTGGGATGACAGATTAATAAGCAGACATGCTTATTATAACTGTATGCAGCTTTTCATACTTTGCGGTATAAGTGGCTCTCTTATTGACTTTGTCCTATCAATGCGGCTCGCATGTATAAAATAGTGAAGACCACTGGTCTAAGCAATCACGCACCACCTTCCCCAATGCAGATGTTTATTTCTCCCTCCTCAACTTTTCCCCACATCCCACCTCAACACAGCAACTGACCCTCACAATAATCAACAAAGCCACAGCCAAACACTTTCAGACTCTCCCAGCCCTCCCACAAGACACATTCAACACAGAAGAGGACCATCTCACTTGGAACACAACCACAGTCCAACACATATTCAGGAACTGGTGCAACCAACCCCAACTTCATGACATATAACTACACACACACACCCACAGATCGGTAGTGCAAAGTAATCCTAACCAGGAACCCCTAACCTCAACCCAAACCTAACCCTAAACCTAACCGAAGGATAAAAAGACAAATCCCAACACATTCAGACTGAACAACCCGGCTCTCAGTGCCCTACCTGTGCTGCTCTGGATGGTCCTGACGGTGGTGGCGGATGTGCGTGGCGGGGAGGAGGGCAGCAGGAGCAGCGGCCTCCCCCCCTCTCCTTCCTCGTCCCCTGAACAGCCCTGATCGATCGCCCGGACATAACTGTGGCTCCGCATCCGGAAGTATCCCGGCATAGGCAGGGTGTCCATGGTCTCCATGGTGTCCATGGTGTCCATGGTGTCCATGCGGTTCATGGTGTCCATGCGATTCATGGTGTCCATGCGATTCATGGTGTCCATGCGGTTCATGGCAGCCTCCAATGCCTGGGCCTGCATCTCACTGTAGACCTGCTCACACACCTGCTCGATCTGCCCATTCACCTCCACCTCACTCAGCTGGAGGAGGGGGAGGGAGGACATCAGAGAGAGAAAAGGGGAGAAACATAGAGAACAATAAAGAGGACGGAAGTTGGTGAAACGACTGGTGTTATTTATTATCGATTAAGAGGCTGCCTATTGTTTGTCAAAGTTTGAGCTTGAAGAGATACGTTGGGCATTCAGTTTGAAAATACTTTAAGGAGGGCATGCTTGCTGGCATCTGCTTGATTCCTTGGTTTGAGGGTTATTGGTTTGTTCACTAGGGGTTTGAAGAACCACATTTGGCATTTTATTAGAGGAGGGAGGGGCTTGCTGTTTCCATCCAGCTCTGGGCTGTAGCTAATCAGATGAATAAAGAGAACTGGATACAGTGTCAGAGGCGGGCCCTCGTCCATTCCTATGAGAGCTGCTCAGTGCCGCTTGAAGGCAAAATGGAAGTTGTAGTACCGCAGTTTGGCCACTACATACATTTGCTCAACCGAGTGGCGTAGTTCCTGGGGGCTCGGCTAGGAAGAGGGGAAAGGATTGCTACAGGGGGCTGGACCGTAACCGCCATTGTTGGTGGAGCTTTCAGTTGTTGACACCACATGGCACCACTTGAGTTTCAGTCTGCATTATTTAAGGGTGGAGCCGGGAACAGTGGATGTGGTGCCACTCGGAGCTCCTGTTGCCAGATAAGCTTTCTCTGAAGGAGAATAAGTACCTCTAAAGAAGCTTCTCCCACTTGAGAATAATCTTGTAGGCGTATCTCTTTCTAGCACATCCATTTACTGAAGAGGTGGGAATTGAATCTGCTCCAAGTGGTAGTTCTAACCCCTGCTTCATCTCATACACTGACGACTCACACATGTTTGGTTATCCTTATTAAATATGTTAAATAATAATAAATAAAGCTGCATCCTAAACCAATGGTCAAGAGTCGCAGACACAAATACACAAACTTATACATAGAATATTTAGAGTTTGGATAGTTGATGGTTAAAAAAACACATGATGAATACTAAGATGCTGTACTGTTTACTGTGTATATGATGATGTTGTGTGACGACAGAGAGGAAGATTCTCTAAACAGAGATTAGAGTTTTGGTTTCTGAACAGACTTGCACTTATCGTTACGACAGTAACGTTACTGTAAGTGATTTACTGTCAAACTTGATTAAACTGTTTTCGTATATATTAATGAGGATACCACTGCTGTGCCATCTGCATTTAGAATAACACACAGTCCATATCTTGAATTTCAGATCTCATTTCGGGGCAAACATGTTCCTTTGGTTTCAAGAAATTACGAAACCAGATACAAACGCAAAAAATAAATAAAACCGATGCTGAGAAAAACTGCATGGACACAGAATAATAGAGTGTTCCACAACCAATAGACCTAAAACTATTGTGTGAAATCTATTATTTTTCAATCTGATGTAAACAAGCAACATTCTTGCTTTCTTTCTCTGTCTTTACCACATCACCGAATAACCAGCAGGGATTCTATTTGTAATTTTAAAGCCCTGTATCACTGAGCTCAATGATTGGAATCCCATTGACTCACATTGACTTGAACTGAAAACAAATTCAATTCTCAACTGCAACACAGAGCATATGGCGCTAAGGTATTTAACTGGGGTTTTATGGTTGGATCCATGCAGAGGAGGATATTGAAAATGTTAATAGATGCAATTCAGTGTGGTTAATGGTAATTAGGGAAAGGTTCAGGATAGAGCAAGTGGAGGTTCAAGGTGAGGTTAGAAGGAGACAAATGAAGGCTTATTGAGCACAGCTTTATTTCATGCACTGAAGAAGACATGCTTTAACAGTAGCCTGACAGGAGGGAGTGAACTAGAGTTAATCATAGGTGCAAATGGCTTTGGTAAAGTAAATGTTGCCAACACCACGTTGTTTTTAATTGCCTCAAAACATGACTGAACAATTAAAATGTTTTGATTATGGGCAACCCTTTAAATGTATGAACATAAGTCTATAACGATCAGTGCTGTTTGCAGCTTCTTCAATTACCATGTGGTCACACATATTCCTCTACATAAGTTATAATAAAGTTGATTTAAGAGAATACAACACATGTGATGCAATGTCACCTCTTCTGTCGTATTTCTGTAGGTTTTCTTATCGTCAACAAACCATAGAAAGACCCCTACCAACATCTCTCAATACTTCTGATTTCACTTCCTGTCTGCTCTCGGCTATGAAGACATTTATCTTTAAGGATTAATGGTCAAACATTTATAGGTTTATTCAATAAAAAGTCTCAGTAACTTTCTAGAAGCAGTGGGTTACTGCAGTTTTAAAAAACGTTTCTCTATCAAAATGAAAGACAGCAATTGAAGGGGATTATCCACATCAATCCACGTGTGTTGCTCTACTGTGTAAAAAATAATAATATATATCTGGCTTAATACAAACACACTTCTTGTTAGTCAGATAACTAGGATATATTTTGTGTTGGTTTGTGTCTGCACGATATTTTGTTGTGTCTCGTCAAATGTGTTAGTTATGTTTATGTATTATGTCTGTCACTTCATGTTTTTTCACGTCTGGTCATGTCTGTTTATTTAGATCATTTATCTCTAGTCAGTCTCTGTGTTTATTGTCATGTCTCGTTTTCCATTTCCTGTTTTGTTTTGTATTTACCTCTTGTCTTTCATTTCAGGCCCTGTTTCTTCCTCCCCTTGTGTGTTTTTCCCGCCATCATCAGCGTCTGCCCCGCCCCTGATTGTTTCCACCTGTTCCCACTCACCTCATGTTTAAATAGTCCTGTCTCTCCCCTGTCCTGTGTCAGTTCGTCTTGTTTGTTTCCCCGAATGGTCGTGCCATGCCTCAGGTCTGGAAGGATCGCTTTCACTCATGTCAGGTTTTGTTTTGTTGTTAATTTTGTAGGCTTAAGTTTTTCTTAAGTCCTCTTTTTGTTATGCCTAGTTTTTTCCTCCTTGTGAGCGCCTTTTGTTATTTCCAGTACCTACTCTGTTAAGAGGGATTACCTGAACTGTGAAAATAAATATACCATTTTTTTATATTCAAGACTTTGTCTCTGGGTCGTGCATTTGGGTTCATCAGTTTGTATCGAGGTCGTGACATATTTGTTGACAAAAAGAAAATGTATAAAATATCACCAGTCATAGCCATTAAGATGATACTTGTAATGTGATGGATGGATTTGTGGACTTGGACACATGACTCTCACCCTCCAGAACACACAGGCTCAGACAGTATCTAAACCATTATCAAAAAATGAAGAATTCACTGTTTTTCTATCCGAACGGTGCCCTAATATTTATTATAGGCCTAAGCAGTGGTAAAGTGAAAGGAGAGTGTACTGTGGACAAAGACAGCTACTTCAAGTTTTAAAAATGAGTTTTTAATAGACTATACTAATAGTCACAATGCAATTACATTTGGAAGGACTTGTGTTGGCCAATCAAATATATCCACATAAATAAAGCATTGTTTTTTTTTAATTGTCTACTTAAAGTCGGCTTACATGACTCTATGGTAGTTTTTAGGTTGTGCCCATCCATGCCAGCATGAATGATCAATAACCAGATTTAGAGCCAACAAACTAAATAGTACTTTTATTCATTTTGGTGTGTTTAATGGAAGATAAAACCTTTCAATAAAATATTCCACATCCCAGAATGCTCCAGACGCCTGCTATATAATAATTCACCATTAATGCTTTTAATGAATAGGTACCTGCTGCCACCAACATGATGGAAAACACATTGTTATACAAATTATGATGAACAATAAATAATAGAAATTGTCCAACAAAGCTTCAGTAAAAGTGTCTCAGAAAGGACACTTTGGGGAAGATGTGTTAACAATAAATATTGAATATTTGAATTAAGTCTTGGAAAACAGTGAACCCGTCCTTTAAAGATGGTGAAAGACAGAAATAGGCGGCATGACCACATCCCAGATGAATAAATCAGATCTGAAAAGTTATGGCATAAAATGGAAGTCAATGATTTATTTTAAGTGGTAAACACTACTCCCCACATACTCCATCACTTCCATCCAAGCCTGATTGTGATGTGTATGGCAGAATGACTGGGTGGGGAATACTGTAAATGCAAAGGCATCAGTGTTGGCAACCAACCTGACTGATGGTGCTCATGGCCCTCATGTAGCTTTCATTGCGTGAGCGGTATTGGGGTGAGGACAGCAGCGATTTGGGGTCGAGGAGGGTTTTGGGGTCCAGGGTATCCAGGCTTCTATTGATTGAAACCTCACTCACCGCACGAAGGTAACTGTGGCTCCTGATCTGCAGTTTGGGGGAGTGCTCCGTCGAAATCCTGACAGAGGGAAGACAGGGACTTAGAGTTAGACACATAGACACATTTATACATAACAATACTCCATTTCAGTCAGAGAAGTGGTCCCCATCAATGTTACTTAGAAACCACTATATTCAACCAGGGCTCATTAGGTTTCAGCTACTGAATTCATTCATCGACCACACTAATATAACGTTTCATCTTAGAATTGTTGTTTGCGTGCCTGTGTCCATAGCGCCTTTTTTTGAGCGCCAGCATCTTTTTTCTGTTGTTTTCAATGAGAGAGCGCATGCCATCTATTAGCTGCGTATTTGTGTAATTTCTCTGAGTGAACCACCGTTTTCATCTTAACTCTCCAAGTGCTTGAAGTTGAAAATATTAAAACATTTGAGAAAAGTGCTGTTGATGTCACTTTAGGAGAAGTTTGTTTTTGACCGTGTTTTTCATAACAAAGACTTAAAGACCACAAACAGATAATAAAATCCAAGGGGGCGAATCTAGTCTGTCATACAACAGCAGTGATACATTGTTAAGATATCAGAGAAACAATAAAAGAAAGAAACACTATGTATAGCATATGACTCATCACTTCCTCTTGTTTCCCACCCCTGATGATCACAGTTTATATTCCCATATGCAATATATGACCTCAGAGCCACTCAGTTGGTAGAGCCACACTTAAATACTGCAAGTTAGAAAGTATGTGACCTATGAAAGTTTCAAAATGAAACATAAAGTCTTTGCTGAACCTAACAGACATTATGTCATTATGTTCTTCCTGAATAGTTATGACTATCTCCTTGAGTGTCTTAAAGGGAAGCTGTTTACCATTTATGACTAATGTAAGTGATTTTCTAAATGAACCCAGGTCATTGAAAAAGCAAACTAATATACATATATATATATATAAGGTGTGGGATTTAATCATTGATTGTTTGTATCCAACTTATAATGAATAGCAATTTTGCATATTTAGAAACGCTCCCACACACTCTTCAATAATTAGGACTCTGGATTCAGCTGTTCAAGCACATTCTGCACACTTTGACCATAACATTATGGTATGTTCTCTTGAAGAACAATATCAACAATCAAAAAGATAATGATATGTTACAACATTCTATTATGTGCAGTGGAGAGAGATGGGAGGTTCTCCTAAAGATAAAGGTTGTTTTGGATACGCATGAAATATTTTTATAGAATTTACAGTCAAAATGTGAATTCATGCAACTTCTCAACAACTCTTAAAATATAATAGAGAATTGACTTTTCTTTAAAAACAAAAACTTCTATTTAAAGATGGTGTACAGCGATTGTTGGTATCTAGTAAAAGGCACGATGTACGGTGGCCAACAGATGCGAACGCGTCCAATGATGCCAGTATAAAAACTAAAATGTGTCAAAACACATTCAAATGAAGAAACATCTTCTCCAACTTGATAATACATGCACTGCGTTTACTGAAACCACTGCATAAATAAAACGCTGCAAATACAAACACTGCAAGGAGCTCAAAACACAACAGACACGGGGACACTGAAAAGTGACGCACACAGCTGGGACTGGAGCGCTTTGTGACGTTCGGGGATTGTAAAGATGGCCAACTCTCACTGATTAATAATGGGATCGCATGAGTCCTTCTGATAAATCTAAGTTAGCTAGGTAAGCTAGCCCCAAATGTCAACAAGCACTCCGGTCCCAGCTGTGTGCGTCACTTTTCAGTATCCCCTGGTTTCCGTTGTGTTCTGAGCTTCTTGCTCAAGTCCTCAAGTTGGTGAATTTTTCTAGATGCTGCGCATATGTTTTCAAGTTCATGAAGATGTTTCTTAATTAGCATGTGTTTTGGCACCTTAAGTATTTTCTATATTGACATTGCTTTTTAACGGTTTTTCCGAAAATGATCTGAAGCACAATGAAGTAAACATTTTTTTATTTAAGATGGCAAATTCCAAATAATTGAGCTGAAGGTGCAAGGAAGCAAAGAACCAAAGTATTTTAAACACATAAATAACTCTGGTCATAGAGAAGGAGGACTGTTTCCGCCCAGGTTTAGTTGTATGTGTGTTGATATAAGAAAACCCATGCATATATGCATTGGTTTATTGATTTTTATTTTAACTCCATGAATGTTGAATATACACCCTTTCAAGTGTTAACTATTAACACTATTATAGAGTTCACATTAAAATTAACTCTAAACTGGTAGTTGTATTTAACTGTACTTGGGAGTAGTTTTTGACTCCCACAAGTGTTCAGGTTTAACTCCTGAAAAGGGTTAAAGATTAACTCCAAGAAAAGAGTAACTTTAACTCTGCCGTTGAGTTTATTCGATGGTCTCACATGTACACTCAAATGTAGTTGATTTTAACTCTGAGGGAGTTTATTCAAAAGGCAAGAATTTGCTGTGTAGAGAGGGAGTGTGTGTGTGTGTGTGTGTGTGTGTGTGTGTGTATGTGTGTGTATGTGTGTGTGTGTGTGTGTGTATGTGTATGTGTATGTGTGTGTGTGTGTGTGTGTGGTGTGTGTGTGTGACAGAGTGAGAGGAGACGACAGAAGAAGCCGAGCGGCCGTCCCTTGACTGCTCTCTGTAATTACTCTCACTATTTAGAGAGCTGTGAAAGCTTAATTAAGCAAAGGTGATATTCTGCTTCCTGCTGTAGATCACACTGCAGATTACTCCTCTCTCTGGGGATGACTTACCCTCTCTCTCACACACACACACACACACACACACACACACATTTTAGCAGCTATTTATATATATCTATATATATATATATATATATATATAAATAGTATGTATACTGTATAGGCTTTTAATTCACCAAAGGCCACATAGAATTAGAATCCTAATTTTTTACTTCACAATAACCATCCAAATAAAACGGTTAACGTAAAGTTTTTTAACCATTACGTGTAAACAATATCTTCTCCATATTTGTAATCTTTCAATCATTTATCGAATGCTTCCTTATATACAGTGTATCGGTTAAAAGTAAACCGATACAGTAAATGTTTTTCTCTTTTTGGTCCACATAGCAAACTCTAGTGGTAATATTGACACACAAATAAAATGAAATGCAAATCAGGCTTTCTGTCCAGGCCAAAGTTGTTTTTACTACGGGATGAGGATAACTCCATGTAGCCTTCCTTACTGACTTTTGGTGATACTGTTTACAGGTGGGCCTCTCCTGAAGCTGCTCCTCTGTTAAACCTGACCTCCTGACATTAACATTAGATCATTTCAGGTATATTTCCTACCGACTAAAGACAGAGGTTTTTAATTTAACAATCGTAATCTGGCACAAATTGCCTTCTATCAGTACCAAAGCGGACAACACACTGACAAACCTGTCCTATACGGCCGCGGAGCCTTCTGCATCTGCAAGCTTTCACTTTAGAGAACTATCTCTTTAGATGATTTTAAACTAAAAGTCGGTGATCACTATTAGCTGCAGTTGCTGCAACTATCCAACAAACGTAGTATAAATAATATAATATAAAATATGTAAATCTGTCTAGGCTGGCACTTTAGAGGTTTATGTCTTAATGTGACTACAAATTAAGGCCCCGTCCACACGGAGACAATTTCAGTTGTTGTTCTTTATCATATAGATGGTTCGTCCACACGATGCCAAAACGGAGCAGCGGCTTCGGAGCCCGAAACCGATACACTTTGAAAACGGCTCCCAAAGTGGGTAAGTCTGGAGAGGAAACGCTTGCGGCTCTGTGTGTACGCCCTATACGATCATTTCCTGAATAGATGACGCCGTAGCCCCGCCTCTCCCCACCTCTCCTGCTCACCCCCGCGTCATTGCTGATGCGTTTCGCCAACAACAACAACAATGGCGGATCACAGGGTTGCGTTCCTGCTCCAGACGCTACTGACCATGATACAGATGTTAGTGCAAAATCTACAGCTCCTCTACCACAACCATCAGCAACATATGGACATGGAGAACTACATGAACTACATGTTGCTAAATCCACCGCGGAGAATAACCAGAAGGGCAACCAGGCAACCATGGCAACCATGCTCGGGGGGTCTTATTCGCTGCTTTTGGTGTATTTTGTGGCGGAAGTACAGCGCCACTTACAGGCCCGGCATATGTACTACAGCGTCTCCAGCGGTTTCGAGCGGTTTCGAGCGGTTTCGAGCGGTTTCGTGTGGACGGACACGTTTCTTGAGCCGATTCCGTGTGGAAGGAAGACTTTTTTGAAATCGACTTCGGTTCGAAATCGGTTTTGTCTCCGTTTCATCTCCGTGTGGACGGGGCCTAAAAGCACAAGTAACCAGGTGGCTAAATTATGCATAAGTTAGTAGAATGCATATTAAAACACACAATTCATTAGACTGAGATTTAATTTGAAGAATTCTCTAATGCAGAAAACACAGGATTTCTCTCTAAATGAAATGTCCATCCGATAGGGAAATAAGTAATCATCATTAATCTAAATGTTTATGCTGGATCATTTCAGTCATAAAACAATTATTTTTATTTCGAACAAATGGTCCTTTTAAATGATTTTTTAGCATAGATTCAAAGATTAATCTAATTTAATGATCTAATATATAGGGAAATACTGAAAGAACTATACGTTAATTGTGAAAAACAATTCTGCAAATAGAGTAACCTGAAAGCAATATTTCACATACAGAGTACACTGCTGTGGAAATAATAATGTATATGTATAATGAGCAGCAAGTTCACCTCTGGTTCTCACTGAAATGAGTTCATGTTCACCACACAACGAGGCCATCTGTTTCTTAATGAGAGAATCAGACTACAGTTAGGGCACTTCCTGCTGCAGGCTGCGTGTGATTGGTCCATTTCATTCATGAACTCATAGCCGATGTTTTCCAGACCAATTCTATCAAATGCTGCTTCTCAAACAATGTATACATTTTTTTACGAAATTCAATCAGCAGTATAATATGAACCCTACTAATCTTTGCAAACTCTTTACAAAAAACGGTCTGTGTGGATTTTCACTCTGTCACTTTGATTACAGACATCTACAAACCTCTGTGATTATCATGAAGACACAGTAGAGACTTTTCCTGATAAGGCTATATGATATAATGATGTTAAGTGACCTTCAGTTGGCTAAATTGAAACAAAAATGCAGGTAGAAAATGTGCTAATGGTTTGTCCTTTTCAAATATAGTCTTTATATTTGCAAAAACAAATTTCACTAAAACGACTATATAATAGACCAGTCCTACCATTCAAACATGCATGGATAGCATACCATGTTCATACAAGTTTACATTGTTTCAATCATTCAACCTAATTTAAACTTGGGATGAGGGTAAGAATAGTCTGACAAAGAGGTCTGAGAGTGATGTTAAATATTTCTGCACAATGCTACTTTTTAACAAAACTGCCCACCTATTCCACATTTAAACTCTAATATAGGTGCAATGAGTCTTAGAAATAATGATCACGCCACCAACTGCAGATTAAAACTTAAGTAACGAGCCTGTCTTGAAAATGTAAGAAGTAGAAAGTGCAGGTATTTGTATTAAAAATGTAAGGAGTAAAGTACAATGTTGATACCAGAAAAATCTACTTCAGCACAGTAACAAAGTATTTGTAATTCACTGCTTCCAACCTCTGGTTCTGACATGCAGTTTATGTTGAGCATCTGTCTTCTGCATTTGGTTCCACCTTTTTACAACCTAGATCCTCTTTCAGTGTTGAACAATTACACACCAAAGCAAATGTATTGTATGTGTAAACCTGCTTGGTATTAAACCTGATGCTGACAATGTAAGGGGAAAAGGACACAGAGTGAAACCTTACTTGAGAGTGGTCATCTCGGTGAGGGAGGGCTGTGTGGCCTTCAGGTAGCTGGCCCGGCGGGCCTGCACCTTGGGGAGGGGCTTGGTGAGACTCTCCTCAGAGTCTCCGCTGTCGTCCTCCGCCATGGCTTTGACGTAGCTGCCGCTCCTCATCCTCCGACACGGGATGTCGTCCTCCTTCCCCAGCGGAGAGAAGCCGCTCCACTCGTCCTGAGGGACCTGCGGCCCGGGTGCAAAGGTCAGAGAAACACAGTCAGAGTCCACTCCATTGCTGTCGGAGTCCCAGCCACCAAACTGGCTAACTAAACTGTCCTGATGGTACATGGAAGCTACAGAAACAGAGCTAACATGCTGTACAACAACACACACGATACACAGCTAGCATCCACAGACTGGAGTAAACTGATGGCTGGCATTTCTTTGAATCCACCACTCTTTCACACTCATGCATCCGTGCACAGCGTTCACACCGATGTGGTGCAGGCTGTCGGCTCATTAGCACGAACAGTTTGTGAATGTGCTCGAGTCAGGAGGAAATTTCTCTCTGGCTAATTCATACATCTGCTATTCAGGAGCTCAGAACACAGAACTGTGTCAATACAAGAGCACAGGATGTGTGTGAGCATTCATGTGTGTGTGTGTTTATGGTATGTCTGCACTGATCTGACCCCAGGGCCCCTTTGGTAATTGAGAAAGAAAGTAGTGGTAACATACTGACTGGTTTGACTGACAATATTGCACAAAGATAAATAAATGAACTGAACAAAATCCTATCTAAAAAAGAACATACAGATATGTGGTGCATGAATGAGTCCTAATACACAGAAATGAGTTAGCATGTTAAAACTTCTGGTTCCATAGTCTCGCAGTCAACATCTTATTGAATTTGTTTTGGTAAGATGACTGAAATAAGGTCTGGGGTTATTGACATAGAATATGTCAGTAAATACTCCAGTGGTGGTTTACACCCCAACAAAGATTCTATGTATCATAATAACAGCGGTTGCTACATGAGACGTACATTAGCGGCCTTTAGCTTAGCGGTGGTGATGCGCAGCCATGTGACCGTCATGTTGTTCTTTATAGCCTAACATTAGCTTTTTCTTTAAGCTTCAAAATTCAAAAAACTGGTGTTAATATGTGGATATTATCCTGCTAAATAAAACGTTTAAGTATCATGACAAAGACCTTCTGCAAATTGCTTTCTGTGGAGGGAACACTCGTGATGCTAACTTCAGGGACAGCCTCCCACAATACAACATCACTGCACCACTCTATAACATTCACATTTTAAAGAACAAAAAATGGAAGCAAATAGATGTAATAGTTTGTTAAAGGTCCCATGTCATGGCCATTTCTACTGATCATAACTCCATTGTTGAGGTCTACTAGAATAGATTTATATTGTGCAATTTTCCAAACTCACATTGTTGTCTCATACAGCATCTCTGTATAGTATGTGTATTCACTCTCTTTCCTACACGGCTTGTTGGAGCTCCTTTGGTTTTATCTCAGATTTGTGCCTCTACCCAAATTCAATGGAGGTGAATTACATGTAGTTTGTGCTACTGAATGCATCAAGTTGCACCTACTAAAATTCAACAAAACCCCTTCATCACTACAGTCACAACACTGTCTGACAATCTGAGGTAATAAAGTGTTTACAGATATATGTAGACATTTAAGAACATTTAAATCTTGTTTTCAAAAATCAAATACTTCTAAAACTACTATGGAAACATGCTCTTGGGCTTTATTGAGAAATATAGAATACACATAGACTGTGCATATGTTATCTATTCATAAACATTTCCTTTTCTATATTTATATTGCCAATCGATAAAAAACACCAATCAATCAAAGAACAACACTACAGTGTTGTCACTAATTACACAGTCATTACAGCATGTATTTCTCTCTATAAAAAGAGATGGGAGGCATTGGTGCAAATGGCTTGTACATTATTATAATAACTCTTCTTTTTTCAGAGTTGACAGACATAAATGAAATGTCCTTTTGAAATCTGAGAAAAAATACTTTACAAATGTATCAGTCCCTACAATACCATATAAAAAGTAATACATATTTCACATAAAAGCAATTCAATCTTATGAGGCAATAAACTAGATTATAATCCCTTGAATATTCTAGTAATATTATAAAGGGAATACATTAAGTCCAAAGTGATCTTGAACACTGGATCATCAATTATTAAGAATTACTTTATTAGATTGTCTTCATTTTCTGCTTTCCTACATTATGGATGATAATATTGGCGAATACATCTACATTTTCAGCTTCACACAGGTCTGATCTACCATGGTCCTCCCTGACAGTGAACGTGTTGACTCCCAGAAGGGGAGCACAGGTGGAGCTAATAACAGTAATGAGAGTCCCTCCATTCAGCCGGGTTACTGACCTGACGGAGGGCAGCAGGAGCCTGAAAGAGGCTCACCTGTACAGCCAGTAATCACAATATATGTTACAGCACATGCCTTACAAACACTTCAGACCAAATACTTCTGATTTAGTCAATATCTTCAGTATATCAGTTATGGTCTCAACCGATTGTGTTTATTGCTACAACGTTCATTTGCCTTAACTTAAATATGCAATGTCCCCCTCTAGCCCTCTCCAAAATACACTGAAAAAACTAAAACATTGACTTTAATTAAATGCATTATGTCAACAGATTTCACATAACTGTATCAGGTTAGACACAAAATATCAGGTTCAACTTAATAGTATTGCTTTCAACTAACCTAATACAGTTATGTGACATTTGTTGAAATACTACATTTAACTAAGTCAATGTTTCAGTTTTTCCAGTGTCTGTGATGTTGGGATATACATAAGGCAACGACATGTTCACAGTTCTAAGTAAACTGCATCTGTCTTAAAGAGGTGGAATGTAACTAAGTACATTTATTTAAGTATAATGTTTGAGACTTGAGTATTCACATTTTCTGCTATTTTATACTTCTACTCCACTACATTTATTTGACACTTGTAGTTTCTTTTTACATAAATACACTCCATATTGACAAAATACTACATAAAAAAACTCTTGAATGTATTTTCTAATCATAAAACCTTTTATTTTATATTCTATAATGATACAACACTTTTACAATAGGAATTCTGCACAATGACTTATTTTACTTTTTACACTGAGTACATTTGACTGATACTACTTTGGTACTTTTACTTGAGTAACATTTTGAACTCACGACTTTGAGCTGTAATGGAGTATTTTTAGGCTGTAATATTAGTATTTTTCGCTTTAGTCGATAGATGGATAAGTACTTTATTAATCCCAAATTGGGAAATGATTTAGTGAGATAAAGTAAGTAGGGGATCTGAGTTATTCTTCCACCACTGATGCCTTGTTTGAACGAATGCTTCATGCAAAGAAATCATCATTTGTATATTAATAACTCACCCCGTTTTTGTTTAAACTATTTAAGAAAACCCTTTTTCCATGTACATAGAAGTAAACACAGGAAACAAAGCCTGAATAGATGTTTAGAGAAAATAGTGCAGCTTTTAACAACAATACAACTGTATCGAACTGCAGCTCAGAAAACTGCAGTGTAGTCCAATTCTCAGTACTTCACAAACACATAATCCCTTACTCCCCTAAACACTTCTTAGCACCGTGTCAAAGACCTTATGACATTTCTTAGAATTTTGTCTTGAGCCCATAACATCTTTCATGGAGGTCAAGGAGAAGTGCTTGGAGAAAAGAGATAGGTTTGGATATAATAGTATTTTTCTGTCAGGAAGGTTAAATGACCCTGAGTGTCAGCTATGATAACAGCTGTTAGAACTCTCTAAATCATAGGTATGCAGCCTCAATGCCTCCTTCTTCTTAGGATACACTGGACTATCCTTTACAAAAGGAAAGGAGAACTTGATGTCCCACAACATTTACAGGGACGCACCAATCTGAAAACAGCCTCTTTCTATAACTCCATGATTTTTTCTTTCTGAGATTAACGAAAAGTGTAAAAAACATAGGACCTGATTTTTCACAGAAGCGTACTGTACATGAGCGTCAGTGAAGTGATGTCTTTCATCTTAACTCTTCTGCATCTCAAATGCTGCCGAATTGAAACTCTACCGATAATAACAGCAGGTAAAGCTGTGACAAAAATGCAGAGGTGGGAGAAGTACTCAGATCTTGTACTTGAGTAAAAGTAGAAGTACTCAGATTTTGTACTTGAGTAAAAGTAGAAGTACCAGAGTGTAGGACTTTGTTACAGTCAAAGTCCTGCAATCAAAATGTACCTCAAGTAAAAGTAGAAAAACATTAGCATCAAAATATAGTTAAAGTACCGACAGTAAAAGTATTCATTGTGCAGATTGGTCCGTGTCAAAATAATATATATGATATGTTTTATAATGATTGATCATTAAAGTGTTCTCAAAGCTGGTAAAGGTGCAGCTAGTTTGAAAGACTTTGTATACTGCAGGGTAGCTTGTGAATTTACTCCAGGTGGAACTAAAGTCTGATTTAAGACTTGATTATATTTCACATCATTCATCCAGATCTGTAAAGTAACTAAAGGTATTAAATAAATGTAGTGGAGTAAAAGTACACCATTTACCTCTGAACTGTAGTGGAGTAGAAGTAAGAAGTAGTAAAACAATTTAAATACTCAAGTAAAGTACATGTCCCTCAAAATTGTACTTAGGTACAGTACTTGAGTAAATGTACTTTGCACCACAGCAACATGATGCTTGTATCTAGTTCTAACATACATCCCAACACAGCTCATTATTTTTAATTAGCCACACCTTTTAGCGTGTTTGTGCTAGCTGTGGTGAATCCAGCACCTTCAGCGGCTCCAGACCAGAGGCCAGAGTGAGGATCTGACAGACTACAACAGACAGCAGGAGAATTGCACCGCTATTGTGACTAATTATATATAAATCACTGAGGAAAAGAGGCTGAACTGATCTGCCGGGCTCAATGTCTTTCTCCCTCTGCATGTGTGTGTGTGTGACGTCAAAGAGACACAAATGAGCAGTTTGGCTATAAAAAGAGAATGCGGGGAAAGGACCAGCTGCAGGAGCATCAGCAGCTCTCACCCACGCACAGCCTCACTTCACTGCAGCGCCACTCTCTCCTGCTGTAATGAGCGAGGAACATCGGAACACAGCGGAACACAGCGGAACACAGCGGAACACAGCGGAACACAGCGGAACACTGTGGAACACTGCGGAACAGCCTCACTCTGTCATTAGTGCACATGGTATTGTGGGAGATTTGGTGCATTTCTGAGACATCTGTGTGTCCGTGTTCTGAGAAATATGTGCATGTCACAGTCAGTGACAGTGTGTTAGACTGAAAAAACTGAACCGTTGACTTTAATTCAGTGTATTATGTCAACAATTTCTCATCACTGTATTTTAGGTTAGTTGAAAGCAATATTTAGCAATAGTTGAACCTAATATTTTCAATTCAAAGTTAATATTATTCCTTTCAACTAAACTAATAGATTTATGTGAAATCTGTTCATATCAATTACAGTCAATGTTTCTGTTTTTGCAGTACAACCAGGCTTGGGGGGTATCTGATACAAAAAAGGTAACTGTATTCCCCTACAGTTACATTTTAAAATAAAGATCAATATATTATAGGGAGAATTGCCGCCTGAATTTTCTTATTGGTTATTATTTAATTTAAATATCATTTTACAAATGCAGTTGTTGATCACCTGATTTATTATACAAAAATCTTACGTTTCATTTAAATTAGTCTATTAACCAGAAACACTTATAAACTACTGTTTTGTAGTTTAAGATGATACATTTTGTATCCTAATTATCTTGGTCTCTGTAACATTGCTCTGTTTTCTTACATAATACACCTAAGTAAAAAAACATCTTACTGATATTTCCTTTCTCTTGTATTTATTTGCATTGCATTTAACACTATTGGTGTCCACAGCACTCAGTATATATATGGTACAGGCTGTGGATTGTTTCCTTGGCAACACCTGTCTGTTTGGATGGCTTAAGGCAGCAGCATCAGAATAACAGGTATTGGAACAGAGAGGCTGAAGATAATAATTTGCAGATTCAACATATAGAGCCGGGGGGATGGGGACAGCTTTAATGTGTTCAGACACCACTGAAGCTGTGTTTGGTCTGCCGCAATCAAAGAGGACTATATTGTTTGAAAGGGAAATGTCGGTCATCCTCAGCTGTTACTTTAATGCTTAGTGTTAGAATTTGTATTTATTTGAGTGTGTGTTTTGAGACTTGTCTTTGATTTGTTCTGTTTAATCCTGAAAGCCTCTCTCTCTCAGAAAGTGCCTCTGCTGTTTACTGAGATCTAATTCACTAGCTGTCTAATCTGCACTTCAAACAATCCTTCTGTGTTGTATTTGAACTCATCTCAATGGTTTTGTCTCTACAACAGAAAAGGACTGCTCATGTGTAACTCTTGGCCTTCTGTCCTCTCTGTGTCCACTTTGGAGGACATCAGGGCCTTTAGGGAGGAGGTGTGTCACTTTGACTTTTCTCATCTGTACACGACCAGAAGGCAATGTTTCTTTTTTACAACCATGATCTCCATCTTTCCCTAACCTTAACTGCATAGTTTTTATTGCCTAACCTTAACCAAATCTTAAAGTAAAACTATTGATATGTGTTGATCACAAACTACTGAACTAACATTTGCTTTTTTGTGTGTCCAAGTAGTCCTGCTACTTCTGTTAGGTGGCAATACTTCTTTTATGTGGTCGGTGAACAAAGCACTATGCTAATAGTTTTTTAATAATCGTTTTTTCCCCACTATTTAATTAAAGTACCACTATACCATAAATGCAGCTTTAAAAGACAACACTATAAAAAGAATCCACCGTTATTTTGTCTTGGGTTGAACAATCTTTCTAACGCAAATGATCCTATTGATAGTTGGCGAGTTGCTAGTAAGCTAGCTAGCTAACAGCAGCACTTCCTGTGCGGGAACACCAGCAGATTTAAAGGTCCCATGTCATGCTTTTCCGGTTCTTACCCGTCCCCTTGTGTGTTATGTAGCTTTTTCTGCATGTAAACAGTCTGCAAAGTCACAATCCCTCAAAGTACACCCTGTAGCGAGTACAACTCTAACACAGAAAAGACCTGTCTATGCTGCCCCAGAACGCCTCGTTGGAGATTTTTATTTTTCCATTTTTCTTCCAGGGCCTATTGACGTCACTAAGTCCAAATGGACCAATTGGCTCACAGCTATAGAACAATAGGCACACCCTCTGCCAGGGTGGACTCCCGAGCAGCTCAGGAGTCCGTCCCGCGAGGACCCGCGAGGCCCCCGGAGCGGACAGTGTGAGGTGGATTACCCGCTGTGTATCCCTGGATATGTCCAAAGTGCCATGCCAGCGGACACCGCGGTGCTCAGGCTGAGCTCCACAGTCCCGCCAACACGGCACCCAGACCCCACGCAGCTGTTTGTCATTACTAGTGTCATTTTCTGGTTGCTAACAAACGCCATTGTAACACATAAACACTGATGTTCAGCTGTAACGGTGGTTGACTAATCAGAATAGAGTGGGCGAGCTGACCAATCAGAGCACAGTGGGCTCACAGGGAGGGGGGGCAGGAGCTCCAACAAGGCGTGTAGGACAGAGAGTGAATACACATACTATACAGAGATGCTGTATGAGAAACCAATGTGAGTTTGGAACATTGAACAATGTAAATCTATTCTAGTAGACCTCAACAATGGAGTTATGATCAGTAGAAATGGCCAAGACACGGGACCTTTAAGACAACACTACACAGTTGAAATGAACACACTGAACAATTGTTCACAGTGCACAACATGCAGTGTACAAAGGGAAGTCAAGCGATTACGTATTGGAACGGTAGCACAGATAGATTCAAACTCATTTCACTTGCCTCTTTTTTATATTTCTGTCACTTAACAATATCTGGTCATTTCCTGTTTATAGTGGGCTTTAAGGCGACAATCAGGAAATGCAGATTGGGGACGTTTTCAAATGTACTGACTTGTAATTTAAATATAATGAATTTGATGGGTTATGAACCTTAAAATATTCGATAATAGTTTTTGCATTCATATAATTCAAGTGCCGTAGGTATTACAGTACATTTTGGCAGATTATTTATAAATACATATTCCTGTATTTTATTCAGGAATCACTTCTTAATGAATTGTTTTCATAATATATCTATATCATTATAGAGTTATATATTGCAAATATATAATGTTAATAGATACATAAAGTATTTCTCCTGTTACGTAACCCTTTCAGTACACAGTGACGTGTTATGCCCACTCCAGAACTGATTTAACCCTTGGATGTCAGATGGACGTTCTATAACAACTTGCATCTTGAAAAGCGTTTAACAATACTTAAAAGAATACAGCGGCGCTGCTTTCCATTGTTCATAACATTCAGCTCTTAATTATATTACGTGGGTCTCTAAACACTCTTTTACTGCATGGTGCCATTTTTACAATTATAAATTCAAAACTGAACAACAATGGTGTGCTTTCACTTTCCGTCACTCCTGGCAGTATGTTTTAAATAAATGTCTGGGTTACAGTTATTACATGAGTCATTATGCTGCTTGTTGAGACGAACAGATGAGAGTCTGAGCCACAGCTGATCTCTTTGTCTCTCCCCCGCTAAGATCTACTGGATCCAATCTGATCATCCATCCAATCAGCATTGGTTTCTCGCAAATATTTTTTTTTTTGGATCTTTTAGGATTCAGCAAATACTTTCCGAGTGGTAGAATTTTAAATAATGACCCGGGTTTTTCAAACATTGGCAGATGATTGATCTTTTAGAAAATGTTTTTAAAATATGAGAAGCACAAACTGGTTTAAAGTCTGAAATAATATTATGTAGAAAGGCCAAAACCAAAGATATGCCTCATAATGTGTTCAATGGATAACAACCAATAACTTTAAAAAACACATTTGATGTCCTTTAGGATTCTGATAGGCTGTTATTATGTTGTGTTAAACTTATTGACAGGAAGTTCATTCCTGTAAAAAAAGTGGCAAAACAGGCCTTATAAAAAGTGGGAAGTATGACATGACTAATTATTCAGAACAAGGTCAGACATGGAGGAAAGTATTCAGTATGCATTTTCAGCTAATTGTCACCAAATTAAATGAAAGAAGCTCAGGAACACTGTACAGAGAAATATAATAAATTCCTGCTAGCATAAAGGCCCAGACAGTAGACCACAGTGTACTGTTCTAGTGTTGGAAATGCTGATGTATGTCATACATGTGTGCTGTACGGTAAATAAGAATCTCTAATCATACACACACTTACACACACATTCAAAACACAAGATAATCCCAGACAGTTGAGCACAGGTAACAGAACAACACAAGCAGGTGCTGGGGAGATTATTAACGCTTATAGACAAAACTTACCGTCTCAACGAGTCGTTGAGACGGTTAGTTTTGTTAATCCTCCTTTGACCTCTTAGTATTTCCCAGATATAGAATTTATTAAGGGTGTCCAAAATATATGTAATTTATTTGTATTTATTCTTTTTTTATGTTCTGTACAGTAAAAGTCAATATAGAAATGCAGCTCAATTATTGCTTGTCTTTGATTGTGTTCCTGAAAGACATTGCACTGTAGATTTAAGATATTCTTTTCTTTCTGTCCCAAATTTCAAGGGTTTATTCAACACATCTGATCTGAACGCAGTATTACATCCTATCAAACCCTTTGCTGAATTCATTTGTGAGATGACTTAAAAATAACTCAAGTCACAGATTCTGTTTGCTGTAATAACATTCGGTCTGCAGAGAAGGTAGAAACACCTCTGCTCAGAGGAGCAGCCCAATTCAAGTTTTCACAAGTTAATACTGAACATAAGATATCAAAAGTTGACATATGTACTGGACACACTGAAATAAGTATCTTTAATTTAAACATGGATGCAAGCAATTTTGTTTTGTTCGCATCCACTTTTAATTGCTGAAGTCTGATTGCTCCATGTCGGCACATTGCTGCACTTTGGTGTATTTTGTTGGAAGCCAAGTTCACTCAAATTAAACATAATAAAGGCTTCCTAAATGAAAGTAATAAACTCAACCCAATTCAAATTTAAATGTAGTTCTACTATTGGGTTACATGTTCAAACTCTACTTCCTGTATATAGTTAAACATCTCCCCAACACTTAGCTCAACACAGCACTTCAAAAACATAGCAAGAAACAATCCACAAAGACACAAACAGTGAGGAAAAGATAACTGGCAGAAAGGGAAGCACTACTAAATAAAAAATGAAGTCTACAAACAGGAAGGGATGTCGTTCTTCATGAGGTCATGTCATCACCTAGCATTCAGAGAGTAAGGCTACTGACGCTGCACTTACTTCTCTCTTCAACTCAAAAGGAGGAAAAAGGAGGAAGAGGAGAAGGAAGAGGGAGGCTCTCCAAACCAAGAGGAAGTAAAGGAGGAGGGTGGCAGGGGGTTGGGTGGGGGTGAGTTGGGTGAGTGGAGTAGAGGCAGGAGGGGAGAAGTGGGGGAGAAGAGGGAGGAGGTGGCAGTGGGGTTCTGGGAGTAATAGACTGGTGGTGGGGGGGGGGGTCAATGATCCTAAGGCTGTGGACACACTACAACCTTTTTATATTACTCGACTCAAAATGTATATTGAACTTTTCGTCGATTTAGATCAGTGTAGTGTTTAAATTAGCCCTATTTACGGGGTCAATTATAGGAGTTTGTTATAGAGATTTAGCTTGTTGCGTTATTCCACCGTTCAGCCACACTGCTTGTTGTTTTCACTTGTTTGTTATTTGGTTATTATTAAGTACCATCCGCCAAACTCAAAAGTGTGTGCCGTTATGTCTTTAACGATATTAGTTAGATTGTGTTACTGTTTCTAGCACGATCCCTGTCATTTTGATACATAAATTAGCATAGCATATAACATAGCCTTTATCTAAAGCAGTCACTAGCTCTATATAAAATAATTCTATAAAATAGAATATGTCATCTAGCTAGCCACCATGCTAATTTAGTTAGCTAGAACATTTTAATCAAGCTAGCTAGCAGGTTCAATTTAAAGCAAAATGCTACAACAACAGACACACATCTAGGCTACTATATGTGAAGCTTTCCCCATCTGCTATTGACTTTATGTTGTTCAGTTCTCTGAATGTTATTTTATCTATTAACCGACTGTCTTCACAAGAGTAGGAAATGTGTCGACAATGTAAAAAACTGTAGGGAATGAGAGATTATATCCTGTGATACATTGACTGGGATTAACATAGTGGCAGAGTTGGGTGTAACGCGTTACAAAGTAACGCGTTACTGTAATAATATTACTTTTGTCGGTAACGGAGTAGTGTAACGCGTTACTTTTATAATTCAGTAATCACACTACAGTTACTAACATTGCCCCGACACGCGTTACTTCGTTACTTTTATAAAATCCGTCATAATCACACTGACAGACAAGAGGGGTTTCCGCCGCAGGTTTATATGTACGTAATCTGCGCGATTTGCGCGTCCACATCTCCACGTGCAGTGCTGCATAAACATGGCTGTTTACCATTGGCACCTTGTATGGCTGCCATACAAGGTGCTAAAGTGCTCATCATCTAATCTAAATCTCATGCACACACCGATGGTTATTCCTTCCCATGGGGATTGGAGGAGCAAACTTCCAGTCTTTCGATTTCTGGTTGAGCCACTTTACGTCCTGAGGCACAGTCCATTTTATGTGATTGTGGAATTCAAAATCTTTAGTGTTTTGAATGTTGGTCAAAAATGTGTTGATGTGTTATCTGAAAATTTATAACACAAAACAATTGGTAGATTAACCAATTATCAAAATAGCTGTTCATTATTTTTCATATAACATACTGAGCTCATTTACATTTTGATGAAATGATTTATATATATATATATATATTCACTGAAACATTTTTGAAATCGAACGATCCATCTATTTGTGGTTTGTGATTCCTGGCATAGGGACATAGGTCCCTGTACATCAGGGGTCACCAACCTTTTTTAGGATGAGAACTACTTTTAAAAAATAAAACAAGTCGTGGGCTACTTTTACTCCTCTTTTTTTTGTTTTTCTGCAGTGTATATATTTAGCACATTTTAACATTATTATATGCTGACCTTTAACCTTTGTGTGCTGTTTGGGTCTGTGGGACCCGTTTTCAGTGTTTACTAAAAGAAAATGTTTGCAATTTAATTATTTTAACCTGCTTTATTTTGGGGTGGACCTCACCTCCTCTAGGGGGGTCCGGGGGCATGCACCCCCGGGAAGATGTTTTTTTAAATGTTGAAGTGAAATGCATCAATCTGGTGCACTTTGAGCACAAAATGAATTTATGGATACAGCTCTCAACACTCAGATGAAACATCTTTAGAATATGATCACAACCAATAACAAATCATTTAAACTTGTTTATTCTTATCTTATGTTACCTAGTTAGCATTCTTTCTTTTTATTTATGCATATTTTACTAATCACTCCCCTTTTAAACTGTTTTTTTTACTGTCCTATAGTACACATTGGAATGATTTCTTACTTTATTTTTTACAACACATTAAATAGATAAAGGTGTGCTCTCTCTCTCTCTCTCTCTCTCTCTTCTCTCTCTCTCTCTCTCTCTCTCTCTCTCTCTCTCTCTCTCTCTCTCTCTCTCTCTCTCTCTCTCTCTCTCTCTCTCTCTCTCTCTCTCTCTCTCTCTCTCTCTCTCTCTCTCTCTCTCTCTCTCTCTCTCTCTCTCTCTCTCTCTCTCTCTCTCTCACAGAGGCTGTGTGCTCCTCCGTGGCGATGACGGCTTGCGTTAAAAAATAATAATAAACATATTTGTAAAGTGGGGGGACACAAACGGGATTTCGAAAAGTGGGGGGGGGACATGTCCCCCCTATCCCCAGTGGAAATTACGCCATGCGGTGCCGCTCTACATTGCTTTTCTTCCCAACTGCAACGCTGGTCCCGCAAATCAAGCAAGAACGTGAGTGCGACTAAGTGCCCGCGGGCACTTAGTCGCACTCACGTTCTTGCTTGATTTGCACCGTGTTGGCTACCCCCGCTGTACATGGTACAAATATGTTGTTTGTTTTTTTCTAATTATATCAGAATTGTCTAAAGTTGCATGTTAGTTGATGAACGTGGCTTATTTTACATTATACCTAAAGCCCTTATTTAACCAGTTGTAGTGTGTCCACAGCCTTGATATCCAGTCATGGCTCCAGTCATGTAAATCTCCATTTCTCTTCCAGCCAAACACTAAAGCAATACAGGGATTTTGTTAATGAAGACCCTGTACTTTGACCTAGAGTATCCTACTAAAATGGGATGCAGTCCACTGTTCAGTTGGAAGGGTTGTCATTTAGTAAAGTTTGGTGATGTAGAAAAACATAAAATGCATGACATAAACGTATCCCCTTTCCATAAACATAGGTCCCCATCTGTGTCATTAAACCCTTTTTACACAATACATACATTAAGAGATATTTAACCTTTAAACTAACATTATTATTTTCTACTTTGAATCCTACAGCTCACTGAAAGGTTACTATACTGAATTTTAAACAATACAATAATCTACCTTTTCTGATTTCCTTACCCAATGCATTTTATCTTCTTCTTTGGGATTCTTAATATTTCTCAAGTGTTAGGTTGGTGCCCTCTTGGTTTAACTCTTCACATAACTTTATGGGTGTTATCCCTAAATGAGGAGGTATTCAGTTTCACCAGTGTCTCGAAAGCCAACATTATTTCAGTACTCTGAATGTCTAGCTGCCTAAAAAGTTCCCAGAATACAGCAGCAACGCAAGTCTTTGCTCACCCTGCTCACTAACTGGGGGAACGTCATCTTTCTAACTGTATCCAAAGAAGCAAACATCCATTGTCCTGGAATGAATTACTGGCATTCCTGCTAAACTTGTACAAAATGACCCATGTGACAAAAAATATATATAAAAATGAATGTGCCAGGACAACAGCTGTGCACGTTCTGGAACTTGTGGCTGAAAATGTAAGAACTTCAGAATGGCCACCTGTCCATTACGGTAAGAGATTCAGATTGGTTTGCCCTTCTCTAACTGAAATGTAGTGTTTGGTAGGACTGAAAACCTGAAGTTTCACAAGACTGGATTCCACTGACATAAAGGAAACATTGGTGAGGAAAGTAAGTTGTGGAGAAAAGGGAGGCAACAGAGGGTGGGAGTGGGGGTGAATCGACTGGTGTTGGATTGGGAGTGGGGGAATTATTATTTACCTGTAAGAAATGGCAAGTGCGCTCCTGCTGCTGACTGCCCCTAGATTTGACTAGAGCTCTATCTAGGTTTAGGTTACCGGGTCCTGCGCTGGCTCGTAGCTGGTTGTGGCTGCTGTTGTTGGTGTAGACCTCTCGGGCCCTGCTCACCGTTAGGCTTGACGACCACACCCCTTTCTTCACAAGGGGCCCGTCCACAAGACCCAGTGGCAGCAAGGAGCCACTTCCTCCAACGATACCGCCACCGCTGTTATTGCTGCTGCCACTAACTGGCACGCACGCCGACGACGCTGTGTACTTGACATCGTTGTTGCTCCGGGAGACTTTGAGTGCAGAATGGTGGTGTGTGTGGCCGTGGTGTGCGTGGGTGTGTGTGTGCTCGTTGAGTGTGCCATAAGGGTCCATCATGAAGTACTGCTGGGACTGCGAGGAGGAGAGATTGGGGAGGGGACTCTGGGGGTACTTGTCATGGTTTCTGCCGGGATAACGGCCCATTGTCATGGCGATGGGTGATGGGGACATGGAGGGTGAGGGTGGAGGTTGATGATGGTGAGGGTGGTAGAGACAAAGCTCCCGTTCTAGGTTGTCATCTGAGCTCCAGTACCCGGAGCCTGGAGCAGATGCCGAGCCGTGGAGCTGGTGGTGGTGGTGGTGGTGGCTTCGATGCTTGGGCTCTGCTGATCGACAACGCTCGCGGCTCTTGCTGCGCTTCCGGTGGCGCACTCCCCCTGGTGGAGTTTCACCCTCTAGGCTGGCCCTTGAACCACCACCACCACCTCCTCCACCACCAACACCACCATTAACACTCCCATTATTGGCCCCCTTGTTGGATTGTGTGTGGTGTGGCCCCTCCAATGAGTGTGACTTGGTGAAGAGTTTCTGGACCGAGTGGACCAGGTGACGGATTCTCCCCGGGCTGTCATTGTTGATGTTGTTGGCCCCCATCCCCCCACTGTGGGCCAGCACTCCTCGTTTGTACTGCAGTGTGTGGTAGCCATCTCTGGAGAATGACTGCTGACGCTCAAACGGGTCCGCAAAGTTTGCCGGTACCCGGGTGGGCGTTTTACCTCCATAGCCCCCTCCACCACCTCCTCCCCCTCCTCCTCCTACATATGGTACCATGGCCAAACCCTCATCCTTTACCTCAGGATGGTGAGATGAGGAGGTGGAGTGGCACCTCCTTGGGAAGGTTCCATATGGGACGATGCTGTTGCTGTCAGAGGGGTACGGGGAGCGCTGAGCATTGTAGTAGGCCAGCTCAGCTGAATGCGGCATGGGAATGGGCACAGGCATGTCGTTCTGACTAATCAAGTATGGCTTGCGGTCTACGTGGTGACCCAGTAGATCGTATGACGGTTCATAGGAGACCACGTGATGGTGACTCCGACTACTGGACAGGCCTTTCATGACAGGGGGAAGGATGGGTGGATGTGAAGAGGAATGGTATGGATGAGAGATGCCGGCAGGCCTGTGACCAGAGAAGGGCTGCAGAAGACTGTCCCTGAGAGGAGAGCTGCAGACTCTGGAAGACAGGAAGAGAGAGGAGCCATAAGACTGACAGGTAATGCAAGGCAACAAGTAACAGCCAATAACAAGTCAAACCATAGAAAATATGAAACCCCTCATTTAAAAGATTGTTGCAGGAATGAATCCTTAAACTTTGAAATTATTAAGCATTTTACCACTTTGGGTTCCGTCGTCTTGAAGGAAACGTTATTTAAAGTTTTTATTGTTGGTAAGATGCCTCAAATAAGGTCAGTGGTTAACACAAACTTAAGAGATTTTTTCCGTTTTGATCTACAACAAAAAAAATATGTCAGTAAATACATAACTGGTGAAGGTCTGAAACATATCTGTGTCATAAAAATGTCAGTTGCTAGTCTGAGATAAGTCTAATTTAATCATTTCGCAACCGCTTTTTCATGGCAAACATTAGCCGCCTTTAGCTTAGCGGGGGTGAGGTGAAGTCATGTGACCATGAAGTACTTTATTTATAACCATAAATTTGCTTGTTACTTCTGGAGATTGCATTTAGCTTAAAAAAAATTATTTAATGCAATTCCAATGGAAATATGGAACCCTTCTGGGTCAGCCTACCAAAAATACATTATCACTGCACTACGCTATATGATATTGGTGTTGTATATCGTAATACCTTTTGACCTTTAATTATAATAACCCTGTGTGCGCCAGATAGCTGTTTTAAAGATCAAAGTGAAAGGCATCCAAACATCACAATCAGCATAAATAATGTGCAGGGCATTAGGACACTGGTAAAACCATGAAACATGAGAAACCAACATCAAGTAATAGCTTTTGAATTAGTCTTTACTTATCACTTGATTTTGATTTCAGATGTATTCACCAATAAATCTATCTATTTAGTTGCTTATCTTGGGCAGGATTTGGGGACTGGAGTCTATCCCAGAATACATTGTGGGAGGCAGGTTGACCCTGAACAGGTTGGATTCCTCTCACAAATAGACACAATAGGCGCTTTCACACCAAGTACTTTGCCGTACTTAGTTCATCAGAACTTAGTTCATCAGAACTCTTTAGTTCTCATGAACTAAGTACAGATCGCGTTCAGACCGGAATAAGTCCCTGAGGGAGGATTAGGCAAATTAAGCCGCTGACGTCACTTCTTCTTCTTCTGCTTTGGGTTTACTGGCAGGCCGCAAACAACTTCACGGCGTATACTGCCACCCGAAGTCCCCGGCCGGAAGTCCCCGGAGTTGAGGACTGGCTTGTGTAGAAGCTGCTGGGAGTCTTCCCAGCAGCTTCTACTGAAGCCTTCCGAGTAAATCGCCAGAAACGCCGACACCTCCTCATCTCCACCACTCCCATGTTTTCTTTTGTGTTGCCATAAGTTAGTCTCTCTCCGTTTGTGCGCTGGGCTAATGCTAATGCTAATGCGAGGAAAATAAAATGGCGGCTTCACAAAACTTTTTGGGAGTTTTACGGGGCGTGGTTTGCAATCCGCCCAGCCAATCAGAAATGGGAACCTTTTTCTCCCATGAAAGTACCTGCTCTCTAGCAGGAACTGAAAAGGGGGTGAAAAGGTTCTCATGAACTAAGTTCTAGTTCCGGATTTTTTTGGTGTGAACACACATTTTTGGAACTATATCGGAACTATACTGGGAAAAGTACTCCGGTGTGAAAGCGCCTAATAACATATTCACATTAAGTACTTACCCCTGAGCAACCTTAGTTCTATTGTGAATACAAATACAACTGATGTGCTGCATGATGTAAAAAACATTTTAAAAAACAGTGGTTCCAGTTAGTGCGTGGTGAAAGAGTGCTTCCAACAGCCTGATCTAATGTTTGGCAAATGCTGTGTAGCGGCTTTAATTAACAAAGCTTCACATTTACAAGTGACATATTTCTTTAAACCTTTGTTTAGCCGGGCCTGCTATTTGAGCTATTGTGCATATTGACTTAATACGCACAACAGTAACAGTAATTTGTTAGCAGTAAAAAGCTGAGCTAGGCACAGTGTACACAGTTTGTGAAGAGAAGTATAGTTAAACATTAGTAATTATTATTATTAGTAATTACATTAGTAACCACAAAAGCACAGGTTGGCTTTGTCCCTAACCAAGAACATGTGTTGTATTTGTTTAGACCTCATTAATATCATCACCAATAATTCTGTATTGTTTAACTTCACTGTGGTTAGAGTTAAGTGAAAAATTGAACCAACATTTCGATGTGTTGTGAAACCATAACTTCTAAAGAGGACATGTTCTGGTCCTTTTCAGGTCTCATATCTGTATTTAGTGTCTCTACTGTGACATGTTCAAAAAGCTCTTTATTTCTTACTGCCTGTGCTGCAGCACCTCTTTTCACCCTCTGTCTGTAACCTGTTGTGATTGGTCAAAGCTTAGAGATGTCCCGCCCTATAGCCTATCACGTACAACGAGTTGGAGCGCTAGCCAATAAAAGCGTGAGTGTTATGTAGTGATGTCACTATGACCCAGAAGTAAACAAATGACTCCAATCGGGGTGTTTCAGGCAGGGGGGGGGAGTGTGTGGTAGAGAACACAGGGATTTCAGCCTTTGCAGACCATGTACATGCACATAAACCTACACACTACAGGAAAGGGCAAACCCAGAATTTAATATCAGCAACTCAAGTCCCACACACAAAGGCTTAACAAAGAAACAAGCTGTTGTCTTTTACAATACCTCGAAACTTACACCAAACCTCTAAATTGTAAGAATTTGAACCAATCATTTTATTCATAAACAAAGGCAGCAAAGGGATGAAAAATATAAAAAATAGTATAGGAGTAATAGGAGTCCTTTTTGAATTCAAATGGTTCTCTTTCATCCTTCTAGGTGTTCCAGGCCAACCTGTCTGATCAGTTAGTTGCAGTGCAGGTAGAGTACTGTAAGATGTCCCCTGTCTCTGATCTTACATAACAGTTCGTTCACATCTCAGGCGACCAAGGGAAAAGGCTCCAGGCTTCAGACTGCTCGCAAGGCAGTTTTATTTCAGATGAACAGCCCTGCAAAGCCGCAGTGGTGATGTGTACGCTGCATGCATAACTGTGTGTGTACTTGCTCTCTTGCTATACGGTTTAGTGGGGGGGTATGAGCGTGCGTGTCTGTGTGAGTTTCCTCCGTCCTACTTTGCCTGTGACACGACTGCTTAACTCAACCTGACAGCTCCACTGGTGGAAGCGTTGCTAACAAGCCACAGTAACTTTCTGGGATCACACACACACTCACACACACTGAGATCCACAGAGCAGCCTCCCTGGAGTCCTGTGGTAGTGAAGCCTTCAGATATCACACCCACTGTGACTTGGGGTAGATTATATGGAAGGATGTCTTTCAAGATGAATCATTATTATTTGTGATAAAGTGCAGCAAAACCAACAACTAATACAGTGTGTCAAATTATTTTAACACGTACAGAAATGTGCCCAGTTGTTCAAACCAACAGTGTGGACAAATTGTGGAGCAAACTATATCATGACGGTGGAAGCAGGGAGAGGCATATACGTGCCTTGATCCCTGCCGAGTCGACGCACAACTGTTGATTGGTGTCAGTGCCAAAAAAACTTTTTAGGAGCAATGCGCTCATGGTATAGATGTGGCGCATACATCTTAGTTCCTACTCTTTTCCCTCACCCTATCCTAAGGGAGTGCATGTACGTAGACACGTTATGCCTCTCCTCCTCTGTTCCTTACTTCTTACTTGCTACCCTTTTCCCTCACCCTATCCTAAGGGAGTGCATGTACAAAGACACGTTGTGCCTCTCCACCTCTGTTCCTTACTTCTTCATTGCTACCCCTTTCCCTCAACCCATCCTAAGGGAGTGCATGTACGTAGACACGTTGTGCCTCTTCACCTCTGTTCCTTACTTCTTACTTGCTACCCCTTATCCCTCAACCTATCCTAAGGGAGTGCATGTACGTAGACACGTTAGTTTAGCTGCTATAGGCTTAGACTGTCGGGGGACATCTTACTTCTGTCTGTCTGTACCTGTGTACTCTCATGTTCCGATTAACCCAGCTTCCCTCAAATTTCTTTTTGGTGTCTATATCTACGCCGGGATCCTGAGTCGTGGCTGATCCTGTTGCTGCGGTCCTGTGTCCAGGATCCTCTATCCTGAGTTCTGGATTTGAGTCATGGACTTCAAGTCTTGGCTGAACCTATCACTGTGGTCCTGCCTGACTCTCATCATACTACTTCCCTGATGGCTCCCACAGGATTGTTGACATCCTTTCTCCCATTTTCCCCTTTAAACTGTGGGGTTTTTCTTTGGAAGTTTTTCCTTGTACGATGTGAGGGTCTAAGGACAGAGGGTGTCGTATTGTCATACTGATATTCTGTACAAACTGTGAAGTCCACTGAGACAAATGTAACATTTGTGATATTGGGCTATATAAATAAACATTGATTGATTGATTGATTGATTGATTGATTGATTGATTGATGTCAATCCACAACATGACGTTTTTAAACGTTGACAAGCAGTGAGCTCAAAGTAATTCTGAGTTTTAACTTAATTTAATACCCCCCGGTCATGGGAATATCAGTAAAAATAACCCAGGCTTTTGTAGAAAGGCAAATATCAAGATTCTTGTTCAGCAAAAGGTCATACATTTGGTAAATAAAACATTACCATTTAAAGTCACCATACAAATATGTTATGGTGCTTTAACAATACACTGTTTGGGTCAGTTAAAAACCCTCCCAACTATTTGCCCAATGAGTTCAGTTTATTTAAATTAGTGTGAAAGCAGCCAATCATGCACTGTATTGCGTTGTATCCTCTCTGTAATTTGACACTTTATTAATTTAATTAAAGAATGTATGACATATCAATCCCCTTCCCGTAATATTGTTGAAAAAGACGCCTCTTCATCATCCTGTGATTGATTTAAAGAGTCCTCTCCTGCTGATGTTCAGGTGTATATCAGTATGTAGTGTCTCTACTTTAAAGAGTCCTCTCCTGCTGATGTTCAGGTGTATATCAGTATGTAGTGTCTCTACTTTAAAGAGTCCTCTCCTGCTGATGTTCAGGTGTATATCAGTATGTAGTGTCTCTACTTTAAAGAGTCCTCTCCTGCTGATGTTAAGGTGTATATCAGTATGTAGTGTCTCTACTTTAAAGAGTCCTCTACTGCTGATGTTCAGGTGTATATCAGTATGTAGTGTCTCTACTTTAAAGAGTCCTCTCCTGCTGATGTTCAGGTGTATATCAGTATGTAGTGTCTCTACTTTAAAGAGTACTCTCCTGCTGATGTTCAGGTGTATATCAGTATGTAGTGTCTCTACTTTAAAGAGTCCTCTCCTGCTGATGTTCAGGTGTATATCAGTATGTAGTGTCTCTACTTTAAAGAGTCCTCTCCTGCTGATGTTCAGGTGTATATCAGTATGTAGTGTCTCTACTTTAAAGAGTCTCTCCTATGATGTTCAGGTGTATATCAGTATGTAGTGCTCTACTTTAAAGAGTCCTCTCCTGCTGATGTTCAGGTGTATATCAGTATGTAGTGTCTCTACTTTAAAGAGTCCTCTCTGCTGATGTTCAGGTGTATATCAGTATGTAGTGTCTCTACTTTAAAGAGTCCTCTCCTGCTGATGTTCAGGTGTATATCAGTATGTAGTGCTCTACTTTAAAGAGTCCTCTCCTGCTGATGTTCAGGTGTATATCAGTATGTAGTGTCTCTACTTTAAAGAGTCCTCTCCTGCTGATGTTCAGGTGTATATCAGTATGTAGTGTCTCTACTTTAAAGAGTCCTCTCCTGCTGATGTTCAGGTGTATATCAGTATGTAGTGTCTCTACTTTAAAGAGTCCTCTCTGCTGATGTTCAGGTGTATATCAGTATGTAGTGTCTCTACTTTAAAGAGCCTCTACTGCTGATGTTCAGGTGTATATCAGTATGTAGTGTCTCTACTTTAAAGAGTCCTCTCCTGCTGATGTTCAGGTGTATATCAGTATGTAGTGTCTCTACTTTAAAGAGTCCTCTCCTGCTGATGTTAAGGTGTATATCAGTATGTAGGTCTCTACTTTAAAGAGTCCTCCCTGCTGATGTTCAGGTGTATATCAGTATGTAGTGTCTCTACTTTAAAGAGTCCTCTCCTGCTGATGTTCAGGTGTATATCAGTATGTAGTGTCTCTACTTTAAAGAGTACTCTCCTGCTGATGTTCAGGTGTATATCAGTATGTAGTGTCTCTACTTTAAAGAGTCCTCTCCTGCTGATGTTCAGGTGTATATCAGTATGTAGTGTCTCTACTGGGACATGTCTCCATGTTTTAATGTTCAAAAAGCTCTTTATTTTTCTCATACTGCCTGTGCTGCAGCACCTCTTTTCACCCTCTGTCTGAAACCAGAGCCCAGTCTGCTCTGATTGGTTAGCTGGATGGCTCTGTTGTGATTGGTCAACAGCTAAGAGATGTCCCGCCCTTTATCCTATCACGTACAATGTGTTGTACGGCTAGCCAATAGTAGCTTGAGTGTTACATAGTGATGTCACTATGTTACAGAAGTAAACAAAGGAGTTTAATGGACGTGTTTCAGGCAGGGGGGGGGGGGAGTGTGATGGAGAGAAACTCCCTCTGGAGGGAACACAGGGATTTTAGCCTTTGCAGACCACGTACATGCACACAAACCTATATAAAACACTACAGGAAAGGGAAAACACCCCAATAACACAATAGGGCCTCTTTAAAGTCTATACTAATAATAATTGTAATCAGTTACTGCTGCCCATGAACAGGACTTGAACTTAAATTGAATAATCTATATTTTTTCCATTGGTCTGGACCCAAAGAACAAGGTCTGTGTGGAAATCCGTGGAACTCCCTGATAATGGCCTTAGACATTTCCTTTTAGTGGGTGCAATGTAGTACTTACTAAAGAGAACGCTATGGAGTGTTTATCATATATAATGGGTGATTGAATTGGACAGTAATGACTTATTTGACTGTCTTACAGCCACAGCTTAGTTTCAGTTTAAATAGATATAATGGAGTCCCACACACAGCTCTCCTGCTTATGTGTGAGAAATGTAATACATATTGTATGCAACCTCATAAAGCATCCATACCATCATTGCCCATATGACCACTACGTGTTTTTTCATAGAGAGATTAAAGCGACGGAAATAGAGGCCACAGGCTTTGAAACCAGACCTATGTAATGAGTGTAAATGAACATTATTAGTTTCTCTTCTTTGAATCAATGTTTTCTTAGACTGAAAAACACCCCTGGATTACACACTGAATATATGTTGCACGCACAATTATGGGTAGGAAGTCCTGAATTACTCAGTGTCGCTGGAAAGACATTGTACTCACAACACTGTGTCTAAAAATAAAGTGTTACTGAATCGAGGGAGGAAGTGATTCACTTCCAATGATGTGTTAGTGAAGTCAGACATTACTGGGACCCAATAACAGGGGCTTAGAAAGACGGCATCTACTGTTTCTACAGAAGGATCATACATCTGATTACATGAAATAAGACTTTATAAAAGAACCTGAGTAAATGTAGCTGGACAAGAGTTATTTGGATCAGTTTATTTTTGAGTATTCACACAACTGGTGATGGACTGACACAAAAGAGGACCTTTGATTAGATGTTTACCTTCATGTGGGGGTGGCACGTGATACAGCTTTCCTCATGGGATTGAAAAGGGGGGCTCGTCACAATAATTTGTTTTTCTAATTTGAATAAATGTAACCAAAAATCCAGTAGCTTGAACTTTACTCGATTATAATCAAATTATAATACTTACATTAACTCCAAAAGTACTACATTTGCCAAAAAAATACTTTTTTTTTTAATCCACTACATTTATTGTAAATATTTAGTTACTAGTTTCTTTGCAGATTTAGGTCGATACAAAATATAAATACAATATATCGAGACCTTATCATACATTATTATATGCTAAGCCACCCAGTAGTGTATAAAGTAATTAAAATAAACCCTAACCTTCACCAAGTACAAGTTGAACATATGCACCAATAATTTCAATAAAATAATATCTGGAGGATGGAGAGATAAAGGAAAGAAGAAACCTGAAGTCACTAACCAGAACATGATAACTGATAACTATCATCAAAATGTTATCGGGATTATTTTCTGCCTGAAAAGATGTACTCATCAATTACACATAATCTGCGGGAAGAGCAAGAACACACCATTCTGGGAACTGCAGATTAGCTATTTATACAAATGGAACTTGAATGAGAATATCTAGAAGGAGAGGCGAGAAAAACCGAGTGAGATGAGGAGAAACGAGGAACGGAGGTAAAGCTGCGGGATGGAAACAAAGTGGACTAGATTATATAGAGGGGATAGAAAACAGAGGAGACTGACAGCTGAACCCAACCCGTCACTTACCGCCACCTCCTGCTGCATTTTTCAAAGAGCCATATGTGCCAGGCAGGCTGATGCTGTGTGTGGGCGGCAGGAGAAATGAAAATAGGGCTGAGATCAAGTTATTTTGGGCTAAATGGAAGCTGGCGAACAAAAAGCCTTTGAGTCACCCTCTGAGGGTGGATACCAGCACCGAAGGCAGACAGAAAATTCATTCAATGTAGCCAGACGGGAATTGACTTCTATACAGCGCAAACACATCCTCACACACATCAGGAATACACCTCCATGTCACATTCAGCTACGTTTGCTGTCCTTATCTGTATCAAATGAATTACATCAAATGTTTTGAAAAGGGGGTTAAAAAAACTGAACCGTTTACTTTAATTAAATGTTAGATTCAAGGTTAGGTTAGTTGAAAGCAATAATATTAAGTAAAACCTATTTTTTATTTAAACTTACTATTACTGCTTTCACCTAACCTAATACAGTTATGTGAAATCTGTTGATATAATACATTTAATTAAAGTCAACCTTTCAGTTTTTCAGTGTATATGGTTGGTGGATATGACCATACACGCACTCTCTAAATGAATGGATGGGTTTGATGCATCACCCACTAGTTACTCACAGTGACTCACAGTGACGACCACTGCGATTGAATGTTTGTGCATTTTAAAGTAAATGATCACTAATTTGAAAGTGTACTATCGATGAGCTGGTGAGAAGCTGTGAAATCTGAGGAACAGCAGGCTGTCGAACATAGCTATTTCAATTCAACAACAGCAGCGGTTCCACAATAAAAGAGTTTAAATGATTAAAAAAATCCCCAAACATTTTTTAAAGTTTCTGACAAAAGGCTGAAAATACAAACGCTGACATAACCACAGACAGAGCCCAAAAAGAACCCGTCTCTGTGTGATTCAGAAAATAAGCAAGTGAGATATGCCTGTTGGTAGGTATCATAATCATCCACTACACTTACAGTATAGGATTGTCAACCACTGACTGTTCAAAGAGCACTGTACAGGTGGAGGAAAATCAATACAAAATTGGGACATCTTGAAAAACAATAGAAAATAATCATGTATTGACTCTCTCTCCTTCTGATCCATCTCTTCTTACTCATTGACTGTGACCGGCCAATAAAAGAGTTCTGCTTTACACCCTTAATGTCACAAAGTACATTTATCCAAGTACTGTACTTAAGTACTTTACTTAAGTATCCAAGTACTGTACTTAAGTACTGTACTTAAGTACAGTACTTAAGTACAGTACTTGGATAAATTAAGTACAATTTTGAGGTAGTTGTGTTTTCCTTGATTATTTCAATTTCAATATTTTGTACTTCTACCCCACTACAATTCAGAGGTAAACATTGTACTTTTACTCCACTACATTTATTGAATACCTTTAGTTACTTTACATATTTGGATTAATGATGTGAAATATGATCAACTCTTAAATCAGACTTTAGTTACAAGTGGACCACCAGCTTTGATAACACTTTAATGATCAATAATTATAAAACATATCATATATATTATTCTGAAATGGACCAATCTGCACATGACTACTTTTACTGTACTTTAAGTATAGTTTGATGCTAATACACTGCTGCACCATATTTGATTGACATCATCAGCAAAGATGGCAGGGAAGATGCCAACATAGACTAATAAAACCGAGGGCTCTAGCTACACACATGAGTCTTCACAGAACTGTATGCTGTAGCGATCCTGATATGAGTTATTTCAGAATGTTCTGCTTACATTTCAGTCTGAGTGCACAACCAAATGTGACAGACAACTGTGACCGACATACCAATCTCTTCTCTTTTCATACGCTGAATTGACAGCAAGGCAGCGGTGAAATGCAGCTTGCACCAGCTGCCATGAAATGTCTTGGAAAGCTGCAGCTTATGATTCTGCCGCAGAGTGAAGCCAAAACCTTAAGTTGGGATTTGTGTACTTGTTGCATGGTGAACTGTGTGCACAGCACTTTGCTTCTCACCTGTATGCATTTGGTGTTACTGCAATATTGGTGATAATCACTCAATAATGAAAAATATCATAAACTCTTGGATAGAGACATAGGTCATAATGGTATGTTCAAACCAGACGCGAGGCGAAGACCACGGCATCCTTTGTTTTTACTCACGTCACTCAAACAAGTAGCACTGGCGAGGGGGCAGGGCTTATCTCCATGTAGATACAATGGTAGATACCAACAACAAAATTAACATATTTTACCATGATTTAATTGTATTACACGTTACAAAATGATGCCAAAATATCTGCATACTGATACCGGTTAGTAAAAAACATGAATTAATGCTTTGGTGTGTGTGTGTCCGCAAGACGGCAGGCGACAAACTTCTAAAATGCGTGCTTTCTGAATGAGATAGGATCGATCAGGCTAGGCCAAGCTACCGTTGTAGATTCACACTCAAAACAATGTCATACAGACATAAATAAAGTACGACTGTATTTGCCAGGCCATGGACATTCAGTGGTTTGTAAAAATACATTTATAAACACACATTTTTGTCCAGTTTTTGAACAGATTCGCCTCATTTGCGCCGTTGGCACAATATTGTTCACTTGCATTTCGCATTGACTTTAAAGGTCCCATGTCATGCCCCTCCGGTTATTACCCGTCCCCTTGTGTGTTAGGTAGCTTTTTTTGCATTTAGAAGTCACAAACCCTCAAAGTACAACCTGTAGCGAGTAAAACTCTAACACACAAAAGACGTGTCTATGCTGCCCCAGAACGCCTCGTTGGAGATTTTTCTTTTTCCATTTTTTTCTTCCGGGACCAAGTGACGTAACGACGACCCAATGGACCCATTGGTCCAAATGGACCAATCCGTGGAGCTCTTCACACACACACACTCTCTCAGCGGCGAAACTGTGACACGCTGGGTGTTAGTGGAGCCTCGCAGCGGCGAAACTGTGGCGCGCTTACACTGTAGGTGCGCCGCGTTTGGGGGTGCGGGGGGGGTGCGGGTGCTAGTGGAGCCTCGGCAGATGGGGGTGCTGCAGCCCCCTCAGCAACCCCCCCTTCCCGCGTCCATGGTGCTCAGGCTGAGTTTAGGCTGAGTTTCGCGATGTCTCGCTGTCTCGCAGACCCCACGCAGCAACCAGGAAACGACACCAGTAAGCCAGCTCACACTGTCCGCTCCTCGCAGCAGCGAGCCTCGCAACGTCCCGCCAACACGGCACCCAGACCCCACGCAGCATTCTCATCTGTTTGTCATTGTTGGTTTCATTTTCTGGTTGCTAACGCCATTGTAACACATAATCACTGATATTCCGCTGTAACGGTGGTGGACTCATCAGAACAGAGTGGGGGAACTGACCAATCAGAGCACAGTGGGCTCATAGGGAGGGGGGGGCAGGAGCTCCAACAAGCCGTTTAGGACAGAGAGTGAATACACTATACCAGTGGTTCTCAACCTTTTTACACCAAGTACCACCTGAGAAAATAGTTGGCTCTCCAAGTACCACCATATGACCAATGTTAAAATACAGTCTATGCACAGTTCATGCAGGACTCGGAGGCAAATTATTCATAATAACATTATTTATTGTCAGCCACAGCTACATGTACAAAGGGCAGTCTCTCTCTCTCTCTCTCTCACTCATCACTCACTCACACACCACAAGTGAGAATATAAAGAACAAAATAATAACTTATTCTCACACAACAAATGACAACTGTACATACATGTACCAAATACCAAAGTGTGAATGTCCTATTGGGAATTCAGTTCCACAATAATAATGAAAGCCTCCAGGAGCAGATGAGCCTAAGGGCTAATAGCTCATCTTCAGTCTGCTGATGTTTGCTATTGCCATTTCTGTGATGGCAAACTAAAAACTAAAAGAAAAAAGATAACAATTAAGGACAAGTGTGTGCTTTTTCAGCTTTTGACCTCGGTCACAGCCTTCTCTCCATTCTTTGCGCAAATGCCTTCTTCCTGAGTCACTTATCTCCTCCATCACAGCGTTGTGGCTGTGCATATCCCTTTTGCGTTGCTGGTGGAGCCTGCGCTTGTGCTCGGTTGATGACTGTCCTCCTCCTCATTCACTTGTTCACTTTCGCTGGTAATATTCTCCTCTGTACCTCTCTCACAACATCATTCAGCTTTCTTCTTTCTTTAGCTTGCTTGCAACGTTCGCTAATCGTTCGCGGGTAGTATGGTCGTCATTAGCAACGCCAGAAAAAAAAAAGAATTTTTTTTTCGTTTCTAAATCTAAAAACAACAATAGCCTATAGAACTTATTTAAACCACAGTTTCAATTATCTCAAGCTTATTTTCATTCGTTGTAGTATTTTGATAGTATGATTTATTTTTTAATTAATGTTATTCAATCAAGCCTCAAACTGATGGCACTTGTCCCTATATCCTGTTTAAATTGAAGTTGTCTGAGGTCCTTACCACCAGCTGCTCTTGCAGTAATAAGTAGTGCACCTTTCTGTCCCAAATGTGCACAATGTAGTGACTCTTTTTCGTCTTTTTGTTTACTTAGTTGTGTTCTCTGTATTTTATATGTCTGTGTTATGTGTAAGAACGTGTAACGTTGCTGTCTTCTTGGCCAGGTCAGCATTGAAAATGAGATTTTGTCTCAATGTTTTCATCTGGTTAAATAAAATAAAAAAAAAATAAAAAAAAAATATTATTTAAAACAAATATATATATATATTATGTCAGATTCCTCCGCGTACCACTAGCGGGAGCTGGTACCACCAGTGGTACGCATACCACAGGTTGAGAACCACTGCACTATACAGAGATGCTGTATGAGAAACCAATGTCATTTTGGAGCACTGAACAATGTAAATCTATTCTAGTAGACATCAACAATGGAATTATGATCAGTAGAAATGGCCATGACATGGGACCTTTAAATGTAATTGCAACAAACCAAAAAAAATTGCATCGCGTCCGCTGTGAACGGACCTTAAAGTTTGTAGTGGGTGGCCTTAGAGGAACAGGTGCATTCTCTGGAGAGCATCACTAGCTTCAGAAATGATATGAGTAGATGTTAATGTTTGCTATTTAATAATCAGTGTTCAGCACTGATTGATGCTATAGTGGAAACCAAAAGTATTTGGAGTCATCAAGTCTTATTGCTTTCTAGATAATGTGTCTATGGCCGAAGTTTAGGCAAAGGAGAAATTCCTGCACCCTGATGCTTGATGTTTGGACCGACAGACTGCAAACTCTGCAATTCTTTAGCCCACTGGAGTAAAATCTACAGTAAAACACTGATACACTGTAAATGTGCAGGCAATATCCCCAACATCATCAGTCCAGTCAGATCCTTATTTTATAATGAATATAAAATCATCAAAATAAAAGTCTGAATGGAATTTGTTTTCCCATCAGCAGGGGTTTCTGCTGAAATTGCATCATCAGAATACCTTTATTATTAGTTCCACAGAGGGGAAATTTACAACATAAATCCAACATGGCCACCATGTGCCAACCCGCTGGAAGGAACATTCAAACAACAGGTCACACATGATTCTAATGTGTCTCTTTTTTTACAGATGTTTCTCTTCCTCTTCACTTATCTCCCCTCATGCCTCTTCTTGTCTTTCAACAGTACCACATGGAAAAGAAGATGTGTAACCATGGTAACCGCAGCATGTGAAAGAGACATGAGTGAACAGAAATATAAAATGGAAAAGCACTCATTATACCTCCTACATTCCATGGCATTTAGCAGCGTCTTTCCCTCACTGACAGTGATCCTCAGCTCCTAGAAATACTGATGAAGCTGTTCAGCCAATAGCATAGGAACCACCGTACAAACAGCAAAGGCAGGAGGGCTTTCCTAGAACAGCCTGGATGACTTTTAATAATTATGACACATGGTACTGATTCTGATTGTTGACTGGACCGCACCATAGTATAACCCTCAACGTCTATGCCTGACTCAGCTAGTGAGTAATGGAGCTCAACAAAGGTTTAATCAGGAAGACTACCTACGTTATTTATCCTCTCTTTCACTTCACAGGCAGCCTCTAGAAGGCTGATCATGGGCGTCCACTCTTTAGGTCAAAAAGCTACATTTTAACACGATCTACAACAGCCAATCATCACGCTGCCGTCAAACTTTAAATCTGTTCTCCTCTCTTTGCTGTCAGCTGTCATTTCACGCGTTGTTGCTGTAGAATTCCTAAAGCCTAATGCAATTCTATCATCTGGAGCACATGTAAAAAATACACTTTAATCAAAAAAGAGTCTTCAAATTTAAAGTAGACACCAATAACCATTATTAAAAGGGGTAGGAGGAAATAAAACACTGATGATTCAGAAACAATCTGTGCTTTAGCCTTTTTGTGGCAGCATTTTGTTCTGTAATTGGTTATTTTACGAGAATTTCACGAGTTGAAATGTGAGTTTAGTATCTAATTGCTTAAAATCTTCCCTTATGCTTCTCATTTCCCAACATAAAAAAGCATCTCCTATATTCATCAAAGCCATTTTCCCTATTTGTTATTGTTCAATAAATTACAACAGTGGGGTTTGTTTTACCAAATTTGCAAAATGCTACAGTATGTGCCATTTGCAACATACCATAATTTCATGTGGTGTTACAGTAGTTTCAACACGTCCCAGTGATCAAAACAAACACTACACCTGTTACCTCTGCATGAACAAGTGATAACCTGTAGGCCTTTAGCCCTGTAGCAACATTAGTGAATCATTAGTGATGTGTGTTCCTGCCACTATATGCCATCTGCTCTTCTGTGATTCTCTCTCCACTCACTATAGTGGAGGTACCGACAAACCACAACACTAGACAACGTACCGTAAAGACTACACCATAAAGCAGCTACAGTGTCCTGCAGTTTAAACAACGTCCATGCTCTCATCGCAGCCAATCTGCATCTCTCCTTCTCTACCTGTTGTAGAATGGTGCTGGAATGAGTTTTAAAACCCATAAATGAGTCAGCATTTTACCACCTGCCGTCCCCCTGTCTTGATGACAATGATTTTTTAACGTGTTTTTGGTTAGATGCCTGAAATAAAGTCTGTGGTTACCACAAGCTTAATAAACATTTACATTTAGTTCTACAACATAAATGATCTCAGGTAATACCACACTAGTGAATGTCTCAAACTTGTGTGTGTAATAAAAATGGTGGTCTTGTGACGAAATGAACTACTAAACGTCATCATGCAAACATTAGCCGCCTTTAGCTTAGCGGTGGTGTGACAGGGATGTAGTTCCTTTATAGATGGATAGATATATACTTTATTTATCCCAAATTGGGAAATGATTTTGTTCCAGCAGCAATGTCCAGCATTAAAAGAGTGTTTGAAAGATACAATAAGATAAAAATATAATAAAAATGTACATTAGCGGCAAGAATATATAGTTAGAATAAAAAATGTAATTACAATTTTTTATTTTAATTAACATCAGCAGCAAGTAAATACAAATTCACAATAGAAAAAGACATGTCGCCTTACAGTATCTCAATAATACACAATATAACGAAATATTGAATAAATTGAGTACTCACTGTATTGCCTAATTTTAGATCCAAAATCATAAAAGTGGCGTTACAAAATATGTTAATTTCATAAAGGTTTGTTCGCCTCAGATCTTATTTCTGCAATATTCCAAAATCCAATGGAAAAATCCCATTGCTTTTTGTTGGGATCCGTTTCAGGTACACTAAAAAAACTGAAACGCTGACTTTAATTAAATGTTTTATGTCACAGATTCCACATAACTGTATTAGGTTAGTTGAAACCAATAATATTAAAGACCCAGTGAAGTGTGCGCCGGTGCATGATCTGTTATGCTAATACGTATAGTAATGACCAAAATTGTCCTTTGGAACCCATATCAAAGATGTTGGAATAGCAACGAATTTGACGAGTTTTGAATTTTCCGCTGGGAAATCCGCAGTCGACCTCCGCCTTCGTGGGCGTGGCTTGCGATCTACTGCGTGACGTCAGAAGATGGGCTCAGCCGAAGTGTTTACATTCACCACCGTTCATTTTGTCTCTGTTTCAAAGTCGAATTTACCAACGTTTTTGAGCGAGTATTTTATTGGAAAGTGTTTCGCAGTCGACTGGAAGTGATTGCCAATCGAGGAAACCTGACAATGGAGGCGACAGTGAAGAAAAAGGGAGGAAAAACACACGGGAAGCGATGCATTGCCGCTGGCTGTGGTAATGTCAAGTCTGCCGAAGTGGCGATGTTTCTGTTCCCAAAAGATGAAGGTGAGTGGCTGGTGTCATTGTTTCGTAGATTCGTAGATTGTTTATGAAAAATAAAGGCCACTGTGTTTGTGTTTACTAACAAGACTATCATGGCGGCGGCAGAGCTCAAGTCGAGTTTCTCCGCCTGGAGATATTCTCACTATTTCACTTTTGTCGAGCACAAAGAAAAGAACGTTTTAGTTAAATGTAAGTTGTGTCTTGGCGGGTCAAAGATCCTATCGACTGCCCAAAACAGCAATTAAAATCTGTTGAAACATCTGCAGAAACAACATGCTGGGACGAAGCTAGTAGCTAAGACCACAGACCCAGACCATCCGACGCCACTCCACCTCCACCTAAGCAACAGCGGCTGGATTGGCACTTTGAAACATATCTTTGTGTTTGTGTTTGTATAGACCATTGCTTAGCAGAGTTCAGTGATGCAAATGCATGTCAAGTTGATCAACAGGTTGTATTATTCTCCGATGCAATAACAGTACTGAAATGAAGGCTACAGTATAAGGGCATTAATGGGTGCCCTTTTTTAAGTAACTAAAAAGTTACTTTTCACAGTAACGCATTACTTTTTGGTGTAAGTAGTGAAGTAACTAGTAATTGTAACTAGTTACTGGTTTTCAGTAACTAGCACAACACTGCATGTGAACATGAATGTTGCATCATGCTATGAACAGATGAATGTATGATCAGGTGATGGCCAATCCTGTGTGTAGATCTACTCTAGATCTATGACAAAATATTGTCCTCAACTAAATTGACTTCCATGGCCACTTTCCTCATCTATCCTGTCCGAAAAGCTGTCAAAATCACTCATTTCTCTCGCACCAGTATCACTTTCCGAAGTCTCCGCCATGTTTACAATCACAACTGGGCCCATCTTGTGACGTCACAGCCGCTATCGTCTGCAGCAACGGTAGGCTCAGACGGGATGAAAAATTTGCGATGTTTATCTCGTCCCTCGCACTTCCTAAAAAATTATTTTAGCCATGAACAGGTACAATGATATGTAAGAAATGAAACTGCCATTTCATTTTGGCGCAAAAAAATGCACTTCACTGGCACTTTAAGTTGAGCCAAATGTTCTTTATTGAAACGTAATATTATTGCTTTCAACTAACCTAAATACAATGATGTGTAATCTTTTGACATTCTAGAAAAAAAAGAAGAAAAAAAGTAGCACTTGTAATGTAATGTGATAATACATTTAAACAAAGTCAACGGTTCAGTTTTTTCAGTGTAGTCCCTGCATCTGTTGTACAGAGCAGATTTGAACAAACATATAAACATCAACATTTTCTGAATGAAAAATCATATTCTAATGCTAAATCAGATTGAACCTCGTTAAAAGTCAACTAGGAAGGGTTCATTTGCACCCTGCAGTGAAGACGTTGTTACCGCTACTCATGGAATTGAGTGTGGAGGTAATCTGAGTCTGACTGCACCTTCAGCTGGAGCTTCACTGGATTAATCACTGCAGCTGTACGCTCCTCTAACCTCCAGCAGGATTCCCGCTTGGCTCAGCCTGCCTTTGATTTGCATCTGCGAAAGCCTTCACTGCATGAAAAACTCCCCAGATACCCTTTGAACGTAACGGACAAACCTCACCTTCAACTGAGACACACATGGCGTGACTGACACTTAATTCACTGGACCTAAAAAAGACTTTTGCCTTACTTTAACTGTAAATGATATGGGTTATAGCTGCATTATGCAACATCACTATTAAAAATACACCGAGCCTCAATGATCGGCTGTTTCTCAGGTCCCAGTGCCTTACTGCTCAATGTATCTGTCTACTCTACAGGAACTGGTTTGTCTCTAAAAATGTGGCTGCTGAGACATAATGACTCCTAAATGAGATCATGTGGCTTTCCCTTCTTAATTCTCAAGATATTTTTAGGAAATCTACAGCTGAAAATGGACAAGATAAAAACCAAGCAGTGAGCCAGGGTGCAAATAAAATCACTTTTCTTGTCGACTTTATGTAAAGCAAACTTTTGATTTGCTTTTTTAGGACTCTGCAACCACAAGTGGATCCAAGATGATGTTTTGCACTTAACCTTGTTAGCCCTCTTAGTTTCATGTGATGATTATATTACTGCAGTGAGAGTATATAATCATACCACCACCGGAAAATAAAATGTGGAAGCCCTAATTTCAGAACGCCTCCATTCCATAAGTACATCTACCTAAAAGTATATCTAACTTCAGTACAATGTAACGGAATGCAGTACCAAAATATGTTAGCAACAAGATGTTGCAAAGAAGACAAGGCCTACACACACTCTGTACATTTCAAACAAAGGATCATACTTCAAAATTAAACCAATATTGTGCAGGCAAGATTGTGAAGTAGATGTTACACTTGTGGAATTGTTGAAAATAAATCATATCTTGTAACTTTTTCTCAATATAGTCATCAAACAATGCTAGATAACTTAAAGGTCCCATGTCATGGCCATTTCTACTGATCATAATTCCATTGTTGAGGTATACTAGAATAGATTTATATTGTGCAATTTTCCAAACTCACATTGGTTTCTCATACAGCATCTCTGTATAGTATGTGTATTCACTCTCTGTCCTAAACGGCTTGTTGGAGCTCCTTCCCCCCCCTCCCTGTGAGCCCAGTGTGCTCTGATTGGTCAGCTCGCCCACTCTGTTCTGATGAGTCCACCACCATTACAGCTGAACATCAGTGATTATGTGTTACAATGGCGTTAGCAACCAGAAAATGACACCAGTAATGTCAAACAGATGAGAATGCTGCGTGGGGTCTGGGTGCCGTGTTGGCGGGACGTTGCGGGGCTCGCTGCTGGAGCGGACAGTGTGAGCTGGCTTGCTGGTGTTGTTTCCTGGTTGCTGCGTGGGGTCTGTGGGAGGGCGGGACACGGCGAGGCCCGGCCCGAGCTCGGCCGGAGCACACACACAAACCCGCAGCCTGGCTGTGGGTCTGTGTGTGCTCGGACCGGGCCCGGGCCGGGCCTCGCCGTGTCCCGCTGTCTCAGGCTGAGTCCAGGCTGAGAAATCCGCAGAGCTGCAGCTGAGAAAAATAAGGCTGGCTGAGTGTGTGTGTGTGAGGAGCTCCGCGGATTGGTCCATTTGGACCAATTGGTCCAATTGGATCGTCGTTACGTTACTTGGTTCCCGGAAGAAAAAAAAGGAAAAAGAAAATCTCCAACGAGGCGTTCTGGGGCAGCATAGACAGGTCTTTTCTGTGTTAGAGTTGTGTGTGACTTTGCAGACAGTTTACATGCATAAAAAGCTACATAACACACAAGGGGACAGGTAATAACCGGAAAAGCATGAAATGGGACCTTTAATAAATAATAGACCACAACAACCATCTTTGGCTTCCATGACATTTGTGTTTTAATTATGTAGACGTTTATATTGGGGACCGAACAATGTAATCTTATAATATGGGCAAGTAATCTTACTTTTTTTTTATTGCAGATCTGCTGTTAGCTATACTAAAGTAGCTAACCTAGTCATTTCAAATAAACTCACAAAACCCTTACAATTATGAAACAGACTAACTCTGCCGACGGTGATAGTGGCCAACTTAAGGTAAGATAAGATAAGATGTTATTAATTGATCCCAATTTAGGAAATGTTTGCGTTGCAGCAGCACAAAATACAAGGCATTGCACATAAGAGAACTTAAGAGTAGAAATAAAATATAAACTATAAAGCAATAAAAAAAAGTATAAAATATACATGTTGAAAGACGAATTTACAGTTAACAAAATATAAAGCAGTATATTTAAATATATAATATATTTATAATAACATCACCAAGTGCTCCGGTCCCAGCTGTGTGCATCACTTTTTAGTGTCCCCTGGTTTCCGTTATGTTTTGTATTTGCAGTGTTTTGTTTACGCAGCGCTTTTAGTAAACGCTGCGCATGTTTCGTCAAGTTGGTGAATATACAGATGTAGCACTCTAGAAAGGACTCCACCCAGCGGATTTCAACCAAAAACCCAGCGTTTACCAGTGGCTGGGATTTTAAAGCCCACCCACTATTTCCTGAGAGGGCGTTGCCAGATTTCCCCATTTGTTCAATTTCAGGATTTAACCATGAGATGGCGCTTCATTCACAAATACACAAAGACAACTGGGTGAACTTTGGTCTTCAGTTTGTTTCCTGGACTTTCAGTACTTCAGCAATGTTTGCAGCTCTGCAGTTGTGTTTGCTGAAGAGCATTTAAACACATATTTGTTATGGTTTTCACAGGCTACTATAACAAAAAAACATCAATATTTTAGATCAAATAAAGTATATCTAATCTTATAATCTTAATTGTAATTCAATAATATATAGTCTTTATATATTAAATAATCATAATAATAATGTAAATGTTTACATTTCTTTAATTTGTTATGCTCATACTTTTACCTTTACAATAGTTTGCTTTAATATGCAGTACATTTTTTGTAATATAATTGTGGCGTTTTTACACAGTACAGTAGATCGAGGTAAATAAACTTATACATTATCATGTATTATATTGTGTTGTATTATTAAGTAATATCATACATTAACCCCATTATAGCAGATGCCACATTGAATGGATGAACACATTTATGCATCAATAATTACAACGGAGTATTTCTAAATATAAGTTGTAAAAATACTTATATGTATTTAATACTAATAACATAATGATTCATTTTACTTTCAGATGATAATACTTTTCACTTGGGCAATTGACAATTTTGAATGCAGGACATTTACTTCTAACACGTATTTTTACCTACGTAGCCTAAATAATCGGAATACTTCTTCCACCTCTGATTTTGGACCCGGTCACTGTTTTTAAAACTTTAATTAAATGTTTGATATTTCCAGAGACCCTTTCAGACCACTGCTGGAGAACAGAGGGGGGATGGGAGAGTTTTGTCACATTCCAATGGGCCATTACTAGGCCATTACTAGATGGTCAATGTTTGTTTAAAAATGTTTGCAGTCGCGAAAGCTCTAAGCCAATCGGACATGGACAAAAAAAAGGATCAGTCTACGTGTTGAGGGGGAACTAGACACCCCTCTTCCTTTACAGCCATGGTCCGGTCTGACAGCGCTCAGCTGTCTGCGGCAGAGAGGAAGAGAAGATCACTGCTCTAAACAAATTCAAAAATCGTACATCCAAAACGGAATAAATATATTTAATTATTATTAATACGTTAAGTCTTGTTCATTGTTTTTCACTTTTATTAAATGTTTGATATTTCTGGCACAGACCCTTTCATACTGGCAATGCGCGATAGAAACAATAGGAACTGCGACAGTATAAATATGCAAACACAAACCTACAGTTAAACTTTACTGCTGGAGAAGAGAGATCACAGGGGGGTTGGGAGATCACAGGGGGGGTGGGAGAGCTGTGGCTGATGGCCCATTAGGTGTGTAAACAAAGAGAGTCACACACAGCCCCCGCTGATCAGTTGATCACCTGAGAGCTGCCGAGTATCATAAAGACTATTTAAAAAAACAATGGTCTAATTTTATCATTGCACAACAATGAACTCAATGTATGATTGTTATAGAACTAATATTAAACAGTAATAATACAGTAAACTATTAACACTGTAAATATTCTTGTTTGTCCGTGGTGAGATGACGAGGCTCCATTAAAAATAAACCTATTTTTAGTGAATTACTGAGTTTAGGCACGTTAATAAAGTTTTAATGAAGTTGACTACAGCAAATTCATATTTGTTAGTGCTTTCATGCCAATTCGGCGAACATTTGATACATTAAATGATCGTGAGGATGATGATTAAAAATCGTTTGTTTGAGCTGGGCTGGATTTCCCTAATGAAAAAACAAACCGATAGGTTTTTAGTACGCCGAATTAAACAACATTATTTTGTTAAATAAAAACATGGTGATGTTTTGTAAATCATTACATGATCCTATCCGTGACATATGGATCTTAACAAAGATCCGCTATAGTAATCAGACATAAATCTATCAGCTGTTTATTTCACATGAGTTCCAGTGTGGCAGCTTTTTAATCACTGCTCCCCTGGTGGATCCATGATCCATTGCAGCTGGTTTCATTATAATTTATCGAGGGGGCGTATCAAGTCATGCGGGGGGTTTTCCTTTCTGCGAGGATCGACTCCGTGCCGATCACGGCCCCACTGCGGTAGGGACGTCCGAAATTAGGTGCTACATCTGTATGTAAATTCATTTGCATGTGTTTCGGCACAAACTGGAGTGCGTTTCTCCTAATTCAAGTGTTTTAGGCCGTTAACGCGTTAGCACCTGTCGGCCACCATAGTTATCTACTATTTCGCAGGCATCAACTAGAATCAGCTGTTATCCAAGCTGTGTGTGAGCAGTAAGGCAGCACAGTGAAGAATGTACTTTGCAAAGACACTATGATGACAGCAGATATCAGGAGAGGCTTGCTTTAAATGTTACTAAGACCAACTCTGAACTTCATACTGGAAATAAATGCAACCCAACTTCAGTTAGCTGACTCATTGTCAGATGTGGAGAGATGATCAGACGGAGACCAACAGCTTTCTGAGGAAGTGCAGTTGTTTCTTGGTGTTTTTCAGAATTCCATGGCATTAGCATTAAATGTCAACCGACTGTTTCGTCTTAAGGTTAGTGTACTGTGTGTTTCCAGCTATCTGAGTGCTGTAAGAACACAGTGTTAGTGCGGGGGGATTAGTGACTGCTCGGATGTTTTCAGAGCTCCCTTTCAAATAATCCTTTCCTGCTAAATCTATCGGTACAGTGATTTGCTGTAACTGCCCATAAACAGTTAAACTGAACTCTATATATGTACTGAAAAAGTTGTTAGGATTGGCTGAATAGATTTTATAAGGAGGCAAAACAGCCATTAAACTCCCATAGAGAGGGGGACAGACTAAGCATTGCTGGAGGCTAGCAACCTTCATCTCTTTCCTTTTCTCCAATCCGTACGACCCCCAATCGACTAGAGATGTACGTCAGAATCTGCGTGGAAAGGATTTTTTTTCCCTTTTTCTTCTCGCCCACTGACTGTTATGATTCAACTCAGCCTTTAGAGCAGGGTTGAGAAGAGAAGAGAAGAGAAGAGCGTGGGCTTACCCTGCTTTCTCCCGTTGTCTCTCTCTCCATCTCGGCACCGGCTTCCCTTCTGCACGGAGCTGCTCTCTTTTACTCAGAAATATAATTCTAGGTTTGTACATGACTGTGAAGCCTACATACATACACACAGATAGAATGGAACAGCTCAGTGGTGGGATGTGTGAAGGAGGTGGGGACCAAAACGACCATCTGACTGTGAAACAAGCGTGAATCATATCTTTAACACCCATCTTCTCCTGTCAGATTCCTTACAAACTATGTAGACTGATTACTTCAGACTGCGTGAATAAGGGGTTATTTTTACAGCGTTTCTGCATTAGTACACAATTCACACTAGAACAAGTTATCTATCTCAGAGGAGTTAAGATCTCGTGAATCTTAATTGTAGATAAGGATTGTTGTCCATGCGTGTGTTCCGGTTTCAGATAGTTGGAAGCCAGGACTGGCCCATATACAGACTGGAGATAATGTGGAGGAAAAGCCAGGATAACCAAATTGAGAAATAAATAAAGCTGAGTAATGGACAAGAAGCGTTGAGGCAGTTCTGGTGGATTGTGGTGGAACTTTGCTGACACACTGCAGCTTAGTTTTTATTTTGACATGGTTTCTAGACTTGGCTGGTGCATATCAGTTTACTTCAGCCTTGTTTGTTGGCACCAAAAGTCAGACTAGTATACATAGTGGTAATCATCATGATTCAACACTTGCCTGACTCTGCATTGGTCCATAAGGCTGGTTTAGCTTCTGATGATTCACTGTGTGTCTCCCAAGGAGCTTGCCAAAATGTTTAGGTTTATTAATGTTGAATTGGTATATACTGTAGCTATCTGATGAACTGTCGAGGACGTGAAGCATTTGTCGATCTTACAGGCAATTCTTATGGTATCTTCATCACAGAGTACTGATGTGGGGCAGCTGTGGCGCTGGTGCGCTGATCTTCAGATCAGGGGAGCACAGCTGGACCACTGTATTCAGCGTGATGTTGTGTCCTTGGGGATTGTCCACAGTATCCAAATGATTACATGTCTAAAATATGTCATATAAAGCACTTGCAAAAGCGCTTATATAAATACCATGAATTATAATGATATGATATGTTGTCATTTTGTTCCTAATTAAAACATTAAATACAATTTGGTGGACCTACATTTAGAACCATTTAAATCAAAAACCATATCCATCAATAACTTTTGTTCATTTTAATGCAATGCAGGACTTAAAAAGTACCAAAGTATTAAAATATGTCGGCTACAAGATCTTTCAAATGAAGATAAAAAAAAAGAACAATGTTGAAAGCTGTCCAGTACTGTTTGCTGTCATCAAAGTCCGGTCAGACCTTTACTTATTCTAAGATTTCACACCTTTGCTAATTCTAGTTGTATTGGTTTCATTCGGACAATGACCTGGCTGATTGTGTTAACACAACATTAAACCATAAAAAATATATTTGAGTTTATAGATATTTACAGTATATAGACTTTGAATATAGGACAACCAAAAGTTGTTTTTTAAAATGTCTCTAAAGACAATTAAAACACTCCAGAGAGTAATGTGTTTTACAGACATTTCTGATTTGGTTTTAACAGAATAAAGTTGAGATATTTTTAAAGGCAATTGTTACTTTTTGTTATTGCCTGAACCAATAACCAATATTATAAATCTTTCAAGGAAAAAATTGTTAAAGCATCCTGAATTCCACTAAACAGCACTGCCAGTACTTTTTTGGCCAAATGGGGACACTTGAGATTGGTACTGCACTCAGGTGTGAGCACTAGGAGAGAGTAGACGGTTGTTGGGCACTTTCTTAAGTGTTCTCCAAAAATGAATACGTGAAACCCGTCTTCATGCCGATAGCAACAAACTTTGATGAAAGCTTCCCTATGCTAGTCCAAGTTGCTAAATACAATGGTAAATGGTGAATTGACGGCATTTATATAGAGTTTTCCTGTTTTTAATTACTTGATTCTATGGCACCTACAGAAATCCAACGTCTTAAACTGTTAGGCCCCGAGCCTGTTTTTCAGGTCTCAGGCTCGAAAATGACATTCCCAGAACAAATGACCATAAAATTAATAATCTTTTTTCTCAAAGCAATGATAAACCTGTGAGTTGGATGTAGAAAAGTCGGCATCAATATAGATTTTTTTTATTTTAAAGTAAATTCAGATTGAACATAGCAGAGGTGGGACCAAGTCATTGTTTTGCAAGTCCGAGTCAAGTCTCAAGTCTTTGCGCTCAAGTCCGAGTCAAGTCTCAAGTCTTTGCGCTCAAGTCCAAGTCAAGTCTCAAGTCTTTGCGCTCAAGTCCGAGTCAAGTCTCAAGTCAGGATGGGCAAGTTCAAGTCACGTCCAAGTCCTAAACTTTGAAAAAATGAGTCTTAAACAAGTCCTTATGTGCTTTTCAACAAATGTAATGACATCGATCAACAGAATAATACTTAATAATCAAACTGCTCTTTATTAGTCACATTAATAATTTAATAATCCATTTTCTCTCTGCTGGTAAAGTAGCCTAACGTGTTTTTTTCTACTTTAAGAGGGATCAGGTAAGGCTATCTTGACGGTTTGATTCAGAAGGAGTTTAATGTATAAGATCCCTGATGTTGAGGTAACCAGAATGTTTATTTCCACTGTGTACAACATGTTATAAGGGACCCACAATCTATCTTTATGCAAGGGATAATGTGCAGCGAGGCGGTCTTATGGGGAAAAGAACACCTGAATCTAGATCCCTCTGCAGGTGGTACTTTAAGTATATTTTGATGCTAATACTTTTGTACTTTTACTTGTAACATTTTGAATGCAGGACTTTTTATTGTAACCGAGTATTCCTACACTCTGGTACTTTTACTCAAGTACAAGATCTGAACTTCTCCCACCTCTGACAATAAATCCTGAGTGGTTACCAAAAAAAAACCCTGCTCTGAAGGTTATTTTCATTTTACAAATCCTGCACTCAGCTTTGCTTTCTCCAATATCATTGAAATGCAGCCAGATGCTGCTTCTCTTTTCGGTTTTCGCTAATTTCTTGACATTTTCCGTCCCGCCCCTGCCTGCAAGGATTCACAGCAAGAGTTGGAGCGGCTGAAGATTCTGCTCTCCCCGACGGGAGTCTGCTCTTCTAGAGGCATTTCGCGATCGGCATGTTGGAGACCTCTGAATTAAATTATCAAGTCACCTCAAGTCAGAAGGCTCAAGTCCGAGTCAAGTCCCGAGTCATTGGTGTGCAAGTCCAAGTCGAGTCGCAAGTGTTTGTGATGTTGTCAAGTCGAGTCCAAAGTCATCAAATTGGTGACTCGAGTCTGACTCGAGTCCAAGTCATGTGACTCGAGTTCACACCTCTGGAACATAGTAAAAAAATGTAAATGATTGTGTCCGTCCAAAAAAAAAACATTACTTATAGAGAAAACCACCCTTGAATGATGGGATAGTAGACTAAAAGCTTTAGGAATCCAAACTATAACATATATATGTATATATATATATATATATATATATAAGTATAAATAAGTACCCTGTATCAAGATTGATGCAAAACAAGAAATTTGACATTTTTAGAGAGATTTAGCACAAAAAAAAACACTTCTGGGGTCATTTGGGTGGATTTGACCTATCTCTGGCCCCCCTTGGTCGATTTTGATGATTGACATCTCTTTTTAACCGCTAGAGCCAATGGAATCGAGGGGAAGTTCCACATACACACACACGTTACCAAATAAGGAGTGAGAGTGATGCGTAGCCAAAACAGGAAGCTGTCATACACTCTGGAAGTTATCATTAGCAGCTAATATGAAAACTCAGTTTTTGACATAAAAATGAAATTATGGATTATCAATAATTTTTTCAAAGTGACAGATACATTGGATGAACCTATGGATTAACCTTCAGCCGCGTTTTTCTCGTTTTAATGCCATTGAACACAACTTTTGATCAGAATAACAGCTAAGGTAGCATATCTCTGTGTTTTGCTACCTAAAGCTACGTCGTGTGTTGTCTGTATTTGCTTCCCCTGTCACGAGTTCTGATCGCTCAGTGATGATACTTATATTTCTAGAATCTGTGGAATCTCAGCATGTTAGCTAAGCTTGTTTGTGCAGATCCGATAAGTATATCGATCGATTTATACCTAGAGTTCTGTGCTAAGTGCGTTAGCATGTTTTAGCTCAGGGCTCATTTAGACCCTTCTTGTGAGACTTGTGTTTTGTTTCGGTAAAAATGGTTCGTATCATCAGTTAGCTGAGTTTCTTCCCGTTAGGAGGGTATGACACATTCATAGTTTTTTTAATATTAAGAAGCCCTTAGACACAGTGTCGTGAAAAGAAAAAAAAAAGCCCCGCCGGCGGGGTCTTTGGGGCTTAACAGGTTAACCAATAATAATAATAATAAATTCGATTTATAAAGCACCTTTCATTGCTAACAGCAATCCCAAGGTGCTACAGGAGGCATAATAAAAACAAACAAAATAAACAAAAGTTTAATCAAAAGCTTTTTTAAAAAGAAACCAACTCGGCAGCACGCACACACCTTTGATATACAAAGAGAACTGGATACAGCAATGGAGGCCTGGCCCCGTTCATTCCTATCAAAGCTGCTCAGTAGTGCGTGAAGTCAAATTGCCTGACTCTCAAGTAAAAAAACGTCCGGAGTTCTCTGGATCTTCCGCATCAATGGGGCCCAAAGAGCTTGCAAATGTTCCTGAAGCCCCGCCTCCAATCCGCTTTGTTACAACCGGTCTCAGCTCAGTCAAATGAAAGAATTGAAAAGGAAAATTACTCTGGATTTGGCGATTACCTATTTTACAACTTTGAGGACCTAATGATTTAAATAAGTGTTCAGACTTTGAAGTCGATTCACCTCAAACCTCTCTTTAAGTCCATGGGGGAAATTATTTTGGACCTAATGGCATCATGTGACTGACATGTAGGTTGCAATACCACCATTTGGCTACTACCAACATTTATCTCAACACCTGGTGCACTTTCATGGTGTTTGGCACATACCAGATGGATACAATGTAGAAGCAGAATGGAAATTGAAAAAAAGGCAGTGTGGTTGAGTAATACGAAATTACTACTCTCTACTTCTATAAATGGTCCTTGGTAAATGGACTGCATTCATACAGTGTTTTTCCCGTCTTTACGAACCATCAAGTCAGTATTCACCCATTCACACACAATCATACAAAGGTCTTTATCACAGCCAATTGTGGCATTTTACGGATTTTGTTGGTTCAAATGTGCATATTGAATATATTATCGAAACATAAACAGAAAATGTTAGGGCATATCAGGTTCAGGTTCAGGTTATTTATTTGTACCCGTAGGTAGATTTTGTTTGCAGAGAAAAAGACAAGGGATCCATCCTGACACACTCTAAAAACAAACACAAACAACAGACACATCTCTAATAAAAGGACTAGTAAAAAGTACAAGTATACCCTGCTCAACCAAATCTCAAATATTTCCAAAACATTTTAAGAAGGAAAACACTAGTACAAACATGGACAGATATGGGATGTTATGTCCATGCACACTCACCTCCTTTATATCCCCATCATTGTAGAATTGCGCTAACTGGAAGGCATTGACATCTCTGTAGAACTGCTCTCACATTAACTCCAGATGTCTAGGAAAAGACACACACAGACATACAGTTACAGAAGCGTGAGATGTTGCTTTTCAGTAGATCATGCATCAGTTGCCTTTTATTCATTTTTTATGAAAACAGTAACTGTTTTGAAGCCCACTCTGACAAAAAATAGCAATGAAAAGAGCAAAAAACAAGACGCATGAGTACTGTGAAAATATTGGAAGAAAGGTACTTCCTGCTTCATGGAGCTTCATGTACAGCAGCTTCTTCTACATTAAATATGGTGATATTGTGTTTAGCTGTAACTAATTGAAAGAGATGATAACATGCTAGTTTGTGTGGATGTTAAATATAAAAACCTGATGTTTACAGTGGTTGGTTTGATGCTGAGTCAGGTTTTTGAAGTGAAGGAACAAACCTTTGCTGGACTTAAAAGTATAATATATGATGGTATTAAACACCATTAGCACACTGTTTAGTTCCAATTATCTGATCAAAATAAGCACATTGCAAAAGCCACCCCCATCTTTATTTAAAAATGAAAGACATCAATTATTTCTTAACCTATACGCGTCTACTTTACCATTCAGCCTTTACTGACTTCTAATTTCCAGTAATGGAGTCTGACATCAGCTGATGGCTAAACCTCCAACAGGCCTATAGGATTCCTCCACAATGCCGTCAACAAGCGCGTTGACATCAGAACTGCTGACAACATAACTGTATGTAACATGTTAATCCACAGGGCTGCAACAGTGCAGCAAATCTCAAGCGACACATTTTGTGCTCGTGAGCAATTTTTACTGTCATGCATGTGATCAGCACATTATGGACATATAAGAGGCGTATTATTGAGCTTAACCATGCACGTAAATTGCCTTAAAGCAGATGTTTGCAACTAAAATCAAACCGTTTTTGGTGTAAAGCATTGGTATTATATTATTATGACACATGAAGTACTTTAAATACTTTATTTGGTTGCTGTGTTAGACAATGATAGTCCCTAAAAGAATACATAGCAAGACACTGGTCATGGAGAACTATGACTGGTGACGTGAGACAATTATATATTTGATTATTTAGTTTGGAAAGAAGTACAAAACCTTTTTTTCTTAATAGATTCTAGGAGTGGCTTCAGTTTGTTGAATAAGTGCAGGGTTAGATCAGTCAATAGTTTCCCAATTCTGAACATTTGTTGCAATGATGTTGGAGGAATATGAGGACTTGGTTTGTTTCATTGCAGTTCACTGTGGTTGTAAGGTAGAGTGCTGTCGTCTCCCAATCAGAAGGTTGGTGGTTTGATTCCCAGCCCTTGCAGTCAACATGTTGATTTGTACTTGGGCAAGATACTTAACCCAAGCTTACCCATTTACCATTTAAATAAGAAGACAGTAGTTAAATCATGCGAGTCAATTTACAGTCGTTCTGCATTTTGTCTTTATTTTTCTGGTGTGTGCCAAGCCCCAAGGAATAGCGTTGGGCATTGAAGCACATTTTCGTAGTGGCCAAACATCAGAATTACAACTTCCATGTCAGTCACGGGAGGATATTGGTCCAAAATTACTTTTAGTAAATCACCAGTAGACATAATGTATATATACAAAAGCTATCAGCAGAGTTAGTTTTGAGGACACAAAAAAACAAAATGTGTGGGCAGAGGGTAGGGCGGTGCAATGAATCCTATTTTAATCTCAAAAGTTTTTTGAAGCCGCCATTGTATTTGCTGGTATTAGCATTATTAGCATTAGCATTAGCCCTGCGCACCAATGGAGAGAGGATAACTTATGGCAACACAAAAAAAACATGGGAGTGGTGGAGTGATGAGGATTTACTCGGAAGGCTTTAGTAGAAGCAGCTGGGAGTCCCAGCAGCTTCTACTGAAGCCAGTCCCCAACTCCGGGGACTTCCGGCCGGGGACTTCCGGCCGGGGACTTCGGGTGGCAGTATACGCCGTGAAGTTGTTTGCGGCCTGCCAGTAAACCCAAAGCAGAAGAAGAAGAAGAAGAAGAAGAAGTGACCTCAGCGGCTTCATTTGCGTAATCTTCCCTCAGGGAACTTATTCCGGTGTGAACGCGATCGGCTCTTAGTTCCATGGGGGTACTAAGTGCTGGGAACTAAGTGCTGGGAACTAAGTACGGCAAAGTACTTGGTGTGAAAGCGGCTATTGAGGAAAGACAAAATGGTGGTAGTGATGTCACTGAAAACATCAGAGGGTTTTTTATGGGGCAGTTACCCCTTAATGACAGGGTGGACAGCAAATGTCAGGGACACATGCAAAATGTTCAATATTATTATGAAAATAGAATATACATGATCAAAATGACTCGTTTTATCAAATAACTCGTTGTGGACAATAAAACCATATAATTATTTTTTAAATGTAGTATGATCTAACCACTTATTACACACACTGTAGTTAGCAGAGCAGTGTGTGGGACATGCCAAAATCACGTACATCCAATGAAAAAATAAGGTATAAAATGAAGGAAACACATTTCAAGAGGCTTATCATTGTACTGATATGTGTGTAAATGTTTGGCCATTTATAATAAGACCTCAGAGTTTCATTATTCTGCTACATGTTCATGATAACTGAGTGATCTGATGGGGACACCAAAGTTACTTTATAGTGATATTGACCCTGATATCAATATTGATCAGAAATAATCGTGATTATGATTTTTGCCATAATCGCACAGCCCTAGCAGAGGGCCTTAAAAAGAATAGCTTTGTGGCCACAAACATGTAAGCGGCTCACGAAGATCAACACTTCAAAGAGTAAAACCAGATTCATGAATAATTTCCAGGGTGTGTTCCTATTCTGACCAGAAAGATTAAAAGATTTCACAACATGTTTATATGACGGATAAAATCCTTAATAAAAGAAGAACTGGAGGGGCAGCATACCAACATCTTAAAATCAGAGAGTCGATCAAAGCAAGGCACAATGAAAGCTCAAAGATCAGGGAATCCCAAATGAAACAAGAGTTATATTTTACGGTCAGTAGATTAAAACACAAAGTAAAGCAGCCTTGCCTTTCATAACAAAACTGAGTCACCTAAATTAGAGTTCAGGATTTTTTCTAAAGTCACCACTCTGAATCACAGCCAGTCCACCTCCACAGTCTAGGCTGGTGGAAGTAATTGTGTTTAATTTCATGCAACACAGTCACCTGGATGTCACCTTCGTCTCAGTGAGTATAACAAGGATTTGACTAAAAGAAACTACCGTAGAAAATGCTTTTTTCTGCCAGAGTTTCTGAGAGATCAGACATTAACAATTGAAGATGGACAAGGAAAAGGACCGACCAAAAAGGCATGAGTTGAGGAAAATACATTTTATATTTTCCATATTGTTAACCTGAATTGAAATGCAGTTGTTACCAGTTTGTCACGTGTTTGCACATTTTCGGTTGTTATGTTCTGGCGGGAATAAACAGTGAGAATACTTGGTCTTTTTCCTTCTTCTATTTTTTTTAAAGGAAAGGTCTTACTTCCTTCCTCTACCGCATTGAAGTTGTTAAAAATATTTTCCTAGTTGTAGTCCGGCTGTTGTTGACACACATGGTTAGCAAGCTAGCTGGAAGCTAATGTTATTAGCAACTCCGAATATTAGCATACCCAGCCGTAATTTTACCTTTAGCTAACTTCTTCTTCGCTGATCCGCCAGAAAAAGGCAAACATTACTGTGTTAGTATTTCTTCCCTTGCAGGTAAGCAGTCAGGACTTTATGAAACATTTAGCAGGAGGCTGTTCAGCTGTGGCTCCGTCAGCCATAAGAAATAGTGCTAGCTGCTTGGTGTATACATCAGGAAACACACACACAGACACCAGCAGCAGGTGCTTAATTGTCTCCAGCAATATCTGCCTCCTCTGTTTCTCAGATTAATTTGTTAAGCGTCTCAGATTTGTCCCCTACCTGATGATGGGAAACGACACCCAGGGGCCCTTTTAAGATCTTTTTTTTTCTCTTTTGGAAACCTGATGAAGTTGTTGCCTGGAAACAGGCTCATTACAAAACATGCAGCTATTGCAGACCCAGAGTTAGAATGGCAGACTCGTGTTACGCCTATCTGGACCTCTGCTGTGTGATAAAAGGATCAGAGCTGCTGCACTTCAAACAGCTGACTGCAGGAAAGCTCCGCCATGCACAGCTCATTTACATATTAAAGCCATGCTTTGTTGTTACACTGTGGTTTTTTCTAAGCTTTTATCTACTTCAATTTAGGGTTAAGTGCAAACTGTGACAACAAAACATTACATTTTGTAATGTGTGTAAAGTTTTAAATAGTATTCAAGGAAGTTTAAACTTGTCAAGGTGAGTATGCTTGAAAAGGGAGATATTGTTCACTTTTTCATGGCTTTTCAACAAAAACATGTGTACCCAGTGAGTCAAGAGACCCTGTCTTTTTATAAATCTATCAGCACTTATGTGAAACAATAACCTAGTCAGATGTGTTGCTTAATCTGATGATGGCTTCATGTTCCACACAAACAGCTGTAGGGAACATCCCTGCCCAGAGTACCTGCTGAATCTACCTGGCCGGCTGCCGTTCTTATATCCTCACTATCCAGGACATGGCAGCAGCAAAGCATGCTGGGTGTTATGTTGTTGGCTGAAATATGCAACAAAAAAGCCGTCAATTTAACACTTCATCTGAAGAGGGGAAAACGGCAGATTCACTATGTTTCTTAGAAATCAAATCTCAGCACAACAACTGTTAACGTAAAAATAATTTATCTTTAGGCTTTAAATGCATAAATACTAAGCTAACATGATGTGATAGAGATACAGTATATAAGAGATAAAAGCCCTGATATTTTTGTTCCAATGAAATCAGTAAATTCTCCCTTCTTTGGATCAGATTCCCGCCGGAACATGTTGCTGTTTCCTGTTTTTTTGAGTGGGGCCTTTAAAAAAGATAAGCGCGAAAAGGAAGCGTTTCAAACACAGAACGGATATACAATATATACATACATATATATATTATCCGAGATTAACATTATTTAGACCTGCAGCCGGCAACATGTGTCATTTACCTAGCCAAAGTTACCCGGCCATAAATGAGAGGTTGATACGAGAGAGAGGAGAAATAATAATAATTTGTTAGCATCAGAGCTCATGCAAAGCTGTGTCTCTGCTAACAAAACCAGCGCTCCCAAGTCATTTCACATATTCACACATTGTGCTTTCCCATTATGCAGCAAAATGGTGCAGATAAAAGCCAGCTGTCTTAAGGAGAGCAGTGATGCAACACGAGCAGGATGAGCAGGATAAAACACAAGAGTTCACTTCAGGAAGGATTGACATTTGATCACCTTCATCTGAGAAGATACACATCTTTTAAAATGTCTGGATTAGCCCTGATATGATCCTTGGGATCGGTTGGGATATTTCCAGTTTGTTCACAAATAGAAAATGAAGGATGTAAAATATGTAAAGTCATGAGTCTGGCTTATAATCTATGCCTTCACTGCTGCTTGATCAGAAATATTCTGATCACTGCCTGCCACACATTCACACTCAACGATGTTGCAAAAACATCCTGAATCAAAGGGCACAACACAAGCTTTGCATCTGTGCCAACTTTGGATAGACAAAGTATTATGGCCATGACAAAAGCACAGAATCAAATCAAATCAAGGTTTATTTATAAAGCACATTTAAAAGCGATTTTTGGTCGAGCCAAAGTGCTGTACATGTAATAAAAACACATTACTACAATCACAATAAAAGACAATAAATTACAACAGATAAATAAAAAACACAGGGAATAGTCAGGTGTCTCCGCTCTGACTAGAAGGCCAGGGAGAAGAAGTGAGTTTTTAGTGAGGATTTAAAAACCCCTAGGGTCTGGGCCGACCTCACATGGAGGGGCAGAGTGTTCCAGAGCCTGGGGCCAGCTGCTGCGAAGGCTCGGTGACCTCGGGTTTTGAGCCTGGTCTTGGGCACTACCAGCAGCAGCTGGTCAGCAGACCTTAAAGCTCTGGCTGGGGTGTAGCGATGGAGGAGTTCTGCTATATAGGCCGGAGCCAGCCCATTTAGGGCTTTGAAAACAAATAAAAGGATTTTAAAATCAATTCGGAACCGAATTGGAAGCCAGTGCAGTGAGGCCAGAATTGGGGTGATGTGGTCACGCTTTTTGTGGCCAGTCAGAAGACGTGCAGCTGCGTTCTGCACTAGCTGCAGGCGTCTAATTGAGGCCTGGTCCATACCCACATACAGAGCGTTGCAATAGTCCAGTCTTGAGGTTACAAAGGCGTTAATGACCCTTTCTAGGTCTTTAAAAGATAAATAGGATTGGTTTTGGCCAATAGTCTTATTTTAAAAAAGCAGGATTTGACTACGGTGCTGACCTGCTTATCAAATTTAAAAGTGCTACTGAAGGTCACTCCAAGGTTCATGACAGAGGGGAGGATGTTTTCATTGAGAGAGCCCAGAATATCAACCTGATATAGAGGCTGGAGGTTGGGGTCCAAAAAAGTTGACCTCAGTCTTGCTCTCGTTGAGGTTGAGGAAATTTTGGCTCAGCCAGGATTTGATCTCTTTCAAGCAGTCCATCAACTGCTGTAGTGAGTGTCCGACACTTGCTTTGAGAGGCAGATAGATCTGTACATCGTCGGCGTAGCAGTGGAAGGGAATATTGTGTTTAGTGAGAATTGAACCTAGGGGCAGTATGTACAGTAAAAAGAGGATGGGGCCCAGGATAGAGCCTTGGGGAACCCCACAGGTAAGAGGGGCTTTAGCAGAGGAGAAGGCACCTAGCTGCACTGAGAAGCTACGGTCTGTCAGGTAGGACCTGAACCATGCAAGGCAGAGCCTGTGATGCCTGCGGACTGTTCAAGCCGTGACAACAGGATGCTATGGTCTACAGTGTCAAAGGCAGCTGTCAGGTCTAACAGCACCAGGACAGCTGGGCTACCTGAGTCGGCGGCTAGGAGCAGATCATTAAAAACTCTTAAAAGGGCTGTTTCAGTGCTGTGCATAGGTTTGAAGCCAGACTGAAACTTTTCATGGATGCCATGCGTGGTTAAGAACGACTGTAGCTGGACATAGACTACTCGCTCCAGGGCTTTAGATAAAAAAGGTAGCTGGGAGATGGGCCTAAAATTTGCGAGAATGGAGGGGTCGAGATTTTTCTTTTTAAGTAGTGGCTTGACCACGGCATGTTTGAAGGCAGCTGGGACACATCCTGAGCTAAGAGAGGTGTTTATAAGTAATAAAATACTTGTCTCTCTGAGAAGGCGAGAGGGAATGCTGTCTGAGGTGCAGTTTGTCGGCCGCAGGTGCTTGACTACATCCGAGAGAGAAGAGAGGGATACAGGCTCAAAGTGGTCGAGGACAGCAGGGCACAGAAAAGGAGCAGGATCTGGGGTAGCACTAGTGTGGGCTAGCCTAAGAGCAGATACTTTTGCAATAAAAAATGTAAGAAACTTATCACAGAGAGTAGTCGATGGCACAATAGAAGAAACATCACAGGGATTAATGATCGAGTTGAGGACATTAAAAAGAACCTGAGGTTTATGGCTGTTTTTGGAGATTAACAGAGAAATGTGCTCTGTTTTGGCTGCTTTGACTGCCGTCTGGTAGTCGGAAAGGCAAGCACGAAGGATTTCTAGGGAGACATGGAGTTTATCCTTTTTCCATTTTCTCTCTGCACGCCTGCAGGTGCGTCTGAGAGCACGAGTACAGTCATTGAGCCACGGCTCTGAGAGAACTTTGGTGCGTCTAAGCGTAAAAGGAGCAACAGAATCCAGTACAGAAGACATTGTGAAGTGATAAGCTAACAGAAAGCATTTATTAAGACAGCTTTCTCAGTCTGACTTTTACCAGATAAACCCGACACGTTATGCTCATGTGAGACTGTCAAAGGTTGGTTTTGGTTTTAAATAGTATTGAGGTTGGCAAAAAGCTTAGACTTGGGATTTTATCATTCTCATTTCATACTCAGAGGGAAATCAAATAGCAAACTTTCCAAACGATGAACTATTCTTTCAAAGTACTAGTATTTATGTTACAATGATGCTGTAATCACAATTTCAATAGGCCTAAAGAGAAAACATTTATTTCTCGCCTCTAAGACAAATCAAGGAAGGTCGTCACCTTAATGCAAAAATCATACATACAAAATCAGATTTAAACACTGCCCAATGGCCTTGTCCAAGCAGAGATATTCAAGTGATAGGCATGGAATAGTTGAATACTCGATTCTGATTCGTTCTACTCATAGTAGCAGACTGTTGCTAAGCTTTGATCAAGGGACAGTGTGAGGTCATATCAATCCGCAGAAATAAGTCGGGTAAAGTTAACGACAGAAAATAAAAAAATAAATAATCAATAAATCTATTGAGAAGCATTGTTTTGGCCTGTTGGCCACACAAGCCAAAAAGGAAATGTATTATTATGGTGTTGTGGTTTAATCCACATGACACAAACACAATGGGTTGTCTACAGAAACACACATTGATAGTTTAATCATGCATGAAAGTGACCTTGCTCGGTTCAAGACGTTTTTGTATTGTGTGTCTGAAGCTTTTTTATGGTGTAGCAGGGAGGAATCTGCTTCATAAAAGGGGGGGGGGGGGTTCTGTTGTGAGTAGGTAGATGACTGCTACGCTTTTGGGAGCTAATCATCTGTGTGGTAATAATCCATTAAACCATTTTAATCCCTGCCCTCAGCCACAACATCAAGAGGAACCATTTCAACAAAAGCTCAAGAGCAAGAGACACAACACACCCTTACAATCCTGCAGGTTATGGAAGATGATACACTTTTTATTTCTGTCCTGCTTCAAATGTTGGCTGAGGGTTGCATGTTAAAAACAAACACCCAAAATATTATGTAGCGTTCAGCTTCTGTAGTTCCTGGTCATTCTCTGTGGTCTAACGTCCCAGCAGATTGTTGCAAATTGTTCAATCAAAAGTATGTTTTTATAATCCAAACCAATTAAACAAAAAGGCAGCTGGATTTATCTCTGCTATTCATAAATATATATATTATATATATATATATAATATATATTAAGTTTTCCTCAGAAACTCTGATGAGCCCAACAGGAGTCTCTTCAATGTGAGAGGTTGCTGACGTGCTTAACTTAATTACATTGATCATGAGATGTCACAGGTAGAACTACAATAAACAGATGAATGTGTTTGTACAATACCTTCAGAATTTGGGTTGTACTCTATAATGAAACAAACATGTGGTAGCATAAAGAAGATGATAAAACACACAGAGTAAGAATGGATTAATGACAGACTGCCTTTAACTGCTTATTCCTGTGCTTCCATTGTTTCTATCTCGCAAGGGCATTTACATGTAGACAAACACACACACAGACAAACACAACACACACAAATAACAAGGTCAAAACCAAGGATTTACACTACATATGTACAAACACATTGTTGTGTCTCGTCAAATGTGTTAGTTTGTCTATGTATTTTGTCTGTCATTTCCTGTCACTCTGTTAAAAGGAATTACCTGAACTGTGAAAATAAATATACCATTGTTTTTATATTCAAGACTTTGTCTCTTGGTGTTGCATTTGGGTTCATCAGTTTGTGTCGAGGTCCTGACACACGTGCAGGAGTGGGTGTAAGAGATTCATTCCTGTATTAGTATTCTCTCTCTCTCTCTCTCTCTCTCTCTCTCTCTCTCTCTCTCTCTCTCTCTCTCTCTCTCTCTCTCTCTCTCTCTCTCTCTCTCTCTTCTCTCTCTCTCTCTCTCTCTCTCTCTCTCTCTCTCTCTCTCTCTCTCTCTCTCTCTCTCTCTCTCTCTCTCTCTCTCTCTCTCTCTCTCTCTCTCTCTCTCTCTCTCTCTCTCTCTCTCTCTCTCTCTCTCTCTCGAGTGACCCGACAGTGAAGAATAAATATATGTATAACTAGTTTAGCTTGTTCCAGAGGTAGATAAAATAGCTAAGTGTGTTAGGTCTAACTCTTAGTGTGTGTTTTGCTCCGCTCACCGGTCCGTCACAGCGGGTGGAGCTGCAGGATTTCTGCTTCACACACGTTGCATACCGCTATTTTACTGTCTTTTTCGGACACCTTAAAATACTGCCAGACCAGTGAAGCCATTTTGGCGAGCTTGTTTTGCCGCGCACAGAGAAAAGTGTCATGTATTTTGCGATCGGCTCTCCTGATCGGCCTTTATAGAGAGCACCGATCGATCGGCAGAGAGTGAATATCGGCCGATAACGATCGGTGGCCGATCGATCGGAGCATCCTAACCTGAAAGTAAATCAAAACCAGTTTTTACTCTGCAATGTATTTACATTCAGTAATTCTCTATTAAGTAGTTTTTTAAATGGAGGGGGGGGGGCACTATCAAAATCGTCTTCACACAAATGACGGGTCCACCGCTGTAATTTATAAAACTAATAACAGCCTCACTGGTACCACCGTGTCACAGCTGTTTTAAGCTACTGCTGCTATATATTATTATAAAGAAGGCTACCTTCCTCTTGCTGCAGTTGTTTGGAGAAAGCAGCAAAACCTAAAAAAAAGACCTTTGCAATGTCTCATACTTTACAAGAACAGCAGATCTGTGAACAACATAAATGTCCACTTCACTAAAGAGTGCACTGCAGATGTTTGCAGACAATATATTTCCCCAGCGACAAAACATAAGACATGACAGAGCCTTGAGTCATCGGGATCCAATCGCCTGCTGCCACCGTGACCCGGCAGAACCCTGGATGGAAGAGTCATAACTCTTCATTTTAAACTCTGAACTGTTTGAACCTGACAGAACTAAAAATGTTCACAATGTTGAGGTACAATGGGCCGTATCCTGTGTTCAACTAAAGGTATTTTCTAAATGTACTGTCTCTCTGACCCGCTAGCCTCTCTGTGCGACCATGGAAACCAAAGCCATACTGTAGTGAGGGAAACAATAGGAGCTGATTTTACTCAGAGTTCAATGAATGATACACCTCTTGATCAGAAAGGGAGAAAATCCAGTCCCCTATTAGGCAAAATCCACTTTTTCATGTATTTTCTACATAAATATGTGTCCCCCCCCCTGCGAAGAGACTGGGAAAGATTCAGGAACAAAGAACCTTTTTCTTTTTGTAAATATAAAAACCTGTCTGAAAATGAGCCGATCAGATTTTGGTCACATTGTGATGTCACAATGTTTTTTTTTTTAACCATTAGCCAATAACCAACCAAGGTAACCCCCTCCGAGAGCACTATTGTGTTTACAGACACAGAATCATCACTTTTGGCACAGGGCAGAAACAGAGGGGATTATAGGAATAGGCTATCTTTAAATTCTAGTAACTAAATTGGGTTTACAGTGCAGGGAACACTTCATGCATTCTGCCTACTTGCACAAAATACTCTTCAATCAATGTTTCCGTAGTCTCCGTGGTAATTTGTTGAGAGGAGCTGTGATGTTCTGATTTGGTTCCGAGTGTTCCTGAGCACACTGCCAATCCAACCTGTCCTCTGAGAAGTGTGAGTATGAGGTTTGCTGAGATGGCAAAACCGTTCTGCCTGCTCCTGAGGAGATGTTCTCTGTGTGCTGTTCCCTGACTGCTAACTCAACACTCAGAGAGGCTCTGTTCTTATGGGATCAATTCCTTTGTTTCCACTTTTACCAATTCATTCATATCACCACTTAATCAGCTTTTTACTTGTGCTAGGTGGTATATTTTTTGAGTATCAACCTGAGTTTTTGCTTCAGCAGGAAATGGTATAACACTGGGAAAAAGAGTTTGTCTAAAAAGCAAAATGATTGTGTATGCCTGAACCCACCAGGGACTAGAACAACCAAGGCAAGCCAAATTAGAGTTACATGATTTTTTTATTAGCTGACTTTTCTTAGATGGGTATGTACCAGGTCTGCTTCAGAAAGAAAAGCCACAACCTCAGACTGAACCCAACCACTGTCCTGCTCATTCAGCTTGTATATGACTCAAAGTCACTGCGAGGAAAACACATGGAATCAATACAGCCTGAAAAATGTAAGGACAAGTTTTGCTTTTCATTCACCACCAAGGACAGTGAATTCTGATCTACACCAGGGACGTACTGCAGCTTCTTCTTCAAATTGTGCATTCATTTATTTAAAGACCTGTGACGAAATAGCGCTCTTCTCTAAACACCAGCATTTTGTTTCAATTGTTTCCAATCAGGAGAGACCCAAAGAGCACTCCGCTCTTTGTTGGCCGCTTCTAGTGTTTGTAAAAACATTTCAACTTTTCAGAGAAGCACTAGGGTGGAATTTGAGAAAAATATTGTTTTGGCCATGTAATTCAGACAGAAACATCATACAAAGACCTAAAGCCCATTTATGTACGCATATCTGTCAGATCGAGGGCCCTGGATATGGCTGCCGGTGAATGTCGTACTTTTCTCTCACATCTGAGAGGAAGCATCTTCTGGTTATTGTTTTTTTCCAGTGTGTTTCTGTCAGAAAAGACGCAATGTGGACACAGGCAGTAGGAAATGTTTACTGAATGCTACCTGCACACACACACACCCCCTGAGTGAATGTATCCCAGAGGGAAAGCATGAGCCTCCCTCCCTCTCCTGTCTCCTCCCTGGGGGACAGTCAGTCTCTCCTCTCATTTGCAGTGGAGCTCATTTCAACACAGCAGGATACACCACTCTCACTTTAAAAATATCCCATACATCTCATCCCATGCACGCACGTTCCCTCACAGGAATACTTCAACTCACTTCCTGTTGACTTAAACCGACTTGTGTGTAAATAAAGTTCAATTTATAGGATTGTATTAAAGAATATGTTTAGATTTTTCTTGTTGCATGAGTCACTGAGTCAGTGTGACAGGCGGCTCATCAGACGGGATCCTCCTCTTTTCCCCAAGGTCAGTGGGCAACACAAGCACCAGCTGACAAATGGGGAACCTCCTTCCTCTATCTCTCTCTCTCGCACGCACGCATGCATCGCATGCACGCACCTCACGCACGCACACTCACACTGTGTGCACTGTCATCCATCAAAGTGATGCCGTCTGGCGGGGCTATCCCCACCATCGCTCTGCCCCACTTTCCATACAGGGCACTTTTCCAATAATACGGTTCAAAGCAGGATTAGCTTATTGTTGACCCACCCACAAGCATGAATGCAAACGCTCACACACACCCAAACACACACACACACACACACATTTGAGAAAATGCATTAGGAGATTCAGCAAATGCAGTCATCCAAGTGTTATAGAGCAGTGATTCCAAACCTATAGAGCACTTCATAGGAAGTACAAAGGAGTCATCAGGAGAGCCTCTGGATTTCTCTGAAGTCTCTATAAGGAGAAAATGTACTGCCAAAGAAATTAACAGCTGCTCCTCACATCACTCTTATTTGAAACAGGACTATTGTAACCTGTCCAATAACTAGCCGGGATCCCAGTAAGGGAGGCTAAAGATTCTCCAACTTAATATTATTGCTTTCAACAAATCTAATACAATTATGTTTAAATTGTTGAAATATTACATTTAATTAAAGTCAACGTTTTATTTTTTTCATTGTACTCCTTATGAAAGGTGGGGCAGCAGAAAGGCTCAGGGAGAAATGGCAGAGAGGGCATCAGAGTCAGGCTTCAATACGACCGGAATATAAAATGCAAGGAGGCTTCTGCTGGACCAAACATCTCGAGGTCATGTATAATTTATAAGAGTACACCAAAAATACTCCGACTAAAGCCAAGACATGGCTGCACGGGGGAGCTGAGGGAGGAGGAACAGAGAGGGGTGCAGACAGGGAGTTCCTTTATTGTGAGAGGTTTTGGATGAGGTTAGTTGGCACGATGTATATTTCAGGGTATGCATTATCGTGTCAATTACAGTCACAGTCACTATTCTTCATGTGTTGCTACATTCTAAAGAAAGCCACAGAAGACCTGACAGTGGTTTCCATCTGTTACACACAGTGTTGGTATCACCCAGTCGATACAGTTCGTCTGCAGCTCTGATAGTCACGGTGCACAAGCCATGCAAAGTGACATCAGAACAAGGAGGCCTGAGGCTCTCCTAACATCACAGCCAGGTCCTATTACTGTAATTATTATAGACCACACAGAGGGATTCATGAGTTAACCTTCACCTCCAAACACATGAAACTGTTGTTCCAAATATCACTCTTAGGGTGTGTTCATACTGGACTCAAAGACAAGATTTGCATCGCTTTACTCGCACAAGTTTGACTGCAGCATCATTCGTCTTTACTAGCGTCCCTCAAATTAGACGCGCTGGAGAGGAGGCTGGGCTTATCTCCATGTAGAACCCAACAACAAAGTAAACATTTTGCCGGGATTTAATTGTAATAAGCTGCTCCATCCACACTCACAATAACATCAGACAGACATATATAAAGCAGTGACTGCATTAGCCATAGAAAGGCTGTGGTTTGAACATTTAAAAACACAGATTTTTTCTGCAGTTTCTGAACAGATGAAGAGTTCTGTGTGCTCGCCCAGAGTCAGCGGCAGGGGTGTTGGTTTTCTGATTCTACAGCGTCAGTGACAACAGGCTGAGATTCTCAACGCTGATTGGATTTCGCGAGAAAGCGTCACGCCCTCGATCAAGTTGGTCAAATAGAACTCTCGCAAATGAAGCGTGGCCGCTTCATTGCGTTGACTTAACATGTAATATAAAAACTGCTTTGCGTCGGTTAAAAGGTTACTGAGGTTTGAAGAGAATATTTAAATGGGTAACTGGTAACCCAGGGATGGTAATTAAAACAGTGTGATGTTGCTAACTAGAAAAAGCTTTAGGCTAGAAAAGTTTATTGAGTAGCTGTCAACCTGGTGCCGGTAAACAGAAGAGATTATTCTGCTGTTAGTGATGGAACAGGTCAAGGTCAAGGAGATGTCCTTAAGAGAGAAACAGGAAGTTGAAGGAGCTCATTCAGGAGACCAGCAAAATGAATACCTGGCATCCCGGGACAGCATGGCCACTGGTGGAAAGTAACTAAGTACATTTACTCAAGTACTGTACTTAACTACAATTTCAAGATACTTGTACTTTACTTGAGCATTTCAATTGTGTGCTACCCCTACTACAATTCAGAGGTAAATTATGTAGTTTTAGTCCACTACATGTATTTAATACCTTTAGTTACTTTACAGATGTGGATGAATGATGTGAAATATAATCAAGTCTGAAATCAGACTTTAATTCCACCTGGAGTAAATTCACAAGCTACCCTGCAGTATACAAAGTCATTCAAACTAGCTGCACCTTTACCAGCTTTGAGAACACTTTAATGATCAATAATTATAAAACATATCATATATATTATTCGGAAATGGACCTGCACAATGACTACTTTTACTTTTGGTACTTTAAGTATATTTTGATGCTAATACTTTTCAACCTTTACTTGATTAACATTTGAAATGCAGGACTTTTACTCGTAACAAAGAATTCTTACACTCTGGTAGTTCTACTTTTACTTAAGTACAAGATCTGAGTACTCCTTCCACCTCTGCATGAGGCTGCCGAAATGAGTAGAGATGAACAGAAAGTTAGCTGTAAGGAAGAACGAGAACCACTTCCAGAGCTGGCAACCATGTGCCTTGACTAGAAATGGGATGTTATACTGCTTTAAAAAACACAAGCATCTGGCACCACACTGAACAAACTGTACATTTTATTTGTTTATGTCAACAGATTTCACTTAACTGTATAGGTTAGCTGAAGGCATTAATGTTAAGTTCGAATACAAAATATGAATTAACCCAATACCATTTTTTTCAAGATTTTCAAGATTTTTATTGTCATTTGTACATAGCTACAGTGTAGTTATGACGATGAAAATCTTAGGTCATAGGCTCCTCCAACAGTGCAACACAATAAAAACGATAAAATAGTGCAAGTAAATACAATAAAATAGAATAGAATAGAAGTAGTGCCATAAGAGTCTATATACAAGTGATACATAATGTGTAAGTTACAAACAGGTGAATGTTATAGATGTTCAGATGTTTAATAGTCTTATGGCCTGTGGAATGAAACTGTCCCTGAGTCTTGTGGTTACAGACCTGATGCTGCGGTACCGGCTGCCAGACGGCAGCAGACAGAACAGTTTGTGGCTGGGGTGATGGGGGTCTTTTGTAATCCTGAGGGCTTTCTTCCTGAGCCGCTGGGTGTAGAGGTCCTCCATGGATGGCAGCTCCGTCCTGGTGATGTGCTGTGCAGTTTTCATCACCCTCTGTAAAGCCTTACGGTTGAGGGCGTTGCAACTGCCGTACCAGGCCGTGATGCAGCCAGTCAGGATACTCTCTATGGTGCACCTGTACAAGGTCAGGATCCTCTCTATGGTGCACCTGTAGAAGGTCAGGATGCTCTCTATGGTGCACCTGTAGAAGGTCAGGATCCTCTCTATGGTGCACCTGTAGAAGGTCAGGATCCTCTCTATGGTGCACCTGTAGAAGGTCAGGATCCTCTCTATGATGCACCTGTAGAAGGTCAGGATCCTCTCTATGGTGCACCTGTAGAAGGTCAGGATGCTCTCTATGGTGCACCTGTAGAAGGTCAGGATCCTCTCTATGGTGCACCTGTAGAAGGTCAGGATCCTCTCTATGGTGCACCTGTAGAAGGTCAGGATCCTCTCTATGGTGCACCTGTAGAAGGTCAGGATCCTCTCTATGGTGCACCTGTAGAAGGTCAGGATGCTCTCTATGGTGCACCTGTAGAAGGTCAGGATGCTCTCTATGGTGCACCTGTAGAAGGTCAGGATGCTCTCTATGGTGCACCTGTAGAAGGTCAGGATGCTCTCTATGGTGCACCTGTAGAAGGTCAGGATACTCTCTATGGTGCACCTGTAGAAGGTCAGGATCCTCTCTATGGTGCACCTGTAGAAGGTCAGGATCCTCTCTATGGTGCACCTGTAGAAGGTCAGGATCCTCTCTATGGTGCACCTGTAGAAGGTCAGGATGCTCTCTATGTGCACCTGTAGAAGGTCAGGATCCTCTCTATGGTGCACCTGTAGAAGGTCAGGATCCTCTCTATGGTGCACCTGTAGAAGGTCAGGATGCTCTCTATGGTGCACCTGTAGAAGGTCAGGATCCTCTCTATGGTGCACCTGTAGAAGGTCAGGATCCTCTCTATGGTGCACCTGTAGAAGGTCAGGATCCTCTCTATGGTGCACCTGTAGAAGTTGCAGTCCATGTTGAACCTCCTCAGCCTGCAGAGGAAAAGGGCCGCTGTCGAGCTCTTTTGGTGATGGTGTTTGTGTGAAGAGTCCATGTCAGGTCCTCAGTGATGTGGACACTGAGGAACCTGAAGCTGCTGACTCTCTCCACCGTAGTCCCATTGATGGCGATGGGGGCGTGTCCCTCTCTCTGCTGCTTCCTGTAATCCACAATCAGCTCCTTGGTTTTGCTGACGTTGAGATGGAGGTTGTTATCCTGGCACCAAGATGTCAGTTTTCCGACCTCCTCTCTGTACGCCGTCTCGTCGCTGTCGGTGATCTGGCCGATGACGGTCGTGTCATCAGCAAACTTCACGATGGTGTTGGAGCTGTGTGTGGCCACGCAGTGGTGTGTAAACAGGGAGTAGAGGAGAGGGCTGAGCACGCAGCCTTGAGGGGCTCCGGTGTTGAGGATCAGGGTGGAGGATGTGATGTTCCCACCCGCACTGCCTGGGGTCTGCCCGTCAGGAAGTTCAGGATCCATCACAGAGGGCGCTGTTGAGCCCGAGGTCTCTGAGCTTGATGAAAAGCTTGGAGGGCACAATGGTGTTGAAAGCTGAACTGTAGTCAATGATCAGCATTCTCCCATATGTGTTCCTCTGGTCCAGGTGTGAGAGGGCAGTCTGGATGGTGTGGGCTATGGCGTCGTCTGTGGACCTGTTTGCTCTGTAGGCAAACTGCAAGGGGTCCAGAGAGTCAGGGAGGGAGGAGGTGATGAGTGTTTTGACTAACCGCTCAAAGCACTTCATGATGATGGAGGTGAGTGCTACTGGGCGGTAGTCATTGAGCCTGGTGGTTTTTGACTTTTTGGGGACAGGAACGATGATGGAGTGTTTGAAACATGTGGGGACTACAGACTGCAGCAGGGACCTGTTGATGATGTCTGTGAACACCTCTACCAGCTGAACTGCACACACCCTGAGAACACGGCCAGGGATGCCATCAGGTCCAGGAGCCTTGTGTGGGTTAACCCTTTTAAACGATTTGCACACATCTGCCCTGTCTAAAACAATAGGGCCGGGCTCCTGATCCTTCTGTGCCTCCACAGCCTGGCTGCTCTCAAATCGTGCAAAAAAAACATTCAGCTCATCTGGGAGAGATGCGCACGCAGACAGTCCCACAGTACCCCCTGCTGCTCCTTTGTAATCTTTCATTGTTCTTAGTCCCACATTTAAATAAAGTCAACGTTTTCAGTGCAACTTGGACCTTGCACACTTATCATTCTATTATCCAATTGGGAGAATAAAGTATGACATGTCAACCTGCCTCTTCCCACAGACACGAGAGCTATATGGGGAGGAAGTAATCAGAACCATGGCATAACTGGTTCTTATCTCAAAAAAATGGTGAGAAGATCAGCTCATTGTTTGGTTATCTGAGCAGTATTGAGCTTTCTTAAGGCTGACCTATATTCTATTTTAGGATGTATACATGAAACTATCGTTCAGATAACAAACGGGACATTGGAAACTGGAAGACCCCTCTGAATGAGGTGTGTAATGTTGTTAAACTCTGCTCTCGTGGACTGGCCTGCTTAGGGAACTAATGAGGGAGAGAGTGGAAGTTAAGGAGGATCTAGGTCATGGAAGATTCTCTTTTGAGAATATGTGAATTGTGGATCTCCTGAAATCGGAATGATGAATCCCTGTAGAACTTTGGGTTAAAATTGTTTCCATGAGATCTCATAAGTTTGTTGCAGAGTCAAAGTGAGGGGGAATCGGTTTTCTGAGATTGCGTGGACGTTAAAACAAAACAAACGGGTCCGCAGGGCAGGAAGGCATTTTAAAAACGCATGACAGGAGCTGGAGGTCCTGAATTTCTAAGATTATAGCAGATGGTGAAAAAGCTTGCAGCATCAGTACTCTCTCCTTTGTCATGCTCAAATTATTCCGATTATTTAAACCTTCGTCATGATAGAGATTTTGAAGTTCCATCTCTGGTAACACACAGCTGGAACTAATATTAATAATGGCTCCATTCTACCAATTATTGCAATACGGCTATAAAAAAAATTCTAAGTGAGACTTGACAAGTCACAATGTATTCTATGACAACTGTATATTCCTCTCGAGTTCTGTCACGTGTAACACCCACGCAACAGCTCTGCACACACCACACAAGGACCAAGCTGCAGATGGGAACTACTGCACTGCGTGTTAAAGTTTAAATTCAAAGGTAGAGAAGGGGTCATTAAGAATTTCCCACTAACATTTTGAAAAAAATGCTACAATGACTAGGATATTTGTTATGACCTGGCTCAAAAGGCCACAACAAAGAGGAGACACACCATGTCAAAGGTTATCAAAAGATGTTTATTTAGAACAAACAAGTCAAATCCAGTCGAATTTATCATGCTCAACAGAGCCGGGTGCCTGCAGGGAAAAACAGAGAGGGCACAGAGAGGAGCAGAGAGGCTTTAAATAGCTGCAGGGCACCAGACCCAGGTGCCCTGAGTTACTGCAATCAATGCAATCACCACAGCACAGACAGGACAGCCACACCCTCTCTAATGATGAACCCACAGGGGCATCACAATATTTCAGAAAGATATTTGAAAAAGGAAAGAGAGAATTGAAATTGAATAATCCTTAAATTGTCACATATGCATAATTCTGATAGACTCTGCTTTTACTGTAGAAAACAGTTCACTAACTAACCTTTTGTAGCTTGTAAGACTTAGTTTTACAAGGCCAAACTAAGCCTATTGCTAATTACATGAAAAGTCTGCATAAGAACAGTTAGCTAGCTCCCATGGCTGAGCATTCACAGAGACAGTCTTTCTATATTTTGTATGTTCAGAATTGTGTTTTTCTACGTCAAACATCTTTGGACTTAAAACACTTCTCAGTTCATTTGAATTAAATTGGTAAAGCAATAACACTCTTATATGTCTCTTCACTTTGGTGCTAAGTGGTTCTTGGTCTGTTGGGTTTAAGCACCCTTCAGTTGTTGAAGGTTCGAGCCCGCTCCGCGCTGTTCGTTTGATGAGTGGTCTGCTATAAAAAGGAAGGACTCAGACAGAGATATGAGATTAAACAATAAGCTGATTTAATGGTAGAAACAACAGTACAATATAACGAAGTACTTATATAACGAAGTACTTCGGGCCTCAGCTCTTCCACCGTGCGATGTACGTATCAGACAGTCAGACCGAACAGAGGCCGCGAGTGTACAGAATTCACAATATTTATTCCCACAAACGGAGAGGAGTTGTGTGGGAGGAGTTGTGTCGGTTGCTCCTCCCTAGGTGTTCATCCACTGGTGGACTCACTCCTGGGCGAGCCCTAGGCAGCGAATCAGAGTGAGTCAGCCATTGACGAGGTCTAAACAGCGAATCAGAGTGAGTCAGCCATAGGTGTGGGAAGTTTGGATCTCCTGCGCCGCCGATCAGTCCCAGGTCATCTTTTATGGCAGCCATAAAATAAACAATTCTGGGTTGAACGGGGAGGTACCAATCCTTATCTTCGTTTATCCTCAGCACCTGGCCGTACCACTCCGCATCCCAATCTTTCTCTCAGTACAATCTCTGCATAGACTCAATGGTGTCCGTTTTATTACCTCTCCCTGCAACCCCCCATGCTCCTATCCGGCCCATTAAAAACCCGGGGGTCGACTGGATCCTCTACATTCCTAAGTCAACCACACACAATTGACCACAGCAAACAAAGGAAAATAAGAACACTTGGTCTAGTTTCATAAGTATACATTTTACACAGACAAAGTTATAATTATTAAAACAGGTTATATAGGTTACTTTAATCCCCCTTTTGATCTCACCTCAAGAGATCAATTCACACAAAGCATTCGAAACATAACCACTGTCATTCTTTTCTACTGCGTCTGTCCCACAATGAGCGGATACAAGGCACACAACAACAACCACATGTTACTAAAATGGCAATACAAGTAGCTATTGAAATCAAAAGAGACATTATTAAACCTTTCCATTGACCAAACATGTTTGTAAACCATTCCTCCAAGGGGTTGTGTATCCCTGATTGTTCATGCATAGTTATGGATAGTGTGCGAAAGCCTTCTAAAGCCTTTGTGACGGAACCGTCCGGAGCCGTATTGTTTGGAATGAAAGTACAACACATATCACCAAACATTGAACACACACCTCCTTTCTCAGCTAACAGCATGTCAAGGGCCATTCTATTCTGTTTCAGCCATAAGGGAAGTCGGCCCCAGCTGTTCAGCGAGTCCTTCTACAGCGTCCCTAGTGAGATTAGCTAAACGGAGCACATTGTAATGTACATAGTTGATCCTGTCTACATTATTCCATCACTACCTGCTTGGAAAGTGAAGGTTTGTTTAGGAGACACAGAGGTAACAACAGGCGATCTTGGAAAGGAGATTACGGCCGGCGAGGAGGCGGACACGAGTCTACTCTGAAACACACGACTCCATATAGGACCCGACTTTTTTACTCCCACCTTTAGGGGCACTTTCCAATAAGTAGCAGCATTTTTATGCCCACCTATAGGGCCTCTTTCTAATAAGAGTAGTAGGTTATATATAACGAGAGGTTAGCCCTATAGTTAAAGGGCAGTGAAAGTCTCCCCACTCACCAGACCTTCTATTTAACAGGTTTTACTGAACCTTCTATTTAACAGGTTCTGGGAGCACAGTATTTACCATTACAGGGTACTATTTTACACCCTAGTTTTAAAAAATCTCCTTAGGAGATTTTAGCATTGTGTTCAGAAGAACCTAATTACAATAACACGGACCACTGATTAAAGGTACTCAACAATGACAGACTGTGGATTACACTTCCTTATTGTTTGTTGGTGTACTCTGCTAGTGGGAATCGTGGTTTTACTTGGGACACTGTTTGTATCTTGAACACCATTCTTAGTTATATGGCCCATTAGCGAATTGCCTTATTATTTGATTGGGTGTTAATTCCTTGTGTCCTAGTAAATCTCCTATTATTAATAACAGAAATAATGTGTGTTCACCCTTGCCTTTATTTTTGTTTTAATGATTCCATTGACCACCCAGACTCCATTCCCCCGCCAGAGGAGTCCGTAACTAGGGTCAAACGGGCCAAACATGAGGTAGTTGTTACCAAAATGTCTCCTAAACAAACCTTCACTTTCCAAGCAGGTAGTGATGGAATAATGTAGACAGGATCAACTATGTACATTACAATGTGCTCCGTTTAGCTAATCTCACTAGGGACCCTGTAGAAGGACTCGCTGAACAGCTGGGGCCGACTTCCCTTATGGCTGAAACAGAATAGAATGGCCCTTGACATGCTGTTAGCTGAGAAAGGAGGTGTGTGTTCAATGTTTGGTGATATGTGTTGTACTTTCATTCCAAACAATACGGCTCCGGACGGTTCCGTCACAAAGGCTTTAGAAGGCTTTCGCACACTATCCATAACTATGCATGAACAATCAGGGATACACAACCCCTTGGAGGAATGGTTTACAAACATGTTTGGTCAATGGAAAGGTTTAATAATGTCTCTTTTGATTTCAATAGCTACTTGTATTGCCATTTTAGTAACATGTGGTTGTTGTTGTGTGCCTTGTATCCGCTCATTGTGGGACAGACGCAGTAGAAAAGAATGACAGTGGTTATGTTTTGAATGCTTTGTGTGAATTGATCTCTGGAGGTGAGATCAAAAGGGGGATTAAAGTAACCTATATAACCTGTTTTAATAATTATAACTTTGTCTGTGTAAAATGTATACTTATGAAACTAGACCAAGTGTTCTTATTTTCCTTTGTTTGCTGTGGTCAATTGTGTGTGCGTTGACTTAGGAATGTAGAGGATCCAGTCGCCCCCCCGGGTTTTAATGGCCGGATAGGAGCATGGGGGGGTTGCAGGAGAAAGGTAATAAAACTGACACCATTGAGTCTATGCAGAGATTGTACTGAGAGAAAGATTGGGATGCGGAGTGGTACGGCCAGGTGCTGAGGATAAACGAAGATAAGGATTGGTACCTCACCCCCGTTCACCCAGAATTGTTTATTTTATGGCTGCCATAAAAGATGACCTGGGACTGATCGGCGGCGCAGGAGATCCAAACTTCCCACACTATGGCTGACTCACTCTGATTCGCTGTTTAGACCTCGTCAATGGCTGACTCACTCTGATTCACTGCCTAGGGCTCGCCCAGGAGTGAGTCCACCAATGGATGAACACCTAGGGAGGAGCAACCGACACAACTCCTCCCACACTCCTCTCCGTTTGTGGGTAAATATTGTGAATTCTGTACACTCGCGGCCTCTGTTCGGTCTGACTGTCTGATACGTACATCGCACGGTGGAAGAGCTGAGGCCCGAAGTACTTCGTTATATAAGTACTTCGTTATATTGTACTGTTGTTTCTACCATTAAATCAGCTTATTGTTTAATCTCATATCTCTGTCTGAGCCGTTCCTTTTTACAGCAGACCACTCATCAAACGAACAGCGCGGAGCGGGCTCGAACCTTTAACAACTGAAGGGTGCTTAAATCCAACAGGTCCTAGCTAGTTAGCAGGCTATGTAAGTTACCACGTTAAGCTAAATATATGTTAGTTTCTTTGTCTGTGTCAGGGCCGCCCTCCCTACATGCAGCTCACGCAGACTGCGTGGGGCCTCATCTTGCGAAGGGGACCTCATGCTATGCGCAAATGCGTTGCAATTCATCTAATGCACAAATGCAACGCAATAATGCGCCGCAATTATGCGCTCCGCAGTCACCCCGCTGCGAGGCTCCGGAAAACTAACAGTTCACAAGCGTGCTCCACTATTCAACTTCATTGTCAAAAGTCTCATAAAATATGTTGTTTTGCTTTTTGCAGACTTTTGTTGGAACCTCTTCTTCTTTTGTTGCAACTGGGAGACAGCTTGTAACATTCTCTTTTTGACACTTCCTTTTCAGCTGTTCTTAGTACTCTTACTGGGGGAAAAAAGTCCATAATGTTCTCTGCCTATTCCATGAAGAATAGCAACCATGCAAAAGGAATTTTCCATTATTAAGATGTATTTCTGAAGGAGATGTAGGGATGGGTATTGTGAAAAGGCTTTCAGGGAAGTTAAATAAATAAAAAAGTCAAATTAGGGAGGTTGAAGGAAACTGTGATCCCTAAAGAATGAGTAAACGTCACATGGAACGGAAGTAAGAGTCCCTCAGGCCACTCAGACAGAACTTGTAACGTCATATTTTAAGTGTCGAGCGACTCATTGTGTTCACACGAGATGTGTTTATATGTGTCTAGGCAGCATATCAAAACCAAGAGCTGTGAACGTACCAACAGGGATTCACTCGGACACCATGAGTGAATCATCAACAAGCTCATGTATTAAAGTTTGAAGAAGGTCAAAGACGAACTGTTCTCACAAACTGCACTCGAGAAAGCATCTGAAGAGCTTAAACGGAGCAGATTAATCAGCACATCTGTTCTGAGTGTTGTCATTCATGCAATTGTCTTTAAAAGCATAGAAATATTACTGGTGGTGGTATCCCTGAGGTCAGCTACCGAGTTATGCAGGTAACATTTAAGAAACATAACGAGACTAGCTGTAATTCTAGACTCTTGATGGATACCACTTTCTTTGAGCAGACATGGGTTAAAATGTTGGAAGATAATATACTTGACCAAAGAGTGATACCAAGGATGGTAAACAGTATTCCAGGTATGGTATAAGATCTAGGACATCTTTATTACAGGATTTAACCCAAGAGCTACCCAGCACGGATGTTTAAATAATATTTTTTCAAGTTGCTAAAATGCAGGAAAGGCTGTATCAAGGGTTATTTTCCCTCCTCCATTCATGTAGCTGAGCCAACACTGGACGTGCAACTGTGCGTGCTCTATGAGCTCTATGGGTGAAGAAGATCATTTGAAGAATCGGGTAATTTAAGTTCTTGAGAGTCAGGCCATGAGCCCCCGGGTAACTTGCATCACAAACAGGTCCCGCCTCCAACGTTGTATCCTCTTCCACATCCATGTTTGTCAAGCGCAAAAATGTATGCTAGAGCTAACTACCAAACCTGCCAACTATTGACAACCGAAGAACAGAATGTTACTTAAGCAGCCTGAGATGTTTTTTGTGTATGTTGTTAAAATATGTAACTAAAACAACAAGTCACTAACTAACATTCTGTAGCCTGTAAGACTTAATTTAACAAGGCTAAAATAAGCTTGTTGCTCATTAAAGTAAGAATTGTTAGCTAGCTTCCATGGCTTAAGCATTCACAGTGGAAGCTTGTCTATCGTTTCTTTGTTTAGAATATTTTTTCTATGTTCAACATCTTTAAAACATTTAAAATATTGCTGAGGTATATTTGAATTAAATTGCTACTGTTAAAAGTAACACTATCTCTTCAATTTGTTGCTGAGTGATAAACCAGCTAACAACAATGCCTAGCTAGTTAGCAAGCTATGTGCAGCCACGTTAAGCTAAACTAGCTAAAGAGTTGCATTCAATTCAAATATAAAACAAACTTTTGAAGACATTTGAATAACTTAAATAATTTAGTGCTATAAAACCTTTTTTTATGAAATAAAGATGAAATGACTTTCATGGTTTCACCAAATGTACAATATAACACTTTTCAAGCAACACAATGCAAACCCAACCAGAAAAACACTGCAGTTAAAAATCATTCAGATACACATTCCTGATTGATTACTTTAACATGAATGTTGTTCTTGTATTTGTATTCATCATTCAACTGCTGCAACGAAAGACTAGCGTGTCATAACAACTAGGCATAAAACCACAACTTTCCAACGTTTAACAATCCAGGTTGCAGTTATTTTGGTGTCTTGAAAAAATGTTCTTAAAAACAGCGGAGATAAGCTGTTGAACTGCTGTTGTCTTTTGCCGGGCTCCGGTGATTGCCAAATCTGGGTGATGTCTTCTGATATGATTTAGCATGTTTGACGTGTTACTATTAGCATACCGCACTGCTGTCGAACAACACCGACACACCGTCCTCGTCCGATCCTCCACTCGCACTCCATCGTTATTGTAGTCCACAGGGAACCCGAAATATTCCCACACAGCTGATTTAAAAGAAGCAGGTGGGTCTTCTAGCTCCTGTGTTATCTGAAATCGCAATACTAACGTTTCTTCTTCTTTTATTTTGTTCGTTCTGTTGTGTTTTCTTCTTCTTCTTCATTTGTTGTTTAAGGGCGGCTGGCAAACAGCTTTTAGGCGCAATACCGCCCCCTGGATTATATATAGTGTAGTGGATACTGCCCTGAATGACAGACTTTTCTCCCACTCGTAAAAAAAAGGCATATTCGTCGTGTGACTGCATGCACCGAACCGTGACGTCCGAACCGTGACCGTACGGGACGAATACGGATACCGTTACACCCCTAAAACACACACTAAGAGTTAGACCTAACACACTTAGCTATTTTATCTACCTCTGGAACAAGCTAAACTAGTTATAAATATGTTTATTCTTCACTGTCGGGTCACTCATTACTGGATCAGTGAGCTGCATGAGACGGATACTGACGGGCTGTCAGGAGAGAGAGAGAGGGAGAGAGGGAGAGAGGAAAAGAGAGCGCTTCCGCTCATTTCTCCCATGTTATTATCCAATGTTAATGTAAACTTGAATAATGTACTTCATTTGAATGTAATAATTATGTTGGTTGTTGTTTGTGGAAGCGCCAGTGAATGAGCCCCATTAACTGAGTTTTGAACATCACTTTAAATGGAAGATCCCCCTAGCCCCCACTCGATCGGATCGGTGTCGGCCGATACTGATTCCGGCGATCGGCTCCAAAATTGGCGATCGGAGCATCCCTATTAAATACGATTATTCATTGACTTTGAAAACATCCTTTTATTGAAGTTTTAAAAAATAATAATAATTTGAACAGTATGTTTTTAACAGTTGATTACCCTGAACTTTAAGTATAATTCAACTGAAAAACCAATAAAAAATTTTTTTAAATAAAACCATACATTTATATCTACATTTAAATAAATAATATCAAAATAATAAATACCAATAAAGATCAACAAATATTTTGGAGCGCACTTCCACAAACTACTAAACATATATAAATATGATAACTAATGTCACTCACAACCTGTAATGTTTAATCATACTGCTACACGCAGTACTCTTATTTTGGTAACCCCTTATCCGGAAACCGGAAGTAGCAAGCTAAGAGGCTCCGGCTTGACGAGTTAGTTAAAAGTTGACTGTTGCCCCTTTCACACCAACGCGGTTCCAGGGCCGGTTTGGACTTAGAGCCTGATAAGCACCGTTTTTCCTGTTCACACCGCAGCGGAGCCGGCTCTTTTCCCCGAAAACCGGTTCTTACCAAGCTCCAAAAAATTGTCGGTCTAGAAGCAAGAACCACTTATGTCGGAGGCGGGGGCAGGGGCAGGGGCGGGATCAACCTGAGCAACAGTTTATGGCGAGTACGGCAAATACAAGTTGTAACAAGCAGTAGCGCTGAGCAAAGTGACTAGAACGCAACCACACACTTTATAAAGTCAGGCAACACTAACCAGGCTTCGTGTGATTCTGTTTATTTGTACCTTACTTTGACCATCCGTTCGCTGTTATTTATCATTGTGGAGAGTAGGGATGGGAATTTGGAAGCAAATGTATATTCGAATATTCGACCCCCAAAAAAACGGTTAACCGATTATCCGAAATGTACATATCCTATAAAAAAAAAAAAAATGTGGGAAAAATGTTGACAAAAAAATAAATAAAACATTTTTAATTTTGAAAAATAAATAAATACATGTTCAAATAAGTATTTTTTATTATTTGGACATAAACGCGAGTGAAGTATAACCGGACGCGAGAGAGAGATCAGCACCTGCAGCTCTGCCCGCTGTGAGGGACCGGTGAGCGGAGCAAAACACACCTTTAGACCTAACACACTTAGCTATAGGGATGGGTACCGAGCTCCGGTATTAAACGGGCCCCGGGGCTGAATTATTAAAGACCGTGGTACCGTTAAGCTCCGACGTTAACGTTTTTTTTATCGGTAGGCTACTGGAGACATGTAAAAAATATATGTCATATGTATTATTGCTACACAAACATTATATTGCAGTTTTAGTGTCGCCAACTCCGTTTCTAATACGCAGAAAGACTGCCAAATGCGTCTATAATTATTTTTAGTATTTTTCGATCTTTCCAATCCAGACGAGAGATCTCTCTCCCCCGCCTGCTTGCGAGGGGGCGGGGCAGTTTACACACACACAGCTGCTACATGCACACACACATGGAGGAGATGGCGGAGAGAACGCGCTCCGAGGTGTGGTTAAACTTTACACGTCTCGATGTGGACAATGCTCGTTACCAAAAGTGCACCACATCCAGACGGAGAAATGCACCGTTTTCGACTGTCTTTCTAGTAGATCTGCAGCCCCATCCACGAGTAACTTTTCCACGTCAGGTGTTATGTATGCTAGCAGCAACACAAGGAGCTAACTCAATTATAAAAACATTGGTTAATGATTAGAGGTAACTGAGTTATTTATTTTGTTAAAGTTTCAGCTATTCTGTTTACAATTCTGTCATCAGATTATTTAATAAGATTTGTTAAAACATTGTTGTTTCTTTTGATGTGAAATATTATGTATTTAATTTAAATAAAAAGCAATGTTAGTTTTGTTCAAAATTTGTTTAGTTAGTTTACCTTTTTTTTCTCTCCAAAAGAACCGATAAGAGTACCGTTAAAATACCGGATCGATAAGCAGTATCGATAAAAGTAGTAGTACCGTTAAAACCTTAACGATACCCATCCCTACTTAGCTATGGCACTGTCGTATACATTGAATTATTCCATTTGATCATATGTAATCAACTTAGGCACCCCTCCCAAAAAGAAAATATATTCGAATATTCGATTAATCGTTCCCATCCATAGTGGAGAGCAGGCAGACGTTTTGTTTTGTATTATAGCAGCTATCGGATGGAATCAATACATGGGCTGCACAGGTTGTCATGTCCGACTATCACAAGTAGAATCATGATGAAAAATACGCCGGTAAAATGTGCCTGTAGAAAACGGCTTATGCCACAATAGGATAGCAACAAGTAGTCAAGATAGTCAGTTTAGCTTCGGTTGCTATGCTAACATCACCCATTTTATACCAGAGAAACTTTCATAACAGCACTGTGATGCCAAACAGCGGGCAGCACTGCAGCGGTCGGTAAATGCCGCTGAAACACATTAATAAACAATGAACCACGGCACTCTGGAGAAAAGTATAAGGGTTGAGAAGTCGTTATTTAATTTAATCTGGCTTCGTATGATTAAAAGCAACACGATCATCGACCCGACGCAGTCCCCCATTGTTGTTGTTGTTAGCGCCGTTGGGGAGAAAATCAGCGACGTAAACGGTGACGTCATGACTCAGCCGCGGCAGCACCAGTCGGCTCTGGGCGGTGTGAACAAAACGAGGGCTGAAAAGAAAAAACGGTTGCGAACCAGAAGAGCGCAAGAGGAGCTAGAACGGGAACCGCGTTGGTGTGAAAGTTGACTGTACGCTAGAGACCGGAGCATGGGGGACCGGAGAATAAAGACATGGCAACTAAAGCTTCCCTTGTAACGTGTTTATATGGATTTATTAAACAGACTGCAAGTCACAACACAACCTGGCCGAGAGGGCTTTTAGGGAGGGGCAAAAGCGCACGCGCGGGCAGGATGTCTAACGCAAGACAAATTGAGAGCATCATTGCGAAAGGGAATGCAGCAGAATAATCGTTTTATTTTGATTGCGCTGTTTTCGTAATCGTTGCAAGCCAAAATCGTAATCGAGATTAAAATACGATTAATTGCACAGCCCTATTGTGCCATTTTATCAAATGTAGCACCACACAAAATGTAATTGATCCTTTTTATACGTTTATAATCACTTTTTACAGAAATGAATAAATAGATAACAGTGGGGTATGACACCAATGTGCAATAATGTAAACACATAACAAACAAAGACTATTGACACCACTATTGTGCAACAACACTTATGTGCAATATGTTCTGCTAAAATTGTTATTAATAGTGGCTGCCACTTCTCAGGTTGTCCATTCTAACAAGAATCTGTATGTTATTATCTTTTTCTTTTTCTTTACCACTGCAATCAACCTGCTACCACACAGTATTCTACAATGTTACACTTATGTTCTTTTATAAATACTGCTTACTTACTTATTTTCCCTGAATTTATATTTTAAATACTATCTGCATGCCTTTTTATCTAATAGTGTTATTTGTATTTTTCGTCTCTATATCTACTGCTGTAACAATGTACATTTCTCCACTGTAGGAAGAATAAAATAATTCATATTCTGAATATTGTATCATGTTGAATGCAAAAGGCCTAGAAGATTATAGAGCATTATAAAGCAGCCCTATCCTTTAAGAAAAGCTAAAAAATGGTGATGTTCTGGTACTGATTCACCTTTCCTCGTTGAGTGGGAATATAATAATCCAATATGAGTCCTGTGAGCTGACACTGCCCACACTCTTAACATCACCAGTTGGTCTTCTTGAATTAGAAGCATGCTGGGATCTGCTTGTCCTCTCATCCTCAGCCACAGGCGACAACTGACGCTCTGCTCTGAGCTCACAAGTTCTCAGTGAGGCGGAAGATAGAGCACATCCTCCCTGAGAGGACTGCACCACACAGCCTCCTGACATCACATCAGCCTGTCATCTCAGGCTTATTATTCTATAGCAATCGTGTGAGATTCAGTGTCTTTCCTCCATAGCAACCGTCCATGCAGCTGTGCTGCCTTCACTCTGACACATTCCAGGAGGAATGGCAGCATGTCGGGGACCCCCTGTCAGGGTGTCCTTATGACATGGAGCGAATGTGACTTTACATTAGACCATTTACTTATAAAGCTACTAAAGCAAATCCAGTATGTTGCGTTATTCAATATTCTTAATGTCGCCTTCAATGATCAATGCGCCTTGCTTTAAAATGCTTTTTGTCAACACAATATCATTTATTTTAAAAAACCTTTTGGTGGTATTGAGCTGTGAGTCTGTGACAGTGTCAATCAATCCAGAAACTTTATTGAAAAAAAAAGTATTAGCTTATCTTTAAAGATTTCTTCAGAATAGACTAATTTTTTTAGATATATTTTTAAACGGCATTACGTCGCGTTTCACTCTGAAAATGAGCACGGCCACGTTTAATTGGCAGAAATGTACAAATGCAGCATGAACATCCCCACGCGCGAGGATGGCACGCATAAAGAATGCAGTTGATGCTTCCTTTAACGCCAATGCAGCTGAGAGCCCCGTTAACGGGAAGCATGCTGCCGTTAATGAAGGCAACAAAGCACACCGTTATCAGTTGACATTTGATTCCCGGTGTGAGTCATTCCGTCAACAGGAGTATCGATACGCGGTTGAATTGCTCCACGCTGAGCCTGAACCTACCATACAGGTTTAAAGCTTACCTTGATGTGGCACCTCTTCACACCATCGTTGCACGCGGGCACCGGCTCATACATCCAAAAGCACGTCCGTGTCTGAGAGACGCGACCACTACACAGTCACCGGAGGAATGTGTCAGTGTACGCGTGAGTGTGTGCGTGCGTGAGTGAGAATGTGGGGGCATCAAGTGGCGCGAGCCTGTGGTCCGTGAAGCGCGGGAAGTTAGACGGTTAGCCCGAATCACACCGGAAACCAGAGGTTTAACCCCTAGAAAATAAAAGCTGTTATAGTTTTAAATCAAACTTCCTTCCAGATTTTCATAAAAAGCGCAAGATTATATCACGTGCCACCAGATTAGTTATTATTATTTTATCATTATCAGCTTCGTCCAAACCAGGAAATATTAGGAAGGCCTTTTCAGATAGGCTAGTGGTGGGCGGCGAGGTATGGTATACTTTGTGTATCGCTACATACACATAGAAAAACATGAGTGGTTGCAATTTTGAACACAAGTAAAAAAAAAATCCAATAGAACTAATGAATATGAACAAGAATAATGTGATGCAGACTTGTTGCAGGGACTAGAACCATCTACAGGTGTGTGATGGGTATGGAAATTGTTTCAAAATATCAAGATATATAGTGTATATCACGATGTTGCCTAAAAACATCAAGATATTATTTAAAGGTCATATTGCCCCTTCCAACTTTCCTGTGTTTTCTCACTGTAGCCTATACAGACAGTATATGTTGCATTAGGCCTAGCAGGAAACCAATTATAGCTTCATGTGTTACACTAAAACCAATTGTATTCTACTTCAATGCTAGGCTGTGTGTCGGGACGATTAGTTTAAGTTCATTTGGTTAAACAGGATCATATTTAGTAAAACAACATATTGGAGTATAACACCAAATGCATTTTCAACAATAACATTTAAATAAAATCAAACCACACAATGACTCTCACCTGGCTATAGCGCAGCTGGCCTTTTTCCAAAAATAAAATGTACTTATGACTGATACATGTTGCTTGATTTGCAAAGAAGGGCTTTATTTTGAAGCTAAACCGGAAGTACACGTATGTTACTTCAACGAACTTCACTCTTGCCAATTCATCCAACAGAGAGAGAGAACGACGTTTCTTCGACATGTTGCGAGTAAGACCAGGAATGGAATAATATTATTTCAATTCATGTATTCATGTGTGTGTTCATTGCAAAATAGCAAATACTCATAACATGTGTCAAAGTTAAACTATTAATTTCGTCCCATACTGTAAAAAATAACTGTACTGCATAAATCCTATTCAACTGTTGATGCATGTTCAACTGTTTTCTAATTGCAACAGACACTCTTTCAGAGGTGGGATAAATACTCACATCTTGTACTTGAGTAAAAGTAATAATAGTGCAGTGTAGACATAGGCCTACTCTGTTACAAGCAAAAGTCCCTTATTCAAAATGTTACTTTAAAAGTACTACATTGTTGGCAGAAAAATATACTTAAAGGTGAGGTAGGTGATTTTGGAGAAACCAGCTCGAGTGCGCTAGAATTTGAAAATACACAACCGGAAAGAATCTGCCACTTCCTTACAGAGCCCCTCCTCCAACACACACGACGCGCACATGACCAATGAGGGCACGAGATAAGTTTGTACACAGATGGAAGGCTGACAGGCAGGTAGGCCATCCAGTTATTTTAGCCGGACCGGCTAAAATGATTGGTCGTGCTTTTTACAGTACTACGGCTTCCACAGATGACATTTTTTTATGGATTTTTTGTCAAAGCACTTAAGATATTCATTGCTATCGGGATGTTAAGAGCATTCCATGGAATATAACAAAAAGTGTATCTCGAGCCGGTTTCTCAAACTTACCTACCCCACCTTTAAGTACCAAATCTAAAAGTATTCATTAACCAAAGTGGCCATTTTTGGAATAATATATATTACACCACTGGCTTATAATTAGTGATGCATTCATGTGTCTATCATTTAATGTTCAGCTGTTAAAGTATAAGATAACATTGATATCTGCCAGATATCAGTATCATCATTTATTTGTTGATTTTGGTCCTAATAATATAAACCTGCAAAAGCAACTAAATTAGTAGGCTACTAATGTTTTCAAATCATTGTAGTGAGTAAAAAGTACAATATGTGCTGCTAAAATGTAGTAGAAGTATAAAGTAGGATACAAGTATTCAAGTAAGGTACATTTACCTCAAAAATGTACTCAAGTACTTGCGTATACATTAACTTTGTTACTTTCCACCTCTGCCCACTTTGCAGTAGCCTCACTCGAGGATCTGAATCTTTTCCGGCCTCCAGAGCTCATCCGAGTGCAGCAGCTCGATTGTTCTTCATCCTAAATTCTTTAACCCTACTTCTCCTAACCCTAGGCCTGCACTGACTACCAGTGACAGCTTAAATCAGTGTGCCCCAAATGGACCAGGACTATCCTACACCCAGGACATTGTTAAGCCCTAGCCTACCTCCTGTCCACTTCTCTGCCGCTACCGCATCATTAGAGACCCCAACCACTGCACGACATAATGAAAACGAGTTGCATCAGGTCAACAGAAAGTATTTCACCACAGACTGAAGATCATCCTCGCCCCATATCCTGCACCAACATCACTCAGGAGTTCAACCTCACCTTTGACAACTGCACACCCCTGCCATCACATCTGCAACCTTGGAGTCATTTTTGACAACCAGGCCCAAATTTGATCATCACGTAGCCCTTCTTCCCCCTTAGAAACACTGCCCCCCCTCAGAAACACTGCCCCCCTCAGACCATCAGCCTGCTGCAGAGACCCCCATTCTTCACCTCAACACTAGACTACTGAAACAGACTTATCTATGGATCATCATCAAAAGTCCTCAATGAACCAAAATGAACTTCAATACATCCAGAACTGCACCAAACCTGGGGGCGCAGCCTTCTCCATCGCTGCCCCTCCCTCTGGAACTCAGTCCTACAACACATCAGAAACTGCTCTGACCTCCCCACCTTCAAAACACTGACCGAACCTCCCCTTTCCTGACTGACTTTTTACATGTGATTAATGTTGGGTTGAATGTTGTTTTAATAGCTCGACTTTATTTGTGTCAAACAAGGCTTCCAATTACCAATTCAATTTCCTTGTCAAATCTGTTGATCATTTTCAAATGTCGATTTTTAGATTAGATAGAGCTTTATTGTCTCCCTTAGGAGAAATTTGTCCTGGGCATCGAGATAATAAACATAAAACATTTAGGACAATCAGTCATAAATACATTGAATAGGTAATTGGAAGCCTTGTTTGATACACCTCTCTGAAGAACCAGCACCTTACAGTGGTAGAGAGTTTTGTGTGCCCTGATGAACCTGGTGGCTGTGTTGTCTGGAACCTTGTGTTCCTGGTAGGGTCTCCCATGGCAAATTGGTCTCAGGCAAGGGGCCAGACTAAGATTGTTTCGACGACCTCATGAAAGACGAACTAAGAAGTGAGGATACCCGGCCCGGAGGAAGCCCGGGGTCCCTTTCTGGAGCCAGGCCCAGAAGGAGGACTTGTCGGCGAGCGTCTGGTGGCTGGGCTTGCCATGGAGCCCGGCTGGGCACAGCCCGAAAAGGCAACATGGGCAACACCTCCGCTTCTGCGTCCCGCGGGCCCACCACCTACAGGAAACAGCGATGGGGTCGGGTGCACTGCCAGAAGGGTGGCAGTGAAAGCAGAGGGTCTCGACGGACCAGACCCGGGCGACAGAAACTGGCTTTGGGGACGTGGAACGTCACCTCTCTGGGGGGGAAGGAGCCGGAGCTTGTGCGGGAGGTGGAGCGTTACCAGTTGGATCTGGTTGGGCTCACCTCTACGCACAGCGTCGGCTCTGGAACCTTACTTCTGGATAGGGGTTGGACTCTATTCTTCTCCGGAGTTGTTCAAGGTGTGAGGCGCCGGGCGGGTGTGGGGATACTCACAAGCCCCGGTTGGGTGCTTCGTTGTTGGAGTTTACCCCAGTGGACGAGAGGGTCGCCTCCCTACGCCTGCGGGTTATGGGGGGGAAAACTCTGACTGTTGTGTGTGCTTATGCACCAAACAGCAGTTCAGAGTATACAGCCTTCTTGGAGACCCTGGAAAGAGTCCTGTATGGGGCTCCTGAAGGGGACTCTTTAATCTTGCTGGGAGACTTCAACGCACATGTGGGCAATGATGGAGACACTTGGAGGGGCGTGATTGGGAGGAACGGCCCCCCTGATCTGAACCGGAGTGGTGGTTTGTTACTGGACTTCTGTGCTAGTCATGGATTGGCCATAACAAACACCATGTTCAAACATAAGGATGCTCATAAGTGTACGTGGTACCAGAGCACCCTAGGCAGAAGGTCCATGATCGATTTCGTTATCGTATCATCGGACCTGAGGCCGTATGTTTTGGACACTCGGGTAAAGAGAGGGGCGGAGTTGTCAACTGATCACCATCTGGTGGTGAGTTGGGTCGAGTGGCGGGGGAAGCCTCTGGACAGACCTGGTAAGCCCAAACGTGTAGTTCGGGTGAACTGGGAACGTCTGGAGGAGGCCCAAGTTCAGGAGGCCTTCAACGCACACCTCCGGCGGAGCTTTTCGGGCATTCCTGTGGAGGTTGGGGACATTGAACCAGAGTGGGCGGTGTTCAAAGCCTCTATTGCCGAAGCCGCGGCAGGGAGCTGTGGTCTCAAGGTCTTAGGTGCCTCAAGGGGCGGTAACCCTCGAACCTCCTGGTGGACACCGGTGGTCAGGGAAGCCGTCCGACTGAAGAAGGAGGCCTTCAGGGATTTGTTATCCCGGGGGACTCCCGAGGCAGTTGCAAGGTACCGACAGGCCCGAAGGGCAGCAGCCTCAGCCGTGGCCGAGGCAAAGCAGCGGGTGTGGGAGAAGTTCGGAGAAGCCATGGAAAAGGACTTTCGGGCGGCACCAAAGTTGTTCTGGAAAACTGTCCGACACCTCAGGAGGGGGAAGCAGGGAACCATCCAAGCTGTGTACAGTAAGGATGGGACGTTGTTGACCTCAACTGATGGAGTGTTAGGGCGTTGGAAGGAACACTTTGAGGAACTCCTGAACCCGACAACTCCGCCCTCTATGTTAGAGGCAGAGCTGGAGTATGACGGGGGATCAACACCAATCTCCCGGGGGAGGTCACTGAGGTCGTCAAACGACTCCACAGTGGCAAAGCCCCGGGGGTGGATGAGATCCGCCCAGAAATGCTGAAGGCTCTGGGTGTTGAGGGACTGTCATGGTTGACACGTCTCATCAACGTTGCGTGGAAGTCGGAAACAGTACCGAAGGAGTGGCAGACCGGGGTGGTGGTTCCCCTTTTCAAAAAGGGGGATCAGAGGGTGTGTGCCAATTACAGAGGCATCACACTACTCAGCCTCCCCGGGAAAGTTTACTCTAAGGTACTTGAAAGGAGGGTCAGGCCGATTGTCGAACCTCAGATTGAGGAGGAACAATGCGGATTCCGTCCTGGTCGTGGAACGACGGATCAGCTTTTTACTCTCGCAAGGATCCTGGAGGGGGCCTGGGAGTATGCTTATCCGGTCTACATGTGTTTTGTAGACTTGGAGAAGGCGTATGACCGAGTTCCCAGGGAGTTACTGTGGGAGGTGCTGCAGGAGTATGGGGTGAGGGGGTCTCTACTCAGGGCCATCCAATCTCTGTACTCCCAAAGCGAGAGCTGTGTCCGGGTCCTCGGCAGTAAGTCGGACCCATTTCCGGTGAGGGTTGGCCTCCGCAGGGCTGCGCTTTGTCACCGATCCTGTTTGTAATATACATGGATAGGATTTCGAGGCGTAGTCGTGGGGGGGGGGTCTGCAGTTCGGTGGACTAAGGATTGCACCACTGCTTTTTGCAGATGATGTGGTTCTAATGGCTTCATCGGTCTGCGACCTCAGCACTCACTGGATCGGTTCGCAACCGAGTGTGAAGCGGCTGGGATGAGGATCAGCACCTCCAAATCTGAGGCCATGGTTCTCAGCAGGAAACCGATGGACTGTCCACTCCAAGTAGGGAATGAGTCCTTACCCCAAGTGAAGGAGTTCAAGTATCTCGGGGTCTTGTTTCTCGAGCGAGGGAACAATGGAGCGTGAGATGGGCCGGAGAATCGGAGCAGCGGGAGCGGTACTGCAGTCGCTTTACCGCACCGTTGTGACGAAAAGAGAGCTGAGCCAGAAAGCAAAGCTCTCTGTCTACCGGGCCATTTTCGTTCCTACCCTCACCTATGGTCATGAAGGATGGGTCATGACCGAAAGAACAAGATCGCGGATACAAGCGGCCGAGATGGGTTTTCTCCGCAGGGTGGCTGGCGTCTCCCTTAGGGATAAGGTGAGAAGTTCAGTCATCCGGGAGGGACTCGGAGTTGAACCGCTCCTCCTTCGCGTCGAAAGGAGCCAGTTGAGGTGGTTCGGGCACCTAGTAAGGATGCCACCTGGGCGCCTCCCTAGGGAGGTGTTCCAGGCACGTCCAGCTGGGAGGAGACCAAGGGGTAGACCTAGGACCAGGTGGAGGGATTATATCTCTTCGCTGGCCTGGGAGCGCCTTGGGATCCCCCAGTCAGAGCTGGTTGATGTGGCCAGGGAAAAGAAAGTTTGGGGCTCTCTGCTGGAACTGCTACCCCCGCGACCCGACCACGGATAAGCGGGAGAAGATGGATGGATGGATGGATAGTCATAGATACAGAACAGAGATCACATATCACGTGGCAAAGAAACAAACAAGAAACATACTGGTACAGAATTGTCCCTATTGCACATATCCCTATTGCACATACATAAATCAAATATTGCACTTTCCCTATTGCATTCATACATAATCAAACAACATAAATCAAATATTGCACCTTCCCTATAGCATTCATACACAAGTCAAATATTGCACTTTCCCTATTGCACCTATGCATAGTGTCTGTCAAATTGCACATATCCCTATTGTATCCATACCTATTTACACATATTGCACTTTCCCTATTTAACCTTCTCGATTGCACATACTACACTGTAAACATTGCACCTCCCAACAACTCCTAACACAGCATAATCACAATTGTTTCTGACTGTTCAGCAGCTTGATTGACAGTGATAATTCACAGTGTTTAATAATCTGAAGTAAAATGAATGATAACATGTTTAAATTGCTTATTTTCTCCCCAAAGTTATTCAATGTAAAATGATAAGCAGAGAAAAGCAGCGAATCGTTTAAATAAAAATCAATTACACAATTATAAAAATAGTTGAGATCAATCAACTGGCCTTTTTTTTTTTTTAAAGGGACGTGTGTTTCTTTACTGTAACCCTGTAAAAGCGCTTAATTAAAAATAAATGTGTTATGATTATTATCAGTTTAGACCAGGGGTAGCCAACACGGTGCTCGCGGGCACTTAGTCGCCCGCAGGGGCAACGTGAGTCGCCCGCCGGGCATGTTCTAAAAATAGCTCGCCAAGCAAATCCAAAATGTATAAAATACACAAAACAAAAAAGGAAATGTAATTAAAAGAATCTACCCTATGCATAAACGAAACCTCAATCATAGCGAACTCTATCTACTTACTACAACTCTATATCTATCTAACACCCCTCCTCCCCCCACCCCCCCACAATGAATATCGACCAATCACGTTCTTGCTTGATTTGCGGGACCGGCGTTGCAGTCGGGAAGAAAAGCAATGTGGCACCTCCCCGCTTCATAAGGAGTGTGACCGTGATTTTCCTTCTGGCAGATTCTACACAACACATCAGCCCCATTGAACAGCCTAGTCGTGCCAGCCTATACAGCACATGAGGGGCAGAGCTTTACTCTGTGTGTTGCAACTTGCTTATATATTTATTGCACTTGACGCACACACACGCACGGCGTAATTTCCAGGGGGGACAGGGGAGACATGTCCCCCGCTCTTTTCGAAATCCCGTTTGTGTCCCCCCACTTTACAAATATGTTTATTATTATTTTTTAACGCAAGCCGTCATCGCCACGGAGGAGCACACAGCCTCTGTGAGAGAGAGCGAGAGAGAGAGAGAGAGAGAGAGAGAGAGAGAGCGAGAGAGAGAGAGAGCTAGGGAGGGAGGGAGACAGGGAGGGAGAGAGAGAGAGCGAGCGAGAGAGCTAGGGAGGGAGGCAGGGAGAGAGAGAGCTAGGGAGGGAGGGAGGGAGACAGGGAGGGAGAGAGAGAGAGAGCGAGAGAGAGAGCTAGGGAGGGAGGGAGGGAGAGAGAGAGCTAGGGAGAGCACACCTTTATCTATTTAATATAGATAAAGTAAGAAATCATTCCAATGTGTACTATAGGACAGTAAAAACATTAAAAAAAAAAAACAGTGTAAAAGGAGAGTGATTAGTAAAATATGCATAAATGAAAAGAAAGAATGCTAACTAGGTAACATAAGATAAGAATAAACAAGTTTAAATTATTTGTTATTGGTTGTGATCATATTCTAAAGATGTTTGGATGATTGAAAAGTATACAGCTCCCTTTCATCTGAGTGTTGAGAGCTGTATCCATAAATTCATTTTGTGCTCAAAGTGCTCCAGATTGATGCATTTCACTTCAACATTTAAAAAAACATCTTCCCGGGGGTGCATGCCCCCGGACCCCCCTATAGGAGGTGAGGTCTGTGGGGGAAACTTCTGTGTAGCAATGCAGGAGAATTCACCGACTCAAAAGGAGACACTGGATGTCAAACACTGATGGTTTATTTGGAGCTTCGGCCGGAGAATTCACAAAACAAGTCCAAGAGCCAGAGGTTCTGACTTCACGGTAGAGTTGCCACGTCAATTCTGAAGAACTCTACCACAGACCCGTGTATTTAGCTAGTTCAGAGAGAGTAATCAACATTGTGCATAACAAGATAGAATGATAACACCTCTATCAGCTGACGCCAACAGGCAGGAACAGGGAGACAGAGCACTGAGAGCACAGCAGCCAAGGTTACAGGTGCGTGTGCTCAGTCAGGACAGCATGAACTGATCAACTGGGTCAAAGCTATGGGCTTTGGAAAATATTTCCCCAACAAGGTCAAATAAATAAAGCAGGTTAATAATAATTACATTGAATACATGTTATTTTAGTAAACACTGAAAACGGGTCCCACAGACCCAAACAGCACACAAAGGTTAAAGGTCAGCATATAATAATGTTAAAATGTGCTAAATATACACACTGCAAAAAACAAAAAAAAGAGGAGTAAAAGTAGCCCCCGACTTGTTTTATTTTTTGAAAGTAGCCCTCATCCTAAAAAAGGTTGGTGACCCCTGGTTTAGACCAAGGGCAAACTGGGGCAGAGCCGGGAGGCCAAAGGAAGTGCCTCAAACTGCAGTTCATCTATTGGCCGATAGGCGATGACTGCAGAAAGGAGCAATTTCCATAGACCCCCATGTTAAAATGCCCAACTTTACAGCAGAAATAAACATGTTTCTACCCCTGGATGCAATAAAAATTATTCGGGATATAGTTAGATTCCACCTTCATGATTATGAATTGGTGAGTGAATTGTTTTATAACGCGACCCTTTTATTTATATTAGGTCTTACCGTTTTTGCATAAATTAGGGCGTGGTCACCTTGAGTGACAGGTCTCTGCAGTGAGTGCCGCTTCTAGCTTTCTGTCCCTTTGCTAGCTCCGTTAGCTCAGTAAGCTCCAGGATGCTAAAGGGGCGAGGCTGTGAGGCTGATGCGGGGAACACAACTTGAACCCGGACGTGTTTGTTGTGTTGGTGCCTGGTGGAGTATTCTTCATTTAAATATCGGACTGATCTTATGGCTCTGCGGTTAAAACAGACCGTCCCTGAATGCAGTTTCTTCGGTAAGTGAAATTCAAGCACTTTATTTCTCACTGGTGTTTTTATTCAGCTAAGCTACATCTGTGCTAACGATGCTATCCGTAGCATACATATGGGCGCATATATTTGTCTCATAATTATTTGTGTGAACATAAAAATAATTTGTGTGTAAATATGTGATTTGTAAATGTAAAACACCATCCACAAATGCATTGTCACTCAGTTATTTTCGGAAACCACGTGATGGCCTGCTGATGACGACATTTCCGCATGATTTCAAAGTAAGAGCACGATAGTTTGTTTAATGCACTGTTTTGTATTATAATGAACAGCGGAGCGTTAGATGCATTCTTTATCACCACCATCATCATGTTATAGTGATACAGTTAGTTTGTCGTAGTTTATTTGTTCAATACAGCATATATCGAGCACTTTCGTACTCATTGATGTTGAAGTAGGGTACAGGCTACGCCACTTTCGGGTCCCGGGAAGCAGCCCCAGAGATAACTCTTTCTTCATTGTTTTTTGTGTAATCAGTCAAGCGGGTCAAAGTTACAAAGCACTTCACATCTTATTAATCGGCCTAGTTTTACCTTACCAGTGCAGTGGTAAAGTAATCTGTAGAAAAGCACCATATTTAGGTCAGCCTTCACAGTAAGGCTACATTAAATGTTATAATATTCATTGTGTCCTTTCTACTGTATATGCATATATTCCTGTCTATTGCTTTTATTTGTATTTAATGTTATTATGTTTATACTTGTTTCCACACATTTCACAATTTGGGATGAATGAAGTATCTATCTATCTATCTATTCATCTATCTATCTATCTATCATCTATCTATCATCTATCTATCTATCTATCTATCTATCTATCATCTATCTATCATCTATCTATCTATCATCTATCTATCTATCTCTATCATCTATCTATCTATCATCTATCTTTCTATCATCTATATATCATCTATCTATCATCTATCTATCTATCTATCTATCTATCTATCAATCAATATATATATATATATATATATATTATATATCTATATGTAGCTGGCACTACTGTTTTATGGATTATCTGTCAGATCATTTTTGCACACGCTGGGCAGCCACTGCCCCTTTAAGACACACCCCCCTTCTTTAGTCAGCTGGCCTTTCCATATAAGGAAAACGCCGCAGCTGTACGTAGTTCAGCATCTCCCGCTACACTTTAAATGCCCACTGGCACCTCATCCAAATCAGCTGTGACTATTACGAGTGTGTTCTTGTTCCGGTCATCGGTGTCTGGCTGATAGGAGTGTATTTCCCCTAAACGAGGCTTCTTGGCAGCTCCAGCAGAGACCTTGTAAAGAATCACCGCTGCGGAGGTGTCCAGTGAGGTGATATTTGAGTGGATGCGTTTGCATCAGGGGTAGGGGCGACCAGAGGATTAGTTTGCTACTGTTTTGCCTTCCCTTTTCTCTTTCTTAGTTTTTTTGTTATATTATATCGTGCCTAAATACTATTTTTGCCTATGTATTGATTTGCCTTCCTTCTATGTTTTGCCTATAGACTAGTTTGTTGTATCATTGTCTACAAACTAGTGATTGAGTTTTTAAAGCTAAAGCACCCCCCTTGTAACGACCCACCTTGTCACACAAGCTTTAATACTGTCACTGTGCTTTTTATCCTTCTTCAGTGACAATCCTGGCCATACTGTGGAGTGGAGCATGTGGTTTGCTGGGCACTTTTTTGCTTGCAGATAGGTATATGGGTGATTTGCAGTGATTGTTAATTGAATGCAGCTACACGTGGTGATATTGTGATTCTGGGGGAACCCTCAGCTGGCCAGTTGAATCACTTACCTTTTTAACTATCACCATAGTCGTGATATTATAACCCTGCAATTTATTCTCTCCTTGTCAAAGCCAGCCTCCAATTGTGGGATTTAGGTGTGTCGACTGGGGAAGCTGAACAAGTTTTAATCTGTATTTTATAAATACTGAACTCTTACCTGATTATTTATGTAATAAACATTTGAACTTGAGGCCTCGTCCCTGTCCATCCTTTTACTCTTATCTGAGTGACTTGTCCTAAGGCAGGGGTCTGCAACCTTTTTGACCAAAAGAGCCATTTTGCCCCCTTTTCCACCAATCTTTTTTGTCTGGAGCGTAAAACATATTTGATAGCTTGATAGCTTATAAAGTTGTATATATTGTTACATCATAGACAAAAACTACAGTTTTTTTTGCATTTATTACATTATAGAAAACTGTTTACCTCTAATAATAAACAAAGAACTCTTATAAGGAGAATTTAAAAAAAAAAAAAAAAAAAATACACAGGCCTACTTTAAAATAAATCAACACAGCACTTGGGGAGTCCTCTGCACATTTGAAGAAAATGAATATAATTCAAATGGGCCCACTTTGAAAGAAATAAAACATATAGCTGCACCCTAAAAAGAGTTAACTGATTGAATTATGACTGAAGCTCGTCAGCTGTCTTCCTCTTCCGTGTTTTTCCTCGATACGTAAAGGCTGCAGCACCTTTGACAACTTCTCTCTACATATCAAACATACCGGTAAGCCAGCATCGTTTGCTGTGAAAGCATATAACTCTGTCCACGCAGAATTAAACCCTCTGTGTTCCTCCGATACTTTTATTTTCTCTGATTTATCCATAGTTCGCTCATGGAGCCGGGGGTCAGGTTATTCGCCTGCAAAAATTCGCTGGTGCGGGACGCATATTTTAGTTGACCTAATTAAAACCGTTTTTAAAAAAAAAAATGATGTGTAACAGTATCACCTCAAAATACAAGATACGAAACATTTTCAACCATGCAACAAAATATAAATAGTCCTACAAATGTTTTTATTTTATTTCCTTCTAATTTTTTTGTAAGCTCAAGGGAGCCAGAGTAGAGGGCTTAAAGAGCCGCGGGTTGCCGGGCTCGTCTTGGGGAACCTAGGTTAGTGCTAAGTATCCACCCCCCTTTATTATCGTAGCCCCCCCCCCCCCCCCCCGGTGGGGCAGGTCACATCTATCGATCGATAGACATACATACATACATAGATAGGTAGATAGATAGATAGATACTTCATTCATCCCAAATTGTGAAATGTGTGGAAACAAGTATAAACATAATAACATTAAATACAAATAAAAGCAATAGACAGGAATATATGCATATACAGTAGAAAGGACACTATGAATATTATAACATTTAATGTAGCCTTACTGTGAAGGCTGACCTAAATATGGTGCTTTTCTACAGATTACTTTACCACTGCACTGGTAAGGTAAAACTAGGCCGATTAATAAGATGTGAAGTGCTTTGTAACTTTGACCCGCTTGACTGATTACACAAAAAACAATGAAGAAAGAGTTATCTCTGGGGCTGCTTCGCTGCTGTAGCTCCCCGGGCCCCGAAAGTGGCGTAGCCTGTAGCAGGGCCGGCCCTAGACATTTTGGTGCCCTAGGCGAGATTATGATTTGGTGCCGCCCCTCCAAGCAATACACAATAGAATATATAAAGAATAAATGAAAAATCTCTACAAAAGACAAATACACTACAAAAACTGAAACGTATTGACATGTTGGTTATATACATAAAGAAGCTTTCAAATGTATTGATTATTGTATGAACATGTTTTAATTGGCGGGTGGACGTCACGTCCTCTAGGGGGGTCCGGGGGTATGCCCCCCCGGAAAGATTTTTTTCAACATTTTAAAGTAAAATGCTTCAATCTGGTGCACTTTGAGCAGAATTACTAGAGACTAGATCTAGGGGGTACAACTCTAAAACACCCATATGAAAAAGATCGGTTTACATTTTAATAATCAAATTAGTATGTGAACATAACCAATAACCCATAGCCAATAACAGATAAATGTAACGTATTTTATTTTTTGTTCATTTATATCTTATTAACAAGTTAACATTTATTTATTCATGCATATTTTTTAATATCTCCAGTTTTAAACGATATTTTTGGTTACTGTCCGATAGTATACATTGGAATGATTTCAAACCTGTTGTTATTTATCCTAATAATTATAAAGGTGTGCCTTGGAAATATTTGTTTACATAAATTGTGACCAGACCGTTTGAGACCCACTGAGATAACTTAGACTAAAGTGAACTATCTAAACACTCAAGAGTCCTTTACCTCACTGAGCTGTAGTTATCAGCCTCAATCCAACAACAATCCGCGGTACCGATGCATGCGCGCCCTCTCTCTCTCTCTCTTGCTCGCTCGGAGGCTCGCTTGCACTTTGGCTGTGAGCTTCGGGCGCCTGATAAGTCAACATCCCCCACTTTCATCACTTACAGCGCACATCGTACAGGGCAAATGCAAAATGTTGCCGGCCCGGGGTGCAAAGGGTGTTTACTTTATTCAATTATTAATGTAAATGTATTACATCAAGGGCAGAAAGTTAGGCAGAATAAAAATAAAAAATTAATTCATTTTTTTTTTTTATTATTTTTTTTTTCTCCCAGCGCAGCGCCCCTCCAGATCTGGCGCCCTAGGCGACCGGCTAGTTCGCCAGTGCCTAGGGCCGGCCTTGGCCTGTAGCCTACTTCAACATCAATGCATACGAAAGTGCTCGATATATGCTGTATTGAACAAATAACACAAACACAAACTAACTGTATCACTATAACATGATGATGATGGTGATAAAGAATGCATCTAACATTCCGCTGTTCATCATAATACAAAACAGTGCATTAAACAACTTTGAAATCATGCGGAAATGTCATCAGCAGGCCATCACCTGGTTTCCGAAAATAACCGAGTGACACGAGTAGATTTTAGCCGAGACCGGCGGAAAGTTCGTCTCAAAACTCTGTGTGTGTAAAAAGACGATCCACAAGCAGAGACGTGAGATCCGCAAGCAGAGATGTGAGATCCACAAGCAGAGATGTGAGATCCACAAGCAGAGATGTGAGATCCACAAGCGCATTTTTGGTTGACAAATACAAAATGGATTCACAAATGCCTGATCAAAAGTTGTCAATGTTAAAGAGATATTCACAGATCTTTTTTTAATTTGTGAAAATATTTAGCGTATTTGCAGATCCGTTTTACATTTGCAAATTTATTTGTGAGTTTGCAAATCTTTTAAATGCATTTGTGGATGGTGTTTTACATTTACAAATCACATATTTACACACAAATTCTTTTTATTCACACAAATAATTATGAGACAAATCTATGCCCATACATACAAGTTAAAACATATTAGAGAAGTGTAAAACATTAAGAAGGATTATACTGTAGAACAAACAGCTTCTGTGTGAGGTTGATAAAATAAGATCATCTTCGTACATTAGTTAGTTTGCTAGTTAGGTAACTGTATGCATTGTTATTGTTGATTTTAATTCGCTATGCTCAACGACGCAGACAGCTAACGTCACAGTAATGTTGAAGACCAGCGTACTGTATATGAGATTAACCTCACTATAAGATCTGTTTATCTTAAAAATATGAATCTCACATTTCCAGTTGGTTCCAGAAATAACGTTAACGTAGATATTGCAATATGGTTTGTTGAGCTGGAGTTGATTATTGAAGCTTACTGGTTAACGTTACCATCATAAACGAACGAACCCAAACGTTGTTTTTATTAATATTATTACCAATACTTACTTAGCATTTTATTATCATTACACTGGAGAAACCGACTGATTGTGGCAGCAGAACGTGAACATGTAACTTAATGCCTGCATTTAAGTACGATAGCGTAGTCAATGCTTTAGGGACAAGGAAATGATTTGTTTAAATATTAGTTATGACGTTATGTGTGCTTCTGTGACAATTAAGCTTATTCATTGCATTACATTTGTTAAAGATGTTTGTCTTTTACCCTTACGTGTGTGTTACAAATGAATGTGAATATGGCATAGGACATATATTTAATTTGACTGTCTCATGAAAAACTATTCTAAAGTAACAGTAAAATAAAAAGGACCCCAACTATACAATCATACACAATCCAACTGATAAGATACAGTAAGGGCTGTGATATCCAGCACTTTTTTTTAAGGATAATCAGAAAGATTATGACATGATGTTTGCATGTAATAAAGTCTGTGACCAACACATTGTTACTTTACTATCTGTTTGTTTAAAGTTTCCAGGTGATGCAGACAGACCAGAGGATGCTGACCACGAGAGACAGACCTATCCCTAACATCAGTGAACTTCAGCATGGACTCAAAGGTACAAAGACCCCTTTCATACTGTACAAAGAATCGAGAAACATTCTGGTTTGAATAGATAAAGTAACAACTATAATACACTGATATACATGCCATTAAACATGACTAAATACTGACACATCAGGGAAGTTGACTGTTCCTTCCTTGTAAAAAGTTACATTTAGATTTGACCAAGCAACAAGCAACATGCTTTTTTTGTCAATGTATTTAAGGCAATTATTATTTTACTTTGTGAAAATTGCTACCATTTGTCTCTACATGTCTGTAAAAACGTGGTAAAAGTGGTTCTTGCAGTGAGACAACCAAACAGCATGACACTACAGTTGCACTAAGTTCTGATAACAGTTGAATATTATTTTAATAATAACATATATTTTAATGTTGATTAACTGCAGACTGTTCATTCCTAATCTGATTATCTTTGTAGTACAAAGTGATGAATTTCAAAAACACATTCAAATAATTTTGTATTTATTTCTACAGCCCTCTAACCATTAGAGGGCTGTAGAAATAAATACAAAATTATTTGAATGTGTATTTATGAAAGAGGTGCGTTAGAGTCTAACGCACCTCTTTCATAAATAACACACTTACTCTGCAATAATGTCATATGTTTTATGTTTCTTGTCATTTCTGAAAGGACATACCTGAAGGACACAACTGCCTCACCATTTTTTCCGAGGGGCAAGAAGAAAATGAAAAGCTGATATGAGATTAAAGACCAATACAGGACATTCACTAAGAAACTACTCTTTTATTGTGAACAGAAAGATCTGCACACTGAATAGTGTGTAGTCAAACAGGACCATCATTTGTTTGGGACAGCTGTGCCCAGTATGCGCTCACAGATGCAGTTTGGTGATTTCTTCATCAGGCCTGGTCCTCCTCCCAGAGAAAGACCGCTTCACCTCAGTCCTCTCCAGCCAGGGCCGGCCCTAGACTTTTGGGGGCCCTAAGCGAGCTTTGGCTTGGGGGCCCCCCTCACTCTAGCGCTTTCTCACTACACACAACACGGAACCGGATACATATCTCAACATCCATATGAAACAGAACTGTAAACAGATTTTTCTTTATGGATATTTTACAAATCACTTCCCTTTTAAACTGTATTCTTGTTTTGTCATATAGTATTTCATAACTGTTTTTCATTTATTCTCTCTGGCTGTCCATCTCATAATGTTCACATAGAAGCTAGCTGTCAATAGGAATATCATTCAGAAGAATTATAATTTCATGCAAAGATCTGTCACAAATAGAGGTTGCACATTTAAATTCAGGTGTTGTTATGGCAACGTCAGTAGCCAAACAGCCACATTTACTGCTGCAAATACGTTAAAACATGCTGTTGACACGTAAAGCAGTGGCAACTATGCCACCATTTCAGCTGACTTTTTCTCAGAAATACTGTCACATAACATCCATATATTTCAGTGCTAGGTTGATGCTTAGCTAAGCTAACTATGAAACACTTTAACTGACAGGATCAACTGTGTACTGTAAGGTAGCTTCTAGCTTCATGTCGAACAGTAAGTCAACATTTCCCAGAGAGCTTTCTTTGAAATCACCAGGTAATGCTAAAAAACATAATATTTAGATTGTATGACAAAGTGTTTCTTTAATATATTTGGCTAGCTATAGCTACTTGCTAACGGTTTAGTTTACCCCCGCGATTCAAAGTAATGTCAACGTAGCTGTAATTTATGCTTTGCTTACATGTTCGCATAACTTGGAAGTTTACTGACATTTACATACCTTGTTCACCTGGCTCAAGTGGTGGCTCTGGGGTTGTTGTGTAAGCCACCACTTGAGAATTGTCGTCTTTTTTAAGAAAAAAATGTCTTATGTCCATCTTCAAAAACTCTGAGTCCGACTGACAGTTTATTTTAAACATTGTCACAGCTCACAGGATAGGTACCTGTCAGCCAATAAGACAGTTGTTTATTTCCATTCAACTCTCCGGTTGCTCTGGTGTCTTGCCTCTGTTGCATTCACTGAACACGGGAAATTACAATCCTGCCGTCCTCTCTAGTGTCATGAGGTTCAGGTAAAGCACGGTTAATGTATTATATTTTTGACTCAATAATATAATACATGACTTTGAGAGTAGGCAATCCAGGCATATTAACAAAATTAATTAAACCTACTTATCATGGCGACGGTGTACTGAGATATTTTTTGTTTTTTTGTTTTGTTGCTAGGGGGCCCTTAGTGGCTGCGGGGCCCTATGCGGCCGCTTATGTCGCTTAATGGGTCGGGCCGGCTCTGTCTCCAGCCAAACCCACAGACAGGACATCCGTGACACTGAGGTTTCTCCCAAAGTCTCTGCAGCTCCCTGGACACCACGCTGTCTAAATTGATCCACACTGTGAATATGAGAGGGGAAAATGTGTGTAATGAATGCTTTAGACAATAAGAAATATGAAGTTAACTGTCAGGAGTGGCTCAGTTTTTTAAATAAACAATACTATTACTGTATTTCAATATCTCACGTCTGAAAGTTTAATTTAAAAGAAGAAAAGGCACCTAAAATGAAGATTGTTATTTCAATACATTTAGTTTATTTTGTCTTTTTAATTGTTAAAAGTAAAGTACATAGAACTGGTAGTTAAGAGTTTTAATACAGTCTGGTTGCGGAGGAGGCACACAGGTAAGAGCACTCACTAGCTACCATCACATGTAACTAAACTTGACTTGAATTTATTAAAAGTATAATTAAGTGACAGGAAAAAATCAATAACTAAAATCATGCAAATATTTGAATCTTTGCTGGATCCACTCAGGGTCGGCGTCATGGGGGGTCATTCGCGGGCCATGCCCCCCCAAATCCGTCACCGTGCCCCCCCAACACAGGGTGGGCAAGCCTTACCACTTGGCCGTTTCTTTTTTTTTTTTTAATCATATAAGTGAAAACGTTTCCACTAAAAGTTTTTTGTGTGAAATAAATCAGAAATAAAGAATACAAATATAAAACACAGCCTGAGGTGTGCTGACTGCTGCTCTCTGATTGGTGTGTTGCTTGACCAATGACCCCCGACCTTTGTTTTGTTATCATTACGTGGCTGTGTGTTTAGATGAAAGCCCAGTGGCGATCTGTTCATCTGTTATACTGATTATACAGTAAAGCCATGGAAAATAATATGATACAGTATACAGTACAGTACAAGTACTTCTGGGTCTCTGTGTCTCATTCAAGCCCGGCTCTGTGTGTGTGTGGCACGAGCGCATTTTGTGAGTGCGCAAGCGGTAACGTGGAATGTTGTTGTTAGCATCTGGTTAGCTAGCTATGCTAACGGATATAAAGAGCTGTTTCTACACCAAGGTGGAGGAGAGTCCTCTCCTGTCAGACTGAGAGGATCTTATAATGTCAGCTCAGTGAGCTAAAGGACTCTCTCAGTGTTTAGATAGTTAACTTTAGTGTAAGTTATCTCAGTGGGTCTCAAACGGTTTGGTCACCATTTATGTAAACAAGTATTTGCGAGGAACACCTTTATATGATCATTATAGTTATTAAAAATAAGAGAATAAAAGAAAAACGGGTATGAAATACTATAGGACAGTAACACAAGAATACAGTTTAAAAGGGGAGTGATTAGTAAAATATCCATAAAGAAAAAGTAAATCTGTTTACAGTTCTGTTTCATATGGATGCTGAGAGATGTAGGCTATCCATAGATCTCTTCATTTTGCTCTCAAAGTGCACCAGATTGATGCATTTAACTTCAATATTTAAAAAAAAATCTTCCCGGGGGAGCATGCCCCCGGACCCCCCTAGAGGAGGTTAGGTCCACCCCCCACCTAAAACATGTTCACATGGATAGGATACTAAATACATTTGCACACTTTTTATATGGTGGCCTATGTCCATGTTTCTGTTTTGGTGGTCGTGCCACAACCGTACATGTATGCACAAGTCATAGGTGCGCTATAAAATAGCACTACACCCCTGCAATGTGTGTGAAAGACAATAGACTTTACAGCATGTTTTTTTAAATTGAAGTTGGTGTTTGTGTGTTGGTTGTTGACGGCAGTGTGTTCCCCCCCGTGGTAAATGATTGCCCCCCCATTCGATTTGTTCTAGAGCCGACCCTGGATCCACTGTTGAATTTACCACATATTATATATTTTAGAAACCTGAAGGCATTTTAAGATTTGTATGCAAGTATTATCCCAAAAACTCAATACCTTAGATCAGGGGTCTCCAACCTTTCTCCATCTGAGAGCTACTTTGAAAAAATGAAAGTGGCCAAGAGCTACTTGCATCGCATCGCTTACATTTATTCACATAGCACTCATCAGTTGAATTAAGCTACTTTTGTACACGTGTGAAATTGCTATACCTAAAGCTTATCAAAAATCTTAACTTCACATCAAAGGTCCAATTTCATGTAGATTTCATGACATTCATGTCAGAAAAAGCTGCTTGACAAAGGTCTGTAGAGCCAAATAAAGCAGACATTTTCAGTGCTGCTTGGTGAATGTTCATATAGTTTTCTGGGTCTACAAGGCTCCAGAAATGTTGTGAGTTTGGCTGAGACTTAAGCTGAACATGATTTTGGAGATTTATAACCTCCATCTCCACAGGATTGACACTGAACAGTGCAGCCATCTTTTTCTTCTTCTTCGTCTTGACATTAAATTATAAACCATAATAAATCAATTGTATAGGTCTAGCCTCCCTATATCTGTGTGTGAAATTGTTCCATCCTCAAAAACAAAAAATGAATGCTTCTGCAGTCTAGCTGCAGCTTCTAGCAACGGTCTTCTGTTAAAAAAAGGACACTGAATGTCCTGAATGTGGCATCACATGACTTGAGTCTGAACACAGCAGACAACAGGAGTATAACAGCATTATAAAAACAAAAATAGTGCATGTGGGTGCACACTTACATTCTCTGTCTTACTGTTGCATTAATCCCATGATTGTATGAGATTAAGTTAGCTTCATCATATCTCAATCAGTGATTAAGTGAATAATAACGTTTCTATCAGGTTACTATCAGCCTGTCACTCTTATTAGTAGTTATTTTTCAGGAGGGGGCGGGGTTTGGAGGAACAGAGGAGACGGTGATCGCGGAAGCTTTCCTCCTGCCTTCAAAAACTTTACACAAGTATTTATCAACTGAAAATAGCAAGAGGACATTCATACTCTGCAATCCAAGACTTGATTAAATCCACCAAAAACCTGACATGACGATAACGAGTGTTTTTCAAAAACACAAATCCCTGCTGTGTGTCTCTGAGCCGCAGCGACGCGGACTGATTCAGAGCGGGTCATTCTGCTGTTGGTTCTGGACTGGTGTTGCTGGTGTTGGTGGATAAAGCAGACTGCTCCATGTGTGGTGTCGCTGTGCCGCTGTCACGTCTGTTCCTTCTTCTCTGCGTCACGGACCAATTTTATATTCGTGACAGAAAAAAATCTAAAATAAAAAAACGTTATTGTCCAGCCGCGGCCGAAAAATCAAGAAGCAACGCTATAATGGATAATCGAGCGGCGAGCTACTGAAAAGCTGCCCGCGAGCTACCGGTAGCTCGCGATCGACGTGTTGGAGACCCCTGCCTTAGATTATTATTGAAAGTTTTGCTGAATAGTTTCATGTCCACTTACCTTAAGCAACGTAAAATGTGCAGACCGGGAGCAACAGATGTAGGTTAGCCGGCTAGCATCACAGAACAGCACTGCTGAGCATGTTAGCTTGGCTTGGTAGCCTCAGCTACCTCTGGAACTTCCAGCTCGGTGGCAGGAGGTCCCGCCTCGGCTCCGCCTCTTTGCCCTTATTTGGATCAGGCTGGAGCAGGCGGGAGTTAGACTCTGACGTCACTGTCGAGCCGTTAGTGGCCGACACCGCCTACTTTAGGCTTCTCGGCAACTCCGCAGAATCCTATGGGTGACGTCACGGACACTACGTCCATTTATACCTGGGGTAGCCAACGCGGTGCCCGCGGGCACTTAGTCGCCCGCAGGGGGGAAATTGGTCGCCCGCATGCATGTTCTAAAAATAGCACAAGTAACCATGGAGCTCCGTCTAAAGAAATTATTGAATACATTTTTATTTTAAAATGACAATATTGAATATAACCTTTTAAAAGCACACATTTTTTATGTAAATATTAGGGCTGTCAAGTTAACGCGTTAATAACGCGTTAATAACGTGTTAACGCAAAAAAAAATTAACGCCACTAATTATTTTAACGCGATTAACGCATGTGTATTTTTTGTCCTTGGCCGCCCCGTAGTTTCAGAGCGCATCGAGTTTAAAATACCATCTAAAAGCTGACGCTGACAGCCCCGCTCCTGCCGCCCGCTTGTGGCAGACCACACTTCCACGCTCACCGGCAGGTCCGGACTGGCCATCGGGAGGACCGGGAGGGTGTGTGTATGTGTGGCGCGAGAGAGAGAGAATGCGCACACCTTACGTGTATTGTTGTTGTTAGCATCTGGTGCTAGCTAGCTGCGCTAACGGATATAAGGAGCTGTTTCAATGAAAACAGAGGAGCGACATTTCGCCGACAACTGCGCCGAGCACTTGACTTTATGCAGGTAGACAGACAGTGGGACATTGTACGAAAAGTCAGCACACTCAGCACGGATAGTGCGCGCAACATGATTGCAGCGTCCAGGCAGCTCCCGTTCGAGCATATGCCTTGAGTTGCACATAGCTCCAACGATCCATCACAGTGTCTCCACACACACACACACACACACACACACACACACACACACTCTCTGTATGAGAGAGGTTCCAGGTTGAATTGAGGCGAATATTTGTAATGTTCAGAGGTTGTTGTGTTTAATATTCATGAGAATATTTGTCATTGTTCAAATGATAATAAACAAACATTTGCATAAAGCATATTTGTCCACTCATATGTTGATAAGAGTATTAAAAACTTGAAAAATATCCCTCTAAGGTACATTTAGAACAGATAAAAAATGTGCGATTAATTTGCGATTAATCACGATTAACTATGGACAATCATGCGATTAATCGCGATTAAATATTTTAATCGACTGACAGCCCTAGTACATATGTAAGTGAAATGGAGATTTGGTGCGTGAAATTGAACTCTGACCCCAGATAGGTTCAGAGTTGAACTCCACGCACCAATCTCCGTTCCACCTTTAGCTGAGACAAGCTAGCGTGAGCAGCTACGATGGTGCGCTAGCTGCGGGTTTTACCCTAAACATGGCAGAGAAGCGAAAGAAAAAGTACTGTTTTCAAGACATTTGGGAGGAAGAATTCTTTTTTACTACAGTGAAAGAAAGTGTGTATGTCTCATTTGCGGGGCGACTGTGGCGATCGCAAAGCGGCACAATGTGGAGAGACACTTTGATACGTGTCACAAAAGCTACAATGCTAACTAGCCACCTGGCAGCGCACTACGGGCAGAAAAAGCCTGTGAGTTAAAGGCAGCTTTGGGGAAGCAGCAGTCTTTTTTTCACGAGGCCGGTGAAAAAGTCACAAAAAGCAACGGAAGCCTCATTTAGAGCTGCTCATTTTTTGATAAAGAACAAGAAAGCCTTTTCGGACGGAGAGGTCTTGAAACACTGTGTTCAGTGACGAGAACAATGGTTCCGATGTCATCTCCACTCTCTCCGATGTCCAGCTGGGGGCAAGTACGATCGTTAGAAGAGTGTCGGCTATGTGCGGGAACTTGACAGAGCAGCTGGACCGGGATCTGGCTACGTGACGGTGGTTTAGCGTCCAGTGCGACGAGTCCGTGGACAGAAGCAGTACAGCACAGCTGATGATGTTTATCCGAATGTTGTTTGATGATTTCTCCACAAAATAAGAACTCTTGACACTACTGCCCCTGAAGACAACAACGAGGGGAGTTGAAGTTTACACCGCGGTCAAGAGCTTCTTCGTGGAGAAGAAGGTACCATTAGAAAAGCTGGTGTCGGTGACTACAGACGGGGCTCCCGCAATGACGGGCCGACATGCAGGCTTCATTGCGCAATGCAAAGGTGACTCAGACTTCCCAACATTTCTACATTACCACTGCATCATTCACCAGCAGGCATTATGTGCAAAAGTGACCGGCTTTAATCATGTGATGACCCCTGTCGTGAAAATCATAAACAGCATCCGCTCCAAAGCCAAACAACACAGGACATTCAAAGTGCTGTTAGAGGAGCTGTCAGCTGAATATGGTGACCTGTTATTACACACAGAAATCCGATGGCTCAGCAGGGAAGAGTATTGCAGCGTTTTTTGTCACTTTTGGGTGAAATCAAAGTATTCTTGCAATCCAAAGGGGAAGACGCCTCACTGCTTGAGGACACCGAGTGGATACTTGACCTTGCATTTTTAACAGACATTACTGGGAAACTGAACAATTTGAACTGTGAACTGCAAGGCAAAGGCAAGACTGTTGCTGACATGATAAGTGCTGTAAATGCATTTAAAGGTATGATGAGCCTATTCTCTGTGCATTTACAGGGAAAGAAAGTGTTGCACTTTCCCTCTGTGCAGTCAGTGCTGCATGACAATGCTTCTGCATCTGGGGCTTTCGACAAAGCTGCAGGGAAGTACTCTCAAGTCATAAACAGACTTGGTCAAGAGTTTGAAAACAGGTTTTGAGCCATGTGTGTCATTCATTTCAAATCCTTTCATGCAAGTGGATCTGACATGCATTGCTGAGCAACTAAGTGCAACCTTCAACGTGGATGCTGGACAGGTGGAGATTGAAATCCTAACGTTGCAAAATGACCTCCACCTCAAAGCCCATCAGGATGCACCAAACTTTTGGTGCCTTGTGGACACAGAAAAGTACAAAGGTGTATGCACAGCAGCTATGAAAGTTGCCTGCCTTTTTGGTTCAACCTATCTTTGTAAGTCAGCCTTTTCAGACATGAACTTCATCAAGAAGAAACACAGAACACGCCTGACTGATGCAAATCTACAAGATTTACTCAGTTGCAGTGTCAATATATACCCCAGATTACAGTACACTAGTGGACAGCATGCAATGCCAGACTTCCCACTAATAGAAGGCAAAGAAAGAGATAACAGATGTATTCAGTGAAACACCATGGCAACTGTAAACTCAAATATTGTCCAAAAATGTGAAACATTGTGCTGTTTTGTTAAAAATTATAGTTACTTCTGACTACCAAACTTGTATGGTAGTCAGAAGCATCAGATCCTAATGTTTATTGATATATTTAGAGGGAGGGGATGGGAAGGAAGGTTTCAAAATTCTGATTAGATTAATTTCTACCATTTCTTTAATTCATGGTGGTTTCAGTAATCCCATGGTAATTGAGGACATAAGTAATCTAAATGACTAATGTAATCTTTATGACTTTCAGAAAGGACAGGAGACCGACAGGTGCCTATCAATGATTGTCAACTGACAGCACAATGAGTCAAAGGACTAGCAGCAGCAGCAGCAGCATGATGATGTTAAATGTGTTGTTTTAGGAACATCCATTGTAAATACATGGAATTCAATAAACATTGAATAGCATGTCATGTTTGTCTGTGCCTTTTCCTCCGTGTTGTCCTGGCATATAGTCTCCACCATGGTTTGCTGTGCTGCCTGGGGATGCTCCAATCGCTCAGAGAAAGGAGTACAAATGTAAAGTTTCCCCACTGACACAGAGAGGAGGAAAGAATGGCTGGCTCAAGTCAGCAGGAGCAATTTAACTATCACAAAAGACAACAACAGCAACAAAATATGTGAGGTAATCATATTTTTCACAAAACGAAGACCACACCATTGGGAAGCTTAATGTCTGTTTAATAAAAAGAAGGAACAGGGAGAGGCTTGCAAAACTCTGGGAGTTGAGACTCAGGTGCAGGGTGAGGGTCTCATTGCAGGTCTTCAGGCTCCATTGAATCCCCCTGGGGTTCTTGTGCTGAGAGAGGGAGACAAAGACAGGAGAAAGGGTTAGATACATCTATATAGCAACCTATAGGATGGGACATTGCTGACCTATTTAAAACTTACCTTGTGTTTTCACTCTCACTTAAGTCCCTCTCCCTTTTCCATCAATCCAAAATCAGCTGAGCTGCAACATAATACAGACAGGTAATAATCAACAGAATCACAAGGACATAATATGACTCTGCTAAAAACACTCACTCATAAATTACGTTTTTGTTTACTGTTTGGAAGTCTCGAATATGCACTCTAAATCCATATCAATAGTGATGTATCACACAAATAGCTCTCTTCCTTATTATTGTGTAACGTTAACTATAATATACTAGCTTGAACTCCAAAATGGATATCCTCATTTCACCACCTCCACCCACTACAATCACACGCACAAATGTTATATTTAACTAATATTTAACTCCCTCCACCCCGCAGTTGACATACAGTATGTTTAGATTCCAACTAATTTAACGATTTCCCACCCTTATTTATTAAAAAAAAACAACAAGCATAGAAATCTTTTTTAAAGACACTGAACTCATTGATGGTTAAAGTCATTAATGCTGCAGCCGTGATGACAGCAGCGTTAATGAAGTGGTGTGTTTAGCTCAGGGAGTGCTAATGATTGAAACAGTTCACACTGCAATTAACACTTCATTATGTTGAGCAGGATACACCTGAAGAGAAGCCGTGAATCCCCAGGAACTGCCTGATGAGGGAGAGATTAGACGATGTGCTACAACAAACTGAGAGAAAAAAACAATCACGTGGCACTGTGTCCCAGTTCATCTGGTTCCATATGGGGGGGGGGGGGTCCTTTACAGAACCTCAAGACATACTGAAGCTGAGCCTCTTCCCCAATGAGATGAAAACTAAAATCAACAATTTCCGTGTTTGCTCATGACTGTGGTTTGAAATCCTCCTGCCTTATGTTATCAACCTCTTCAGCACCAACAAAAGGCTGCTGTCCAACATATGGACTACTGTGTGTGTATGTCAGTGGATTCAGGCTACCAGAAACTGACAGCACAGACTTGAGTCATAAGGGCCATGTCTACAGGTCACTTGAGGTTATTTCAAAATGGTCTCACACTACACCTTTATCGCAATGACCGTTTTATCTAAATTGTATCACACGTGTTCAAATCTCTGTCTGTGAAGTCCAACAGTCGGATGCTCTGGAATCAGAACAACAAAGAGGTGTTAGATTCATCTTTGGAGATTATAAGTAGGACAGCAGTGTCACAGAAATGCTCAAACCGTTCAACTGGGATGAAATTGAGTGAAAGGCAGCGATCGGTTTGATTAGTCTTCTTCTTCAAGATTGTCCATAACGTCTCTTGATGCATCGATGTTCCTAGAGTCTGTTAGAAGTATGACCCGCAAAGCTACTCTTTCAACTTCCAGAAAAGATCTGCTTCTAGTGACACTCTGAAATACTCATTCTTTCCTAGATCAATCAGAGAGTGGAACATGCTACCAGATGAAGCTGTCAACGCAGAGTCCGTGGAGTGCTTCGGCACATTTTAATAGATATTTAGCGACGAATATTCATCCCCCACTGAGCGAGTTACATCTGGGTTCTGCTCAGCATTAATCCAGATCCAGTTCAGACTTAGTTTAAGTACAAAGTATCAGAGCATCACCCAATGAATTAAACCAAAGCAGTGTCATATTATATTATAGCAGCAGTCTGTTCTCCTCTAGTTTAATTAAGTGAACAGTGGAAATGGCCTTTCTCTGAACATGGTCCCACACATCCAGTTCACTAGTGAACAAACTGAGGAGGGTAAATTGCCATTCCTACACACACGTGTTCATATGAAGGCTAAGAAGACCATGTAAAAAGCCCCCCACATGGAGCAGTCACTCTGCACTGTAACCTTCACCTACATCAACGCTCAGAGAGCCTCAGCATCATCTCAGTGAGGAGGGGGAGACAGTACCAGGTGCATTCTGGGCCATCAGATACCTCCTGATAGGACTTCAATCCTGGAAAGACACCACTCAGGAAAACCCTGTACCTTCAAAAGTCTTCAAGTCATGATGTGAAGGAAAATCTTACCGAGCAAATTGTCAAAGAAGCTTTTAGGAGACAGACGTGATGTGTGACAGTTTATTAGATCTGGTAAAAAGGACAACAGAGGATAAACAATACATGCAGTCACAGTGTATGCCACCATCCATTCTGAAGAACAGCCGTTCTCTCTTGATTTTTACCCCAAACAGGGCAAGCAGTAACTTCTTTATACAGATGAGTACGGTGGCCAATATGTGCAAACGTGCTACAATGACCCAAAACACTTCTATTTGAAGAAGTGCTGCAGCTTAAGAAACAATGCAGTAATTAAAACTTGACGACACATGCATGGGCACAATGTAAGTTTTATTGTCTTATTTGTTCGATGGGAGATAATTCCTTCCAATATAATTGCAAATCTGCTGTAAGCTAGATAGCTAACCTATGAATCCTAAATAGTGGTTTAAAGTAACTAAGTGGATTTACTCAAGAACTGTACTTAAGTACAATTTTGAGGTACTTGTATAACCGGTGTCGTTAAGCGGTCTCTGCGTTGTTTGTGTTGTTCATGGACGAGACCCGAGCCAGCATACAGTTTAGACGATCTCCGTTTAATCACTGACAACAGATACAACAAATCAGTCTTATATTCAGTTTCCCTCACAATAACTCCTGTCACGTGGAACATTTACAGAAAGGGGCAAGGAAATGTGAGGGACACAATATGAAGGGGGAAGTCCCCATAAAAACAATCCTCTGAGCACAGCGACCACACTTCAGAGGTTCTGCCCACTGATCTCCGACCTTGTCAGGTATTGAAAATTCAATAAATGAAGAACACAGAATTATTTAATAAAAAACACAGAATTTGTGTGATTATACAAAATGATTTACAAATAAACCCCACTGCATATTTACAACTGTTACACTTGTACTTTACTTCAGTATTTCCATTTCATGCTACTTTGTACTTCTACCTCACTACAATCAGAGGTAAATGTTGTACTTTTACTCCATTACATACCTTAAGTTACTTTGCAGATTTGGATGAATGATGTGAAATATAATCAACTCTTAAATCAGTTAGTTACACCAAATATATAGTAATAGTATACAATGTCATTCAAACTAGCTGCACCTTTACCAGCTTTGATAACACTTTAATGATCAATCATTATAAAACATATCATATACATTATTCTGAAATGGACCAATCTGCACAATGACTACTTTTACTTTTGCTACTTTAAGTATATTTTTATGCTAAAACTTTTGGACTTTTACTTAAGTTACATTTTGGACTTTTACTTGTGTATTTCTTTACTCTGTAAACATGTAAAGGGAAAGAACGAGGGGGAACTTAAACTGAAGGAAAACTGTATGTATTTTGAACATAATAGATTATGATCAGTACTCAAAATAAATTATAGCTTTACTAATAATAAGTAAATATGATTGATTAAATTCCGCTGTTTAATAACCATTACCAAAAGTGTTGATGTCAAAGCTGTTTTTTTTTTCAACCACTAGATGGCAGCAAATGTATTGACTCTGTGATATTCAGTACATTTAGTAGAAAGATTAAGATGAACGCTAGCTGTTTACCCAGAATATATGTTATTATTGTTGGTCCAAATGCATACCATGCATGTCAATATATAATACCAGATTGGATGATGATGCTTTACGATTTAGAGACAAGGCACATTTATTAGAATGGCCCCAATAAATACATTTTAGATATGAATAGACATCAGGACAAAATATGACATAAAAACAAGGCAATGATGTCTTTTAAGTAAAAATGTAATTAGAAGAATAGAATGTCATACAAAAAACTTAAATTAAATTGATTAAAAATTGACGAAATAGAAAAAGTAGTGGCAACAAAATGGCTTTATTAGAGGGAAATCAGTGTTGAGGCAAACTTTTTTGTTTTGTTTTTGGGAGTTTGTTCAATTTTTATAATACAACCATACAAATAAAATGTAAGCTGCTTTTGCAAATTGAGTAGGCCTACATTAATCTTGAAGATGTTATTTACAGAGCAGTGGCAAATGTGCATCAGCTGTCTAGATGATTTCAAGAAAAAAGATCCAAAAATCTATGACCAGACAGAGGGAGACTAAATAACAGCTACACTTCCTCACTGAGCGCACAACATGTTAAAACATTTAGAACTGTATGTGATTATCACATCCTTGCCAGTATTCTTAGTATATATTCATGTTTGTAGTAAACTGTGTTTCCAGGGTCTGTAAAAGCTGGGGATGTAAATGTTGGTTTTCTTCCTATTATTGTGCATTGCCTTCAGTCAGGATGACATTTTGATGCTTCCACCAGATGTCATCAAAGAAGTGAAATTTACAAACAACTCAATAAGTAGGTTTATAAGTAGAGAACATGGAGCTGATGGATCCTCGTCTTCAAAATAGCTGATTGGCAGCTCCTTTGTCCCTTCATATTATAAAAAGTGTGTGTGTGTGTGTGTGTACTTTTAAGTTATGTTTTACTTGTAAAGGGAGTCAATCACAATGAAATGTCTATTTATGTAGCCAAATATAATAAATTCACAATTTCAGGGGGCATAAGACACCCCTCTGTCTTAAGACATGTGGGTCTTTGGGAGTCCGCATCCGGCCCCAGCATGTCTCGTTCCGGCACTGCAGAGAGCTGCGTCCCATGCCGCTGGAAGCCTCCCTAAAGCAGGAACCGGATAACCGGGATGAACGGATGCTCGCAGCAGGTGAAAGGAGCCTGCACACTTCAGGATATTGCGACAAAATCCGCTGGACCGTACCATCCTCATCCTCACTGATCCTGGAACAGCTGATGGATATCATGTGGATGTGGTGCGCGCAACATGGATTTATCCACAGGAAGCGCAGAGGATAGACATCACACCGCCTCTCCACTGAATGAATTCTCCAAGAAAGGATCAGGGAGGCAGGGCAGAGCAGAGGGGGGGGGGGGGGGGTGGAGAGCTCCAGGCGCCATCATCGCATCTCTGGGTGGAGGCTCCGTCCTCCCGATAGCCCGGCCTGTGGGGACCGACAGGCCCCCCCCGGTGTGAGGCTGAGGGATAGCCTATATAAAGCCCCGTGTATCAGCAGCCTTATCACTCTCTGTGACCCGCAGGCTGACGCGGATTAATCGGTGTGTGTGTGTGTTATCAGGAGCAGCAACCATGTCTCACGGATGGGGATACGGAGCGAATAACGGTGAGCTCAGTATGGTGGGATGTTCAGGAGTAACAGGTGGACACGTGCTGCCCTACACTCTGTGTGCAGTGTGCAGTCAGTGCAGACCACTCCTCGTTAACAATTACATTACTTAAATTATTACAAAGTGGTGTACAAAGTGTTCAGATCATTTAGGTAAAAGTAAAAATACTATACTGGAAAAAAGACTCCATACAAGTAAAAGTAGGCTACTGCATTGAGAATACTACTTAAGTAAAAGTATTAAGGTATGAATAGGGAAATGTAGTTAACGTTTTAGGATGAAAAGTGCTCAAATTTATTCAGATACATTTCTCAACTATTAAAATATTTCCAAAATAAAAGCAGCAAATCTTCACTTTTGAGAAACTGATACGTTGTGAAATGTTTCTTAACTAAAAACTATTTGCAATATGACTGCTAATACATTTTCGTCAACCCACTCATTGGTCATGTTTTGAATCAATATTGAAGCATAATTTCCTAAGATCTTTCTAGGTGTTGTGTGTAAAATTCTGAACTTATAAAGTGCGTAGTAACTAAAAACGTAAGAAAAAGAAACTAACTAAGTAAAAAGTTAAGTGTTTCCCTTTGAAGTGTAGTGAAGTAGAAACATGAAGTTGCACAAAAACAAAATACTCAAGTAAAGTACCTCAAATTTGTACTTAAGTACAGTACTTGAGTAAATATACTTATTTACTCTCCACCACTTTTATTACATATGCCTTCTTCAGTAATCAGGACAGGGTTGTTAGTTAACTTTAATATTTGATGTACTTACTGGGAAAAAAAAGCAAATATTGATCATATATTCATAACGTTTTAGAATTTGCTGGGCAGTTATGAATGTAGGTTTTGCAAAACAAACTTTTGCAAAACTTTTAAAAAGTGGACTTTCCGCCTAACAGAATTACCAGCACATTAATTCTTTAACATTAACTTAATTGTTTGTTTATTTGAATGACAACAAAACATATTTAAATGGGGAACTTTTACTTTTATGATATTATTAAATGTTTTATTCAGGTATTGTTTGATTCACCTTATCAGCATCAGATGATAGACAATATACTTGCTACTATATATACGATGATAAAAGTAAGGTGCATTTATTGTATAACTTAGTGACACAGCAGTGTTTAAATGCTGCTTAAATTGCAATTTAGTAGTAATAAACAGTTAGTAATTAACCTTCTGCAAGTAAATACTCCTGATGTTTTTACGTTATGAGTAATTTTGCACTGCTGTTATTTTATTGAAATGTTCCTAATATCACACAGCAGCTGAGTTCACTTGAAAATAATATTGAATATGAAACTTTTATTATTTTTAATTCATATCTGAATATGTATTTCTGCACTAAAAAACAAAGACAAGACACCAACAGAAGAAGTATTTTCTTTGCCACGTATGTACTCACTTTAAAGAAGCTGGAGCAAAAGTGCTCCACACATAACACATTAACATGAGGTATTAAATGTTTAAATATGTATTTGTAGGGCCTGAAAAATGGGGTGCAGATTTCCCCGTGGCTAACGGGCCCAGACAGTCTCCCATCAACATCGTCCCTAAGGAGGCCCAGTACGACTCCACTCTGAAGTCTCTGAAACTCAAGTACGACCCCTCCAACGCCAAGGGCATTCTCAACAACGGACACTCCTTCCAGGTGGACTACGAGGACGACGCCAACAGTTCCAGTAAGTTCCACCGCTCAGCTTCCAGTGTTAGGACACTAAGCCACAGAAATATAGTTATGTATATGCATCTGGCTGCTACATAAAAAATATTTATCTATTTACCTAATATATCATATTTCAATGACTTGCATAGACTCTTATTGTACTATTTCACTTTTTTAAACAATTTTTCTTCTTGTATTTACTATTTGCTTGCACTATATTTTTCTGTTTATCTGTGTTTTGTGTTGCACTGTTGGAGAAGCCTGTGACACAAGATTTTCATCGACATAACTACACTGTAGCTATGTTCGTTTGACAAATAAAGAACCTTGAACCTTGAGTTTAAATCTCTTCATCTTGCATTAACCGCAGTCCTAATTTTAAGCTTAAATAAAAAATATTTGAGACAAGATACTACAAGAGATAAAATGCTGACTCATTCCGGGTAAGGACTCATTCATGCACTCTTTACAGTGTTGTTTATGTATTCATTTCCAGAAAGGTTAAGCACTAGTAAGCTTTATCTGGCTGTCCCATTCAGGCCCCCACCCCGCTGTATGTACTCAGTAGATAAGAGCGTGTGATAATATTACATTTGTCGGTAACGGAGTAATGTAACGCGTTACTGTTATAAATGTAGTAATCACAAAGTTACTAACATTGCGCGTAATCACACTATAGTTAGGCTACTAACATTGCGCAAAAAAAATACTAGATTCTCCCTTTGACAGACTAGACTAGTAGTTACTACATTATTCAGAAGTTTACAGTAACTTTGGATAATAACAGGGCGGGTTTAATAAACGGAGCCTCTCTCTCTCTCTCTCTCTCTCTCTCTCTCTCTCTCTCTCTCTCTCTCTCTCTCTCTCTCTCTCTCTCTCTCTCTCTCTCTCTCTCTCTCTCTCTCTCTCTCTCTCTCTCTCTCTCTCTCTCCCCCTCTCCCCCTCCTGACAGCCCGTCAGTATCTCATGCAGCTCGCTGATCCAGTGAATGAGTGACAAGTAATGTAAAGGATCGAGTAAAGTAACGAGTTACTTTATGTAGAGAGTAACGAAGTAAAAAAAAAATAATATATAAAAGTAATATGTAATATATTACTTTTTTTGAGTAACGACCCCATCTCTAGTCATCACTGTGTAAGTATCTGGACGACATCTGCCTAAAAAGTGTAATCTTTATGATGATGACGTCATCAGTGTGTAATTTTCTCTGACTTTAAAAAGAGAAGTGCTGCACATTATAAAGATGAAATTATCTGGAAATTATCTAATTGCAATTAATGATAATTCAGTTGCGATAAAAATCAGATGATGATTTCTCCATAATTGTTTCCATCAAAGGTCTGTAGAATGTGTAGAACTACAGTATTGAATTCAGACTGACATTTTGCATCTGTAATGACTTTTGTGCTCACCAGTCCTGACTGGAGGTCCTATTTCTGGAACGTACCGTTTGAAGCAGTTTCATTTCCACTGGGGAGCGAGTGATGACAGAGGCTCCGAACACACCGTCAACGGCATCAAGTTCCCCTGTGAGGTACTGAAGGAGCTGCTGCTTCACTAACCCTGCAGGAACAGGGCCTGAACAGCCTGTGGTCTGTGATGGTGGAACTGTCCTGTCTTTGGCAAGATAATTCAGTAAACATTTAAGAGTAACACTGTTCTTAATGGTTCTGTATGAAAACACACAATGGGCATTACTTCTGCAATTGTTTAAGAAAGAACTGGGGGTGACTGGAGTTTACATTACTCAATACAAAAACACATTGGGTATTAAATTGATAGATTCCAGTGTCTTTAGTTCCAATATATTCAAATTAGGTTATTTTTAGAACCTATAGAGTGCCACAGTGACGCGTCCTAAAACCCGGAAGTAAGCTGCGCATGGGTTCCTTCGACAAAAAAGCAATGCAATTTCTCCATAGAATTTTGGAAAATAGCTCGAAATAAGGTAAGGTAATAAGTTGACACACATTTAAGAGACGGATCACGTTTTGTTCAGTCGGATAATCTCCACATGTCTACCCTACTTTTATAATTTTCGAATCATAAATCTATCGATCATAAATCTATCGATTAGAAATCTATCGATCATAAATCTATCGATTAGATTTATTATTCAAAAATTATAAAAGTAGGGTAGACATGTGGAGATTAATCCGACTGAACAAAACGTGATCCGTCTCTTAAATGTGTGTCAACCACAGACCTTATTTCAAGCTATTTTCCAAAATCCTATGGAGAAATTGCATTGCTTTTTTGTCGAGGGAACCGGAAGAAGCTTACTTCCGGGTTTTAGGACGCGTCACTGTGGCACTCTATAAAGAAATAAATTAACTAGATGGATCGTTTCCATAAGTGAACAGTAATTCATATATCTGACCTGGGACTCCGTCTGCTTCAAAACGTAATGGGTTCTTTCTTGGCCCATGCCATACTATTCCACCAAGTGTCATAAAAATCAGACTGGTGGTTTATCTCTAATAATAAAGAAAATGGTATATTTATATTTGTCAGATACATCTGACATTATCACAGATGCGCTTCAAACTCTGGCTGAAACATTTTGCATTGGTCGTCTTTTTAGAGATCTGTCTTATTATTTGTAAAATATCCACGTTATTGCACTTGTTACAGTATATTTTGGACAAGATGACACACTTTCTGTAGCCTGGGTCTTAAAATGTGCCTCTTTCCCTGTTAGCTTCACCTGGTGCACTGGAACACTAAGTACCCCAGCTTTGGAGAGGCAGCCAGCCAGCCTGATGGCCTTGCAGTGGTGGGGGTCTTCCTCAAGGTGAGTCATCAGTGACTCATCCCTGACAAGCTCTCAGTCTGACTGCACTGGAGGCAGGGAGGGGGGTAGCTTTAAGTATTCATGCCCTTCACAGGACGGTGTAAGGTTAAGAGACAATCTAAATAAACAAAGCTAAAGTTTACTGTAAATGTAACTGTGTTTGTGTCTGTCCTTCAGATCGGTGCCGCCAACCCCCGGCTTCAAAAGGTTCTGGATGCCTTTGACAGTATTAAGACCAAGGTAAAAATCAGTGGTGGGGGGTAAAAACGCTAGAGAAGCTTAGCCTTCCATAAATTATTGGTCGATTTACTACTGTGCTTACCAATGTTTCCTAAAAGTCATACATGCTACTGCTACGATACATTCTGATAAGCCACTCGAAATATCAGGTTATATAAGGTTTTTATCGTCAACAAATACATTTAACTGTGCAATACATACTTCCACTTTCACTACGGTTACCTGGCTGCTATAGCACATTACTTAACATGGAGGCGTGTGGCGCAGTGGATTAGTGCGTTGGGGTTCGGATCGGGGGAGCACAGGTTCAACCACACTGCAGTCAGCATGTCTTTGTGTCCCTGAGACACTTCACCCCAAATTGCTCCTGTCGGGATTGCCCACAGTATTGAGTATGTAAGTCGCTTTGGATAAAAGCGTCTAACAAGTAAAATGTTTTATGTAATGTAATATAATACACTTATTTAAAAAAATACTGCTATTGATTTTTAATGTTGTCCACCTGGATGTGTATTTTTGTAAGTTGTAATTTGTGTAATTTCTATTTTTATCTTTAATGTTGTATGCATGTCTCTGAGTCAATATTTTACTCTTTCTGGCTCTTTACTTTCTCTGTAACAATGTACATTTCCCCTCTGTTGGACGAATAATGGTATTCTGATTCTGATTAATAATCCGATAACTATTAAGAACTTCACTATCAGAGCACTAACTATGATTGACTGTCAGAACAAGCAGAGTGAGGCTCGTACAAACTGCTACAAACTCAACGTACACTTCCAGCAAGAAGATGTATTACATGATGTATATCACAGATTGTATACATGTCTTTTTGCACAGTAACGGATGGTGTCTCTGCATTAGCATTGTTTTAGCTCACAGCCACAGTATTTCATAAATCTTCTTTTTCCAATAAACATAGTGTATGAATTTCATTTTTCTTTTTCATTTGTAATGTCATGTTTCAATTTCAATGTATTTGCATTGTTTTTGTGAAGCGCTAAATCATTTGGTAGCACATTAGCCCGGCATCGTTGAGTCTTGTTTTTATGTAGCCTTGTAAGCTACCATATTATTATTATTAGCATCAAAATTAATGTGTACACCTGGTATAAACATTCTAGCTAGTTATTGTGTTTCAGTAGGTCTATGATATGTTGTAAAACATAATAATGTCTTCTTGTCTTCATTTATGAAAGTTGGTCAAATATTAGCTTTCCGTATCCTGAGCCTCACAGGCCGCCTACGTTAAAAACACACAAATCCATGCAAATACCAAAACATATTTCCTGAAGACAAATGAGCTTATTCTGTCAATGAAACACATTTAAAATTCTTGGAAGACCTACAATTGTAATGGTTAACAATGAGTGACAACTGCTTCCCTTCCTTTTCCAAACCCCCTCTTCCCTGTTCCTCCGCCCTCACACCTGCAGGGGAAGCAGACGGTCTTTGCTAACTTCGACCCAAAGACCCTCCTGCCTGGTTCTCTGGACTTCTGGACCTATGACGGCTCTCTGACCACGCCCCCTCTGTTGGAGAGCGTCAGCTGGATCGTCCTCAAGGAGCCAATCAGTGTCAGCCCAGTACAGGTGCGTACTCACTCTCTACTTACATTAGATTTAAAATGAGAACTTCCTGTTTAATACACATTCCAGAGTTGATAACCTTGATTATGACTTACTGTGATGTCTGTCCTGTGTGTCCTGTGTAAAAGCCACATAAACAGTGTAACACAATGATTCTGCTCTGATCTGCCAACAAGTGGATATATACTTTTACCCTATATACCTTGATATAACAACTGTATACAAAAAACTGTGAATATAACATCCAGATATTTGGACATGCACAGTGCTGTTTTTAACGTTGTTGGAAAAAAAATGCCTACGTAGGGTTACAAAACTGCTGCTGTACAATCTCTGTTCTTGAATTGCAGAATAATTATAGCTTGTTGTTTTAGTATTCAAATACATGTAATATTGAACTTGAAGTTTGAGAGCCAAACAACTGAAGTGAAGCCACATCTGGATCGCAGACTAAATATAATTGAAATATAGCTAGGAAGGTCATTGGGTGTTTCAGTGCACATATGCACATGTGCACAAAATAGCTTTGTGGCAGTTCTTAAATACAGACATTTGTCTTGAAAGTCCACATACTAGATGCGGGTTGGACATGCTGCTTTTCTATCATGTAGTCTGGTGAGGATCCTGCTGAATTATCCAGTAGAAGTTTAAAGTGTTTCACTCAAAGTTAGAAAATACAAGGCGTGAGGTGTTAAGCTTCAGGGAGTCTGAAAAAACCAAAAGAATATCCAATAAATAACTGCCGAATTAACATAGCTGGCTATTTCATCATAACTATATTTTATTTTAAAATACCCTCTAGATCAGGGGTTCCCAAGGTGGGGGTCGCGAGATGATTACAAAATAAAAATTGAAAATAAAAAATAATTAATTCATTTTTTTAATAAATTTTTTTAATATTTTTTTTATTATTATTAATAATAACGTGTGCATAGACATTTTTCAGGGGCGGAATAGCCATCTGCATAATTTCCCCGCAGCGAGGCTCCCCCTTTGACAATCCACTAGCGCAGTGTTTCTCAAACTTTCATACCAAGGACCACTTAACCAATAAAAAAACACTCACGGACCACCACTCCACAAATATCCAGAAACAAAAGGCCTGCTTACCACTCCAACAGTACAAATTACAGCCTAATAATGACAGCTTAACCTTCTCTACATCGCCTCGTTCAGACATTAAATCAACAATACAAATACAACTACAGATTATATAAACATTTAGTTCAAATGCAATTTAAAATGCTCAGGTTTTACACCTCTTATGAAATGTAGACTACATTTATTACGGAGTTTATGTCCGAGCCAACAGACTCACAGATTTTCAAAACAAAATACAGTAAAACTATGGTCGCAGGCCCAAGTTTAACTCTCTGAGGCCTGCATGGTCTGCCTACAAAACAAAAATAAAAAAAGGTTTATGCAGCCCCAACAACAGCCTCTGATCATCAACAGACTTCATGCAATGCTTCATCGGATGCATTTATTAGATAATAATCTCTATCTCACTCCTAACACATCTAAGTCTACTTTCAGCATGGATAAATGTTCATAAAATACATCCATTGTTTGTTCTATATGCTTCTTGAAATCCAAAAAAACACATCGTCTTTCTAGAACAGATTACAAATCGCCTGAAAATGGTACAAACAAGTGGCAACATGTTTGACGAAGGTGTTGCGCAGGGCTATACACGAAAAGTGTTTCACGAAAGTGAAACTTAAGCTCGCTCCATTGCGGAGATATTCCCGCGAGAGTGTGGAAAACTCTAGCCCCCCCCGTTGACAGGGGTCGCCAGTCTCTGGCACTGTTATTTTGGGGGTCGCGGGCTGAAAAGTTTGGGAACCCCTGCTCTAGATCCTCTAATTATGCGTTTGTGCAAGCTTTAAGGAGCCTGGATGTTGGTTTAAACATTGCCAACGTCAAGAGGGTCAGAAGTCATATCATGCTTTAGAGCAGGGTGTGTCTGAGCCCTGAAGACCTTGTGTTTCACTCAGATTACACTGACAGCCTGTATCTGCAGACTGCACTCTCTACATATTGAACACTGCCAACCTGTACCTTCATGTGACATACCGTAGGCTTTTCCTAAAGGTTTAACACTGTTTGACTACCCTAACAGATAGATGTCAGCTTTAAGAAGTGAGGAATGTTTTTAATGTAGGAATAAATATGTTGATACACAAGTACAGTACAGTTTAACGCTTACTTTGTTATGGTGAAGAAGTGCAGCATTGCAGATTGAGCCTGCTGAGGCAGAGAAATCCTCCTAAAGCTCACCAGCTAGCTAAAGGCTAAATGGCTCCCAGAGGAAATGTTGTTTACTGCAGCCTGCTGCTTTAGTTTTTTTCACACACACACACACACACACACACACACACACACACACACACACACACACACACACACACACACACACACACACACACACACACACACACACACACACACACACACACACACACACACACACACACACACACACACACACACACACACACACACACACACACACACACGTACCATAACAGTAAGATAGTGATGGCATTAAGAATAAAGAAAATATACTGGAGATATTTTGTTTGCATTTTTGTTAGCGTGTGCAGAATGATGGATAAATCATCCTCCTGCTCGGAGACATTGCTAGAGTAGCTAATCATTTTACAGTTTTTTTTTAAATGTTCAGGTGTAATAACTTTTCGGAATGACTCTCCCAACAATGAATTAAGGGGGGTGGGGGGTACAATTCACATATGTGTCTTCACTTGGTTAGTGTTTAGATTGACTTTGTTTTGTAGTGAAATAAGCCTGTTTTAATTGTTGGACAATTACCTTATATTTCATAATGCTACAACTGTACATGTATGTGTATGGGACTACTTTTAGGGTCAGCAGGGCGGTGTTTTGCACCACCATGTGCACATGGGAGATAACAGCAGAGCAGCATTAAGGGGTGTGGGGGTGGCTCTATATAACACTTAGATAAAAGATATACAGGAAGAAGTGGAGCAGCTGATTGCATTAGATACTGCATTGCTTGTAGTTTAACACGATCCAGGTAATGTGTCCTTCTGCCCTAGGGCATGTGCAGTAATAGCACCTAATGCTCACCTGTTTTCTCCAACGTACATCAAAGTGCACCTTGATTTGGCCAACTGAGGATTCAAGAGCTAATGAGAACGTTTCATCACTCATGTTCCTAGGAAACACATGCTCTGTGTCTGTTTTTTTATTTAACTGCAGACATCATGACTAGGTTTTAGATAGAGGCGAAACGAAAGAGAGACATGGAAGATAACTACACAACAATAAGACGCACACGCAGGACTGAGGCGTTCATCCTCAGATAAGGTTAAATAGAGTACGGTCTGCTGTAAGAATGCATACAGTATGTGCGGGAAGTTTTGTGATGCCCACCTAATCAGAAATAGTTGAATTAGAAGGAATACTTTCTGTCGTGATTCTCTTGGCTAACTAACCGTGTGGACATTTTCTTATGGCTCTTCCCCTAAACAACCTTAAATATGTTAATCTTCCAATGAACCAAAACAGAGGTTCCAAAGGCTTAGTTGGTGAAGACAGAGATTCAAACCCCAGTAGAAGCCCTCTCCTGGACCTGTTACTGCAGGTGACAGGTGACGTGGATATTGACCTGTTTTTCCTGGCTCTTTCTGGAGGTGTTGGCCTGTCTGAAACCAAGAGTTTTTTTGAATCTGTGCAAGTCATGGATTCTTCATAACAAACACCATTTCAAGCATTGGGTAGTTATCAGTGATCCAGTATTAGAAAACCTTATGGAGCATGGAGTCATGTGATCATTGGTGTGGTCACTTTGTTAAAGGTCCCATGACATGGCCATTTCTACTGATCATAATTCCATTGTTGAGGTCTACTAGAATAGATTTACATTGTTCAATGTTCCAAACTCACATTGGTTTCTCATACAGCATCTCTGTATAGTATGTGTATTCACTCTCTGTCCTAAACGGCTTGTTGGAGCTCCTGCACCCCCTCCCTATGAGCCCACTGTGCTCTGATTGGTCAGCTCGCCCACTATGTTCTGATGAGTCACCACCGTTACAGCGGAATATCAGTGATTATGTGTTACAATGGCGTTAGCAACCAGAAAATGACACCAGTAATGACAAACAGATGAGAATGCTGCGTGGGGTCTGGGTGCCGTGTTGGCGGGACGTTGCGGGGCTCGCTGCTGGAGCGGACAGTGTGAGCTGGCTTACTGGTGTCGTTTCCTGGTTGCTGCGTGGGGTCTGCGAGACAGCGAGACACCGCGAAACTCAGCCTGAACTCAGCCTGAGCACACACACACACTCACAGCCAGGCTGTGAGTTTGCCAAACGTTAGATTTTTACTTCAGCCGACTGCAGTTATGCTTAAGAAATCATAAACTAGTGTGGATATGTGGAGATTATCCTGCTGAACAGAGTATTTATGTTTCATGGACATGTGTCTGCCATAAAGCCTATTTTCCACTTTACCTCACCACTTTATTGTAGTGGAGCAGTAAAGATCTCAGATGTTCTATTTCCGCTCACAATTAATCATTTTTTGGCTCTTGCCTGGCTGTCCCAGATCAGGGACATTTCAAGTGTTGGGCGTTTCTTTTTTTATGTCTATATTACACCAACATAGTGTGGTGGGTACGTGTCTGGGACACAGGTTAATTGATTTAAACACCGTGTCTCTCCTTCTTCATCAGATGGCCAGGTTCCGCGGCCTCCTCTTCACCGGAGAAGGAGAGGCTCCATGCTGCATGGTGGACAACTACCGCCCCCCCCAGCCTCTGAAGGGCCGTCAGGTCCGCGCCTCCTTCAAATAAACAGCGCTTCATCTTCCCTCCTTAGACAAACCTTCATTCTCCTATTATATCCACATGCAGTCAGCTTATACTAGCCTTAAGGAAATGAACTTGAAGTAGATCTGCTTAAAGTTTCTATAATATAGACTTACTGGATGTATCTTGAACAAAATAACAGATTTTTGAGCTTTGACACTATAAAGACACAAGACATATTTACGCTTATCATATCAAAAGTCCAGATGATATTTAAGATATTTTAATTTACATTGAGCCACGGATATGCTCCCTAGACAGACCATAGATTTTTTTTATGGAAATCAGACAGTAAAAGGCTATTTTCACAGAGATCCTCCTGGCATTACTCATTGTGAGTAGTAGGGGTGGATGCATGAAGTGTAAATTGGGTCATACGTTGTGCCCTCATGGAATATTAAATACATAATGTCCCCTTGGTCAGACACTGCCTTAATACAGACAAAGGTGGCCTAATATTTTAAGTCTTTATAGGCTAACAGAGGGACCCGAGATCTCCTGAAATTGTCACAAAGAGAGACAGGATTTCTGGCTCCTAATCTCATTATTAATTATAATTTAAAATATTAGTGTCTATTGATGTGTGCCAATATAATATGCTTTTTCTTTCACTAAATATACTCAAAATAGAAGCCAATATATTCTAAAACTTAATTAATACAATTTAAAAAATAATAATTTATATTCTTTTTTGTTAGCAGCATTGCACTGAAGGAAAAAGGTATACAGAAGATTTTTGCTGTATACTATAACTATATACCCACACCTAGCCTATCTACGGTGAATGTAGCATAAAGGACATGCTGTGATGTTTGTCAGGTATAACAACAAAGATGTCTCCATGCTTTTTAATACAAAAACTTGTTTGAAAATGAAAGCATTTATCCATTTTCTGATATAGATTGTGAAAGCTAAAGTTTGTATTGATGCCTCAGTTTGAAAATAAGTGATCCTGAGTTTGGGTGTAACATCCTGCAGTCTGGCCACCTCTGATAAACCAGCCCTTCTACACATGTAGGTTTTGATTTACACTGAAAAAACTGAAATATATGTCAACAAATTTCACATAACTGTATTAGGTTGGTTGAAAGCAATACTATTAAGTTGAATCTAATATTTTATATTTAAACTTAATTTAATTATTGCTTTCAACTAACCTAATACATTTTTTTTCTAACCTAATACATTTTTTTTCGTGTACTAACAGTATGATCATCTCATGATGGTAATACTATGCAAAGCTCCAGTATGTTGTTTGACAGTCAAACCTAGAATTGGCCGATGGTACTTGCACGCACTAATGAATGTAAAAGAAAATGGTATCCAATCATTTTGGTTGATGTCTCTACATTTTGTATTAATACTATGCCAACTGAACTAACACTGTGCATTAAACATTGCTTAATGTAAGAGCTGTTGAGTTGGAACGAATTGAAAGGATTAATTCATGACTATGCATTACAGTGTCAACATAAGATGTGTCATTAAATTCGTATAATTTTTCAGAATGTCTATCTTCATTAATCCTTTAACTTGAATTTAGAGAGACCTGCGCAATGACAATGAGTGTGGCTAGTGGAACCTTTAAAGTGTGTCACCTAAAAACCGCTGTCCCATTCCAGATGAAGGAATGTGTTTCAGTCAATCTATCATAATGGAAAAGAATGTTCAATAAAAACGAATAACTTGCAGATATATCTAGTTGTCCTTCTTTCTCACAACTCCTAGTCACTATAAGCATTCATTTTGAAAACATTCACCAACTTCAAGAAACATCCACAATGTTGACTCAGGGTTTCCCACACATAGACTTTACTAATATTAACACGGTCATGGTCAACGTCAGATTTATTTCTAGAGTGCTTTAAAAAACAAACTTGTTGCATTTGTTTGAAAAGGATGTTTTAAAAAAAAATCTGATGTCACCATATTTTCCTTTTGAAAAAAACAAACAATCACGTAATTCATGATAAGCTGTAAGCAGATATTGCATGTTTGCGGTGGCATGTGTGAGTTCCCAGCTAGAAATGTTTGTTACCATTCATTGTTCTAGGAATGTTTTCAGCGGGACGTTTTATTTTGGTTCCCAGAATGTTCTTCTGAAAGGTAGGATAACGTTCTTTAAAAACATTCTTGAAATGTTTGGTGATAACCTTCTTAAAACTTTTTTGATAACATTGTTAGAACATTATGCCCTACTATTCTTAAAACGTTTTCAGCGGTTAGTTTTAGTTTGGTTCCCAGAATGTTCTTCTGAAAGGTAGGATAACGTTCTCTAAAAACATTCTTAACATTTTTGGTGCTAACTTTCTTAAGATGTATGAGCGCATTGAGACAATGAATAGGACGTATAAAAACGAATTTGCATGCCAATATTCACTCACATGCACTTATAATCACACTAAGGTATGTAGGCCCGAAGTATTCATAATATCATATGTGTAAAATATCAGAAAATAATCACACTTTTTTCTGACTATAAAGGTTGTGTCTCGTATGTAGGTTCTAACTGTTAGATAAGCTATCTGGCCGTGTGTGGTTTGTGAGGGCTGCGTATAACCAGTGTCCGCTGTTTATGCATAGTGGATAAAAATGGTTATTGCACCCTTTAGATTTGAGACCGACAGACATATAGAAGAACGGACCGACTGTCACTGCCCGTCCCTGATACCCCTGTTAGTGTTTCTATGTGTTTGTCTCTACTCTGTGTCTCTCTCTCTCCCCCCCCTGCCTGCTGGTGTGCTCTACACGGCTGGGAGCAATCTCCAATCAACCACACCTGCAACCTGCCTCATATGCCAACAGGCGGTAGCCTTGTCAAAACGGGGCAACCTGGAGCGCCATCATGCGAGCACCCATGCTAAATTCAAAGACTCATATCCACTCAACAGCGCATTAAGAACAAAAATAGTTGATGAACTGAAAAGAGGACTAAAAGCACAGCAGTCGCTTTTCATCGCGCCTACAGCAAAGTGCAATGCAGCTACAGAAATGTCCCTCCGCTGTGCAGAAAAAACCCAGACTTTCCACCATTTGTAAACTATCACAGTGTGATACATCAACAGGCATTGGCAGCTGAAGCAATTGAAATGTCACATGTAATGAATGTTGTTGTTAAAATAGTCAATTCAATTCGTGCAAAAGCGCTCCGGCACCGGCTATTTAAGTCTTTATTGGACTAACTCGACTCTATGTATGGAGATTTGATCCTTCACGCAGATGTAAGGTGGCTCAGTCGGGGCAAGGTGCTCCAGCCTTTTCTGGATTTGCTGCCAGAGATCATCAGTTTTCTGAAGTCGAGGAAAGAGGAGTATGAGCAGCTGTCCGACGATACTTGGTTATTGGACTTGGTGTTCCTTACCGATCTGACTGCAAAACTCAATGACCTTAACAGAGAATTGCAAGGGAAAGACCGAGAGCTTGCCCAGCTAGAAATGTTTGGTTCTAAAATCATTCTGAGAATGTCACCATTCACTGTTCTAGGAATGTTTTCAGCGGGAAGTTTTCTTTTGGTTCCCAGAATGTTCTTCTGAAAGGTAGGATAACGTTCTCTAAAAACATTCTTAAAATATTTTGTGATGACCCTCTTCAAATGTTTTTGATAACATTGTTCGAACATTATGCCCTACTATTCTTAAAACGTTTTCAGCTGGATGTTTTATTTTGGTTCCCAGAATGTTCTTCTGAAAGGTAGGATAACGTTCTCTAAAAACATTCTTAAAATGTTCGGTGATAACCTTCTTAAGATGTTTTTGATGACCTTCTTCAAATGTTTTTGATAACATTGTTAGAACATTATGCCCTACTGTTCTTAAAACGTTTTCAGCTGGATGTTTTATTTTGGTTCCCAGAATGTTCTTCTGAAAGGTAGGATAACTTTCTCTAAAAACATTCTTAAAATGCTTGGTAATAACCTTTTTTAAATGTTTTTGATAACATTGTTAGAACATTATGCCCTACTATTCTTAAAACGTTTTCAGCTGCAAGTTAGATTTTTTTATGCTGCAAGAATGTTATTATTTTAGAGTAGGATAACGTGCTTTATCATTCCGATTTATCAGAAGTCTTTTCTTTCTTTTTTTAAATGCGACCAGCAGCTAGTACAAGTCACTGTCGGTGTCACATGTACTGGAGGGGACCCAGAATCAGAATCAGCTGGTGAAAGTAACATTTGTTTATTAGAAAAGGGGAGCTGGGAGTGGAGGTTGGTTATGGCGGCAGTGGGAAACAGTTGTTCCAGGGTGGGTAGAGAGGCCTGGCTGGTCTTGGGAGTGTGGAAGGCCTTGGAGAGAGAGAGAGAGAGAGAGAGAGAGAGAGAGAGAGAGAGAGAGAGAGAGAGAGAGAGAGAGAGAGAGAGAGAGAGAGAGAGAGAGAGAGAGAGAGAGAGAGAGAGAGAGAGAGAGAGAGAGAGAGAGAGAGAGAGAGAGAGAGAGAGAGAGAGAGAGAGAGAGAGAGAAACAAAGAGAAGAAACAAACACATAGAAACACTAACAGGGGTTTCAGGGACGGGCAGTGACAGTCGGTCCGTTCTTCTATATGTCTGTCGGTCTCAAATCTAAAGGGTGCAATAACGATTTTTATCCACTATGCATAAACAGCGGACACTGGTTATACGCAGCCCTCACAAACCACACACGGCCAGATAGCTTATCTAACAGTTAGAACCTACATACGAGACACAACCTTTATAGTCAGAAAAAAGTGTGATTATTTTCTGATATTTTACACATGATATTATGAATACTGTGGGCCTACATACCTTAGTGTGATTATAAGTGCATGTGAGTGAATATTGGCATGCAAATTCGTTTTTATACGTCCTATTCATTGTCTCAATGCGCTCATACATCTTAAGAAAGTTAGCACCAAAAATGTTAAGAATGTTTTTAGAGAACGTTATCCTACCTTTCAGAAGAACATTCTGGGAACCAAACTAAAACTAACCGCTGAAAACGTTTTAAGAACAGTAGGGCATAATGTTCTAACAATGTTATCAAAAACATCTTAAGAAGGTTATCACAAACATCTTAAGAAGGTTATCAAAAACATCTTAAGAAGGTTATCACAAACATCTTAAGAAGGTTATCACAAACATCTTAACTCCTTCAGCCTACTTTCAGCTATAAACCATTCAACTATTAACTTATTCAGCTATTTCAGGACATTGAGTCTATACCTGTTGTTGTTTATACCTTTTTTAAACCTTTTCTTTTAAATATTAAGCTTCTTCACAATTTTTCCTACTCTTCCAGTTTAACATTTCACCTTCAAGTTTTCAACAAAGTCATTGCAATGTATTAGAGCTGTAACAATTTTGATTCAAATCATTTCACTTTTCTGCATTTCCATACTAAGTTCAGCGACACACTTACTTGGTTTTTGTAGCTAAAAGCAGCTACAGAGACCATTCAACTAATAAAATATTCAGCTTTTTCTGCATTTTCAGCTAAATTCAGCAACACATGTACACAGTTTAAAGCATTCGCACGCATTTTCAGCAGGAAATGCATTTTCTAGTTGTTTCAAGTGACTGTATTTCAGAGCAGTGCACCCCTTACCTGTGCAACATTGTTTTATGATCTTAGAAAGTCCTGAATCAAAAGCGAAGCCTTTCCGTGTTTTCAAATCAAACTAAAATACTGAAGACTGGTGAAACTATATCTCACTTTTCATATGTGAGATTTTTATGTTTTGGAATTTGTCTCAATTATCACCTCCCACTGTCCATTGATGAAACTGAGACACTGAGAGAGGACAGACACTGTTAAATGGTCTGATGTCCAACAAAGCCCATCCAGTTAATGGTTTGTGATGATGAGGACTCAAACAAATAGAGTGTTGGTGGAGAACAACCAACAGCCAAACATTATTACATAAGGCCATCTCTAGCCAGTACCTCGCATCTTCCTTCTAAATGTGGCAGCACTCTTTTATATTTTATTTATAATGACTCTCACATGATAATTTGATTATATTTACATCAAAGTCTGTAAAGTATTATGTGAAATGCAATAATTATTACTCCAAAGCATGCCATCCACCCTCATTAGAACTTTCTAAAACCAAGTAAATTCTTCACAAAAAGGAAACTGAAACAACACAATGCTGAAATACTTGATACAAGAAACAATATCTCACAATAAAAATATTATCATACCAAAGTGTAAAAGATAATGAAAAATGTCTTAACCAACTTAGTTTTAACATATGCTTATTGGCACTAAACAACCTCAATGGTTGCACTAGAGCAGTGGTAACCAACCTTTTCAAGCCCAAGATCACTTTTTATTCCAAAATGTAAACCGAGATCTACCAATCCCATATCTTCCCAAAAACCCACTTAGGAGTAATACTAATACTGTTCATCGTCATATCTATTTTTGCAATCAATTTCTGTTACAACAGGCTCAATGTATGCATACATGCACACAAAGAAAGAGACAGTTATGCACAGTTATCTGTTCAATGCACAATATTCATATTTACGGTAGGCATATCTGTTCAATACAAACTATTCATATTTACAGTATCTGTTCAATGCACTATATTTAGTTTCTCAGCTCAATTCATAATATTCACATGTACAGATATTAGCCTACAGTTCAATGCAATCCATATTAAGTTTCTTGTTCAATGCACAATATATTTTCAATGCTTAAGTTGCTCTATCAGCCTGCCTTTAACCTGTTAGACCCCGAGCCTGTTTTCCAGGTCTCAGGCTCGAAAATGACATTCCCAGAACAAATGACCATAACTTCACTTCTAAAAGGGGAAAATTAATAATCTTTTTTCTCAAAGCAATGATAAACCTGTGAGTTGGATGTAGACGAGTCAGAATCAATATGTTTTTATTTTTATTTTAAAGAAAATTCAGATTGAACATAGTAAAAAACTGTAAATTATAGTGTCCGTCCAAAAATTCTTTTTTACTTATAGTGAAAACTACCCTTGGATGATGCTAAGGTAGACTAAAAGCTTTAGGAATCCAAAGTACAACATATAATAAGTACCCTGTATCAAGATTGATGCAAAACAAGTGACATTTGACCTTTTTCGAGAGGTTTAGCAAAAAAAACTCCACTTCTGGGGTGATCTGGGTGGAAAACGCCTTTTTTACCGTTTCTCTGGAACCCATTGGTCGATTTTGGTGATTGACATCTCTTTCTGACCGTTAGAGCCAATAGAATCGAAGGGGAGCTTTTACATACATACTAACGTTAAAACAAAAAGGTGGGGGTTTCGCGCATGCAGTTTTGCATGAGAGTGAAGCTGTCTCACGCTCTGACATCTGAAAACGGAAAAGCAGGGTTTATTCCTTATGGATTATCAGAAATCATTTCAAAGGGACACAGACATTGGATTAATCTATGCATTAACCTTCAGCAGCGTTTTTATCGTTTTAATGCCATTGAAGACCACTTTTGACCAGACAACGACACAGGTAAGCCATTTTGCCGTTTTAGCTACCTAGCGCCACATGTTTTGATGTATGTTCTTGTTAATATCCCCGCGGGTTCTTATCATGGAGTGATAATGTATGTACCTATCGATTCTGTGTCATCTCACAATGCTAGTCGATATCTTGGATGTGCAGCTACGATAAGTAATAAGGGTGTTATGAGCAGGGTTGGGTTGTAACGGAATACATGTAACGGTGTTACATAATCAGATGACAAAAATCAAGTAACTGTATTCAGCTCGCGTTACATTTGAAAAACGAGTAATCTGATTACAGTTACTTTCGTAAACCTGAAGTGAATACATTTTGGATTACTTATTGGAATTATTGGTGGAAAGATTTCCTCACAACATTTAATATTCATTACTAAAGGTACAGCCGAATCATCACAGCGCACAAAACCTATTACCGCCGCAGATCGACCAAAAAAGGGAGCGTTTGAAAAAATGTGCGGGTCCGCTCAGTGACACAATAACAACAAAACATGGAGGAACAAAAGTCTGCGTTTAAATCGTGGCAATATCGACAACACTTCGAATTCAAACAAGACCATGGGAAGAGTATCACGGTCCAGTGTACCTTGCAGAGGTGTGGACTCGAGTCACATGACTTGGACTCGAGTCAGACTCACCAATTTGATGACTTTGGACTCGACTTGACAAAATCACAAAACACTTGCGACTCGACTTGGACTTGAACACCAATGACTCGGAACTTGACTTGGACATGAGCCTTCTGACTTGAGGTGACTTGATCAATTATTTCAGAGGTCTCCAACACGCCGATCGCGAGATGCCGCTAGAAGAGCAGACTCCCGTCGGGGAGAGCAGAATCTTCAGCCGCTTCTACTCTTGCTGAGAATCCTTGCAGGCAGGGGCGGGTCTTTATTTAGCTGGGCCACCATCAGGCCAATCATATGCGAAGACACACTAGGATCATACCATTATGTGAAAGAAGGGTGGGGAGCAGATGCTCCAAAGACAGCAGGTGTAGTGGTACAGGCCAGCTACACAGAGCGACCGGGAGACGGGGAGCCGGATTTAAATGCAAGCGCGTCGGAAAAAGTCAAGAAATTAGCGAAAACCAAAAAAGAAGCAGCATCTGGCTGCATTTCAATGATATTGGAGAAAGCAGAGCTGAGTGCAGGATTTGTAAAATGAAAATAACCTTTTTTTTTTTTGGTAACCACTCAGGATTTATTGTCAGAGGTGGGAGAAGTTCAGATCTTGTACTTGAGTAAAAGTACCAGAGTGTAGGAACACTCGGTTACAATAAAAAGTCCTGCATTCAAAATGTTACAAGTAAAAGTAGAAAAGTATTATCAAATATATAGTTAAAGTACCACCTGCAGAGGGATGTAGATTCAGGTGTTCTTTTCCCCGACCGACACATTATCCCTTGCATAAAGATAGATTGTGGGTCCCATATAACATGTTGTACACAGTGGAAATAAACATTCTGGTCACCTCAACATCAGGGATCTATACATTAAACTCCTTCTGAATCAAACCGTCACAGTAGCCTTACCTTACTGATCCCTCTTAAAATAGAAAAAAACACGTTAGGCTACTTTACCAGCAGAGAGAAAATGAATTATTCAATCATTAATGTGACTAATAAAGAGCAGTTTGATTATTAAGTATTATTCTGTTGATCGATGTCATTACATTTGGTGAAAAGCACATAAGGACTTGTTTAAGACTCATTTTTTCAAAGTGTAGGACTTGGACTTGACTTGAACTTGCCCATCCTGACTTGAGACTTGACTTGGACTTGCAAAACAATGACTTGGTCCCACCTCTGGTACCTTGTGTCTTCCAACAATCAATACACTGTCTGCATCAAAGGACTCCACGTCTAATCTTAAAAAGCACTTGGAGGTAAGTCAACGTTTGCTTTTTTTTGCTCTATTGTTGAAATTATATGAAGTCCGTTATCCCGACTTCGACAAAGTTACCTTACTGTTTTATAAAAGGGAAATAAACACAACGAACACACACACACACACACACACACACACAGACACACACACACACATAATGCGCCTTGGTGACCGGAGATCTCCTTTATAAAAATAATAAAAGGGGGAATAATCGGGCAGTTCGTGTGTAGGTGTGTGTGTGTGTGTGTGTAGAGGTGTGTGTGGTTAAAACACATCAGCCTGCGGTCGCTCTTTAGCCTTTCTAATGATTCTGAAGGTAAACACAGTGAAGGCGGTGTGTGAAAGGCGGTGTGTGAAAGGCGGTGTGTGAAAGGCGGTGTGTGAAAGGCACTGCGCGCTCCTCTTCTCAGAGGCTGAGTTAACCCTCCGCTGCCTCCTGGCGCTGCAGAGATTTCATGAAGTGAAGGAGGTTTTTCTTCTATAAAACAGCTGTGGGCAGCAGATACTGTGAGAGTCACGGACATGAATTCATAGATCAAGGCAGACTGGTGCACACACTCTCCTGTTTTGCCAATCCGGTGCTTAAACAATAGCTATAAACCCCTGGCCGAAATGTCCTTAAAATGAAGTCCGAGTTCGACATATATCTCAAATAATGTATGCACTGCCATTTCCCCACATAAACATAACAGTCTGCAATGAAATGGTTGTCTCCTGTGTGCTCCACTTCACTTCCTCCTTGGCGCACCGGTAACTATCTCGAAAAAAAAAAAATAAGTCGGGATAACGGACTTCATAACATTCATATGGAGTGGGGCCAGACTAATGTGGAAGAGCAAATGAAATGCTCTCACATTCGTCTGGTTTCCAGTCTATGTAATCTTTGTTTTTAAGTGTTGAATGTACAAATAATCTAAGATAAATGGGAAAACATTTCAATTGAATTGGCATAGAAAGAAAATGGTGTACATAGACATTAGTAGCCTATAGTATTATCTGTGGTTTTCAGAAGTGTATATAGTGGTATTTGGCTGGATAGGCAATCTAGTATGTAATATGTTTACATGTTTTGTTTGTTACAGAGAAAACATGCTGGTGCGTATGAGAAGATTCCACCCAAAAGGACCTCAGACGATCAAGAACAGAGACCACAACCTAAACAACCAAGACTGGACACATTCATGAATCAAACCACACAGAGCAAAGTGAATGCTCTCATCTTCAATTTCATCATCCAAGATGTGCAGTCCTTTTCCCTCTTGGAACAACCTGCCTTTCGGAACCTGATTGAGGGTATAAGTGGAGGGAAAACGGTCATGTGCCGAAAAAGCCTGATGAGAAGAATTGAAGATGGATTCCTTGCCATGAAGGAAAAGCTGACAGAAAAGCTCCAGACGGTATCATATGTGTGCACAACTGCTGACATCTGGACAGCACACAATCGGAGCTTTTTCGGCATGACATGTCATTGGATAGAGGGGCAAGATCTGGAGAGAAAGTCAGTAGCACTTGCATGTGCCAGAATAAAGGGCCGTCACACATATGACGTCATTGCAGAAAAAATCCAACAAATTCACGAGATGTTTAACATTGAAAGAAAAGTGCAGGCGACAGTCACTGACAATGGCAGTAACTTTGTGAAGGCCTTCAGAGAATTCGGACCGAGGGAGGAGGTTGAAGAAGGCGGTCAAGATGGCAATGAAGATGCTGGGTTTGAGGATGTCGGTGCCATTCTTGATGGGGAAGGTGAGGATGAAGGACTCCAGTTTTGTCTGCCTCCACACCAGCGCTGTGCATCACACACTTTAAACCTCATTGCCTCTAAAGATCTGGAGCGGGCTGTGTCACAGGGGGCAACACGCAAACTCTTCTACAGTGCCATGGCTAAGTGTTCTGCAATCTGGAATAAGGCTCACAGATCACCTTTGGCGGCAGAGGCAGTGGAGGAGATTATGAAAATGAAATTGATCATTCCCTGTGTGACACGGTGGAATTCGGAGTACAATGCAGTTCAGAAGATTGTGTCACTTACAGATGCACAACTGGCAGAGGTTTGTGAGCGCCTTGCAGTTCCAAAGCTGCTAGCAAATGAGTTGGCATTCCTGAATGAATATGCAGAAGTACTCAAGCCACTTGCGTGTGCCCTTGACCTTCTTCAAGGGGAAACAAAATGCTTTCTTGGACTTGTAATTCCAGCATTGCAGACCTTGAATAAGAGGCTGTCTGACAAGAAACCTCATGTGCGCTTCTTCTCAGAAGTCATTGAAACTGTTATCAATGCAATCGATTCCCGCTTCCAGAAGTGGTTTTCAAGTCGCGAGGCTAAATTGGCGACAGCATCAAGCCCTCAGTTTCGTTTGTGGTGGCTGCCTGAAGAGGAAAAGGAAGATGTCCGCAGAATGCTGGTGGCTGAGGCGTTAAAAATGGAACCAGCCGTGAACACAACAGCTGCTGCTCCTGCCTCCAGTGACTCTGGAGAGGAGGATTTCTTCAGCTACGGTCCTGGAGCCAACAGAGAAACCAGCACTGGCCCACCTGAAGAGGTCAGAAAATATCTGGAGGGCACAAACAAGAAGTTGGGTGCACTAGAGCAGGGGTTCCCAACCCCCGGGCCGCGGATCGGTACCGGGCCGCGGAGGTGTTACTGCCGGGCCGCGAAATAGCTGTGAGTTTATTGTAATATTTGCAGAATTATAAATATATAAAAATATTTTATCAAAATGTTTTTTCAAAAAGTGTTTAATTTTCGCACCTATACCAGTCATATTATTTCATCCAGTAGCCTAGTTAAACTTCCACCAGAAAACAGTTGGCTTTTAGGATGTTCCGAGGGATTCGGCGGCTCAGCCTAAGGTCTCAGCCTCTGGTGCGCACAAGAAAGTTACCGGTGCGCCAAGTAGGAAGAGGAGCACACAGGAGACAACTGTTTCATTGCAGACTGTTATGTTTATGTGGGGAAATGGCAGTGCATACATTATTTGAGATATATTTCGAACTCGGACTTCATTTTAAGGACATGTCGGCCAGGAGTGTGTAGAGCTATTTGTTTAAGCACAGGATTGGCAAAACAGGAGAGTCTGTAAACCAGTCTGCCTTGATCTATGAAATCATGTCTGGGACTCTCACAGTATCTGCTGCCCACAGCTGTTGTATAGAAGGAAAACCTCCTTCACTTCATGAAATGGCTCAAGCATCAGGAGGCAGCGGGACGTGTAACTCCGCCTCTGAGAAGTGCAGCACCAGCGCGTAAGGGGTGTGCCTTTTTACGCACCGCCTTCACTGTGTTTACCTTCATCAGAACAGCTTAAGACCCCATTTACACGGGAACGTTTGCGTTTACGCACCGTATGCGTTTTCAAAAAAGTCTTCCGTTCACACGCATTCGATTCATTTAACGTGTCCGTTCACACGAGACCGCTGGAAACGCTGGAAACGCTGTAGTACATATGCCAGGCCTGTAAGTGGCGCTGCTGCCGCCACAAAATACACCAAAAGCAGCGAAGAAGACCCCGGAGCATGGTTGCCATGGTTGCCCTTCTGTTTATTCTCCGCGGTGGACGGCGTGTGCTCCTGCTGTAAATCTCTCCGGTAGTCCACCAGCAGATGAAAAACACCCACCTCTCCGCCTCTCCGCCTCTTCCAAGGGACGAGGGGACCATGCGGCAGAGTTTCCGTTAAAAAATGTTTTCGCCGGTCAACATGTCCGTTAAAGTTTAAATCTTCCGGACAAAATTAGAAAAGTGCCGTTCAGAAGTCTTCTTTGTTATTTATTGAGCTTTAAACAAATTGATAACGACTCTATATAATAATATAAGAATAATAAACGGAGCCTCTCTTTTCCTCCCCCTCTTCTGACAGCCCAGCAGCTGATCCCTGAGCAGGAGACGTGGGGAGAAAGAGACGTGGGGAGAGGGAGGCGGGGCTATTTCATCGTTATCAGGAAATGATCGTATACTGTAGGGCGTACACACGGAGCCGTTTGCCCCCCCAGAGCGTTCCGTTTGCAGATCTATCCACCTTGGGACCCGTTATCGTTTGCGGGGTCCGTTTCTATCGTTTTGTTACGGCCTCGTGTAAACGAAAGGGCTATACGCAAGAGAAACTATGCGGATACAACCCGTCTCGTGTAAACGGGGTCTAAGTGTGACTGCAGGCTGTTACGTGTTAACCACACACACTTCTACACACACACACAGCTCTACACATTTCGAACTGCCCGATTATTCCCCCTATTACTCGTTTTACGAAGGAGATGTCCGGTCACCAAGGCGCATGATGTGTGTGTGTGTGTGTGTGTGTGTGTGTGTGTGTGTGTGTGTGTGTGTGTGTGTGTGTGTGTGTGTGTGTGTGTGTGTGTGTGTGCGGCGTGCGTGCGTGTGTGCTCTGCTCATCTCAGCTCTGTGTGTGTGTTCGGTGTATGTGTCTGTCCGTCAGCATTTGTTTTCAAATTACCATGAACAGTAATTTACATAGGTATATGTGGGTGTTCTCAAAATAAGTTAGTTTAATCTTAAGTGCACCGGAAAGAACGACACTATCATAATATCTTCTGAAAACAAATGCCAGTGTCACACACACACACACACACACACACACACACACACACACACACACACACACACACACACACACACACACACACACACACACACACACACACACACACACACACACACACACACACACACACACACACACACACACACACACACACACACACACACACACACAGAGGCGACCGGACATCTCCCTCATAATGCGCCTTCTCCTCGATTTCCCAGCATTCACTGGATTATCCGTAAATCATACAAACTAAACCAAAACGTTGATTTATCTTGTTTTCCCGTTTTGGTTTAAAAACTGAATAACGTCGTTTTTTTGGCTTTCCGTTTTTCTGTTTTTCCGAAAAACAAAAAACGACACCGGTTCTTTTTTTTTTAAATCGTTAATATGTTTTGGATGCATATTGTTCTAGTATTTGTTCAGGCTGTTACATACAATTAGCCTCTGTTGCGTCTGCTGGTAAGTAAATATTAAAATCAGTTAAAATTGACGGTCCGCGTTTTTTTTTAATGTATCTGCCGGTCCTTGGCACAATCAAGGTTGGGAACCCCTGCACTAGAGGACTTCCCCACCGTTAAGCAGGTCTTCATTAAATACAACACCACTTTGCCCTCAAGTGCTGCTGTGGAGCGTCTCTTCAGCCATGGTGGCTACTCCCCAACGCAATCGCATGACCGATGAACACTTTGAGCAGGTGCTCCTGTTACGCTACAACAGCAAAATCGCCACTGTGGCAGTAGAGTGAAATTGACACCCGAAACCTGAGATCAAATGTTTTATTTATGTTTATTTTTGTTTTCATTTTAATTCATGTCCTGCCAACACTGGCAGGACAGAAGGCGACACGCCCGTTCTAAGCCGTGTCCCTCACTCCTCACATCCCAAGCTGCATCCCCAAAGAGTTTATTATGTTGTTACATCGTTTCAGATGTTATGTTTCAGTTGTGCTCTTGATAAGCCATTAAAACAGTAAAAACACGTTCAGTTTCCTTTTGCTTTTTGTGTCTCCTGTACACCAAAACATACCCATCTGTGATGGAAAAAGAAAGTAATCCAAAAGTAATCTAAAAGTAATCTGATTACTGTTTTTTTTAAGACACGTAACTGTAACTGTATTCGGATTACTTTCAGAGCCATGTATTCAGTAATCAGTAACTGATTACATTTACAAAGTAACCCTCCCAACCCTGGTTATGAGTGAGTTTCTGTGCAGTAATGCGTTAGCATTTTTCGCTCGTTGCTAATTCAGAGGCTCAGTGTTAGCATTGTGGGGATTTAAAAAAAGAAAAGAAAAAAAAGATCTGTTAGCTGAGTTTCTTCCCGTTACATGGATATAAAACATTCATAGTTTATTAAATATTAAGATGCCCTCAGACACTGTTTCATGCAGATGACGCGTTTTTCCGCGCGGGGGGAAGGGGTAGAACAGGTTAAATATTAAATGTAAGTAGTTGTGAATGAATGTGTATTAAGAAGAGAAAAGAAAGTAAAAAAGCTTTGAAAAGCATCAGAATATTTTAACTGCAAACTTTTGACCAAACGTCACCAATAATGTATAAGATATGTGGAACGTGTTGAAGTCACTATGAAGTCTCCATCAAACAGAAAAGAATAGGCTGAGACAGTCTTTAACCCTCTGGAGTCTAAGGGTATTTTCTAGATTTTTAGATGTTTCCTTAAATCACCTTTTAAATGTACTTGTTATACATGGCACCCAATGTGTTACATATCAAAATGTTCAGGACAATCTCTGGTCTTTCTATAAATGCAAATTACTCACCTTAGAGCACTGTGTGATGAGATAAATAGCTCTAAAGCTTAACATTTGACATCCGATTTCCGGAAAATCTTCAAAACTCTTGTGAAAACACAAATGTACTAATTTCATCCAATTTTGTTGGTGTTTTAGATTTGGTTACCAAAGTCTTAGGATCACAAAAGTAGTGAAATATTTGAATTACACTGTATATAAATATGTAATTCATGTCTAAAATGAAACAAATTAAATTCGAATTTTGAGTAAAATAGGTGTTTATCAATCTACTTTCACCACAGCAGGGACTGAGATACATTAGGACTGAATAATGACTTTATATTACATACCAAGGTTCATGTGATGTGTACAAATACAAATTGAGCATTCAAACTTTTTTTTTCAACGAACAATTTATTATAAATATGTTTTTTTCAACCAAGTATTTATATAAATATAATAAACTGGAAAATTTCACTATTTACAATATTGAACATCACAACTTTCAACCAACTATTCATTATAAATGTCAAGACAGTGTCAAGGTCTTTGTCTGTCTTCCAAAACAGTGGTCTGGCTGCTGTGTATAAGTGGGGGTGATGGTGCATGGGCTGCTGTGTAGGTGGGGGGTACGAGTGCTATACGAGACCTCCACGAGACCTCCTTGATGGTCATGGCTGTTGTGGAGCCTTTGTGCTGAGGTGTATCTTGACCTGGTGGCAGGCACAGATGGAGGTGGAGGCAGCTGTGGTGATGCTGGTCCTCTGGTCCTTGGTGGTGATGGCTCTGGTGAAGGCCCTTGAGCCATGGTAGATCTTGACCTGGGGGCAGGCACAGATGGATGTTCTGGCTGCTGGATAAACACCGCCTGTGGGCCACTAGGGCCAGGCTGCTTCGAATCATCTCTGTAAAACTACTAACTCCATTGAAATAAAGTTCAAGTAAAATGTTGCTCAAGCACAAATAACAATGCACACATAAAATGAAAGTTTGGGAGGTTGGACAGGAGTCTCTGACACACACACACACACACACACACACACACACACACACACACACACACACACACACACACACACACACACACACACACACACACACACACACACACACACACACACACACACACACACACACACACACACACACACACACACACACACACACACACACACACACACACACACACACAGGTATTTCCAGTTACTTTAGATTCGGTATAAAATCATATACATACATCTGATAACAAAGTCTCATCTGTACAGGACGGTAAAATAATCACAGGCACACATATAAATAAATCAATGACAAAGTCTCATCTGTACAGAACAGTATGATAAAATAATCACAGGCACACATATAAATAAATCTATGACAGTCTCATCTGTACAGAACAGTATGATAAAATAATCGATGGCAAACACATGTCTATAGCCACTGTAATTGTCTTTGTAGTCTTCTTCTTCAGAAGAGTCGAAGACTTCAGGTTCTGAGGCTCTATCTTCACTGCTGCTAGCGAAAAAAATCTCTAGAAGTCGGCAACTGTAAGGTTTTTTTTAGCCATTTTCTCTGTCTCTCTCTCTCTTCCTCACAGACGAAAACTGATGGGAGACACGTGGTTTATGTCTTTGGTGGGTAGGTCCTTAGTGATTTCTCGATGTCCTTTGGTCATTTCAGACCAACATGGCTGCCGGCCGAGATTTCCTTGACGGACACACGAATCCACCAATCCCATGTAACGCAGAGTCAACCCAGCTAGCAGGGAACGTTCTCACAACTTTGGCTAACGTTACCTACAGGTTCTAATAATGTTTTAAAGAAAACGTTTTCATCTGATGTTCAAAGAACCTTTTTAGGATGTTTATTTTTTCAAATAATGTTCCTTTATGGTTTAAGGTTAACTAAGACATAACGTTTTAACTGCAACATTCAGAGGATGATTTGAGGATTTTATTAAGGCCTGAGATGACAGAAAGTTTTTTTATAAAACGTTCCTTTAATGTGATATGTTAACAAAGGTGGAACGTTTTGCCTGCAACATTCTGAGGATGTGCTTTGGACGTTGTTGGGGTAACACATTAAAGATGTTATTTATAAAACGTTCCCTCAATGTTACATGATAACAAAAAAGAACATTCTCCAAGAAACATTCAGAAAATGTTTTCAGGATGTTATTCTTTTTTTATAAAACGTTCCTGTGATGCCAAATATTAACACGGTCATGATCAACGTCAGATTTATTTCTAGAGTGCTTTAAAAAACAAACTTGTTGCATTTGTTTGAAAAGGATGTTTTAAAAAAATCTGATGTCACCATAATTTCCTTTTGTAAAAAACAAATAAGCACGTAATTCATGATAAGCTGTAAGCAGATATTGCATGTTTGCGGTGGCATGTGTGAGTTCCCAGCTAGAAATGTTTGTTACCATTCATTGTTCTAGGAATGTTTTCAGCGGGACGTTTTATTTTGGTTCCCAGAATGTTCTTCTGAAAGGTAGGATAACGTTCTTTAAAAACATTCTTGAAATGTTTGGTGATAACCTTCTTAAAACTTTTTTGATAACCTTCTTAAGATGTTTTTGATAACATTGTTAGAACATTATGCCCTACTATTTTTAAAACGTTTTCAGCGGGAAGTTTTAGTTTGGTTCCCAGAATGTTCTTCTGAAAGGTAGGATAACGTTCTCTAAAAACATTCTTGAAATGTTTGGTGATAACTTTCTTAAGATGTTTTTGATAACATTGTTAGAACATTATGCCCTACTGTTCTTAAAACGTTTTGCAATCAACGGGCGCACTAGAGGTCGAAAACTTTAAAACGTGATTATAGGTCGTAATAAGGGCTTGAACAATCGACCTATTTGGTCGTATGAGTTGGAGGACTTGTTGATCTATCCATCTATCAATCTATCTATCTATCTATCGATCGATCTATCTATCTATCTATCGATCTGTCTATCTATCTATCTATCGATCTGTCTATCTATCTATCTATCTAGAGAGATTGAACAAAGAGTAGAGGACAGAGAGAGTAATGAACAGGAAGAAGAGAGACTCAAGAAGATGGAAGAGAGGATGCAGGTTATGGAAAGGAGAGAGACATGGAAAGTGAATGTTGACACTGTTTTGTGATCATTTTAGCCTCTTCTGCATGTCCAGATCATTAATAGTAACAATCAACTGATTCTTATGCATTACACTTTCAAAAATAATGTATGCTGCAGCCCACTGACATGGTTTGAAATCAATATATTATCCAATTTGTGACCCCCCACAGGACTTAAAAAGCACCTAACTAGATCATGAAAATCCCAAAAATCTCGGGGGGATATGCCCCCGAACCCCCCTATCATGTTTGGACCTCGGTATTTAGGAAATCCTAGATACGGCCCTGTGTGGAAGGAGTAGAATTTGGCGCACGGTGTAGTTAAAAGAGGATTTGAAGGTTCCTCCCATTGAGTTACATGTTAAAAAAAGAGTTTAAAAAGTTGAACGTTTCCCATCATGTGCTGAAAAGCCTGAATATTTTGATATTTGAATGGTTTCTGTAGCTGAAAGTAGGCTGAAGTTATTTGACGGCAAAATATTGGTTGAAATAATAATAATAAGATGATTAAAGATTTGAAGAACTATAGTGGAATGCTGTTGCACAAATCTGAAGAGTTTTTTTTCCAACTATTGCTCGGCTGGCCACAATTTTCACTCTTCATACATAATTTGGTGATCATAATGTAGGGAAATTTGTCACAGCTGCACCGATATGCTCCTTTAATCAAACGGACTTACACATATAGCAAACATGAGAGTCATCAGGTGTTCCTCTGATATCCTAAATACTCTGGGTGGGATATTTAGCTGATTGGAGTTACAGTTTTTTACTTCGAAGCAATAATGCAGCACAATATTGTCAATACATTCTCTGACAGGCTGTCTCTCGTTCACTGGCAGGGCGTTGCCATGGAAACGCTTTGATCTTTGAACACGCCTGTCGGTCGTTAACTAAATCCAGTGGTATCTAAAGATGTTCAGAAACGATGCAGGAATGTGGTACAAGGATCCAGGATCACATAGCTATTTACTCAAAAATAGAACATTGCACTCTTAAGGGCTTCTCATGAGAAATAACAAAAACAACCACTGAGTCAGGCAATATCTTTGTGAGCATAACTGATCTAAACATCAAAACACAAAATCATTCAACATTCTTCCCTTTTCACATCGTCTTTTTTTTCTTCACACTCATTTGTCTCCCCCCCCAGTTCACAAGTCCAGTCTGTGAGGTTTTACCACCACTCTGCCGTACCTAGTGGTAGGGCCGTGTGTGTGTGTACGGACAGGTGTGTGCCCCTTGGGAGTCTGTTTTGGTGACTCAGGGCGTTCTGGAGAACCCAGTGTAGGCTCACCTGGTTGGGGTGGTGTGCTGGGTGTTGGAGTGTGAGGTGTGTGTGGTACAGTCTCTGGAAAAGGGACAAGATGGTGTCTGTTCCGCCTGATGGTGCCTGAAGGCCCGTCCACTATGTAGGAACGTGGAGCTGAGTGCGACAAAACCACTGTGCCTTGAGACTTTGTATCTGTAATCCACACTGGCTGACCTGGTGTGAGCTGACTTAGATCTCTCACACGGTGCCTTTTGTTGAAATTTGCAGTGTCCTTCACCCTCCTCTCCCTTTCTTTAGCTGCCACAACAGTGCTGTCTGGAAGCTCTGGGGTGAGTAGAGAGGGATGCTGGGGCACTGGAGTGCGCAGTCTCCTGCCCATGAGGAGCTGGGCAGGACTGTAGCCATTAGCAAGTGGTGTAGCTCTATAGGCCAACAGAGCCAGATACGGATCCTTAGCTTTCTTTAGCAGCTGTTTCACAGTCTGAACGTGACGTTCCGCCTCCCCGTTACTCTGAGCGAACCTACAGTAGGGCTACTAGTGACATGTTTGAACCCGTAGGCTACTGCAAAGTCCTTGAACTGTTGACTGGAGTACTGGGGGCCATTGTCACTAAAAAAATTCTCTGGGACCCAATGTCTAGAGAATATTGATTTGAGATGCACAATAACATCCTGAGATCGTGTGGGAGTTACCCACTACATACCTAGAGTAGTAGTCCACTACTAGTAGGTAGTTATCATGGTTGAGTGTGAATAAATCAGAACCTACTTTTTGCCATGGTCTCTCTGGGAGCTCACTGGACATTAATGGCTCCACAGGATTGCCACGCTCTTTGATGCATGTTTTGCAATTTCTCACCAGCTCGTTTAGTTGGCCGCTCAAGCCAGGCCACCATACCGTCTCTCTGGCCCGCTCTCTGCACCTGGTCATCCCCTGATGTCCCTCATGTAGTGCATCGAGGACAGAGTTGCGCATCGCTGTGGGAATGACTAGTCTGGAGCCCATGAGCAGGAGTCCATTATGTACAGTAAGTACAGCTCTATCAGTCCAGTAAGCTTTAACTGGACCTGTGAGCTGGCTGCGGTCAGGCCATCCTCTCTGACAGTATGACATGACCTCCGAGCAAACACTGTCTTCCTGCAGTCGCTCTCTCAGTTGTGCCATGTATGTTGAGCTGGCGGGCATGCTATTGATGATTTCATCCACATAGATGTTTGTGTCTTCCATTAAGTCGTTGTCTGTCAGTTTTGAACTTGAGTTTTGGCTGACAGGTGAGCGTGAGAGAGTGTCGGCTGTAAACAGGGCTTTGCCAGGTGTGTGTGAGATTGTGTAACTGTACCTCATGAGTCTGAGTCGAAACCGCTGGATCCTGGGAGGAAGCTCAGTTAGTGCCTGGTGACCTAGCAGGCTGACAAGTGGCTTGTGGTCAGTTTCCATGGCAAAATGTCTCCCAATTAGGAAGTCTCTAAAACGCTCGCACCCCCATGTCAATCCTAGCGCCTCCTTCTCCACCTGGGCGTACCTCTGTTCTGTCTCTGTCATAGAGCGCGATGCGTACGCGACTGGTTTCCACTGCTCTCCCTCCTTCTGTAGGAGGACCGCACCCAGTCCGTAGGAAGAGGCATCCGCAGACAGTTTCAGCTCTTTGTTGGGGTCGTAAAGTGTCAGCACTGGAGGTGATGTGAGATCATTTTTCAGCTGGTCAAACGCTTTCTGTTGTGCACAGCCCCAGACCCACTGATACTTCTTTGAGAGAAGGTCTCTCAGCGGCTTGTCCTTTTCGGCTAGACCTGGAATGTATTTTCCCAGCTGGTTTAACATTCCCAGGAAACTGCGAACCTCTCCTGTGTTGGACGGCTCTCTCATGGACATGACAGCCTTTACCTTGTCTGGGTCTGGCTGCACACCGTCAGCTGACAGAATATGACCTAGGAACTTGACTTCACGTTTGCTTAGCTCACACTTCTCCATGTTTAGTGTGACCCCGGCGTCTTGGAGCTTGTTGAGGACAGTGTGTAGTCTGATGTCGTGCTGCTGTTGATCTCTCCCCCAGATGAGGACGTCATCCATGTGACATACAACCCCCTGCAGCCCGTCGATAATCATTGACATGCGCGCTGAAAATGTTCTGGGGCTGACGCTATGCCGAAGGACAGTCTGTTAAAGTAAAAGCGCCCAAAGGGAGTTATGAACGTTGTGTACAGTGACGACTCGGGGGATAATGGAATCTGCCAAAATCCTCTGTTGGCATCTAACTTGCTGAAGATCTGGGCTCCTGCCAGAGATCCAATTGTCTGCTCAACTGAAGGCAATATGTATTTCTCTCTGCGAACTGCTTCGTTGAGGCGGGTGAGGTCGACGCAGATCCGCACTGAGCCAGTCTTTGTAGGCACCGGAACCATGCCCGAACACCAGTCGGTCGGCTCTTCAACTCTGGAGATGACCCCAATGTCCTCCATTTTTTTGAGCTCCTCTTTCACTTTGTCGAGTAGAGGGATGGGGACCCGTCTAGGTGTGGCCAGGGAATAGGGAATAGCGTCTGGCCTGAGTTTAATAGTGTATGGCTGCTGCATCATACCTAAACCCTGACACAACTTTGGGTAGGACTCTTCCATCTCTGACTTGTCTATGCTGTCTGCTCTGTAGACTAGTTTAAGCTTTACACTTGCTGGTCTGCTTAACAAGGCTACGTCTCTTATTAACTCGTCGCGGAGTGCTCCGTATTTGCAGTTTTCTGCTAGGGCATACAATGCAGTAATGAAAGCGTCTACAGCCTCGTTTGGTTGCTGCACTCTCTGATTGAATCTTGCCCTCTCATATATCACGTTCTTTCTAGGCACAAAGTACGTTTCAAGTGTGGCTTTTACCGAAGTGTACTGCTGTCTCTGTGCGTCGGATAAATCATGACCCCGTAGGATGTCGTCTGCTTCATCCCCCATGCAGTAGATCAGCGTGTTCACCTGGTTAGCTTCTGTGCTAAGATGGAGGTTGCTGGCCAGTCGGAATCTCTCGAACCTGCGTATCCATCGCTCCCAGTCCTGAGGCTTTGCAAAGTCGAATGCTTCAGGTGGTTGGATGGTGAACATAGCGCTCGGAGGAGCGTTAGCATTAGCCTGTAGCTGGGGAGGTTGTGGAGGCTGTGCAGCCGGTGCGGCTGTGCAGCCGGTGCGGCTGCAGCTCCGTCGCTGTCGCCTCCTAACATCTCGCCGCTTGCAGACGTTAACTTTCCACAACTCTCTTTCCAACTTTAACCTAGCTCTTTACCGCAGCCCACGTTCTGACACCATGTCGTGGTAAGGGTAAAGTAATACAGACGGTTTGGAGCATGGTGGTTACTTTATTCAGGCTTGTACTCTCCGTGTCATTTGCTAGTAGCATGACGCGTAGTGTCCACATCCGGTCTCCACATCCTGTTAGCTCTATCACAATAAAAGCATAACAGCTAACACCACAAGTTCAAATAGTCAGCTAAAATGAATGGATATTCTTTGTCGTACCTTAACAATACAACTAATGCTGTTAATACTTACTCATCGGGGGGCAATGTTAGCATCGGGACGCACGCCCAAGTTTCAGTCACACAGTCAACATTTCTCGGAATTTTCTAGTCCCCTTTTACCCTAGACCAGCGGTTTTCAAAGTGTGAGGCGCGCCAGAGAGCTTCAGGGGAGGCGCAGTGTGAGAAAAAAATTACGAGAAACAGTGAAATCTAGCTAGTTAACTTCAGCTAACTTTATGCGAGCGGCAACATGGATCGATTTTTAGTGAAGTTACCTAAAGTGAGAGAGGAGACAGCGTCTGGCAGAAAACGGAGAAAAGTATATGACCACGATTATTTCAAGCTAGGATTTTCATGGACCGGTCCTGGCAGGGGCGGACTGGCCATCTGTGTGTTCTGGAGAATCACGGCGGTGACGGCCGGCTCGGTTCGCTGACGGCCGACACCGCTCTTTATTTTAATTTTAATAATACTTACTTTGATCAAAAGCAATTACCGGTCAAGGCTGCAGCCAGAGGATGATCTGCGTTTATTTCTGTCTACATTGCATCCCCGCATCATCCGCCTGTGCGCATCAAAGACGCAGACTCATTGTTCCCACTAAAGTAGGGGTGAGTGTAATGAGGAGGCAAAGTTGACGTGCAGTGTGTTGCCGGGAGCATATAAGGATTTATCCACAATGTTGAAAATGTTTAAAAAAAATGTTTAAAACATAAAGATAAAAAGGTTTAAAAAAGTTGTTGTTTAATGTTTTAAGGAGGTGAAGCTACTCAGCCAATCAAATCGGTGCAGTCAGTGAGTCAGCACGATAGATTCAAACACACAGAGACGAGACAAGAAGAGAGAAACAGTCGGAGTAATTTCAAATGGCGTGCTCAAAAAAGAGAAAGGTAGACAGCGAAAACAGAGCATTTAATGACATTTTCTCTTACTGGACCTCTTTGAAATGCAATTGAATACCCCTGCATTATAGCAACAACAACAACAATAATAATAATAGCAATAATAATTGGGAGGGGGGGCGCGGCTGCCCAGCTAGAAATGTTTGGTTCTAAAAACATTCTGAGAATGTTACATTCATTGTTCTAGGAATGTTTTCAGCGGGAAGTTTTCTTTTGGTTCCCAGAACGTTCTTCTGAAAGGTAGGATAACGTTCTCTAAAAACATTGTTAAAATGTTTGGTGATAGCATTGTTAGAACATTATGCCCTCCAATTCTTAAAACGTTTTCAGCGGGAAGTTTTTGTTTGGTTCCCAGAATGTTCTTCTGAAAGGTAGGATAACGTCCTCTAAAAACATTCTTAAAATGTTTGGTGATAACCTTCCTAAAATGTTTTTGATAACATTGTTAGAACATTATGCCCTACTACTCTTAAAACGTTTTCAGCAGAAGCTTTTATTTTGGTTCCCAGAATGTTCTTCTGAAAGGTAGGATAACGTTCTCTAAAAACATTCTTAAAATGTTTTTGATAACATTGTTAGAACATTATGCCCTACTGTTCTTAAAACGTTTTCAGCTGCAAGTTAGATTTGTTTATGTTGCCAGAATGTTATTATTTTAGAGAAGGATAACATGCTTTATGTTTAAAACATTATGCAAATGTTCTGTGGTAACAATTTACTAAAATATAAAATTCCTGGGTAAGTGGACTGACCACTGTGGTCATTAGGATGATTTTGATAGTTTACTTAACTATTGGAATTTGACTATTAACACATGTAAAAGGATGACTCGGAATCAGCTGGTGAGCGTAACATTTGTTTATTAGAAAAGGGGAGCTGGGAGTGGAGGTTGGTTATGGCGCAGTGGGAAACAGTTGTTCCAGGGTGGAGAGGCCTGGCTGGTCTTGGGAGTGTGGAAGGCCTTGGATTCCTCCTGGGAGAGACATAAAAATGAGTGTGAGGCAAAAGCAGGCAAAGTTGTCAAAGAATATGCTGGCAAAAAGCTAGAGCGGCACACAACAAACCGTTCACGGCAACAATCCGGCAGGGAATGAGTGCAGGCTGCAGGCTTTCATAGTGTGGCTGATGAGCAGGTTGCAGGTGTGGTTGATTGGAGATTGCTCCCAGCCGTGTAGAGCAGACCAGCAGGCAGGGGGGGGGAAGAGAGAGAGAGACACAGAGTAGAAACAAACACATAGAAACACTAACAGGGGTTTCAGGGACGGGCAGTGACAGTCGGTCCGTTCTTCTATATGTCTGTCGGTCTCAAATCTAAAGGGTGCAATAACCATTTTTATCCACTATGCATAAACAGCGGACACTGTTTATACGCAGCCCTCACAAACGATACACGGCCAGATAGCTTATCTAACAGTTAGAACCTACATACGAGACACAACCTTTAGTCAGAAAGAAGTGTGATTATTTTCTGATATTTTACACATATGATATTATGAATACTGTGGGCCTACATACCGTAGTGTGATTATAAGTGCATGTGAGTGAATATTGGCATGCAAATTCGTTTTTATACGTCCTATTCATTGTCTCAATGCGCTGATACATCTTAAGAAAGTTAGCACCAAAAATGTTAAGAATGTTTTTAGAGAACGTTATCCTACCTTTCAGAAGAACATTCTGGGAACCAAACTAAAACTAACCGCTGAAAACGTTTTAAGAATAGTAGGGCATAATGTTCTAACAATGTTATCAAAAAAGTTTTAAGAAGGTTATCACCAAACATTTCAAGAATGTTTTTAAAGAACTTACGTGCGACTTTCTCCTACATCATCACTACCGGGGACTTCCGGTAGTGATGATGTAGGAGAAAGTCGCACGTAAGAGGTCTCCCAGTTGAACTTTTAATATATCTCTGTAAACACCACAATTCATTCGGGAAAGTGACGGATTACAGTTATAACTTCAATTCAGTCGTGAAATGAGTGGTTCTAAATCTAAAGCGAGCAATACGCCGAACTGCCCAGTTACTCGTGGCGGTGCGACCACTGTAGCTAGCAATGTTGCTAAAATGGCGGCTGCAAGCTCCGGCGCTTGCGACACACCGCACACCTTTTCAATGCACCAGCTGGTTTCTGAACTGGAGAAGCAATGGGCCTCGCTCCGGAAAGACATGTCTGAGTTAATCCAGGAGTCTGTCAAACCTTTGCAGAGCTCGGTGGACGCGCTCCGCGAGACGGTGAATCACTTTAATAACCGCCTCGTTGCTGCAGAGACCCTGGCGGGGGATAACTTTGAGCGCATAACAAGCACGGAAAAAACAGTGGAAACACTACTGACCCAGAATAAGTCTCTTCTAGATCGCCTCGACGACATGGAGAACAGGTCCCGTAGAGTCAACCTCCGGATAATAATATTCCCGAGGGCAGTGAAAAAGGCCGGGACCCGACCGAGTTCATATCCGACCTGCTGATGGGAAACCTCGGCCCCGATGTCCTCTCCAAACCCCCGAGCTCGAGAGAGCACATCGCTCACTAGCCCCCAGACCTGGACCGGGAGGTAGACCCAGGCCTTTTGTGATATGCTTTCATCGTTTTCAAGAGAGGGAGAAGGTGCTTCGTTGGACCAGACAACACGAGCTTAAGTACCGCGACACATCGCTGCGAGTGTACCCAGACGTCAGCGCCATCACTGCAAAGAAACGAGCTGCTTTCAACAAAATCAAGCAAGCCCTCTACCAGAAAGGAGTGAAATTCCGGCTTCTCTTCCCCGCTCGCCTGCAAGTCTCGTTTGGGGATGGAACGTTCACTTTTGAGACTCCGGAGGACGCCCACGCATTCTACAACGAGCGGGTGATGGGCAAAGAGTAGGGCGCAGTATGGTGTTCCTGGCGGCGGCCACCCACTACTGAAGGTTTCTCCAAAATACTGTATTCCTCCGTCTGTTTGGAGGAGGCCGTCTGCTCCTGCCACTGTATGCTCCCCGTGGACTAACTGCTACGCGGACACCTTGAACGAGCGTCGTGGTGACTGTGGAAACGGGTCGGCGCGTGAGTTGTGCTTACTCTCAGTATGCTCCGGGAGCGACGTGCATAGACTCCATGTATTTTTCTTTGTTACGTTGGGGACTTTGTTTACTTCCAATTGCACGGTGTGGTCGCCGCATGTGATTTTATCACCATTTTTTCTGTTCTGATTATGATGGTAAACATGTTATGTTTGTTTCAATGAGACGGTTAGGCTATCCTATATCAGGTGCTGCCTCGCTAGGCACTTTATTTAATTATGACTATTATTACCTCTTTTTGTTTGCTTTTATCTCTGTGCCTGCAGTAGAGTTTCTTAAGTGGGATGGTTTTTAAAAAAAAATGTTTTACTTGAGGTAAATGTTTAGGCAAACTTATTGACGGCCTGTTTAAAGGTGAGGACTAATGTTGCGTCACTGTAATCCTATATGTTCTTTAAAATGTGGGATATTTTTCTTTTTTTCTTTTCATATTGTTTAACTGGTTGACCTCTGAGTAAGACTAGGTTATGGAAGCAGAAAGGGATACCCTGTTGGGAGTGAAGATGTGGTCGCGCTTGGTTTGTATAAGGGAATGGAGGGTGGGAGGGTTGTGGAGGGATGCTTTTTTTTTTTTTTTTTTTTTTTCATTATTATTGTTTTGTTTTTTTTGTATGTGTGTTTTTCTTGTTATGTGTTTTTTTTTGTTTTCTCCCCTTTTCCTATGGCTCGGGAGTCACGTCAGCCATGGGAGAGTTAGTGCTCCTCGTCTCTTTATGATATGACGACTCAGGGTAAGAATCTTCGCTTTATCTCCTGGAACCTGAAGGGTGCCAACCAGCCCGTCAAACGTAATAAGGTAATGACTCATTTAATGCAACTTAGGGGTGATATTTTCTTTTTACAAGAAACCCACCTTCGCTCCTCAGAGGTTGACCTTCTCAAGCGACCTTGGATAAGGGATGTATTTCACTCTAAATTCCCAGTTAGGGCAAGGGGTGCGGCTATCCTTATACACAAGAATGTTCCGTTTGAGTTATCAAACTCCATTGAGGACCCAAATGGTCGATTTGTAATTATTTCTGGTAGACTGTGTAGTATGCCTGTGGTTATGGCCTGTGCTTATGCACCAACATGGGATGACGATACATTTATTAAACATTTTTTCTCCTCACTCCCTAAAGTTGATGACCACTACTTAATTATAGGCGGCGATTTCAACTTAACTCAAAACCCCTCCCTGGACAGGTCTTCCTCTAAGCCTCTGGCGTTATCTAAGTCAGCTAAAGTCCTTGACACATATAAATCTAGTTTAGGTTTATTCGACCCATGGAGAGCCAAATCCCATTCAGACGAAGCCTTTTCATTTTTTTCACACGTCCATCATTCGTACTCTCGGATAGATTTTTTTCTTTTGGATAATTACTTTCGATCAGAGGTCCACTCATGTGAATACCATAGCATTGTTATCTCAGACCACGCCCCCGTATCTATTGATATTAGCTTTCCTAGTCGTGTCCCCTCATCCAGACAATGGAGACTTAAAGTGCCAGTGAAGTGCATTTTTTTGCGCCAAAATGAAATGGCAGTTTCATTTCTTACATATAATTGTACCTGTTCATGGCTAAAATAATTTTTTAGGAAGTGCGAGGGACGAGATAAACATCGCGAATTTTTCATCCCGTGAACGGCCGTCTGAGCCTACCGCTGCTGCAGACGATAGCGGCTGTGACGTCACAAGATGGGCCCAGTTGTGATTGTAAACATGGCGGAGACTTCGGAAAGTGATACTGGTGCGAGAGAAATGAGTGATTTTGACAGCTTTTCGGACAGGATAGATGAGGAAAGTGGCCATGGAAGTCAATTTAGTTGAGGACAATATTTTGTCATAGATCTAGAATAGATCTACACACAGGATTGGCCATCGCCTGATCATACATTCATCTGTTCATAGCATGATGCAACATTCATGTTCACATGCAGTGTTGTGCTAGTTACTGAAAACCAGTAACTAGTTACAATTACTAGTTACTTCACTACTTACACCAAAAAGTAATGCGTTACTGTGAAAACTAACTTTTTAGTTACTTAAAAAAGGGCACCCATTAATGCCCTTATACTGTAGCCTTCATTTCAGTACTGTTATTGCATCGGAGAATAATACAACCTGTTGATCAACTTGACATGCATTTGCATCACTGAACTCTGCTAAGCAATGTGGTCTATACAAACACAAACACAAAGATATGTTTCAAAGTGCCAATCCAGCCGCTGTTGCTTAGGTGGAGGTGGAGTGGCGTCGGATGAGTCTGGGTCTGTGGTCTTAGCTACTAGCTTCGTCCCAGCATGTTGTTTCTGCAGATGTTTCAACAGATTTTAATTGCTGTTTTGGGCAGTCGATAGGATCTTTGACCCGCCAAGACACAACTTACATTTAACTAAAACGTTCTTTTCTTTGTGCTCGACAAAAGTGAAATAGTGAGAATATCTCCAGGCGGAGAAACTCGACTTGAGCTCTGCCGCCGCCATGATAGTCTTGTTAGTAACACAAACACAGTGGCCTTTATTTTTCATAAACAATCTACGAATCTACGAAACAATGACACCAGCCACTCACCTTCATCTTTTGGGAACAGAAACATCGCCACTTCGGCAGAATTGACATTACCACAGCCAGCGGCAATGCATCGCTTCCCGTGTGTTTTTCCTCCCTTTTTCTTCACTGTCGCCTCCATTGTCAGGTTTCCTCGATTGGCAATCACTTCCAGTCGACTGCGAAACACTTTCCAATAAAATACTCGCTCAAAAACGTTGGTAAATTCCACTTTGAAACAGAGACAAAATGAACGGTGGTGAATGTAAACACTTCGGCTGAGCCCATCTTCTGACGTCACGCAGTAGATCGCAAGCCACGCCCACGAAGGCGGATTTCCCAGCGGAAAATTCCAACTCGTCAAATTCGTTGCTATTCCAACATCTTTTATATGGGTTCCAATGGACAATTTTGGTCATTACTATACGTATTAGCATAACAGATCATGCACCGGCGCACACTTCACTGGGTCTTTAACTCTTCCCTACTGGCCCACACTTCCTTTAAAGAATTCCTTCATACGCAGATCTCCTTGTTCTTTGATACTAATGATTCTCCAGAGATCTCTAGACGCACGCTATGGGAAGCATGCAAGGCGTTTATGCGTGGCCAAATCATCTCCTATGTCTCAACCCTAAGGAAGGCAGAAAGGCGAGAGTCGGAGGCGCTCACTAAGGAAATATTTAGAATTGATCATTTGTATGCTTCAGCTCCTACCCCTGCTCTTTATAAGGAACGCCTTCAACTTCAGTCCAAATTTGATTTAATGTCCACATGTAAGACTCAGAAGCAGTTATTCCTCGCTAGACAACGTTTCTTTGAGACTGGGGATAAAGCGGGAAGATTATTAGCACATCAGGCGCGTACAGCTACACTATCCAGATTGATCCCCAAGATCAAATCTACTTTAGGTGAAGTTACCTCGGACCCGACAGAGATCAATAAGACATTTTGTTCTTTCTACACTAACCTCTATTCCTCCCAATGTCCTCCGGATGTTTGGGATGGAGATAATCCTCTAGATAGGACAGTTTTCCCCAAAATAAATGAGGATTTGTGTAGGGAGCTGGGAAGTCCGATCTCTATCAAGGAAGTACAGGAGGCAATTATGTCACTTCAGAACGGTAAAACTCCGGGCCCTGACGGGTTTTCTGTTGAATTTTTTAAGTTACTCCCTGTCACAATTGCACCAGCCCTCCAGAGAATGTATAATGAGTCTTTTGCTGAGGGCCGCCTGCCTCCCACCCTGTCGGAGGCCTCCATTTCTCTTCTGCTTAAGAGTGATAAAGACCCTCTTATGTGTGGTAGCTATAGGCCCATCTCCCTCTTAAATGTTGACCTAAAGATCCTGTCAAAGATCCTAGCCCAACGCCTACAACGGGTCCTACCAAGTATAATATCTACTGACCAAACAGGTTTCATGCTTGGAAGACACTCTTTTCATAACACAAGGAGGCTCTTGAATATCATTGGCTTATCTAGTTCATGCAGTCCGGAATTGATTATTTCACTGGATGCGGAGAAAGCCTTCGACAGGGTGGAGTGGAGCTTCCTTTTTTTTGTGTTGCAGAAATTTGGTTTCAATTCAGAATTTATATCTTGGGTCAAATTGCTTTATGCCTGCCCAGTCGCCTCAGTCCACACAAACGGACTCCAGTCTGCCCCATTTCCCCTTTATCGAGGAACCAGACAGGGCTGCCCTCTCTCCCCCCTCTTATTTGCTATAGCTATTGAGCCTTTAGCAATCTGGCTGCGTCAGGAGGGTGGGTTTGAGGGCATCACCAGAGCTGGGAAAGTTCATAAATTATCGTTATACGCCGACGACCTCCTTTTATACATGTCTAATCCAGCTGCCTCTCTTCCCGTGGTTCTAGATATCCTCGACAAATTTGGGTCCTATTCAGGCTATAAACTTAACCTCCACAAGAGCGAAGTTTTTCCCATCAATTCTGCAGCTAAAAGTATACCCCCAGCTTTTTTCCCTTTCAAATATGCTACAGACGGGTTTAAATATTTGGGGGTGCATATTACTGACTCAATTGATCGCCTTTTCCCAAAAAATTTCTCTCCTCTCCTTGAGAGGTGTAAACTGGACTTTGTCAGATGGTCTGCACTCCCATTATCCCTAGTGGGTCGTGTTAATTTGGTTAAAATGGTTGTTTTACCCAAGTTTCTATATCTTTTCTCACATATCCCCATCCTTATTAAGAAGTCTTTTTTTAAATTGCTCGATCAACTAATAAGCTCTTTCCTCTGGGGCAAAAAAAATCCACGCATCGGAAGATCAGTGCTACAGCTCCCAAGGGCTCTTGGAGGCTTGGCATTGCCCAATTTCCTACACTATTACTGGTCCTGTAATATTCATAAACTTTTATACTGGTTTAACAATGCTGCAGGCGGCTTACGCCCCACGTGGGTGGATATGGAACTTGCATCGTCTAAACTGTCTCTTCACTCCCTGGTTTGCTCCCAACTCCCTCTGTCTACCTCCAACTTCACCTCAAATCCAGTGGTAACTAACACCATTAAAATTTGGATTCAATTTAGGAAGAGCCTAGGCCTCCATAGGGCCTCAGATCTCTCCCCCATTGTAAATAACCACCTATTCCTGCCCTCTTGCACCGATATGGCCTTTCGGACTTGGTTTGACAAAGGGTTAACTAAATTTAGGGACCTCTACAACCAAGGGACTTTTATGTCCTTCCCTGAGCTCTCGAAGAAATTCGACCTGCCTAGAACCCACCTATTTCGTTTTTTTCAGACAAGGCATTTTGTCCAGAATCAGAACCCCAAATTCCCGAGTCGTCCCCCAGAAACCCTGGTTGACTTGTTATTGGCGCTTGATCCCGAACAAAAGCGGCTAATTTCTAGCATTTACAGCCTTATCAGTTCTGCTATTGACAGCCCAGCGTCCGGCCCCAAGGATTCTTGGGAGCAGGAGCTTGGAATCACTCTGCCCGATGATTATTGGCAACAAGTTTTACGGTTGGTTCACTCCTCTTCAATCTGTGCAAGGCACGGCCTCCTACAGTGTAAAGTTGTGCACAAAGTTCACTACACTAACTTGAGGCTATCTCGGATTTACCCCAATGTAACTGACTCTTGTAATAGGTGCAAAAAATCCCCAGCCAACCATTCCCATATGTTCTGTCTCTGCCCTAGGCTCGCCACATTCTGGTCCGATGTCTTCAAAACTCTTAGTACAGCATATAATACTACTATCCTTTCAGATCCTCTCTTGGTCTTGTTTGGTGCCCCCCTGCAGCCTGTCGCCTCTAAAGTTATACAGACTGTTCTAGCCTTTGCCACCCTGTTAGCCAGGCGACTTATACTCCTCAATTGGAAACACGCTCAACCTCCATCTCATAGTAGGTGGGTGAAAGAAATGTTACTGTCCATTAGACTCGAAAAGCTTAGGTTTTCCCTCAACTGCTCCTTAAGCTCTTTTGAAAAAACGTGGAGACCTTTCTTAAATCATATTGAATCTCTGACATCCCTGCCTGACTGTGACGACTGAGCCCCCCCCCCCTTTTTATTTCTCTGATTTTTTAATTGTTATTTTAATTTCTTTTCTTTTTTTTTTTTTTTTTTTCCATACTTATGTATTTGATGTATGTATTTTGTACTGTTTACATTTTGTTTACTGAGAAGCGTTCTCCTTTGGGTGGGATTGTGGGAGGGATAAAAAGACGGGGAAAAAATGGACGAATGGAAGTTCTCTGTGACACTGCTCTGTTGTTTTGTTGTTCTAATTGCTTCCAATAAAGAAAGTTGATAAAAAAAACAAAGAAGTGTGATTATTTTCTGATATTTTACATGATATTATGAATACTTCGGGCCTACATACCTTAGTGTGATTATAAGTGCATGTGAGTGAATATTGGCATGCAAATTCGTTTTTATACGTCCTATTCATTGTCTCAATGCGCTCATACATCTTAAGAAAGTTATCACCAAAAATGTTAAGAATGTTTTTAGAGAACGTTATCCTACCTTTCAGAAGAACATTCTGGGAACCAAACTAAAACTAACCGCTGAAAACGTTTTAAGAACAGTAGGAAATAATGTTCTAACAATGTTATCAAAAACATCTTAAGAAGGTTATCAAAAACATCTTAAGAAGGTTATCCCCAAACATTTCAAGAATGTTTTTAAAGAACGTTATCCTACCTTTCAGAAGAACATTCTGGGAACCAAAATAAAACGTCCCGCTGAAAACATTCCTAGAACAATGAATGGTAACAAAAATGTCTAACTGGGAACTCACACATGCCACCGCAAACATGCAATACTGCTTACAGCTTATCATGAATTACGTGCTTGTTTGTTTTTCTCAAAAGGAAATTATGGTGACATCAGATTTTTTAAAACATCCTTTCAAACAAATGCAACAAGTTTGTTTTTTAAAGCGCTTTTTTTAAATCTGACGTTGACCATGACCGTGTTAATATTTGGCATCACAGGAACGTTTTATAAAAAAAGAATAACATCCTGAAAACATTTTCTGAATGTTGCAGTTAAAACGTTATGTCTTAGTTAACCTTAAACCTAATAGGAACATTATTTGAAAAAATAAACATCCTAAAAAGGTTCTTTGAACATCAGATTAAAACTTTTCTTTAAAACCTTATTAGAACCTGTAGGTAACGTTCCCCGCTAGCTGGGTGTTCTTATGTTCTCTGAGGGGAGGCTCACCTTCCCACACTTTGAAAACCCCTGCCCTAGACTATTAGGGAACGTAACACTAGCAAGGCGGGTGGGGAGATATAAGGAGGAGGGATGAAAGCATATGTTTATTCAGTACATTCAGTTAGGATTTATCAATTAAGAAATTCTGAAAAATAACTTTTGGGTTGCTATTTTAGGGAAAACCTCCTATTAATACCATACTTTATATAATCTTACACTTCATGATTAAACCAGTTATGTATGGTTTACTCACATTATAACTGACTGCATCTATAAAGCACTTTTTCCCATAGCCCTTCAACTTCCATCAAAATCACTTGGGTGACACTTATAAGTGACTACAAGTACATTCAGAACATAACGGAAGAATACACTGCAGTGTGTTCCTTTCAACCAAATACCTGAAGTGTGTTAACCATTTCCCAAATCCTAAATAATAAAATGCAATTTTTTTATTCTTTTAATTGTATTCTCCAAATCTCTGATTACCTGAACAGGGGCCCTAATCATCTCTTGTATGAAACACTGAAGGGCAAAACAACAAACATCATAAAGGGTTTATCCTGTAACTGGTGGTCCTGTTTCTGTCTCTACTGCTAAGGGTCCATCCTCTCTTAGTGTCTCCTTGTCCTTGTCCACTCCTGTCTGTTAATCTGGATCTTAATGAGAGGACAGATGACCCGCAGTTGGCTGCAGCTCCACAGAGCCACAGCAATGACATGTGGGCTTCAAAGACAAGAGTGTGTGAGTGTGTGCGTGTGTTTGTGCATGTGTGGCTGTCAGGATATGAATGGGGCTTTGATGAGTCTCAATGGGCCCTCTGCTCCACAAACAGGGCCACTGTTTCACACAGACAATGAGCGGAGAGAGGAATATCACTGAAGATGCTATTGGTGTTTATGAATATGAGGGTTGTGTTGTCATTGTTAACATGATTTGTGTTAATCTGCTGCTGTGGAGATGTGCTTTGATAGAGAGCATGACTAATCCAAAGTGTTAACTCCAAATATTATGTAATGCAAGGATTCCCTCACAGAGTTCTTCTCTCTGGCACTACAACCACCCCTCCCCCCGTCCCCGGGTAACATACAGTGCCCCTCGTCACAGCTGAGTGACAACAGTAACCATGGCAACTGCATGTTCACATCGTGAAATATAGAAGAGAGGGTGTAGGAGCAGCTTTTCACTGTGCAGGCTGACCTGAGCCGTGTGTTTATCTGCAAACAACTCGTCCTCACGGGACCAAATCATTCTGCGGGGGTTCATGGCCTTATAAAATATATTTTTGTGAATCTGTGCAACACAGTCTGTAAATGTATGATGTGTATTTTATTTTTCTTACTGGAGTTTATTATTTAATTCCCTGTTAAACTGACCTTGAAACTATAACCTTTTGCAGCTAACTAATCATAAAGTCTGTGGATATTATTATAATATTTGAGGCCTTTGATCAAAAACAATGAATGACTTGAATTGAAAGTACACACTTTCTCAATTATTTTAAAGTTTGGAGATTGTTACCCTCTTATTCTCTAGTCTTACATCTTGTACTTTTGCACTTTGTACGTACTGTCTAATTGGACCAGCCCGTCCTCCTCCAAAAAACGACCAAATAGGTCGATTGTTCAGCAGCTTATTACGACCTATAGTCACGTTTTAAAGTTTAGCACCTCTAGTGGTCGTGTAAGAAACAACATGCTCCCGTTGATTGCAAACGCTCCGGAGGGTCATATATTCACAAACAACCCTCTCTGGAAAATCCTAAATTGTAGAATAGTTTGGCCATTAAAATGCTTTTTGATTTGATTTCTAGCGAGAAGTGTATATTGTACTTTTAGAATCCACGTCCAGTGGATGTGTAGGATCTATAGTTTGATAGATATTACGAAGATGATTTGAGGTCTCGTCAGGAGAACGTTCATTTACTACGTCTTTCCCCACAGCGTCCATGTGAAGTTGGCGTCAACCCTCACAGGGTGAAAACAGTATTTCCGGTCTCGAAGATTTCATAATAAAACCGGAAGTATTCCCCTCACTGTCAAATGATTTCACAGTGATATATCTACAGTACTCATCCACTCAAAAACATCAGTTTATCCTTGTGAATTACACAACATTGATTGGTTTAAATCGTATACAATGCTTTTGTGTTTTTAACTTTCGATTCGGAGAAACAAATAGTTTTTTGGGAGTTTAGGGTGGCCGAAGACACTACACTACCCATAATCCTCAGCTATCTTTTGGGACTACAACATCCGCTTTGCTTGACAAACCCTGTGATTAGTCCTCAAGCTCTGTGATTGGATGTTGGAGTGGCAGTGTGCCAAGGTTATGACAGCTAAGGTCAGAAGAGCTTTACTTAATAGCTGGTCTTATGTCTGTGACCCCTCCTGCTGTTAATCGATAAGCCTGAAACATGCACTTGTCAAGGTTCAGAGGCAAACTTTGCAAATATGGCAGTAGCCATAAGATAAGATATACTTTATTCATCCCAAGTTGGGAAATTCAGAGGTTAACCCGGTATTTTTACTCCACTACATTTATTTTAGTTACTTTGCAGATTCTGATTAATGATGGGAAATATAAACAACCCTTAAATCAGACTTTAGTTACACCTGAGTAAAATTCAGGGAAGGTGATTGTCAAGTGCCAAAATAAACTATGCAATATATTAGACGTTAAGTACTTTGTCAGGCTTAATATTTATCTCTAGATACCCCCAAAGTGTTGTTCTTATTCAAAAGAACACCTTAACTTAAAGTATTCTTTGATGTTTAAATAAAGCCTTATTAGTCTGTTTTGCACATCCTCCTATTAATATCTTTGGAAGTCCTGCACTAGCTGTTTTATTGTAGAGATCACTACAGTACCTTCTTGATATTTTCGATTCTATATTTCTATCATTGACCTTCTACTTTCCCCCTATTTTGTATGTAGGCTACTCTTAATATTTAAATGTTTTCATCAAATATAACATATTCAATAAAAAATGCAATAACGTGCTTTAACCACTAGGCGGTGCGGGTTAAAAAACTGTCAAGTTTACAGTGTTAACAAAATAAATTATACTTTATGAAGATGTTACAAATAACACAGAGCATACTGTACAATGCCATAATAACTTTGTATTATTAGTGTAGGACACTTATGTATGTATAACATCTGAAGATGTGTAGTTTTATTCATGTTTTCACATAATTTCACAGGATATTGCTATGTTATTTCACATATTGTAGTTCTACACATTAATATCTGAGGTTATCCGTCATTTAATGGTAAGCTATGGAAATTCTGAATCCATAGATGTGTCTACCATCACCCAAAACCCCTGACTATTCTCTCAACTCAGTATTTACATTCTTATATTCAAAGAAAATCAGTAATATCTTTAAAAACGACAAGTCCTTTTCTATCAGCTGTGCACCGTTATGGTGTAAATATAACCTATCTACCAATTGGATCAAATATAAAAGTCAGCCGAATTAGTATTGATACTGAGACGTATTGTGTGAAGAGAAATTGAAGATGCTGATATATTTATGATCCACGTCACATATTCAGTTTCGGCGGCATTTCTTCCAGTTTGTCTAGAAGTCTTCTCATCAGGGCTCTATAAATAAAGAACTACGGCAGATGTGTAATATTTAATGCAGCCGAACCGTGTATTACAATGCCGTTATGTGATGACTTCCAAAGAAACAAGCAGCACACTCGATTAAAGTATTATTTTTTAAATGTTTTCGGATTTCACATCGCATAAACACCATATCCCAACGTGCATTGCGGCTAAAACATCAAATCACCGAGCTTCAACGATAGCTGAGGATTATGGGTAGTTCGATGTTTTAGCCTATCAAGACCTCTGAAAAAAGAAATGTGTCTCTCAGAATCGAAGGGGAAAAACACAAAAGCAGGGTACACAATTTAAACCAATTAATGTTGTGTAATTAACAAGGATAAACTGATGTGTTTTAGTGGATGAGTACGGCAGATATCACTGTGAAATCATTTGACAGTGAGGGGAATACGGTTTTATTATGAAAACTTCGGGACCGGAAATACTGTTTTCACCCCGTGAGGGTTGACGCTAACTTTACATAGGGGGAAAGACAACAACAATCGACCTATTTGGTCGTAGGAGTTGGAGGACTTGTTGAATTGGACACCATTACCTGAAACGCCTCCATTGGCCCCCTTTGTTTAATTCTGTAACATAGTGACATCACTGTGTAAGACTCCGCTCCAAAACATTGTACGTGAAAGGCTAAGGGTGGGAAATCTGTAAGCGGTTGACCAATCACAACAGAGCCGGCCAGCTAACCAATCAGAGCAGACTGGGTTCTGGTTTCAGACAGAGGGTGAAAAGAGGTGCTGCAGCACAGGCAGTATGAGAAAGATAAAGAGCTTTTTGAACATTAAAGCATGGAGACATGTAGAGGCACTAAATACAAATATGAACCTGATAATGAGCAGAATATATATTCTTTAAAACAAGAAAAATATTTGGGATTGGAGTTGAGACAGATTTGAAAGTGAGATAATCACTCAACACATAAAATAGGCCTAGCAATTTTGGGGTTAGGGTTAGGACATGTATGTCTTGCCCAAGGATTCTCTGACATGTTGTCAGGAGGTGGGATCGAACTGCTGATCCCTCATTTGCAGATCACAAAATAACTGCTTGAGCTACAGCCCCCCCACTCATTAAGCTTTTTAAAAAAATTAGAAATCTGGATGCTAGAAAAAGGGACACATGTCCAGAAAAACACAGATTTGTTATTTGGGAAACTATGTTGTGATTTCAGATCAATATTGAAATAATAGCAATCTGACTCTAAAGGATTGCATGTGATTCTAAAAACCGTAGATACTGGTCAGTCTTGAAACAAGTTCTCATAAAACAAACAAAAACACTGATTGATAAACCTGTCCCTGGCAGTGTATCAGCTTCATTTGTTTGTCAAATACAGAATTTTAAGATTTGCTAACCAAGTAAGCATAAAGAAATGAAATAGTCTTAAAATAAGCTTCATCATTATACACAAGCAGATTGTGCATATTTTATTTTGAAAACAAGTTGAGTAAGACTTAACGGCTCAACATTAGATGAATTAACTTCACTAAAATGCAGGGTTTTGCGATACATACAGTTTAGGGATTCAGTTAAAATCTATTTTTAAATCTAAAGATATTATCCCAGAACAAATCAACTTTTCAAAAAATGTCTTCTCATTGTTCTACAGCCATGGGTTTGGTGAGGCATTTTCTAGGATCCACATTCTTCTGTTCAGAGAATCTGTGATTGCTCAGAGTAAAGAGCAGCGGGCTGTTTGGACTAAACCAAAGCTTCTTAGATTAGGGATTATGAAATATGAATATGTTTCTGAAACGTTATCACAGTTTACTGTTGAAACTGTACTTTGTGTCAGTCTGGAAGAATAAAGGTGGATATGTTCAACATGCTGTCTGAGTGATTAAAAAAGTGTTCCAATCTGGTGTATATTGTCCTTTTATGTATAAGAATGAAATCAAAATGGGTAAATATGGATGATCCACAATGGGTTGAATTGAAATAAACAAGTAACTTGGAGAGCATTTTAAAGAGTGTAGAAGGAATTAAGCGAATCCCGCAAACTAGTTCAGGCAGTCAACACGAGCTATGATATAAACGTGACCAAACACATGTTCTGTATCTGGTGCTCTATTTAAACTGCCTGATCTGCTGTGCTTCACTAATGCTGCCCTGCCCTGCTCTGCACCATTGCTGCTTTAAACCCCATCATCACCTCAGCATCCACCCAGTTATTTCACATTACTTTTATGCAAAACAATGTAGATTAAGTGCAAAAATCATAAACGTCAACAGGGACAACCATGCAGGTACATTAGCTTGTTTTTGTTGGGTTTAATGGCCAGTGTGAAAAGGAGGGTTTTGAGTCTGCGATAGAAGGTGTGCAGACTTTCTGCTGTCCTGATATCAATGGGGAACTCGTTCCACCATTTTGGAGCCAGGACAGCAAACAGGTGTGTTTTAATTAAGGGGTAGCTGGGTCCAACTCGCAGTAATGGAGTAGCAGGCTGATTGGTTGACCCCATGTTCCCCAGGTCTGGACAAAGACAAGGCAGACACTACTTTGATCAATACGATAAAAGCCAGACCATATTATCTTTCAATGTATCTCCTTTTCTTTTGCATTTTGCAGCCTCTCCCCGACACAGTGCATTCCTTCTGTAGCTCCTCGACTGCATTCATGGTGACATTTGCTGCTGTGAAAGCCATGGATTTTAATTCATGGAATGTACACATATCTCATTAACAATGGTACGGTGGCCGCCAGTTGCAAATACGTTACGTTAACGGCCCAAAACATTCCATCAGGAGCACCTCTCTGCCCTTTCAAAAACAATCCAAATCACTAATTTGCTAAAACACGTGCAAATGAAGAAACATCTTCACCAACTCGACAACACATGTGCGGGGTTAACTAAATGCGCTGCAAGAACAAAACGCTGCAAATACAAAATGCTACACAGAACAAACGCTGCAAGAAGCTCAAAACACATCGCAAACCAGGGGTAGCCAACTGTCACTGTTGTTGGAAACTTCCCTAAAATGTACGTTTTATCAGCTTATTTTATTTTATTTTATTATTATTATTATTATTGCCGATTTGCTGTAAGCTAGCTGACGTAGCTAACTAAGTCATTTCAAATATACTCACAAAACACTTTTATGAACCTCTGCTAACAGTGACAGTTGGCCAACTTTATTATCCCCAAAGGTCAACAAGCGCTCCGGTCCCAGCTGTGTGCGTCACTGTTCAGTGTCCCCATTTCCGCTTTGCAGCATTATTATTATTTGCAGCATTTTGTTTATGCATTTGTAGTAAACACTGCGCATGTTTCGTCAATTTGGTGAAGATGTTTCCTTATTTTAGCAAATTAGTGTTATCACATTTGCATCGTTTTTGAAAGTGTAGCTCGTTTTTCCTAATGGAAGTGTTTTGGGCCCCTGTAACACGTTTATACTTGTCGGCCAAAATACAGAGTTCTCCTAACAATCTTATTAAATACAGCTTAAAGTCAAACATGTTCAATGGTGCTGCTTTGGTTTCTGTCTTGGCTCATTCACCCTTTCTAAGGTCAAATTTAAGGTATAATCTTGTTCCTTATAAATGTGTTTACAGTGCCAACATTGACCCTTAGATAATACAGTAAACACACACACACACACTGATCATCACAAGACTTCTAGACTCTACTGGAAATCTGCACTGGAAATAAAAGCCAGTTAGAATGCCCTGAAATGCAAGGTTATGGTAGCTCTTTGGCCAACGTTATTGGCAAAATAAACTGTTGGGACATTAGTTATCCCAATAGAAAATGTAACGAATGATAATATGGCTCTATTATGCCTGTACATATGATTCAACAATAATGAGTGGTTGAACTATAAAAATATGTTTACCTCAATTGTTTGATTATATATTAAGTTGAAATACGCTGGAGTGGTTTGGCATCAGGTGTGTTTACTGAAGAGGAGGAAAAGCTTAACAGACAACAGTCTTTGGTACATTGAAATTAGATTTTTTGACTGATTGCATTCCTTACTTTAATAATGTCAGATAATGCACATACCTTTTGGAATTATATCCTATTCCATTCCTGTGTGTTTAAGTGTGTATATTGCAAAAATGGTAGAAGGCATTGGTACAATTGTTGCTTTATCGTATACTTTGCCTTTCTGTGAACATCTAGTCCAAAATTGTGGAAAAAATATTGTGCGGTAAAATATTTTTAAAAAACTTCAATTTCAAACTTCAAAAAACTTCAAAAATGAACAAACATGGTTGTGCTTTGTTCCACCTCGGGTAGGGGTATCTCTAAAACTGAAGCTACTGCATTGAAAAGCTGTGCACATATAATCCACATAAGGTGTCCTTGGGTGCCATGTAAGCAGTTTAAAATGTATTATAAATGTCTGATGGACAACAGAAATGTTTATAAGCTTTCAAAAATGCATCTTTTTGTCTAACTGTTTGGCTCCCTCTAGTGTCCCAACGGCTGCATGACATCTTAATCTGAGTGTTTGATTAGGTGCTCCATCAGCTGATGGTGAACACACTTGCCTGATCAGCAGCTACTTAAACTCAGGTGTGTGAGTCTCACATTTAATCACTTTGTGTTGCTCTTACATATCAAGTCCTCAACCAGGTAAAGTGACTCAACATTTCCTTAATAATAGACAACATAGCAAATGCTTAGGAAAGATTTGGAAGCATACATTTTTTGAGTGTTGGCAGGAGCTTTCTGATTTAAAATCTGAGTACTTAGGCTCATTCTTTTTGATAAATTCAGTATTTTCTTCTCCCTAACACATTGGGGGTTTTCTATACTGTAAACAGTTATTTGGTTGTGTTCAGACTTTGCCATGCCCTTACCCTCTGAGATTTACTATAACGTTTCCAACTGTTTGATGATTCATTTTTGGGTTTTTCGTTCAATATTATCTAGTGTGTACCATTTTTATTCATTGGCTTTATTTACTATTGTTCCACATTTGAGATCAGAACTTCAAGCTTTTCAAATGTATGTTTTGGTGTTGCAAGTCACTTTTGGTACTGAGTGCGAGGAGAGCACTAAACGGTTCAGAACCACAAATCTACACGACTTATTTCACCCTAACATGCTTGGTGTATGAACATTGAAAGTCTGGTGGCAAACAATTGTGTATATTGAATATAATATTTAAGAATCTAAATGTCTAAAATGCATGTGTAGATGCAGGTCTCTAGCCACTGCAACAAAGACAGACCAAAGTGAGAAACATAACTGAAATGCCCTCATTAGCAATGCTTGAGACGTAGCTATGTGTGAATGTCTTCTCTTAACTGCAGTGGTTATTTTTTCCCCCTTTCTTGAGGAGTGAATTGTTTTAAAACATTCTTAACATTGTAAACATACACTGAATTTGGTCCAAATACTCCTAGTAAATTTTATCCCAAAAAATTAAATACTCCCAAAAACGGTCATCCTGTTTGTGTAATGTTTGCTCAGATCTACAGTTCTTTAGAATTATTGCTGTGGATCCACACCTGACAGATCCTCCTCCTGCAGGTCCAATATGGCGACGAAAGCTGTGAACAAACCTCCGTCAGCTCACCCAAGCAGAGTGCATGGAAACACTCGGGCTAACAGTGGTGGGCCGTCCTCTGATCAGCATGATCCAGGACTATACACCCCCTGCCAAGAACACGGAGCTCCACCCCACCACCCCCAACACCACCTCCCTGGCCGGCCTGTCTTCTACGTCCATGCTCCACCCCCACCCCCTTTCCACACCTGCCAGTGGCCCATGCCCTTCTCCTATAACCCCTTTGCTGGCTTTCCAGGAATGGGTGAGTCTTGAGTTTTTACATTTTGGTGGAAACATTTTAAAATTCCGGTTTTTGGTTCTATATTTTAGGTGAAAGCCAAAGGCTGGGTTACACAATAACATGAAAACTACAACATTCATTATCCAACACCAGAGATGGAAGAAGTACTCAGATCTTGTACTTGAGTAAAAGTACCAGAGTGTAGGAATACTCTGTTACAGTAAAAGTCCTGCATTCAAAATGTTACTCGTAAAAGTATCAGCATCAACATATAGTTAAAGTACCAAAAGTAAAAGTAGTCATTGTGCAGATTGGTCCATGTCAGAATAATATATATGATATGTTTTATAATGATTGATCATTAAAGTGTTCTCAAAGCTGGTAAAGTTGCAGCTAGTTTGAATGACTTTGTATACTGCAGGGTAGCTTGTGGATTTACTCCAGGTGGAACTAAAGTCTGATTTAAGACTTGATTATATTTCATTAATCCAAATATGAAAAGTAACTAAAGGTATTGAGTAACTTTATAAATAAAAGTTGAGTAAAAATACAAAGTAGCAGACATGTAAATACTCAATTAAAGTACTAGTATCTCAAAATTGTGCTTGATTAAATGTTCTTGGTTACTGTACATCACTGTCGAACACAATGGTCTTATACTGTATGTATGAAACTTTGCTTTAACTTTTCTATGACAGAAATGTAAACTCAGATATTGAAATTTGAAGGTGCTGCTCACTGGACTTGAACGTCCATCTCCGATTCACCGTCTCTTTTTTCTACTTCTCAGGCTATGGTATGGTGATGCCCTCGTTTCCTCCCCCCAATCCCTATATGGAGGTTCCAGCATACATCATGCCCCGCCCTCACATGCAACCGGTCGACTACAGACGTTTCATCCACCCCCAGGCCCAGGCTCCTAGCGTAGCGTATCAGAACCCATACCAGCCCTGTAGAGTCCGCCCACATCGTACCGACCCAGTGAGAGAAACCGTGAACTCGGAGGTCCAAACAGACCCCCGACAGAGAGGAGGAGGAGGTTTCAGTGAGGAAAGCCCACTCATCAGCGCAGATTCGGGTAGTGGAACCGCAATAAACTCTCCTTCGTCCTCGAGCTCAAGCTCCCAAAAACCAAACTCTGCTGAAGTTGAGAACGACACGTTACACAGCAGTAATGCAAAAGACCTCCCGGTTAAAGGGACCAGTAACAAACATGGCTTTAACATCCTCCAACCTACAGGAACGACAGCCATCCAGTCATGTATCCGAGCAACCCTGGACACTCAGAAGAGCCGAAAAGAGAGTGTGGGTCATGAGAATGTTCCCCCATGCAGGAACGCTCACTGCAACATGTGGTCTGTTGGCTCTCAAGATAGTATGGTTCCTGTGTGTAGCTCCTCCCAACAAGAGGATGAGGTTGTCAAAGAGAGGCGGATCTCCGTTCCTGACATCCTCATGAGTTGGGGAGGTGGTACGCCTCAGGAAACGATGCTGAAGATAGCAGATAAGCTGCTTCAGAATGACCTCCAAACTGAATTAGAGCAGGATAAGTCTGTTCACCAGAGTGGAGTCGAGACCAGAATCAGTGCAGAGGCAGCTTATCCTAAAGATGATGCTCAGGGTAACTTAAGCACAGTGAAGTCCTTTTCAAGATCCTCAAACTGAGAGAAGCTGAAGAAGGACGATACGCAGAGTCCAGGAACAATGAAGAGTCTTTGGGACTCGTCGGTTCCGTAAGGCATTGTCTTCCATACGCAGATGAACTCCTACAATCCTCATCCCATAAGCTCCCTGACAATGAGCAAGAATATAGCATCGAGACAAATTCGCTTGAAGACACAGCATCAATCATTCCCTGTATAAATAATAGCTCCTACCTGAAGAGAACCTGGAACGAGTCCATTTGGTCCGTGGAGTCTCTGGCCCCCTTCATCCCCACCAAGGAGTGGGTACAGCACAACGGCCTGTTGGCAGCCGATGTGATCGAGGAGGAAGCCGAGAACGACAACCCCATTGTCAAATCTAGAGAAAAGTGTTCCTCTTCTGACACCAGTCTGTCGGACAGCTGGCTCCTGTTCTGCAGCCCCGCCGAAAGACAAGCCCACAAAAGAAGCCGGAAAGGGAGAGCGACATGGAGGCCTCTGACATAAGAAGTCCAACTCAAGCCCAGGGCGGGGCTCGCTCGGCTTCCCCAAATGAACTGCAGAGTACAATTATTGTATCTTCCCCCACTAAAGAGGACAAAAATAGGTCTTCTGAACCTGAGGTTAATCGAAGCCCAAACCAGGGCTTTTTAAATGAGCAGCAGCAGAAGAAAAGGACCGGCCCTCCTCAGCAGGAAGAGTGTCTGAACTTGAACTCTATCGGGAAGACGTGCGCAAGAAAGCTGAATCTACAAAATGGAGCGGGCATTGAGGTGGAAGATGGAGCAAGTGGGAACGAAGAAGTTAGTCGGCTGGGAAAAGAGCAGCTGGGCGTCCCGATGGCTGATCAGAAGACGGCAGAAGTGTCTCCATCGAAGGTGGACTTTGGAGTCCAGTGTAATGAGTTCCAGGAGTACAAGTGTGCCTGTGAGGAGAGGAGGTGCAGCATGGGACCAAACAGGAATCTGCCTTTTACATATTCAGGTGATCTTCTTTTTGATTTGACCATAATTAAATTATGCTGAAAATGACCATAGTGCTGTAACTAGCTTGCTTGTCTTGTAGAAAATAAGAATGGGAACTATAGACAAGGAGAAGGACCAATCATGAGGGGACAAACACAGAAGAACCAGAGGAAACGAGGCTACAGGAAGCCAAGGGGTCAAGGTAAGGTCTCTAAAAATAGATTTGGCCAATACAGCATCTTCAGGTTGGAAAACACAATACTGGGCTCAAATGACTCTTCTAAAATGTATACGCTTTCTTTGTGATTCTGGATCCTGCCCATTTTATTAAATGTCAGTCATTTTTAAACCATAGAATGTTCTGTTGATTGAACAGCATCAGAAAAGAAAAACATGAAAGAGTTTAATTATCCATCCCAACGTAAAGTAATGCAGGGCTTTGGATGTGTTCTTGAAGCATTAATGCTTATTTTTTGATTGATAAAAATCAAAGAGTTTGCAATAAATCTGCAAACAGAATGTTAAGATTTAACTTTTAAATTCAGGACTGTGTTGGTTTGACATTAATTGACCAAGTATTACATTTTTGTGTTTTCCAAACAAATCAACATTTTAATGGTAGTCCCAACAACTGTTCAGATTTGAGCAGAACATGGTGTGATCATGTAGGACACAAAGCTGATTGGACACATTTTCAGGCCCTTTTTTAAAAGGTCTCTTTTTTTTTTTACAGACGGCAGCCAGCATGAAGCCTACAGTGGATACTATGGCAAACCTGGGAAACACCAAGGTGAGAAATGTGTCTCATTTGTTAGGAGTGGTAGTTGCGGTCATGCGGGGCGGATTCAGTTTTCAAATGGGAGTCTTTCATTTCAATGAAATGTCTTAATTTAGACTGGTAGAACAATTGCAGGGTTACTTATAAAAATGTATTCCGTTACAATTACTAGTTACGATAAACAATTTTAAATGTAGGTGTCACAATATAAAAGTTATGTAAGATTATTACTTTTGGATTACTTCAATATAAAATGCAATGTTGACCTTAGTAAAGAGGAAACCAAGATATTTGGTATCAAAACGTGTCCTCTGCTCAGATGTTGTTTGTAGGAAGACCTGCCTTTTAAGCAGATTCAGGCAGCAGCCTATACACCAACAATGAAGCACATGAGCACATACTACAGTTTAAAAAAAGCAGGAATACAATCTGAGTTAACAGGAAATGCTTTTAGTTTAATACATTGTTTAATATAAAAAGGGTGTCTTAAATTATTGGAAGAGTAGAGGATAAAACAAAAGCTGTTTTACTACAATACATTTAAAAGCAAACAAAGTGTCTTTGTTGAATTAATCAGGTGTTGCATAAAAAAAGAAATTCAGGCAGTACCTCTATCACTAATATATTTATCTTTATTCTAAAATATATTGTAATCCAAATATATTTTTGTTACCAGTAATCTGATTACCTCTTTTAAACTTTAAATTGGGGATTACACTTGCCTTCGTCTCCTGCTAAATTGCTAATATATTAAAACTCTACCATTTGAATCTATTTTGCAGTCAGCATTATGTCCACGTCCTAATTCTTTCCACCAGAGGGCGCAAATAAAGCTTGGTTGGCGGTCTAGGGCAACTAACCCCTGTACCATTTGTTGAAGGAAAAAAGAAAGTAGAGGTGTTGCTGTATGTATTCTTTCAATTGAGAAAAAAATAAATCTTATCACTTGGCATTATGACTTATGTGGAAAATGTGAATCTATTTCCTGACATTGGACCAACTCTGTGACTTGCATGATGTAGTGGTGATAAATCGGACTTCCTTTGGCCTAATACAATTGTTTCTTCTTCCAGGTGGAAATGGACGTAATCCGCCGTACTGAGCACTGCATTCTCTTCAACAAGTCTTGTTTTTAAACAATAAATGTAATATTAAAATGTATTTATAACTAAAAATGTAATATCATATTTTTCAATAAATGTCTTTTATATTTAAATGTTCACTGTCCCTCCCATTTGTTTTTTCAAAACTAAGTTTAAGGTATCTAAACTTTTGGGATTCCCTGTCAGTTGGGAATCCTGCTCACACCTCAGGGCACTAGCTACACATTCAGAGTGGAATAAAACCAGGCAGGTTTGGACAAACGAGAACCCTGGGCCCAGACTGTATGGAGTGTGGCTGCCGCTCCAATGGGGCTTTTATTGTTTATACACTTGTGTTTGGGGGGAGGTAGCACCAGAAAAAAATACAGTAGCCTACTATTAGTTATTAGAAATCAGCTGTTTATTAGGCTGCACTTATGCAGTTCAGGGATAATTCTCAACTAAAGAGGTCTTAAACACATTGGACATTGTAAAACAGTAAACACACAGTACTATTTGTTATTAGAAATCAGCTGCATTTATGCAGTTCAGGGATAATTCCCACCCACCTCTTGCTCTTGCTCTTGCCCTGCACTTGTATATGCCAGTTGAGCTGGTTCTTCCACCAGCTCAAGTCTCTGTCCCTCATCTTGCACTTGTTCTAAGCTGCTGATGATAGTGCTTGTAGCAGCGCTGCTGCCAAAAAGGTCTGTCAATTTGAGACATTTATGCTTCACCTGCGAGTGACTTCACCTTTTTTTCCTCTTGCCTTCTCTGCCCCACCTTTTTCTTTTTCTTTGATGTATCCATGTTTTTTCATTCTCCCTGTCTGCCGCGGCGTCTAATCCCCTTCTCTTCGTGTGGCCGGTCTTTTTTCTTCGTGTGTGATTATTTGACAGATAAGAACCACACAACTTCATTAGTGGCCTCTGTCGGCCGTCAGCGCAACTTAAAAGATTTTTTTTTTTTAAGGGCCGGCCGGCAAAGGCCCTTGACTACCGGCCGTTCTGTGGTTCTCCAGATTCTACAGATGGCCGGTCCGCCCCTGCTCCTACGGCAGTGAAATGAGGTGAATTACATGTCATTTGTTAACAGTGACTGATGTCTGATTAGACAACACAGTCTCACTCCCTGGTCGTCCAATAGCGACGCTTGGTCAGGGTCCTATGGCGTGCAGTTGTGACGCGCCGAGTCTCCTTCAGCTTCATAAACGGACGCAAAGAGCTTTCAACTGATTGCAATGTATTCCCATCGGCGGCGGTATTTGACGCTCAGGGAAGCACCGCATCGGTCCATGTCGGCGGCACTTAAAGGCAATGTGAGCGTCCATTCCCATTGGATAACGGAGGATTTTACACCTGGAAGTAAGTATTCTCTTTACTGTCGATTGATTTTACAGTGATATCTGCACTACTCATCAACTCAAAAACACCAGATTATCCTTGCTAATTACACAACATTGATTGGTTTAAATTGTGTACAATGCTTTTGTGTTTTTCCCCTTCGATTCGGAGAAACAAATATTTTTTCGGAGTTTAGGATGGCAGAAGACACTACACTACCCATAATCCTCAGCTATCGTTTGGGTCTACACTAGCCGCTTTGCTTGACAAACCCCGTGATTAGTCTCAAGCTCTGTGATTGGATGTTGGAGTGGCAGTGCGCCAAGGTTGCGCCGAGCAACAAACAGCACTTTGAAACGGAATGAAGCCCATCGACGGCACACTATCCAAAACAGCATTCGACTGAGTGTCGTCGTCGTTTTCCCCCCCCCCCCCCCATGTTTTATGGCGCGGCTCTACTGGGAATTGTAGTTTTAAAAGATGTTTTCGTATTTCCCATAATTAGAAGTTGCCAGTATTAAACTGTGTACACCCCTGGAGGTTTAGGGGATAGGAAACACATTGGTGTTATCACATTTTAAAAATATCCTCTATAAATGGGTGAAAATTGCTTGTGTCCATAATGGGCAGCATTAACATGACAGCTCGAGTCAGAAGACTTTTATTTAATAGCTGGTCTTATGTCTGTGACCCCTCCTGTTGTTAATTGATAAGCCTTGAAACATGCACTTGTCAAGGTTCAGAGGCACATTTTGCAAATATGGCAGTAGCCATCGATCATCTTAAGATAAGATAAGATATACTTTATTGATCCCAAGTTGGGAAATGAAAAACATGCAATTTATTGTTACTTTGTAATTCTACTCAAGGTTCAAGGCTTTTATTGGTCATGCGTACATAGCTACAGTGTAGTTATGACAATGAAAATCATAGGTCACAGGCTCCTCCAACAGTGCAACACAATAAAACAGATCAACAGAAAAAATAGTGGAAGTAAATACAAAAAGAAAAATAGTGAAATAGTGCAATAAGAGTGATTGGAATATGATATATTAGATAAATCATTTGTAAATTGCAGCCAGATTAATGTTGTGGATGTTTCAAAAGTTCAGGTGTTTAATATTGTCCATGGCCTGTGGGATGAAACTGTATTAATATCTTTGTACATCCGGCACTAAACTGTTTTATTCTAGATATCATTTACAGTATCTTCTTGATAGTTTCTATTTTATATTTCTATCATTGACCTTCTACTTTCCTATTTTGTATGTACTCTTAATATTTAAATATTTTCATCAAATACAACACATTCAACAAAACAATCTCTGTAGATAAATTAAAGAACTGAGCCAGATGTGTATGCAGCCGAACCATTTATTACAATGCATTTATGTGATGACTTTCAAAGAGAAGAGCAAGCACTAGCTGAATAAAGTATGATTTTATCTTTTACGAAACGTTTTTTTCATATGGAATACAGTCGGAGGTCAACCAATCACAGAGCTTGAGGACTAATCACGGGGTTTGTCGAGCAAAGCGCATTAGTCAGGGGGCCAATCCTGAAAAGTGCTTCCGTTAACACTTTTGCTGCCATGTTTGGGTAGAAGCTGTCAACATATTTTTTTGGTAAGAGGGGACCTATGTAAGATGTTCTAGGGTGGTTGACAAGTTTGAAAAATTATTTTGTGACTTTTAGAGGCCATTTCAGGCCAATTTTTCAGATTGCCTGCTCGAAATGACATGCCCACAATAAATATAGAATATCTCCCCAATCACAAGGGCCATATAGATAATCCTGGTATCAAAAGAAAGGTGACAGCAGTGGGATGGCTGCAGAAGTGTCAGAATGTAAATGGATGTTACTGTGTCAGAGAAAATAGAGCTAGACCATTGAAAAAAAGTCAAAAATTCAATTTCCGCCTAAAAGAAAACATGTTTTTAGAGTGAATATCAGCTTGGAAACATGAGATAGTAGCCCAAATAATTTAGGAATCATGATTCCAATGTATGCTACTGTAGGTACTTTTGCCAAGTTAGAGCACAGTAATTTCATACAGTGCAATACTACACAGGTTTGAGAAATGTAATGTCCAAGCGGAAATCTATATGATTCTCGAGGTGACCTTTCGTGCTAATGCTTTTTGACTTTTTAATGTTGTATTTTGACAATACACTTGGATACCATGATAAGACAAAATATTTTTGTGGATTACTGAGGATCATCTTCCCAGTAATGGAACCATTGTATGTATACAAAATATTACATAAAACATTAAATAAAAACTAAAACAATAAAATGAATCCAGTGTTAGGGTCGGAAGGAACCAGAGCAACTCAGGGGTTAGGCATGTTCAAGCCAACAGGCGTCTTTATTTGGAAGAGGGAGGGAAATTTATAGACGAGGTATAGTCAAGGCAGTGTGGGGCACTAGAATCCTGGTGTCTACGAGGGTGAGGACAGGCCAATGGGCAGTGGCGGTTCTAGACCAATTTGACTGGGGGGGCCAGGCTGGGGCCAGTTATTTTCTGAGGGGGGCACAATAAATGCAGGACGAAAAAGACAAAGACAGTATGAAGTAATTGCGCATAAGAAAACAATGCAATATAGTTATTGGTATTTGTTTCATTACACATTATTATATGCTTACTTTTAACCTTTGTGTGCTGTTTGGGTCTGTGGGACCCGTTTTCAGTGTTTACTAAAATAAATTGTATGCAATTAAATTATTTGAACCTGCTGTATTTGGGGTTGGACCTCACATCCTCTAGGGGGGAAGATTTTTTTTTAAATGTTGACGTTAAATGCATCAATCGGGTGCACTTTGAGCACAAAATGAATTTATGGATACAGCTCTCAACACTCAGATGAAAGGGAGCTGTATACTTTTCAATAATCCCAAATCTTTAGAATATGATCACAACCAATAACAAATCATTTAAACTTGTTTATTCTTATCTTATGTTACCTAGTTAGCATTCTTTCTTTTTATTTATGCATATTTGACTAATCACTCCCCTTTTAAACTATTTTTTTTTTTTTTTACTGTCCTATAGTACACATTGGAATGATTCTTACTTAATTTTTTACAACTATATTAAATAGATAAAGGTGTGCTCGCTCACAGAGACTGTGTGCTCCTCCGTGGCGATGACGGCTTGCGATAAAAAAATAAAAAAAACATATTTGTAAAGTGGGGGCTATTGAGGGCTTGCGAGCTACCGGTAGCTCGCGATCTACGTGTTGGAGACCCCTGCTCTAATGGGTCCGACTACAATGACAAATATCGTTAGTTTCGCCTATTCCGTCAGCCAAGAAATAATTTAATCATAAACTATTTTTTTTTTTTTTTCATTTTCAGGGGGGCCACAGGGGGGTCCAAAGTCAGTGTTAGGGGGGCACTGGCCCCCCCGGCCCCCCCCCTAGAACCGCCCCTGCCAATGGGGCACAGGAGACACTGAGAAGGAAAGAGACACAAGGTCAGAATGGCACAACAACTGGATGCACAGCAAGGTAGTAAACTTGGTAAGTCTAGAATCTCAGGTACATACCGTTAGGACCTAGAAGGCACTTCAGACTCAATGTTTGCTGGTTACAGACGGCTATCTGTACGCCCCTGCGCCCTCAGTACACGTGCGGATGTGGAGGGCTGAGCATCGCACACTGAAGATCTCGTTGTTGATGTGCTTTTTTCTGGCGGCCGCACCACAACATCCAGATCAAGATCGGTTTCTTCACCGTTAGTCTCTTGAATGTCATTGGAGTTCATGCACCACGCTGCACGAGCACATCCACACGCCCCACTGCAATACAGTCCTCTTCTGCGACAGAGACACTGTCTGGTACTGCACTGACTTCCACTTTCCTTGCATCCACACACTGTCAGCTGTACGCATGTGGATTGTACAGGTTCCTTGGTAAGAAGCATGGGGACCAGCATACCATTCATCATCTGCCAACCACAATTGATTGGTGAGGGCAGTTGTGGATGTGTCACTAGTGACTGTTTCCAAACCTTCGTTTGGTAGTGGGCCCTCTTGAGGTGCATTGACAATGCATCTTCTGTTGGTGGTAATGTATCAACATTGGCTTTAAGTTTTCGAAAGAGAGCGCAGCGAACTTCTTGTATCGAGTTGCTGGTTGACTTAAGGTCATAGAGCTTACATACAAACTGTTCTGCCAAGGATAGGGAAGTGGTACTTGGTACTTCATCCTCACCAAAGTTGTGGAGAAGATGCGGGTACTGCTGGAACACTTTCCATGCTGTCCTTTTTCCAATTCCGGTGAACTGGCTCGTAGTATCACATCCAGTGATGGCATGAAATGCCAACAGACCATCGAGCATCTCATTTGGTAGTGTGATTTGATGGACTTTGATGTAGCGTGGTTTCTTAGCTGTTCCTGCTTTCATCCAAACTTCTTGGCTTAGTTGGTTTGCAAATACAAGTAGTAGCAGCAACACATCTGTGTCTCGGCACTGAATGATGAGCCTCTGAAACCCTTTCATTGTTGCATCAGCTGCATGTAGTAGTATGCGTGTATCCGCTTCTTCATGTGTAGCTTGTAGGGGAGATACATCAATCCCAGCTGCTGACGTGACTTTTTCAGGATCCTCAAACCCTCCACTGATAACAATTTCCTCATCATAAAGCTGCACATGATTCTCAAGCTCAGTTGATAGGAAATGGGTAAGGTTGGCTTTGTTTTCATCCATTTCAATGAAGCTATTCCAGTTAGCAGGTAGCTTTACATCTCTACTCACAATTGTGCGAACCTTTCGCTGAGTAGTGCTGCGTTTTGTTCTTGTTCCACTCTTGATGGAGTTTTGTTGGTACCGATCAAACACTATATCCACTCTGGTGACGTTCCCATGTAGATTAGATGCAACTCTCTGTGTGAACACATCTGCATATTCCCCGAAGGTTGATGCATTGTGAGGTTTTCCCATGGCTCTTACTAAGGCCATTCCATCAATGATGGTGCATGTTCTCATAACAGATGGACTGAGCTCTGTTTCCTTTGCACCAGCTTGTAGTATGGTGGCTAAGTCAGCTTTGTTTGTAGGCCTGAGCACTGAATCTGTTGTGGCAAGTGACAGGGGGACTGCACAGTTCTTTTTGGAGAAGCTCATCCATGTTGACCTCTCTGCCACTCTCCATGGATACAATGATGCGGCGAAAAATATCCCTGTCAGGCTTCACACACTTGGATCTGAGTTGTTCAAGCTTGGTATCTGTGCTGTATAGGCTTGAGAATGTTTTCGGTTTTCTTTGTGAGACTGGCGTGGAAGTCTGTGTTCGTTGTGCCCAGTCGGTTTTTCACCAACTCAGTGATAGTTTTTTTGCCAGACTCTGCAGCATGTGTAAGGTCATTCAGTATCTCTTCTGAGGCAACATCACCAGTTGTCAGGGACACTAAATCATACATATGCTCTTGTTGGAAGACGTTGTATCTCTGGAACTGATCAACAAGTTGAATGACATCGTGATTATCCCTCTTGATTCTTGATTGAAGGCAGTCTTTGTGCGTCTCCTCATCATCGTCGTCATCATGTGTCAGTCCAAACAGGGATCTGGTATCCTCTGCCAAGGATGCACGTTCATTGTAGGTGATGGACCAACGGTTTCTTGCTGGATCATTTCTAGTGATGCCTATCAATCCTCCAGCAACCTTTCCCGTTTTATTGATGTGTTCAAGGCGAAGGTCGAAAGGCACCTCGTTGAAGCTGTGTTTGGTCTCCTTGGCTACAAAATCACCATCTAGGAAGCCCTGGTAGACCTCTGGTGCTGTCTGTGCCAGCTGTTCCATGTCTGCTATGAACACAGCACCCCATCTTGTGTAATGGGTGTGATCATACGCAGCAAACCAAGGCATCATGCTCTTGAAGGCTGACATGTACAGGTTCCAATCACCACATCTCAGTGCCCGGGTGAACGCAAGGAGAATAGACACAAGATCCATGTACTATCTCCAGAAGGTAAAGGTTGGCTTGTCTTCATTGGCTTTGTCAAACTGTACAAGGAGATCTTGAATCTCCCCAACTTTCAGCAAAGGTTCCTCATAGCATGCTGAAGCTGCTTCCATTTCTCCACTTCCTATGTGCCCAGACAGTGCATCTGCCAACTCTAAGCAACTGTTGTCGATTGTGCAGTCATTATCTTCCATCCATTGCAGAAAGCTTGGCCACAATATTCTCCAAAGACCCATTAGTTTGAACTGTATAACTCTTTTGCTTCACTGACATTGCTGCTGTGTTTTGCTGTATCAACCCACAGCACCCCATGTGGTAGGCTATGATATTGTTTTACCATTGGTTGATTTTTTTTTTAATCAATAGTTAAGATCATACTTTCACAGGAGATATATTGAGGGATAATATTAAAAAATTGTTAGAAATTACAGGAAGGAAGTTGCTGTACATGAGGTTTGGTCTTAATATGCTCTGCTCAATATGGGCCTAATAAGGCAGTAGTACCACACGAATAGTAATTCTCCCATAATAACACTTAACAAATATGATCAATTCTTTGTAACAAGACATGAAACTATAAGTGTTAATTGTGTCGAAATTACTCAAAATTAGGTATTTATATCTAAGAATATGTTTTGGGTTATTGACAGTTCAGCTACCAATAGCAAGGTGATATTTTCATATAGTTAATATAGTTAGTTTCATATTTGCACATTTATATTTATACATTTATATTTTTGTAAAATTTGTACTGAAGGTTAGACAGGAAACCGGGTACAGGAAGTAGGAGAAAGTGAACTGAATAGCATGGAAGTAGACATCCATGAGTAGACTACTACTAATTTTCCCTTTGCAACCTGAAGAGTAAAAGGGTCAAGTCTGTCAGAAAGCAATAACTGTAAGTGTGAGCCGTACACTTACATTGTAAGGATTAGTAACATGTATTGTGTTTATGTGATGACATTTGGAGATGTTTAAACACAATGAGAAAATGCGTCAGCTATTCTTTGAATATAAGAATGTAAATACTGAGTTGAAAGAATAGTCAGGGGTTTTGGGTGATGGGAGACACATCTATGGATTCAGAATTTCAATAGCTTACCATTAATTGAGGGATATACCTTTCTGTCTGTGATGTTTTACAAATCAGATATTAATGTGTAGAAGTAAAACATGTGAAATAATATAGCAATATCCTGTAAATGATGTGAAAACATGAATAAAACTACACATCTTCAGATGTTATACATACATAAGTGTCCTACACTAATAATAAAAAGTTATTATTAGTATGCTGTGTGTACCTTGTGTGCACCGCCTAGTGGTTAAAGCACGTTATTGAATTGTTTTTTTAATATGTTATATTTGATGAAAAAAATATTAAGAGTACATACAAAATAGGGGGAAAGTAGAAGGTCAATGATAGAAAATATAGAATATAAAAAATCAAGAAGATACTGTAAGTGATCTCTACAATAAAACAGTTTAGTGCCGGATGTAAAAAGATATTAATAGGAGGATGTGCAAAACAGAAAAACGAATTAACCTTTATTTAAACATTAAAGAACACTTTAGGTTAAGGTCTTCTCTTACATAAGAAAAAAGCTTTGGGGGTATCTACAGATAAATATTAAGCCTGACAAAGTACTTAACGTCTAATATATTGCTTTCCTGCAATGTTAACTATGTTGAAGCACTTATTTTAACTGATATTATACATATGAATTATACTCTTATGTATGTAGATAGTATAAGAAATGTGCAGAATATGACAGTTTAATGGTGGAGGTATACACACATATTGATAGATGTCTTGTAATGCACTGTTGAGGAACCTGCGACCCAAGTTTTTCATTCATTACATAACTACACCGTAGTTGTGTATATGATATGTCAATAAACCTTAGAAAATCTTGAAAGGGATGTGCAAAATAGCCATTATATACAGTCTTTAATTAACTATTAGTAGAGAATAACGAGTAATGAATATACTTTTTAGGGATCTGCAGATAAATGTTTAGTCTTCTCAAGCACCAACTATCAAATATCTCTCCTGATTGTTGGCACTTGACAATCACCTTCCCTGAATTTTACTCAGGTGTAACTAAAGCCTGATTTAAGGGTTGTTTATATTTCACATCATTAATCAGAATCTGCAAAGTAACTAAAATAAATGTAGTGGAGTAAAAATACCAGGTTAACCTCTGAATTGTAGTGGAGTAGAATTACAAAGTAACAATGAGCTGTCATGTGGGTATATATTAATGGTTATTTTATTTTGAAATTCAGTTCCTGACGGACGCCAAAAAAGCCAGAGATTATAGAATTAAACAAATAAATAAAAACAAGGATAATTGTGTGTTATTGTTGAGTAAATAACAGTGTGTTATTTAGAAAAGAATAACAAATTAGAAGGAAAAAAAGATTTAAAAAATACAGATTTCAGTATTCTGAGGCTCTGAGCCCCATTTCTTTTCCTCACAGACGACAAAAAAAGTCAGACATTATACGATTTAAAATTAAAAAAAATAATCGTGGCTTGATATTGAGTAAGAACATGTTTTCATGAACCCCACAGCTTCCGGTCTACCAAGACCCGACCGGACAAAAAGACGTGTTGCAGACACGAAACACACTACCAATAGAAATACATTGCTTTTAAAATCGTTGACACGAAAAAAAAAAAAGGGGGAAATCGTGTTGGTGAACACGAATCAATAGATTAAATGTTGTGACTATAACACGAAATGCCATGAGACTGGGTTGGATATATGGACAAAATATGAATATGAAAATAAGCATAATATGTCCGCTTAGCCTTTAACTACAGAACTGTATAAGGGCACCAAGTAACTTTCCACAAGTCAAGTCCCTTCTTCTGCGTCATCTTCATCATCTGAGCTGTTGTCACTTTGCCAGTCCTTTTCTACTTCCCTGTCCTCGTCCTCCTCCTCCACCAGACTGGGTTCCAGAATTCCTCTGTAGGCGCCTGCTACAGTCTGCTGTTTGAGTCTGAGGTCATGCAGATTTCTCCTCAGAAGACACATAAGGCCCTTGTACCCCTCCTCTGTGATTCCATTCGGATAGCCTACAAGTTATATAGCACACATATAAATTGTGAAAATTATTCAGAGAAAACGTATTTAGGTCAAGAAAGATTAGAATGCAGTCAGACTCAAATACAAACAAACAGATGGATAAAATCTTCTTTAAAGTGTGTTTGCCTTTGCTGGTTTGAAAAACATTGGCTTATGTATTTTAAAGTGAATAAATCCATGTGGTTCACTTACTTCCTGTCTGTGTGATCAATGAAACTGGGGCCATCAGTGTCTGGACCTTTGAAACAGAGTCCTTGAGGTACTGACAGTGCTGCATCATCTCCTTCACAAGGATCTGCTTTTCTTCTGTCAGTCGTGACAGAAGCATTTTTTTGTCAAACAGCCCCTTCTTAGTGAGAATGTCCACACCGTCTGAGAATGAATATAAACATTTCACATTAATGAACACATTTTATTATTACAATTCTGTAGATTAGAAGTCAAATCTTAATATAACACCTCGGTTGGGTTCCTGCCAAGGCCAGATCATGCTCTCTGCAGATTTGGTTGAGAGTTTCTCCACAACCTTGTTGGTGTCAATAGGGTCACCATCAGGTTGCTGGTTGTACTTGTGGATGTCCTCTAGCAATCTTTTATTTTCTTGGGCAATCTTTTGGACGATCTTTTGACGCCTTTTGTTACGATCTGTAATGAGAGTAAAACATATATTACAAAAGAGCTGACGGGATTTAATCAACACAACCAATAAATGTCTCAAAATGCTTACCATTTTGTCTGTAAAGGTAGTGCTTTTTCTGGCAAATGCTCACAAAGAGTGCTTCTATTGAGATCTGCAAACAACCAGCATCTGCAGGACTGGCTGATGCACTTCCTAAATTAAAGATAACAATTAATGTCTGTTATTTGCACATCGCACATTAACAGGCACACTAAAGGACAAAGTTTAATTTCGACAGCATTATTTAGTTTTTATGAACCGACTCCATCTAAAAAATAACCATTTTGCTGCTTGAACATATCAGAATTACAAGCTGAGCATGCATGAATGATGCAAAAATTGAGCACTTGGTATTGGCTCACATCAGCACATTGAGCTTGGACTCTTGCTAACTTAAAAAGGTATTGTTCTATTTTGGCAAAAACCAACATCAATCATTATGTTTTAATTGCTTAATAGGTTTACAATAAGTCAAAATACTATTTAAATACTTGCAAACAGTACCAATCCCCACACCATAATTACACATTATTAAAGCTACAGTTATATGCATTACAACGAGACAGTGTATACGTAAAAACAGCATTGTTCTTACCTTTACTGGCCCACTGTTTATCATCAACCCACAGCTCTAGCATGTCATCAGAGCAATTCAACTGGTCCTGCATTTTCTTCAGGCTCTCAGTTACAGCCTCTGTCTTTTCTGCTGTCTGCAAAATAGCAAAACAGAATCATGCCATTTTATAAAATAATTCACTGAAAAGAAGCCAAAAGTATGCATTTTAATGAGGAAATTAACACAATTAAACATATTCAATGAATTTCGTAGCTCTAGTCCTGCACCACTGCAATGTCTATATGGGGGTGTAATTTTTATATATATTGGGTGGACTTAAATGTCAAATTTTACAGCTTAAAATATCCATTTCAATACACAAACAAACTTTTTTGAATCTAGAGGACAAGGCAATGTGGAGGCCATTCTCTTTGCGATGATTCCAGCCCATAGCATGGACTGTGAGCATGTCAGTTCTTACTGTAAAGAAGAATACATCTCATTACAATGTTATAAAATATAAATGTGTACATTTACAGGAAAGCAGGGCCCCAAAAAGTTCACAAACCTGACTTGGCCATGTATTTAGTTGTTAGGGCACATCTGGATAAGAAGCTGTTAACTTGTTCCACTTCTTCACCAAGAGTGGTGCCGGCACCCTCCTGGTTCCGTGCATTCCAAAGAATATAAGGATGAGGTAATCAAAGTTGATGCAAATCTCAAGGTCAACAACTCAACAACAACTCATAACTTAAAGCATTATCTTGGATCAGTTCAGACTCATGTGTAGTGGTCAGATTTACCATTAATTGTTGTTTAGGTAATTAAATCCTCACCTCGCATTTGGTATTGTGGGCTTGGGCATGCATCACAGACAAGCAATGTCTCATTTCCTTTGTTTAGGGGCTGAAGATGAGGCAAGGCTTCTGACACTTTGTCAAGATATGGTGCATACCGACACGTCACGTCCATTGCCAAAAATGAGACACTGTGGAACTCGTTTTGGAGAAACATCGGATAGGCAAAGATTTCTCTTCTATACATATTTAAAGCTTTAAAAAAAAAAATAGTGAGTACAAAGCAGATTGAAGGTAAGGCTTCAGATCATCTACAAATATTTTAATTGAAAATGATCAAGACAACTACCAACCTTTGAGAAGAAATCCATGCCTTCACACAGCAATTTCAACACCTTCTTCATCCAACTTGTTGGCTCACTTAGAGGTCTCCCTTGCTGCTGTCCAGTGAGATTCCCCACACATTGCTTTTCCTGCAGTCTACCAAAGTAAATCGTTTTTAGAGAATCATTATCAGAAGTTATTTCAAAACACTGGATAGTGGGACCGACTGACGGTATTATCAAACATATCAACTATTACACACACGTTTTTTGTGCTGGACTGCCAGATTCACCTGGATATGCAACTCCCTGGATAATAAACCAGTTTTTGGATAATTGGAAGGCTCCAAATGTGTAATATATTCTGGATTAGAATGTAGCTGTTTTTTCAATCCAGTTTTACAGCAATAATGTTTGTGACAGTTTGACCGCATTGCTAACCTCATCACCCTGTCATCTGGTCTCAACACTTCTATCCCATCTCTAAAAAAATATGAAGGCAACTGTGTTACTACTATTTTAACTTCAATTAGTTATTAAAAAAGGTCAGATACATTTTGCTCTGCTTAAAACTCACACTTTTGACAGCCTCAACAAAAGTGGAAACCTCAGAGTCTTGGGCTAAAAACACTCCCTCAAAGAAGCCTGGCTCTTCACTCCTATAAGAAAAGGAATTATAGATAACCACTCTAGTTACAAATTGAACATAGTAATAATAATAATAATAATTATATTTAAAGAGCATCTTTCAAAACAAGGTTATAAAGTCTAACAGAAATATTTTAGATTCAACAGCTGTAGTTTTAACAGATATATAACAGGAAAGAACTATAGCAATCCCAATGTAAAATTAAAATACAAGGACATATATTAAGGACAAGTGCTGTTTCAATGTTAAAAACTTACTGGTTTATTTTCTGGAACCTGTAAAGTTTCCTATTGCCATCTACTGAAACAGCCACCATTTCAGGGCTACCCAGAAGTTTATTCTCTTCAAATTTGCAGTACACATACTGCAGAAAGCTTATCTGAAAAGCATCTGCATTCACCTTGCCAGTCTGAAATAAAAATACATTACATATGTTATCATATTTGTATCATATCTCGCTCATCCATATTTGGCCATAATTATATTTCTTATGATAATACATTTATTTGTCTTTCAGCTTCACATTTTTACTTACTCTTCCAAATTGCTTTGTTCTCTGGTCCAACATTGCAGTAAAGGCTTGTCTAGACATTCCTGGAGCTGCCGTCTTCATAGCCTCAAAGGAATGGAACAGATCTTGGTGGAACAGGGTCTGTGCTTGCATGGTAGCTGGCCAGTATCCACACCTAACCAAGTCACTGAATTCTGGACCCCATTTCTTAGTGCAATGTTTGCATGTTAGCTCTGGAACATTAAGATCGTAACGACCTAAGAAAACATAAAGAAAAAAACCAATAACAATGAATTAGAGTAATGTATTAGTTAATGTCTTTTTCAATCTGAGAGTGGATTTTGTCATAATTTATTTTATAGAGAGGAGTCAGTTGTTTTGTTAGCGTCACACCAAAATAATTTATAGATTTTGAGTCCCATTTTAATTGGGTGGGGGTATAGTTAAAGGCCAAAATCTGTATTTTATTAACATTCACCTTGTATCCTGAATGGTCACCATATATTTTTATAAGGTTCATCAGCTGGATAAAGCTTCTATTGGGGTTTTCGAGATATATTATAGTATCATCCGCAAATAGACTCACTATGTGTTCCTGTCCTTTAATCCTAATTCCCTGCAGCTCTTCACTTTGCCGTATAGCCTGTGCTAGAGGTTCAATGTATAGAGCGAAGAGGAGTGGGGACAAACAACATCCCTAGCGGGTGCCTCTTTTTAATGCTATTCTTTCTGTTAGACTACCATTAATTTTTATTCTAGCTGTGGGATTTTGATAGATAGTTTCAATGCATTTAATTGAGTCCTTATTGAATCCAAACCGCTCTAGTACTAGATAGAGAAAGTTCCAGTTTACGCTATCAAAAGCCTTTTCAGCATCTAGACTTTGCAAATTATTAACTCAACACAAACAAAAAAACTAGTGCTCTTTTGGTTTGTATTGAGTTAATAATTTGCAGAGTCCTAATGTTGTCTTGAGTTTGACGGCCCACAATAAAACCAGTTTGATCTTCATCTATTAAATCAGTCATAAATGTCTCATATCTCTTCGCTATAATAGATGTATAAATCTTGTAGTCTACATTGAGAACAGATATGGGTCTGAAGTTGCTACAGTATTCTGTGTCTTTGCCCTCTTTGGGAATAACAGAGATCATGGCCTCCTTCCACGAGGGTGGTAGCTGCCCCTCTCTAATGGCGCATTTCCACCATGGCGCGGAGCGCGGTTTAAGCGTGCCGTGTCGTGCCGGGCCCGTTTTTGGTTGCGTTTCCACTAGGCCTAGTTCCGGCCCGGGGCTACTTTTTCACCTTTTTTCTGGCCCGACAAAATCGTGGTTCTATCGGGGCCAACAAGCGGGCCAACAACCGGGCTGAATATGCTAAACTAGTGAGATAATCGCTGGCAAGGGGGCTACAACTACAACGAAATGAACATATTTGACCGTGATTTAATTGTAATACACGTTTCAAAATGATGCCGAAGTAACAACATACTGATACCGGTTAGTAAAAACCATGAATTAATGCTTTGACAAGTCTGCAGACAGACGGCAGGCAAAAAACCTTTTAAAATGCGTGTTGTCTAAATGGAGATCGGCTAAGCTAACATAAATAAACCAGCGACTGTATTCGCCATGACACAGACAGTCTGTGGTTTGTACCTGTTTAACTTTTGTCTAGTTTCTGAACAGATATGAGGAGCTGTGAGCTTGAGTGCTAACAGCTAACGGCTGATGTTTTTTTTCTGAAGATGACGTCACGGCTCCGCCTACACTGCGTTACTATAGATACTACCCCAGTTCCTAAACTGTAATGGAAGCGCAGCATTAAAGTGAGCCGGGCCTAACAAGGCCTAACAAGGCCTAACAAAACCGTACTAAGTCGAGTGAGGCCTGCGGTGGAAATGAGCCATAAGAGTCCAGTTAAAAGACGACGTGATAACGGGAATGAGTTCTTCTTTAAAGGATCGGTACCACTCTGACGGGAAACCATCGCTTCCAGGGGATTTATTAGCCTTAAGTCTGGATATGGCTTTGGCTACTTCTTCTGGTGTTATAGGGGCTGTGAGATTGTTGTTTTTAACCTCTCCAATAGTTGGTAAATTAAGAGAGTTAAGAAATAGTTTTTTTGCTTCGTCTTTAGATGAGGGAGGCTGTGTATAGATTTTCATAGTAATCTTTGAATATGTCTTCTATTTCCATAGCATCATGCCTCAGTAGTCCTGAGCAAGGACCTCTGATTTTGTGTATTGTGTTGATAGTCTGTTGTTTCCTAAGTCGCCTTGCCAGTAGCCTAGTAGCCTTTGGGCCCGCCTCGTAGTAGTCCTGCTTTACAAATCTGAGTTTTTTCTCTACTTCTCCTCTCAGGATTTTGTCTATTTCCCCTTTAATGTTCTTTATTTCCTGAAGCAGTAGAGTCTTGTTAGAAGTTTGATATTTTGTTTCAAGGTTTTTAAATTTTTCAACCAAATTAAGACAAGTGGTTATTTTTAGTTTCTTTTGTTGTGCGGTGATAGATATACATTTTCCACGTATTACGGCCTTTACTGTGTCCCATAGAATGGTCGGGCAAAAGTCTTCAGTATGATTTTCCTCTATACATCTTTTAATTTCCATTCTTATCTGTTTGGTTATTGATTTGTTGTTCATTATGCCTACATTTAATCTCCAGGTAGTGTTTTTCTGTTTGCTATTCAAGTGTACATTAAGGTGAATTGCATTGTGATCTGATATATCAGCCACCCCAATTTTAAAGTTTATTTAATTTATTCTTATCCCATAATAATAAGACAATCAAAAATGGACAGCAGCCTTTTGCTTGATTTGTGTTTTTGCAGTGCTGTCAAAGGGATGCAAGCTGTAACTGTCATTTCTTGTCTTTAGTTTTTTAAAAACCAAAACAGTACATCATTTAAAAAATCCTTTAGGGATTGTTTGTCTGAAATGCTTAGTTACATTTTGCAATAATACTTTTGAAACCCTGTGTTTAATATGAATAATTCACTTTTTAATTTTTCTCTTGTTTTTCTCTGTGAATTCTGGAGAAATGGATCTGCTGGGGAAGGACCCCTAATCTGAAAAGTGCACGGCAAATCAGCAGAACAGAGCTGCCATCCACCTGGACACCCCGAGGTGCTGGAGAAAGCAAAACGGCGATCAGGAACCTATTTAACCTATTTAACAATGCCTACAGTTGCCGGCATCGTTGTGGCCAATGTTGTGACCACCTACTCTTTTAACAGAGGAGGAAGAGCAGTAAAGATGCTCAAGGCGGAGAAAATCCCACACCTATCATATAACTCTTAAATACAGATAATAGTGTAGTTTCATTTTCAAAGTTATGCAAACAAATACATTACCAAATTCACATGGGGCCAGGGGGTCAGGGGTCACAGGCCGATAAGCCGCTGTGACCTCTGGAGGTAGAGTGTGTTCAGAGGAGAAAAACACAATGTAGGCTTTGAATTGATGCACTTCGTGAACATGTTTTATTATTATAAAGGGACTATTTAAATAAAGTGAATGTTCATTTTCAAATGATTAAAGTTCAGCAAGTTCAAACAATTGGTTGAAGACTTCAATTCAAAATCAGAATAGTTTTTTTCATCCCGGGGGAAATTGGGTTTCATTATACATTTTAAAAGATGTCACTGGAATGTCAAATTCCTTAAACGTGTTCAGAAACCTGCGCTCAGCTCATTTTGATTGATTTCAAATAAAAAAATTCAACTTGTTGCAAAATATTCCCACAGATGATTTGGTTTTGCTGCAAAAATTAATCTGCATTTTCTGTTTCTGTCAACAAATTCTTAATATTATTACAGTCACTCAATCTGTTGATCATTTCATCAGTACAAGTGTTGATTATGTGACTGATAAAAAGGTCTGGGTTTGAAATGTTGAGTTGCCACTCATTTAATAAAAACACAGTATAAATAAAGCTGCATTTATTATTGTTTGGGGAAAGAGATACTGAATCAATATAAAAATGTGCTTCAAAACTAAGAGCTAAAAAGATCTGATTTAACCATCTTTATTTACAAAATACTGAATCATGTAAGGACTTCACTGCTGCCCACTCTTTGTTATAAATGTATTATTCCAGATGCATGAACTTCTTTACCAAACACAATGTCTTGAGTAAAAGTCAAATTGTATTTATACCAAAACACCACACTTCAGATCCTATTTACACCCTACACACCTTAATTAACAAACACATGACACATGCCAAAACAATGACCAGATATTTGCATGCTTCATAGATTTCAAAAAGGCTTTCAATTATATTTGGCAAAATTGTATTTTTTACAAAGTTATTGATTCTGGTGTAGGGGGTAAAACATGACATCATTAAATCAATGTACACAAGCAATAAGTGCGCTATAAAAAAAGGCAACAAAAGAACAACATTTTTCTCTCAGAAGCGTGGAGTGAGACATGGCTGCTGTATGAGTCCATTTCTATTAACATCTATTTCAATGAATTAGCCACGATCATAGAGACTTCTGAAGAACCTGGCCTCACTCTAGATGACTCAGAAATCAAACTCCTGCACTACGCAGATGACCTGGTTTTGCTGTTTCCTACAGAACTATCATTACAGCAGACCTGGTGCAACAGTACTGCCTGGGCCCTGGCAGTAAACATGAACACGACAAAGACAATGATCTTCCAAATAGATCCAGTTCAGGGAAACATAAATAACTTCACATTGGGAACCCTTAAAATAGAAAACGGTACAGAATAAAACAATATAGGCTTGAAATAAGTTCCATTTGGAGTTTTAACCCACCAATAAATTAACTGATAGAGAAAGCACAAAGGGCATTCTACGCAATCTGTGCAATTTACATTTACATTCCAATCTGGTTTAAATTATCCGTCCATATAGGACCAATTATTCTCTAAGGTAGGGAAGGGTTGGGCCCTCTCCCAGTTGAAATGATTTGTCTTAGTGAAGGGTTGGGCCCTCTCCCAGTTGAAAGTTAACCAAATTATAAAACACCAGCAACTAAATGATATCACCAATTGAAACACAGAAACAAAAGCACAAAGCAAAATGCAGTGCTATCTGGCCCTAGATAAACTCTATCGGGAACAAGTACAGACTCAGTGAGAACACTGTACGGAGGCTCAGTCACTGGTACATTTTTATATACAAAGCCATGTTAGGGAAACTTCCATCCTACATCTGCTCCCTGATCTCACGGCGAATTGTAAGTGGCTACTGCCTGAGATCGCATGCTGTGGTTTTACTAAATGTGCCAACTGCTAGGACTGTCTTAGGGAAGATAGCTTTTAGATGCGCAGCTCCTCTGTCTTGGAATAGTCTGCAATTGAAATGGAAACTGAGCAATCTGGTGCCACTAAATGTTTTTAAAGCTCGGTTGGATGCTACTCAATCGGATGCTGTAGGCCAGGGGTGCCCAATACGTTGATCGCGATCGACCAGTCGATCACAAGGGTAGTGTGGGTAGATCGCATGGCATTTTAAAAAAAATAAGAAAAAAAAAAAAAAAATAAACATTTTTTTATTTTAAAGTTAGCCTATCATCCATCCTTACTATGGCATTTGCCACTTGATTGAAGTACTGGTAAGCCAGTCTGAGTTGTATTGTGCCATACGGGTTCATGCAGTTATGAGGGGGCCTCACCTCCATCAAATGCGGCGCACTATTATCCGCTTAAGCGGCGCAATTAGTGTAAACTAACGACACAGATTGGGCAGGGGCGGCCCTGTAGGTAGATCATTTGGGCTTGGTCATTTTAAAAGTAGCTCCCAAGCTGAAAAAGGCCATCAAGAAGTAGGCCATCCAGTTATTTTAGCCGGGCCGGCTAAAATGATTGGTCGTGCTTTTTACAGCGCTACTCCTTCCACAGATGACATTTTTTTATGTATTTATTGTCAAAGCATTTAATATATTCATTGCTATCGGGATGTTAAGAGCATTCCATGGAATATAACAAAAAGTGTTTCTGGAATAAATGACATACCCCACCTTTAATGTGTCTTACCTTTGCTGCTTTCTGATCAAAAGTTGTGTTCAACTGCATTAAAACGATAAAAACGCTGCTGAAGGTTAATCCAATTTCTCTGTGTCCCTTTGAAATGATTACTGATAATCCATCATCATATTTATGGCTATAACCTAGTTTTCAGTTTTCAGTTTTCAGAGCGTAACATTTAACACACTATAATTTAATTTGTTTTACTATGTTCAATCTGAATTTACTTTAAAATAAAAAATTCTATATTGATTCTGACTTTTCTACATCCAACTCACAGGTTTATCATTGCTTTGAGAAAAAAGATTATTAATTTACCCCTTTTAGAAGTGAAGATATAGTCATTTGTTCTGGGAATGTCATTTTCGAGCCTCAGACCTGAAAATCAGGCTCCGGGCTCAACAGGTTAATACAATTACATTTGTGTTGAGTACCTAATCTATTACATTATTATGTGAACAATAAATGCAATCTTTGTCCTCCACAATTTATATATTCAAATGTTTATTTATCTTTATTGGAATTGTAATATCTTTTTTATTTCTTTATCTTTTTTCTTTATTTTATTTTATGTTAATTTATAAAAATGTTGTTTTTATTTTACTAATAATTGTACTTTTATTTAACTTTATGGCTTTTTTTGTCTTGTTGTGTGAGGTGAGTGCTGTTGTCCATCAGAGGGCAGTGTGTCTTTCTGCCACACTCGAGTTTTCACTGCAAAAACATGTGAATCATTAAACAAATATATATGTTTATTCAAGGGCTCGGTAAAGCCTTTATAATATGCTTAAAATATTTAGAAATTCATATATTCTGATAGATTTGTAATTGACATAATGCACGATTTCCATCCTCAAGTTCTTTATTTATCATATGCATCACAATACATAGAAACAGTATATAGATCTCAGGCTCTAACCAACATTGCATAATAAATATGAATATAAATGAAAAATAACATAATGTAAAAGCAAAATAAGTATCAGTAAATCTGTAAATTAACAGTTTGTGCATATTAATAGTATAATATAAGTAAGTAAAGCATTGTGACCCCTAAACGAAAACTGATATTGATGATTTATGTCTCAATGTTCAGACTTCAACTGTATACAGTATATAAAAACCAGATGATGTGTGTATCAGAAAGTACTGAGAGCAGGACTAACGTGTTGATAAAAATGTTTCTGTGGAAAATATCAAACGGATGTGTTTTTGTCATCTCAGTGTTCCTGTATCGATGTGTGATAGGAGACAGCCTGCTTATAAATGCCCCCTTTGATCCTGGGGGGCTTTCATCTCTTTGGTTTGGGTCTGAGCCCACAGGAGAGGACAGCAGGATGATGGGAAGAGGAAGCAACACAGACAGAAGAGTGAGGAGTGGAGCAAGGAGGAAATATAAAGAGAAAAGAGTGTTTGAAAAGGTTTAGCAGAATATTTGGTGTAGGTAGGGGGACCTGAAAACAGGCAGAAGATAGGAAGATGAACAAGAACAGAGATGAGCTGTCGATGAAAGATGAGAGTAACGGGAGAAAAAAGAGACAATGGACTGCTAACTATTTCAGATTTGCTTTAAAGGGTCAGTTCAGCATTTGTGGAACTTGGAAGCTCTATAGGGTCATAAATGTATAAACCACAAAAATACCTTTTGTTCACATTATATATGCTTCCGTTAGGCAATATTATAAGGAATCACTCTGTACATTTTCATTGTTATGCGGATGATACTCAACTATATTTATCCATCAAGCCTGATGAAACCAATCATCTAAATAAAATTCAAGACTGCCTCAAGGACTTAAAAACGTGGATGACCTTACATTTTTTGATGTTAAACACGGCCAAAAGTGAAGTTATTGTACTCGGCCCAAAGACTCTACGAAACAAATTATCTAAAGATATATTAACTATGGATGGCATTAATTTGGCCTCCAGTGAGACTGTAAGGAACCTTAGTGTTATATTTGATCAGGATTTATCTTTTAACGCCCACATAAAATCAATCTCAAGGACCGCCTTCTTTCATCTACGTAACATTGCAAAAATCAGGCATATCTTGCCTCAAAACGATGCAGAGAAACTAGTCCATGCATTTGTTACTTCAAGGCTGGATTATTGTAACTCTTTATTATCAGGGTGTACCAAGAAGTCAGTTAAGTCGCTTCAGCTGATTCAAAATGCTGCAGCACGTGTACTAACCAGAGTTAGGAAAAGGGACCACATTACTCCTGTTCTGGCTGCCTTACACTGGCTCCCTATAGAACACAGGATAGAATTTAAAATTCTTCTTCTCGCCTACAAAGCCCTTAATGGGCACTGGGCAGGCGCCATCTTACCTTAAAGAACTCATTATACGCTACTGTCCTACTAGGGCATTGCGTTCCAAGAATGCAGGGTTGTTGGTTGTTCCTAGAGTCTCTAAAAGTACAATGGGAGCCAGAGCCTTTTCTTATCAAGCTCCACTTTTGTGGAATCGGCTTCCAGTTTGTGTTCGGGCGGCAGACAGCCTATCCGTTTTTAAGAGTACGCTTAAGACCTTCCTTTTTGATAAAGCTTATAGTTAGGGCTGATTAGATTCAGCCCCTAGTTTAGCTGTATAGGCTTAGAGTGTTGGGGGACATCTTACTTCTTCCTTCTCTCTGTCTGTACCTGTGTACTCTCATGTTCCGAATAACCCAGCTTCCCCCAAATTTCTTTTTGGTGTCTATCTACGCCGGGATCCTGAGTCGTGGCTGATCCTGTTGCTGCGGTCCTGTGTCCTGGATCCTGAGCACTGGATCCTGCATCCTGAGTCCTGGATCCTGAGTCCTCATCTTCTTATTATAGACACATGCATTTCCAAACATTTGGTCTACCTACGCTGTAAAATGTATTATCTTTTTGATTTACACACAGCATCTATTGCACGTCTGTCTGTCCTGGGAGAGGGATCCCTCCTCTGTTGCTCTCCCTGAGGTTTCTCCCATTTCCCCCTTTAAACTGTGGAGTTTTTCCTTCTTTGGAAGTTTTTCCTTGTACGATGTGAGGGTCTAAGGACAGAGGGTGTCGTATTATCATACTGATATTGGGCTTGTGATGGCCACAGCCACCCACACAGGGTAAACCAACTACACTGCATCCTCATCTTCAGTAGTTTTGCTTCAGTGCAGCTACAATAAAACATGCCAATTAACACCACACATTTGCTTTAAATGGTAAACTCTTTATTTGATTGTAATCTGACAGTACTTCAAACATTTTAGCACAGCTAACACAAGTATTTGTTTGTATTAATTACTTTCTTTGTCTCTTGAGTTACCATGTCCATTGGGGGAGGTTACTTCCTGGTTCAGCAAAGGGCGTGGCCGAGCGCTGAGGACTCATAAATACAGCAAGGAGCCAATTGGGACAGATTGGGACAAACCACCTGCTTGCATGTCAAAGGGGGGATTTGGGTTTTGTCAGTGTCCTTTGTGTATGATGTGACTATTAATTATCCCTTGGGTTCAACTTGGTTTGGCCAAGCCACTATATAGGTTCCTTGGTTTTTCATTGTGAGAGGTCAGGTTTTGTTGAGTTAACACCTGTTATGTTTCTTTGAGGTATTTTCTAGTGATGGTGAGATGAAGCCTTATGAAGCTTTGAAGCTTTGAAGCTTTCCAGCCTTCCAGCCAATTGGTTCGCAAAAGGGTTCATCTACGGTGGCCGGCAGGGGCAAACGCTGCACAACGGCCCAAAATGCATACATAAGCCAGAAACACCAGCAAATAATGAAATGAAAAACAAACAAACCCTGAAAACAAGCAAATAATGAAATGAAAAACAAACCAACCCTGAAAACAAATAGAACAGAAAAACGCTGCATTTACAGAAATGATGCAAGCTAAATACAACACACAAACCCCGAAAACAAACGCAACAGAAAATCGCTGCAAATACCTACACGATATGCAAAGTCAAAAGCACATACAAATCCCAAAACACATACAAAAAAAAACATTCCGGAAGTGCTCCAGGCCTCTAGGGGGCGCGCTACGTGGAACAGATTGATGTATGACCAGACATAGAGAGAACGAACAAGAGTGATGGAAATCGAAGGAAAGAAAGATTATTTAAGTGGAGAAAGATATAAGAAGGTAAGTTTTGTTTTGTTTTTATACATAGAGCGTCATATTTACGTAGTTCGATAAAAGAGCTTGCAAATGTACACTAGTAAGAACACGTTTCTGTCATCTTAGAACAATATTAAAAATGTATTCCTCCTTTCATGACATGGATATAGTTATATACGCTTTAATATCTTGCCATTTTAATTAATGCAACTCCTTAAAATAGGTATCATTCATAATTCTTGGTCCCCTCTGCAGCTGGTAAAAAATGATTGGGCTAATTTCTTGTAAAACACAATGTTTAATAAGAATAATAATAATAATAGTAATAATAATAAAAATAATAACTTTGATTGATTTGCCTTTCAAGAAACCAAAGGACACTTACATTTATGATACTATTTAATGAGAGTAGTAAATCGGTCAGATTTAAACCGAACACCATAGGAGGGAAAGACGATGTTACAATTATTGAGAATATATATTTTTTATTTGATAAATGACCTGTCTTCCTTCATATGCGAGTTTGACAGCATATTGATTTATGTTTATGGATTATGATTGTTTTCTACCCTAGATATCCAGCGCAGCTACATTGGAGGAACTACATGCATCAATCGACAGAAATTCCAGCTTGTTGCAGACTGCAGGTTGCTTGCAGTACCCTGATGGTGTGGATGGCAAAAAGTCAATTGTAAAGGATTTCATGCAGTGGTACATCATTTACCGCAACCATTTTGCCATACAAAGGTAATGTTTCTGCACTATTTAACCTAAGTTCAATATATTTTAATTGTTGTCAAGTCAAACACATCACCATTTAGATGTTAAAGCAAGGTTATAATTTGTATTAGCACCATTCAGACACAAAGCAATTCCAAGTGCTTTACACTTTGCTTTACACTTAAAATTGCATTTTAAAGATCATTAAAATGATTAAAAGCAGTTTGACGTGTATTGAAGCTCGGAACAAACATTTAAAGATATGAAAAGCCTAAATCAAGCGTTCTATGACCAATTGTGATACCAAGGCGATCGAGTAAGGGTAGAGTTGCATCTATCGATTCACTGGACAATCCTGTATTTGGAGATAATTGTATTATCAGTTTAGTTAATTTCACAGAAGTTATTCTGACTTTATTTAATATATGTTATTGGTCTTGGTCAAAAAGTAAAATATGAAACAGAAATATGTAAAGATTATTGATTGATTTACTTAACTGCATGTAAAACCCAGAGGTGAATAAGAAATGAAGTAGATCTAAAATTGGTTCTAATACTTTTTCAGATATTGTTACTAACCTGGTGATAGTAGATTGATGGGTCTTTGTGTCTAATGTTTCCTAGATTCAAAGACGGACTTGAAGCCTTGGATGTGATTCATGCTTTGGAGCAGCATGCAAGTGTTTTCAGAGCTTTTATGTGCTCAAGTGTGGTAGAGCTGACTTCTGCCACATTGGAGGAAGTCTTTGAGGTTCAGCACAGCAGCGAAAAAGGAAGCTCAAGACGCCATGAGGAAACCAGGGTGCTGGGATTTTGGAGAGACTATCTCCTTGAAAAAGAAGGTTTATCTGAGTTCCAACATTGTTCACATCTTAAAATAATTAGCTATTAATGGCAGTTCTATCAATCTTGATAATTAAAAAGTAAATAAAAACGTAATACTACTTTTTCTTCTCAGAAAAACAAACAGGACTCCTCCTCGGTGACATCCTGATGTTCTCAACAGGATTAAACACCCTGCCACCGTCTGGAATTCAGCCGAGACCCCAATTGGTTTTTCACCAGACATCTCGCTTTCCAATCGGCAGAACCTGCTCAAACACAATTGAAATACCGATTTCTAGTACCTACGAAAAGTTTGAAAGCAACATGGACTTTGGAATCCAAAAGTCGCCTGGTTTTGGACTTTATTGAAAGCTGGGCTTACAATTTACAAATTAGCCATGTTCTTAATGTTTATATAGTTCGCAACACAGGACTCCCAGGTCAAGGGTTGCATTAGACCACTCGTTCTTTGAAGGTTCTCAAAGTGTTCCTGGAAGTGGTTGTCTCCACATGGACTGTTGGTCGAGTCCAGAACAAACTGGCCCAAGTCGTCTTGTGGGACTGGGAACCCAGTCAGTTCCACCGTACCTGGATGTGAAATATGCACACAAACAGTTTATTTTCGCATGTACAAAATTGTTCTTGAAATGTTGTTTTGTTGTTGAACTTCTTTGAAAATTAAAAGAGTTACTGTCACTTAATAGTAGACATTATTTGAGTAATAACTGACTGAATGTACTTTGGGGCAACTGATTTTTTCTTTGAATTTTAGGCAGTTACTAAAAATAAATCTGAACAAAAATTGAGAAATATGTTTAATTGATAGAAACAAACCTGTGTGGCAGGTTGTACATGACATCTGGTTTCCCAGATGGACAACGAGACTGGTTTACAGGTCTGATAATATGCGTGTTCCACTTTTCCCTGCATTCGTCAAGGTCCCTCTGTAGCACACCCATGAAGACAAACCGCACTAGGCATGTGTGCGCATGACTGCCACTGAAGTGATGTCTTTCTCTCAGGTCATTCATGAGATCCATCCAAAATTGAGACCTGAAGAAACAGATTCAAATGAGAACTTTTTTTGTATACATTGATGATTTCCATGTAAAGGGATTCAAAATAAATATATAAAACACATGAATCAAATAACAGTAAACCTGTGGTATCAAATAGTCATATTTATAAGAACTTTATTAAGGAACAGAGATAAAGGGGTAATCTGTGTTTTAATTGATGATTCCGATCAATTAAATTAAAAGGAAATCAGCAACCACACTAGGCATACCATGTTTTGGCTGTGCCTGTGGTGCAGAGTTTAGTTGTAAAACAATTATTGTAGGAGATCGGAACTAATACTAAACTGTCAAGGATGTTAAAAAAAAGAAAGAAGCACCACACCTCTGTTTTCTGAAGTACGACCACCAGCTTTCAATTCTTTGATTTGCTGTTGAGGAGCCATACATGTGACTGGCAGCCCCAGCAAAATTGTCAGAGTGTCTTGATCTTAAAGCACACTGGATGGCTGCCATTGTGCCGTTTTCAGTGCCGCAGTCTGTACGCAGCCTCATAGGTATGACTCCATGCTCTGTGACACAACGTATGTAATTTTGAGCAATGACCCCAGGATCATTGTTTGTTGCTCCACACTTCAACCACAATACTTTTCTGGAGTAGCCATCAATACATCCGCTGATGGCCAAACCATAGGGCTTTAGCTTATCATAGCCATCAACATGCCAGACGTGGTTGGGTCCTTCAGAGCTGTATGTTCTTCGTACAAATCTTCTATTACTGCGAAGTTGAACTCCAGAGGGATCAAGCTCTCTCATCAAGTTCATGACCTCATCCCTTTTTACAGTAAGGGAGTGCTTTTGGCGCAATGTCTGACACATCGAGCGGTAACCGTAATGCTGGCCAGGTCCATTTAGCTCCTCTTGAATGGCAGCACGAACATTAGCCAGAGGGGAGTAGTTTTTTTTCCTTGATAATGAAAGACTTTTTAATTTACTCTTTAAAGTACGCAGGCTCATTTTTATATTGTGGGTAGTTTCCAGAAAATCCAAAATGTCATCGTAGCTGAAGCCATCATGAAAGTATTTACAAATGAGGTCCTCTTCTGTGGGGCTGTCAGATGCTGATTGTAAAAAAAAAAAACACAAGGAGAAAAAGAAGAAAACATCATGTCATAGCTCACTGTCTCAAAATCTGATTCTAAATGTATACATTTCTCTATAAAGAGAGAACTAATACAAAATTATTCATGTATAATATAAGCTGTTTTGTGTATTTAATGCATTGGTCTACAATTTAATGATGGCTTCTACATATTTCACATGAACAGACAATGAAAAAATATGGCCTTCATTCTGATAACTAGTGTATGCATCTGCAATTAGTATTCTAAACAGAGTAGTGTGTTGAATCCTTATTTCTTGCATTTGAAACAGATACAATACAAAAAGTGAACTTACTGTTGTGTTCAACTTCTGCCAAAAACTGTACATTTTTCCACAGGAGCCACAGAACACTTGAATTGTGCCCAGATGTTGGCCACAGAAAGGACAAAACATGGCAGCCTGAAAAGACATACATTGATGTAGGAAATCCATTTAATCAAGTCAATCAAAAACAAAAACACATAGGCTACTCTAAATAGTGGTTAGCTAAATAAATAGAAAGATACATCATGTTTATCGTTTAATCTGTGTTTTGTCTCTCTCTCTCTCCTTGAATGTCTTCTCTATATTTGTTCTTGAGCATGTCTAATGCACACTACTCTCTCCTCTCTCTCTCTCTCTCTCTCTAATAGCTTTATTAGCATGACCATAGTTACAGGCAATTGCTAAAGCTCTGTATAGTTGCAACATCTATACACAAATATATACATATAAACAAACTGCTAAGAATTCAAATGTCCTTTTTCCGCGGTACTCATATGGCCCGTGTTATTTGCCTGCACTTGATTTGTCATCTCTTTTAACAATGTTCTTCCCTCACTTTATCTTCTCTTCACGTGAAGCCCTCCTCTCCTCAGCTGGTGTAGTAGTTGGGCACGCTAACGCTATATAAATATGACGCTCTATGTATAAAAACAAAACAAAACTTACCTTCTTATATCTTTCTCCACTTAAATGAACTTTCTTTCCTTTGATTTCCATCACTCTTGTTCGTTCTCTCTATGTCTGGTCATACATCAATCTGTTCCACGTAGCGCGCCCCCTAGAGGCCTGGAGCACTTCCGGAATGTTTTTTTTTTGTATGTGTTTTGGGATTTGTATGTGCTTTTGACTTTGCATATCGTGTAGGTATTTGCAGCGTGTTTCTGTTGCGTTTGTTTTCGGGGTTTGTGTGTTGTATTTAGCTTGCATCATTTCTGTAAATGCAGCGTTTTTCTGTTCTATTTGTTTTCAGGGTTTGTTTGTTTTTCATTTCATTATTTGCTTGTTTCAGGGTTTGTTTGTTTTTCATTTCATTATTTGCTGGTGTTTCTGGCTTATGTATGCGTTTTGGGCCGTTGTGCAGCGTTTGCCCCTGCCGGCCACCGTATTCATCTCATGAGGCTTCATCATGGGCTTCATTTGAACACAAACCCCCCTGTTGGTCAAAGTGTGTAAAACAGGCAGATTTGACATCTCAACAGTGTGCTCTATCTCCTACCGAGTTCCCAATGAGTAAAGCCTTAGAATAACTCTAAACAACAAACATAAAATCATATTTTCATGTTAACAATATTGTTTTTATTCCAGTTTAATGATTGTGATTGAAAACCCTAAGGAGGCTGGTAAACATTGCAAAGAGGGATTTGTATTCCTTAATAATATTCGTAAACTTAACCATGTTGTAGCCTGAGAAAGGCTAAACCATATCAAAGACTACATTTATTAACTGAATTATCTAATTTAGCTGTAGCTTTTATTAAAAAGAAAAAAGACGTATTGACGAGTCGTTGAACCAGGGACCCTGCGGTCGTGAGTCAACTGCTTTCCAGCTGAGCCACAGCCCACACACTGTATTTACCTGAAAACACTGCAACCTATTTATTCCTGTATTTATTCATTTATTTATTTATTGATGTTTTTATTCCTACATTTATTTATGCTTTTATTTATTTATACTTATGACATGTTCCGACCTCTATATAAGTGAGGGTCTGAGCTCTCTTATTCCATCGTGTCACTGGGCCCGGGTACAGGAGGGGTAATATGGTTCATTATACATCCATGGGTAATACGAGCGTTGTGGTTCAACCGATCTGAATCGCTTCCTAAAGCAGTCACGTGGTATCGACAGGCAGCGAGGCTTCGTTTGTCATCGATGACGTCACTGGCCCAAAACGATACAAGCCTCGATACAAGCTTCACAAAAAGCTTCGGGGATTACTCGACACACGCTCCGAGGCCTCGGCGCAATACGTAACATCACTAGTATTTTCTGTTGACCTCTTTTATAGGCCTAGTTATTGTATGATGTTTTTTGTGGACTTTTGGGTAAATAAAAACCCTAGTTTATTTAAACCAGTCCTGTTGCCTTACTGCTTGTTCCCTGACAATTGGTGGCAGTGGTGGGATCATTCAGTGGAGGACACAGGTTTTTTTTTCACTTTCTTTAAAAAAAAAAAAAGAAAAAAGATGCAGCGTGGAGGGAGAATTACAAGGAAACCGGGAGGACCGACAAGCCTTTCAAATGTCCAGGAGAAGCAAGCCGATAGTGAAGAGGAGGACAATGACGCCTCTGGAGTGGTAGAAAGCACTGAGGGTGAAGGTAAGGAACCATCCATGTCGGACCTGGTGGCCCTGCTTCAGGCTCATATGGGGCAGACGGAGGCTCAAGCGGCAAAGCAGAGCGAGATAACTACAAGACAGGAACAGCGTTTTGAAACAATGCAACATTCAGCACATCCCAGGCAAGGACAACGTCACAGCCGACTACCTCTCTTGCTGTTTCAGCGAGCGTCTTGAAGGGGGGGGGAAGTGTGTGATGGCCACAGCCACCCACACAGGGTAAACCAACTACACTGCATCCTCATCTTCAGTAGTTTTGCTTCAGTGCAGCTACAATAAAACATGCCAATTAACACCACACATTTGCTTTAAATGGTAAACTCTTTATTTGATTGTAATCTGACATTACTTCAAACATTTTAGCACAGCTAACACAAGTATTTGTTTGTATTAATTACTTTCTTTGTCTCTTGAGTTACCATGTCCATTGGGGGAGGTTACTTCCTGGTTCAGCAAAGGGCGTGGCCGAGCGCTGAGGACTCATAAATACAGCAAGGAGCCAATTGGGACAGATTGGGACAAACCACCTGCTTCCATGTCAAAGGGGGGATTTGAGTTTTGTCAGTGTCCTTTGTGTATGATGTGACTATTAATTATGCCTTGGGTTCAACTTGGTTTGGCCAAGCCACTATATAGGTTCCTTGGTTTTTCATTGTGAGAGGTCGGTTGACACATGTTGTTCAGATCACAGCTCATAGTTTCAGTTCTCAGGAAGTGAAACTCACAGCGCAGACTTGGCATTCTGATCCTGAGACCTGAAACCAAAAGTGTGAGCCGGGAAGGGAAGACAACACATCTGAGCGGTGTATTACAAAGCGAGATCAGTGTGTTAGCTAGGTACGTTGGTCGGATTTCCGAGGAAAATGGCGTCTTTGAGTCCTGGAGAGGAGGTTATGGAAAGTGCATCTGAAGGAGAAGGAGGATGGAATAAAGTAAGAAAAAAGACTTCAAGAAAGAAGATAGATATGTCAAGTGACAGTCTCAGTGAATCTGATTCACAGAAAGAAATGAAGAGAACAAAGAAAAGGCTTGAGAATGAAGAGTGGAAAGTGATTGTGGAGTTTGGTGAGCAAGCCGCAGCTAAGTTACATCCAGTGGCCCTGACCAAAGCGATTCACAAAGAACTTGGATCAATAAAGCAAGCAAGATTTCTGAGCAAAGGACGGATGTTGGTAGAAATGATAAATGCAAAACAACAGGAAAAGTTACTGAAAATGAAGACCTTGAATGAAGTTCAAATTAAATGCCATGTTCCTGGAGCAAATCGGAAAATACTTGGAGTTATCAGTGGAGTTCCGATAGAAATCAGCATTGAAGAACTCAAGAAAGAAATTAAAGGGGGAAAAGTGTCTGTAGTTAAGCGTCTTCCTACTAGGTATCAGGGTAAGCTAGTGGATAGTTTGTCAGTTCTTCTTCAGTTTGAAGAAATAATTCAACAGAAAATAATGATAGGTTGCATGAGCTTTCCAGTAAGAGAATTCATCCCTAAACCTCTGCGATGCTTTAAATGCAAAGGTTTGGGCATGTGGCAGACAAGTGCAAAGCTACTAAGCCCAGGTGTCCAAAATGTGCGGGGGAACATGAATATGGTAGTTGTGCTAAGGTGAAATGTTGCAACTGTGATGGGGAACATAGTGCTGCGTATCAGGGCTGCGAAGTGCAGAAAAAGGCCAAGGAGGTGCAGAGATACAAAGTGCAAAATAAAGTCTCATATGCTGAAGCAACAGAAAAGGTATCATTAAACATAGCTAGGAAATCCCAAGTAGCAGCAAGTATATTCTCTTCAAAAGATTTTCCAAAACTCCCACAGGCAAAGGAAAGCCCCACAAAGTGTTCACATAAGTGTGTGATAGGAGAGGATGCATTGATTGTAAATAAGTACAAATTTGTGGCCTTTATTGGAAAAGTGGTGAATGTTGCTTTGCAACAAACAAAAAGAGGTCAAGACTGAAAACAATAGTGGAAGCAGCAGGTGAATTTTTGGGGATAAAGGATATAACCGTTGAAATGATACATGATATGCTAGCCCCCAATAATGAGGAGTCACAGATAAGTGAGTAGATTAATGGTTTTTCTCATTCTGCAATGGAATGCTAGAAGCCTTATTGCAAATGGACAAGAATTCAAGACTTATATATATCAGTTAAAAGAAAAACCAGACGTTATTTGTATCCAAGAAACATGGCTGAAGACTCATTTGGACTTCATTATTGGGGGATATAGTGCTGTAAGACAAGATAGAAATAATGGTCAGGGAGGGGGATGTGCAATCTTTATCAGAGAAGTAATGTCGTATAGTAGGCTAAGATTTAAGAACAGTCTTGATTTAGAAATAGTGGGTGTAGAAGTTTGGATTAATAAAAGGAAAATTAGTGTCCTGAATTTTTATAATCCATGTAATAAACTCAAAATAGAGGAATTAGACAGACTTTGTCAAGGAAATGAAATAATATGGTGTGGTGATTTTAATGCACATAATACAATGTGGGGAGGGAGATCAACAGATTACAACGGACAGGTAGTGGAGGATTTAATGGAGGCAAAGGAATTAGTTTGTTTAAATAATGGGCAAGGTACAAGACTCAATTTTAGAGATGGAACAGAGTCTGCGATCGATCTAACTCTGGTAACAAGTGAATTAGCTTCTGGTAGCAGTTGGGAAGTATTGGCAGATAACAGTATTGGGAGTGATCATCTTCCGATTATAATCAAGTTTGGTATAAGTAATGTGGTTGAGCTAGACGGTATCATGAGATGGACTTTTTCTAAATCAAATTGGGAGGTGTTTGCTAAGTTGTGTGATAATGAATTTGATAAGGTTGATATGGCAGGAAGTATTGATGAAATAAATGAGCAATTTACTTCAAATATAATTAAGAGCGCTAAGCAAACTATTGGGAATAAAACTGGTAAACTTAGTAAATGTGTTAAGATGGTACCGTGGTGGAACAAAGAATGTAATGATGCAATCCGAAACAAAATCAGGCTGTTTGGAAAGTTAAGAAAGACACATTCAGTATACAATTTATTAGAATATAAAAAGGCACAGGCTCAGGTAAGGAAAATTGTTAAAAGAGCAAAAAGGGAGTGTTGGAGAGGATTCTGTTCAAGTATTGGGAGAACTACGCCATTAGATAAAGTATGGGGAATGATTAAGAAGATGAGGGGAATTAGACAGCAGAATAACCTGCCAGTGTTAGAGAATGGAGGGGAAATTGCCACTGGTGCTATGGAGAAGGCAGAAATGCTAGCTAAGAATTTTGTCAAAGTTCATTCTTCTGAAAATTTGACGGAAGAAGGTAAGATCAGGAGACAGGAAGTGTTAGATGAACATCCTAATGTATATGAGGAAAGAAATTTGTCACAGAGTGTTGTAAATGTACCTTTTTCTATTCAAGAGTTGAGAAGAGCACTAAGTAAGTGTAAAATGACTGCTCCTGGGAAAGATAATGTATGTTACATAATGTTGGCCAAATTAAGTGATTTTGCATTAGGAAAGCTGCTGGAGATGTACAATAAGATTTGGGAGGAAGGGAAGCTGCCAGTAATATGGAAAGAGTCTGTCATTATTCCTATTAGAAAACCTGGGAAAGATCCAACCAGTCCAGGCAGTTATAGACCTATAGCTCTGACATCGCACTTGTGTAAAGTTATGGAAAGAATGATAACAGAAAGGCTGACATACTATGTTGAAAAAAATGAATTAATGACTCCTTATCAGAGTGGGTTTAGAAGAGGGCGGAGTACTTTAGATCCACTGTTGTGCCTGGAATCTGAAGTCAGGAAAGCTCAAGTGAACAAGGAGTGTGTTGTAGCTGTATTCTTTGATGTGGAGAAAGCTTACGATATGATGTGGAAGGATTATTAATAAAACTGGACATTATGGGTCTGGGAGGAAACGTGTATAATTGGATTATGGATTTTTTGTTTGGCCGTGCCATCAGAGTCCGAGTTGGCAATTCATATTCTCGAAGGCATGAAGTTGAGAATGGAACCCCGCAGGGGAGTGTAATTAGTCCTCTTTTGTTTTCTATCATGATAAATGATATATATACACAAGTAGGATCTGATATTGGTAAGTCACTTTTTGCAGATGATGGAGCTATTTGGAAAAGGGGCAGAAATGTAAATAATATTGTAGGTAAGATTCAGGAAGCCATTACGGAAATTGAAAGCTGGTCTCTGACATGGGGGTTTAGATTGTCGGTGGAAAAAACTGAAACTTTATTTTTTACGAGGAAAAGGATAGGTGAGGAGGTTAGGTTAAAACTTTATGGACAAGAAATAAAGAAAGTGAAGACATTTAAGTTTCTGGGAATATGGTTGGATGAGAGTCACATGGAGTATTCACATTGATAAAGTAGTAGATAAATGTAAAAAGGTTTTAAATGTTATGAGGTGCTTGGCAGGCACTAAGTGGGGGGCTGATAAAGCTGCTTTGAGGAACGTGTACACAGCCTTAATTAGATCAGTCATAGAATACGGACTAATAGTGTATGGTTCAGCTGCATACTCTTCTCTACAAAAATTAGATAGAGTCCAGGCACAAGCACTAAGGATATGCTGTGGGGCAGTCAGATCTACACCAGTGTCGGCACTTCAGGTAGAGGTCGGAGAAATACCAATTTATTTAAGGAGAAAACAGTTAATTGTTAATTACTGGGCAAATCTACAGGGCCATAAAGATACGCACCCTACTAAACAAACTGTAAAAACGAGTTGGGAAAGTAACAAAATTAAAAAAAAGTTTTTGTGTTTGTGTTTCGGAATTATGTAAGGAATTCAAAGTTAAAGAATGGAATATTAGTCCGACGGTGGTGTTATCAGCTGTTCCACCATGGTTGCTACCTCAACCTGTAGTAGATTTATCCTTATTGAAACGGTTACATTCAATGAAAAATAAAATCAACGTGCAGGCTTACGTGAACACTGTTCTACATGAACAATATGGGCAGTTTATACAAATATTTACAGATTGTTGGATTGAAGCACCCTTCATTGTTGAAGGTTCGAGCCCGCTCCGCGCCGTTTGTTTGATGAGTGGTCTGCTATAAAAAGGAAGGACTCAGACAGAGATATGAGATTAAACAATAAGCTGATTTCATGGTAGAAACAACAGTACAATATAACGAAGTACTTATATAACGAAGTACTTCGGGCCTCAGCTCTTCCACCGTGCGATGTACGTATCAGACAGTCAGACCGAACAAAGGCCGCGAGTGTACAGAATTCACAATATTTATTCCCACAAACGGAGAGCAGTTGTGTGGGAGGAGTTGTGTCGGTTGCTCCTCCCTAGGTGTTCATCCATTGGTGGACTCACTCCTGGGCGAATCCGCCGATCAGTCCCAGGTCATCTTTTATGGCAGCCATAAAATAAACAATTCTGGGTTGAACGGGGGTGAGGTACCAATCCTTATCTTCGTTTATCCTCGGCACCTGGCCGTACCACTCCGTATCCCAATCCTCCTCCCTGCCTAGACTCAATGTTGTCAGTTTTATTACCTTTCTCCTGCAACGGCCCCCATGCTCCTATCCGGCCCATTAAAAACCCGGGGGGGGCGACTGGATCCTCTACATTCCTAAGTCAACGCACACACAATTGACCACATCAAACAAAACAAAATAAGAACACTTGGTCTAGTTTCATAAGTATACATTTTACACAGACAAAGTTATAATTATTGAAACAGGTTATAATTATTGAAACAGGTTATATAGGTTATACAGGTTACTTTAAGATGGATCCAAAAATCCAGAAAATGGTCAAACTAGTTGTGCATTTTATGTTCCTGAATTGAAGGTCAAAGTGGGGAAGCGAACGAGTGATCATATCGCAGTATACACAGTAGAGATGATGGCTATCTCACTAGCACTTCAGTGGATAGAGGAAATACAGCCAATGTGAGTGGTCATTTGCTCTGACTCCAGCGCAGCTCTGGAGAGTATAAACAACTTCTCTTCAGAATGTCGTCAGGATATTTTACATGAAATTTTACACATCATGTTTAGGTTACTTCATTTGGGAATTGTTGTTCAATTTGTGTGGGTTCCAGCGCATGTGGGTATTAGAGGGAATGAGGTAGTGGATCAACTGGCAAAATGTGGTTTGAAAGCAAAACAGGTTGATATAATTGTACCCATCAGTAGAGCAGAAGTCAAATCTGTTACTAAAGTTGTTGTCAAGCAACAATGGCAAAAGTTGTGGGACAGTAACACTAAAGGAAGACATTTATACCAGATACAAAGGGAAGTAGGAACGGAAAGCACTTGGGGGAGTAGTAGAAGAGAACAGAGCATTAACAGCAGGATAAAATTGGGTCACTCTGGATTAAACTCATCGATACATCTGATTGGAAAACATCCAACTGGCAATTGTGATGGTTGCCAACAACCAGAGACAATACATCATGTATTTTTTAGCTGCCCGGAATATACAAGGCAAAGACTCATGCTGAAAACTGCACTGGAACAACTTAACATCAAGGACATGGATTTCAAGGCAATATACGAAAGTAACTCAAGAAATGAAGTAAACAAGCTGATCTTCAAGTTTCTCAAAAACACTGGTCTGAGGACAAAGATATGAACTTTAAATAAATCAACAGTAGGTGGCAATATATGCTCCAAGTCAGTGTGCGAAATACCCGTCAATAATCGGGGGGGTCCCCATCTCCCGTTTATTGCGCAATATACCGGTCGAAGATTTGTCAATATGCAGTAGGCCTATACAATATTTCATGGATGCAATCCAAGACAATCAGTAGTAGCAGCGTTTCTCAACCGGGGCGTTGTCAAATAATTATATATTCTAACGTTCATATGAATGAATACGCGACCGTTAAAGAGCCATCTGTTTTCGATTCTATGCGAGGAAATGGGAGCAGAGCTGGTCTCAGACACACACACACACACACACACACACACACACACACACACACACACACACACACACACACAGTCTGCGTGATCTGCGTGTAGGGAGGGGCGGGCCTGCACACACCCACACACACACACACACACACACACATACACACACACAGTCTGCGTGATCTGCGTCTAGGGAGGGCAGGCCTGCACACACACACACACACACAAACACACACACACACACACACACACACACACACACCAACTTGAACGCCAAGGCTAATTATGCTATTCTTAACCCCGGAATCCACACAGGACATACGCACACGCTCATCTTATGCACAGCAAAGATTGAAAAAATTGTCTTTTACCTTAAGTGAGAATAGACCAAGATGCCTTGGCTCGACTTCTTCTCGTTGCCGTCCTGGTTTCCAAGAAGAAGAGAGACGATGTCCTGCTTTAATCCAGCTTTTCACAAACGGCACTGGGTCGAATTTGTCCAAAGGGGGTCCGTTTAGGTCCACAAACAGAAGCGAAGACAGGCTCTCCTCGCGCAACCTGTTGCGGCTCTGGTTGTCGGTGTTATTCACGGCGGAAAAGCCTCTTTCGCACTCAGCAGACGTGGGGAGGTAAGTACGACTTGCTATGCATAGCCGTTCCAGTGTTTTGCCCGGTGGAGTGCCCTGCAATTTCCAGTCTCTAAACTGCCCCACGGCCTCCCCGGCTGGTTCTCCGAGCGATTTAGCCAGACGGTGTACTTCTTGTTCGCCATACAAAGTCAAGTCTTCCTGCTCTCCTGGCCAAAAGCGCTTATCAAGAGCTTTGAGTGTCTGGACCAAGCTTGACTCCGGTAAGCGCTTGGTTAGAGTAGCAACCACCGATTCATAAAAACGAGGCTTGTTTATTTTCCCCCTGCCTTCTGTTAGCTCTACATCCTTAAAAAAGCCCGATGAGACGCCCTGTTCAGCCTTCTTCGTTGATCTCCCCCCGGTCGTCTTCATGGCGGTCAAAACATTGATGGTTTGTTTGATGTGGACACTTGAGTCCACAAGTGTCATTTCTCTTCTCTGCAGCTTGAGAGACAGGCTCTGGAGTTCACGCAGGATGTCTTTCATGACAGCCAAATCTTCCACGAATCCTGAGTTGGTTAGGTGCTTGAGAAGTCCCTTGTATTTTTGCCTCTCAAGATCATTACGTGATGCGTTCTCACTGGATGTTTTAAAATGGAGTGCTAGTGCGGGGAAATCTTTCCATACAGCTTTTACTGTTTTAAAGCTGCTGGCAACCCATCTGATGGTGAAAATTTGACCTATTTTCAGTATTTCCATGTTGAGCTCGGCCGCTGCTTCTTTCAGCAATCTGGAATTCCTGGTTGACTGATTGTAGAGTGAGTATGAATGTGAAATAAATATCTCAAACTGATTAGTGCCACCCACTTCTTTAAGAGCATCTTTGACTGACAGTTCTAGTCTGTGCGCCAGGCAGTGTACAGACTGCACGTTCGGAAAATTGTTTTTGAGTCTGACGACAAGCCCACTGGCTTTTCCCGTGAGCACTGCAGCCCCATCGGTGGCTATGCTTATTAGGTGTGTCTTCAAAAAGTCATCATCCATTCCAGCTTTATATAGACTCGCCATCATCGAGTTATAAATTGATTCAGCATCGACCCCATCTGTAAGTTCCACTATATCCAGGAAAACATTATCTACATCCCCCTTACCACTGACATCACATCTTACGTAAATGATTAGATAGGGACGACCGTGAACGGTACTTTCATCAATTGTGATTGATACTTTTGAATCCATTTCTTTCACATTAGAGACGAACTTGCGGCGCATTTCCTTTGCAATGTGACTTATTATTTCTGCGCATGCATGGTCAGATTTGTGGATATTCCCAACTTCGGCTCCATTCAGCTCCTGCATTGTCATGAGGGGGTTGAGCTTTTTATAAGATAGCCTTTCCTTTGCTACGGTGTAAGCTGTTCTAAACGAGACTGTTGTTTTCTTGAGTAAATCGGACTGTACATCAATGAAACAGTTTGGGAGGGTTTCTTTGTCTTTCATCTGTACTATTTCCACTGACCTCGCGTGGGCCTGGCTGTCCCTGTGTTTGTATATCTTCTTTCGTAGCTGTTTTGCATCAGGGCTAGTAACATCACCATTGATCCATTCTTCCGAGAGGTGTAAACCCGGTCCCTTTTCTGAGAGTAGCAACGTTTTTGCTTTCCTACACACTAAGCATCCTAACTTTCCAGCCTTAATTTCAAGCCAAGGGTTGCGGTCTTTCCATTCGCCCACCTGCTTCGTTGTCCAACCAGCCGGCGGAAAGTCACTAGCAGCAGTAGCAGCTACCTCCGCAACTGCTGCGTCTTCTGAGCGCTCCGCCTCAACTTCACCTCCTTCTGGGGAGTGACTGGGCGGGACAGGAGCCCCCGACTCGCTAACGGTTCTGGTAGCGAGTGCTGTGCTAGCTGCTGCATCATCAGCATCATCTCTGGGTGTCTCTTGGTCATCTCGTGGTGTCACTTTTTTGGATGTGAAGCCAAAGTGCGCGAGTGAAACACTTTGGTTTAGCTTTCTCTTAGACATTTTAGTCCTCTAATGTAACGTCTTTCTCTCCTCTTTGCCGCGCGTGGCTAATTTGCATAATTTGTGTCCGCGTCACGCAGCGTACCCGCGTCACGCGGCTGGCTCTGCTTTTGACAGCCAAAATAGAAGATATTTGTGAATAAATGTTTTGAATTATGAATACTGGACATAGTAAGCTTAAAAACATTTTAGTGACCATTGCAAGTGACAAATAAATATTATAATTTCAGACCCCCCCTAAATTTTGCTGTTGAGGCTTTCAGGGGGGCTCAGGTGTTAATCGGGGGGGTCGAGCTCCCCCGGACCCCCCCGTATTTCGCACACTGCTCCAAGTGGAAGCGATTCGCCATTAAAGAAGAAGAAGATTGTGAGAGATCAGTTTTGTTGAGTTAACACCTGTTATGTTTCTTTGAGGTATTTTCTGTTGACCTCTTGTATAGGCCTAGTTATTGTATGATGTTTTTTGTGGACTTTTGGGTAAATAAAAACCCTAGTTTATTTAAACCACTCCTGTGTCCTGTTGCCTTACTGCTTGGTCCCTGACAGGGCTATATAAATAAACATTGATTGATTGATTTTCTAATCTCTAAAAACAGGCAAGATGGGCCTCAGAAAACAGCTGGCAGCTGATAATAATACATTTTAGTAATCAAGCGCTTTATCAGGTGCCCAATGAAACTTTACAGAAAAAAAAGAAAAAACAATAAATAAATAAGATAGAAAGTTAAATTAAAATCTAGCTAATAAAACAACATAAAGCACATATTAAATAAAACCAGTCTGAATAGGTGAGTTTTGGTCTGTGTCTTAAAGGTGGGGTCAGTGCAGTTTCTGATGTGTTGTGGGAGTGAGTTCCAGAGAGATGGAGTATAAGCATTAATATAAAGTTTTAGTAGGTAAAAAAGCAAGCAGCCCTGCGACAGCCACAGATAGCTGATCTTTTTATGTTTTTTATTCTGTGGAAACAATAATTCATTAAACAAGTAAACAATTTTCTATATTACATTACCAGTCTAAGTTGTAATGTTAGAGCTGGTAAAGGAAGAGCTAAGTGGGAATTATTTCAAAACAAAAAAAGTACCTCAAATGTGTACTGAAGTAAAATACTTGAGTAAATGTACTTAGTTACTTTCCACCACTGGTAACTCAGATGGGTTCTCAGTAATGTGATGGACATTAAAGGAGGGTCAGCCCCATCTGGTGGACCACTTTAAGAAGTACAAATACAAATCGGTTCCCATCTAATATAATGGGAACTTCTATTTAAAAGTTCTATGGGTACCGTTTTATATTTATTAAGCATTATTGATTGCCAATTAGTTAACAGATTGTAAATGAGACGTTCACAGACTTTTGCATCTCACAGCTTTTAGACTGACTTCTTTGTAAAGGACTTGGGACACATTTTTGGACCAAATCCAAAGGATGAGACACAATGTGCAGCTTTTCTACAGTATATAGTGTGCCATATATACAATCTATGAATAAGTGTACAACAGTAGCTCCTGGAAAGGAGGGGGGCATTATTTAAAGGCAGGGGCAGGGGTCATATGCATTGAAACAAACAAAGTCCTATACTCTTGAGGATTTATACAACACTTTGTTTTTGTCTGAGACACTGGCCAGGCAGCAGGATCAGTCACAGAGTAGGCTGTTAACAATTACAAGGTGGGGGGTAATCTGCCAATACCTTGCCACAATGTATGCTTAGTTATGTATACTCCTTTGTCTGATCAAAAATACATATATATATATTAGTGCTGTCAAAGTTAACGCGTTAATTTTGGCGATTAATTTTAAACATTTAATGCATTAACATTTTTTAACGCAATTAACGTGGTTTTGTTTACTTCCGGTGGCGGCTGACCCATAACCTTTGGTCACGTGCGCGGGCAACCCGGGAAAACATCTATCCTAACTAAAGGAGAGTCTATGGCGGAAAGATGGATAAGGACGGACTTTTAGGGGGAAAGTTTCATTTTAAAAAGTTGCCCGACGGCTCGTTGGACAAAACTAAGGCAATTTGCACAGTTTGCAAAGCTGAATTTAATTACCACAGAAGTAACACGTCTTTAGCGTATCACCTCAAAGCAAAACACCCTGCTGAAATTACCTCCACGGGACCTCGCCAGTCTACACTACAGGAGTGTGGCACTCGTGGGCGAATAACGAAACCTGTAAGTGAAAAGTTAACCAATTCCTTGGTTACTTGGATAGTTAAAAACTGCCGCCCAGTTAGCACAGTAGAGGATGATGGACTGAGACAAGTAATTCGTGTTGCATCGGGAGATACCTCTTATAATTTACCCTCGAGAGGAACCATTATGTCAAGAATACACACGTTGTATGAGGATGAGAGGGCACAGCGGACGAACATGCTTGAGCAAGCAAAGCACATCGCTGTCACAGGTGACCACTGGACGTCTGTCAACAACGATAATTATTTGGGCGTCACAGCTCATTTCATTGATCAAGACTGGACTCTGCAGTCATTTGCACTTACTGTGAGTAAAACCGAGGAGCGACATTATGCCGAGGCATGTGGTAACCATTTTCTGGATGTTGCAAACGAATGGGAAATATAGGAAAAGTTGACCACACTCGGCACTGACAGCGCTCGTAACATGGTAGCTGCCGCGAGGCTACTTCCATTTGAACACCTGCCTTGCATGGCCCACTGTCTGCAAAGAACGGTCACAGTCTCACTTAAAGACAGTGGATTTGAAAGTGTTATGGCCAAATGTCGCAAGATTGTCGGGCACTTTAAACATAGTCCATCTAACGCTCAGGAATTAAACGAAGAGCAAGTTGCACACGGACTTAAGCAAGAATCACTTGCTCAGGACGTTGCAACAAGATGGAATTCTACGCTGGAGATGGTAAAGAGGATGCAGAGAAACAAATCTCCACTGACCACTACCCTGGCGCAGCAAAAGAGGAACTACTTGAACCCTGCAGGTAAGTTATTTATTTCTTGTTTCTCCTCCCTCTCTTTCTTTCTCCCTATCTCCTGTGTACAGTATATGTGTACCGTTTTCTCTCTCTCCCTATCTCTCCATCTCGTGTGTGTGTATGTTGTTTTCTCTCTCTCCCTCTCTCTTTCACCTGTGTGTGTGTATGTGTATGCTGTTCTCTCTCTCTCTCTGTCTCTCTCTCTCTCTCTTTCACCTGTGTGTGTGTGTGTGCGTGCAATGTTTCTCTGTGTTGTTAATAAAGATTTACTGAAATGTTTAACACCTTGTGCTTTCCATTGCAGATATGTGACTGAACTGCTGGGGGGAGAGCAGTATGTCTCCTGTTCAGTGGTCTTGCCAGCCTTACGACACTTGTTCAGAGTTATGGAGCCCTCAGACGATGATCCAGTTTATGTTCTGAGGTTCAAGAAGGCCTTTACCACAGACCTAGCTCAACGGAAGGATAGCACCAACCTCAAATGGCTGAAGATCACTACTGCCCTTGACCCTAGGTTTAAAGACCTTAAGTGCCTTCCAAAAGATGAAAGGAGTGAGGTGTGGGCTTCAGTACGTGACCTGATGATGAGAGAGACACCTGCACAACAACCACCTGCTGAGACAACAGAGGAGCCGTCACCAAAGAAGAGGAGGAGGATGTCCATCTTGCTGTGTTCTTCTGATTCAGATACAGATGACGAGGAGGAGTCCATAGAGCATTGTCTGGATCGCTACAAAGCAGAGCCAAAAATGGACATAGAGGGGTGTCCACTACAATGGTGGTCAAAGAGAGAGGGAGCACATGCCAGGCTGGCACCCATTGCACGCAAGTACCTGTCAACCCCTGCAACCACAGTGCCTTGTGAGAGGTTGTTCTCACTCTCAGGCCACATCATTCAAAAGAAGCGAGCTTCTTTGTCCCCTGATAACGTAAACAAACTGGTCTGCCTCAGTAACTGGCTGAATGTAAAGAAGGACTAAGTAAATTATGTCTATGGAGTGAAAAATGTTCAATGTTCTGAATTATTTTTTGTATTTGCACTGAGCATATGTGCACCTTAAGCCATTAAAATGGTGTTGGAATTTAAATATACTTTCTCTGTGTTTATTCTACATAAATTTGATGATTTTACATAAATAAATATTCATTATAAGCTTCAGTCTTAAGTAGAAAAATGCAATTATTAATTTATTGATAGATTAATCGCGATTAATTACAGAAATTTGTGCGATTAATTAGTTAATTTTTTTTAATCGATTGACAGCCCTAATATATATATATAAAATAATTGTAGTTTTATCTAGATTTAGCATTCCGTTAGCATAACATTAGCCACCTCACCTTTGTCCGGATGATCATATAGTTGTCTTTGGGCCAGTACATCTGAATCCGCCTGTCTGTAAACTTCAAACGATTAAAGAAATAAAGGCACTGCTAACTGTACATTACTATTTTTGCTTTTTAAATAAATCAGTGTTTTTAAGGATTATAACATTTAAACTATTGAACCAAAAAATAGAGCTTTGTTTTAATACTGATTAAATAAGATAACACTTTATTTTTACTAGATGGTGATTAAATATCAATGGTTTTAATTTGTGTGTCCAAGGCGGCCCTTGTCACTACGGCCACTGCACTTTACTCTAGATCAGGGGTGTCTAAACTACCGCCCGGGGGCCGACTCTGGCCCTTGGAAAATTCTAAAGTATAATGGAATATGGCCGACACATGAAGCTTGTGCATGTCTTAAATTGTACTTCCTAAATATATATGTAAACATATATTACACAGTATTCATATGTATGTATGTCTAATAGGGGTGTAACGGTGCACAGAATTCACGGTTCTGTATGTACCTCGGTTTGGGGGTCACGGTTCGGTACGGGTTCGGTACAACAAGAAAAAGCTAAAAAAAGTCCCAAATGCATAATTCCAGGTTTGTTATTTATTTTGAACATTAGTGCAAGTTTCAGTTTAAAAATAAGGAACTCTAACATTTTGAATAATTAACTTTATTACACAGTTAAAAACAAACCACAAACAGTACCACACACACTCAGATGGCCATATTATCTATAATGGCTGATGTCAAACAAAAAGGTTCAATAAGCTGTAAAACTAAAAAGAATGTCTTGAAAATATTACAAAAGAAATGATAAGATAGTGTTCTATATCGTATAAGGCTTCGCCCTCTAAGGCTATCGCTATTGGGTAATCCCCCTGCGCATGCGCAGCACTGACAGACTTAATCCACGCCCACCTATGACGTGGGCCCCACCTACGGACTCACTTCCGTATAAATAGGAAGTATGCCCTACAATCTGCTCCCACTTTTCTTCAGCACTCCGTTGCAGAAGCACTGTCAGGCACAAGTTCTTTTCAGAGCTGGTTACTAAAGAGCAAACATTCCTCCTAAAAGCTTTGTGTTTAGTAATAAAATGGAGACTGGGCAGGTAAATCAAGGCTGCGTTAGGGATTGCCTTTCATGCGGGTCGGGCTACATTATGAGCTTTGACAAGCACTCACAGTGTGAGTCCTGCCTGGGAGTAGAGCATGCGAATGCGGCTCTCTCTCCCGGGGTGTCATGCTCACATTGTGCCCGTCTCCCTCTGGCCCTCAGACAGCAGAGAGCGGACGCTCTCGCTGCTGCTGCGGCCGAGGATGATTGGCCCGTCCAGGGGTCTTACTCCGTGGACGAAGCTCTTGATTTCCTGGATCCAGATGGCGGGCATGAGTCGGATGACTTCGCTCCCTCCATTCATGGATCACCAGGTGGTTCCCCCATCATCTCTCCCCTCCGGACGGAGGAGACAGATATGGGTCACGGCGCCGGTCCGGCGTAAGAACCGGTGGTCCCTCTTTCCGCCGCCACGGCTCTGCCGTCGATTGGCGGAATTCTCCTGGAACTCCCGGAGATTATATCTGAGGCGGCCGCCTGGAAAAATCTCCCCGTTCCTCCAGCTCAGGAGAGCTCGCCTCCGGATGACATGTCCGGGGTGTTCTCCTGGGTACACAGGGTCAGGAGTGACCCGATCTGGCCACGCTTTCCGGCCATTAGGAAGTACCAAGAGGGGGCGGCGGCGGACCCTGGGGCAATAAAGTCTCCGGTGGGAACATACGTTCCCCTCACGAAGGTGGAGGGGTTCACGGATGTGGGCTTCCCGACCGTGCCTCCTCTAGAGCCGAACCTCACGGCGTTCTTTGGGGCTAAGCAGGCCACCACGGTTGCCGGACGGCGACCCATGTTAGCTGCCCCCAAAGATCAGTTTGTCGCCCGACAGACCGACCGCATACACCAGTGTGCGTTCCAGGCGTCAGCAGCGGCAAACAACATAGCGTTGCTGTCCAATGCCATGGTGGAAATTTCCGAGCAGTCAAAAACCATGTCCTCGGGAGGCTGAGGAGATTGGTAAGGCGGCCAGCACTGCACTTACCCTGTGCGCGTCAGTCGCAGTCTCGCAGGCGCGGATTGCGGCGTGGGCGACGCAGGTCCACCGGTACCTCTGGCTACAGCAGGGGTCTATACCGGAAGGTGCAGGGAAAGTTTTAATAGAGGCTCCAATCAGTCCGGACGGACTGTTCGGTCCCCAGTTCCACACCATGGTGGAGGCTATGAAGTCTGCGTCAGAACAGGCAGACGACATAAGACGTCACGTCGGCTGGCTTCAGGACAAACGTCCCCAGCAACAGCAGCGACAGAGACGACAGCAACGACAGCACCCGCAGCCCCCGCAGCAGTCTCAGCGGGGGCAACGCGGGCAGCGGCGAGATCAGCAACGGCGTCAGAATCGCCCTTCGGCAGCTGCAGGGGCACCGTCCCAAGTCTCCGCTCCTCCGCCGCAGAGACAGGATCTGCAGGCGACGAGTCGGAGGGGAACGAAGAACCCCCGCTCCTGGTCTGCTCCTCAGAGAGAGCCTCCGAGGAAGCAGAACCGAAGATGACTTTTTGGGGGGGTTATGTGGGAAGAAAGAATAAAAAATGATTCGAATTCCAACAGTGTGTCTGTAGCAACTGTTTCTCACATATCCCCCACACTAGTCAGGCCGGCTGCCGTTAATCTATCGGTTAATAGGCAGCAGGACTTGTTGCATAACCCAGCTGTTTTAACTTGTCAGTTAACAGACAGAGGGGCTCGCCGTTTGAGCCGGCTGTTTCTAATCTGTCGGTTAGCAGGCAGCAAGGCTCGCTGTATAAGCCGGCTGTACTTAACCAGGCGGTTAATAGACAGCAGGGCTTGACGTTAAAATCGGCTGCTTCTATCCGTTCGGGTAGCAGGCAGCACGGTTTTTTCTCTGTCCCAGTTGTGCCTACACACGGTCGTAATAAACCTAGCGCGGTTATTACGCACGGAGTGAATAGCACTGCACACACCTCCGCGAGTTTGAGCGTGAACACGCCTCAGGGTCCTGTTTATGAGCCTTCTCCTAAACAGAGACAGGATGAGAGCTGGTGTGAGATGCAGCGTGTGGAGACCCCTTCACAGCCCTTTCGGGCGGGGCCCCCCTTGGGTTGCTTCACAGGCAACAGCGGCAAGGGCTCTGGCATGGCTCGTCACCATGACTACCACAGCACACCAAGAACAGGTACGCCCGCTCTCAGAGCGGTGCTCAGAGTGGCGGCGACTATGTTTGATGGACGGATGGATGAGCAGGCTGATCAGCAGAGGGTACTCTCTGCAGTTTGCCTTACCCCCCCCGCAGTTCGAGGGGATTCAGGAAACACTCCTGTCATCCCAAGAACAGTGTCTTGCGCTCCAGTCAGAGCTGCAGGAACTCCTGTTAAAGAGAGCAATTTCCAGGGTTCCTCAAGGGGAAAAAATCGGGGGTTTTACTCCCGTTATTTTCTTATACCGAAAAAGACCGGGGGGATGAGACCCATCCTCGATCTGTCAGCATTCAACAGGGTTATAACGAAAAGACCTTTTCATATGCTGACAATCAAACAGGTACTGGAGTGTGTTCACCAGGGAGATTGGTTCACCTCTATAGACCTGAAGGATGCTTACTTCCACATAACCATCATCCCGAAACACAGGAAATTCCTGCGTTTCTCATTCCAGGGAATATCGTACCAGTTCAATCGACTGCCGTTCGGTTATTCCCTGGCTCCACGCACTTTTTCAAAGTGTGTGGAGACGGCTCTGGAGCCGCTACACAGAGGAGGGATGAGAGTGTTATTTTATCTGGACGACCTGCTGTTGCTGGCTCGCTCCAGGGAGGAAGCTGCTTTACAGACGGTACAACTCGTATTTCATCTGTCAAGCCTGGGTTTCATCATCAATTGGAAGAAGAGCTGTCCTCTTCCCTCCCAGGTTATCATTTATCTGGGAGTGGAATTCAACTCAGCCCGCATGAGAGCACGACTCTCACAGCGGAGAGTGGAGAATCTGACAGCTCTCCTCCGGCGCGTCACACCCCGCAGGGTGGTGACAGCCCTCTCCGTGATGCAGCTGTTAGGCATGATGTCAGCTGGTCACGGGGTGATCCCCCTGGGTCTCCTTCACATGAGGAGACTCCAGAGGTGGTTTATTCGCCTGCGCATCGACCCCGTGCGTCAGAAGAGACGCATGGTGTACATTCCTCCTTCGGTGGGTTTAGATTTGACCTACTGGAAAAATCTCCACGTCCTGTCAGTGGGGGTTCCCCTGGGCAGAGTGACGTCACACACCTCAGTGTTCACAGACGCATCTCTCTCAGGGTGGGGAGGAACGTGCATGTCGCAGGCAGTGGGGGGACAGTGGCCGCCTCACATGTCTCTCCATATAAACGTGCTGGAATTACTCTCCGTATGGAGAGTAATCCAGCACTTCGCCCCGTTACTGTGGAATCAACATGTGTTGATTCGAACAGACAACAAGGCAGCGGCAGCCTACATAAATCGCCAGGGAGGTGTACGATCAGCGCAGCTGCTGAACATAGCCAGGCGACTGTTGTGCTGGGCACGCACACACGTACTCTCTGTCAGAGCAGTGTATATTCCCGGCGAGTTGAACAGAGGGGCAGACCTCATGTCCAGAGGAGGTCCTCGACAAGGGGACTGGAGCCTCCACCCCGAGCTGGTCTCCCAGGTGTGGAGCAGGTTCGGGAGAGCGGAGGTGGATCTGTTCGCTGCACGCGGGAACGCGCAATGTGCTCTCTGGTTCTCCCTGAGAACGCAGGATCACCCCCCCCTGGGGGTGGACGCGTTCGCACACAGACCTTGGCCCAGGGTGTTATTGTACGCTTTCCCGCCAGTCCCTCTGATCCCTCGGTTCCTGGACCGAGTGCAGGAGGAGCGACTGACAGCGGTCTTAATAGCCCCGGAGCGCACGGGGAGCATCCTGGTTTCCATGCTTACAGCGGATGCTGTCAGGGAGACCGTGGGAAATTCCGTGGTGCAGGGACGCTCTCTCCCAGGTGGAGGGAGCGATCAGCGGTCACCCAGTGTTAGGCCAGCGTTTGTGGGCATGGCCCCTGAACGGGAACACTTAGAGGGGCTTGGCCTCTCTCAAGATGTTGTGTGAATACCATTCAGGGATCAAGGGCCGCGTCCACCAGGGCGTCCACCAGGGCGTCCAAATGGACAGCGTTCCAGAGTTGGTGTGTAGGGAAAGGCGTGGACTCCATCACGTGCCCCCTGCCTCACGTGCTGTCATTCCTCCAGCTGTTGCTGGACAGGAATTTGACCTATAGCACGGTCAAAACATATGCTGCTGCCATTTCATCTTGCCACGTAGGTTTTGGGGTCAGCACGGTATTTAGTCACCCGCTGACAAAACGTTTTCTACGAGGAGTACAGAGACTCAGACCTGTGTCACGCGCTTTAGCGCCTCAATGGGATTTGGCTTTAGTGCTGCGCGCACTGAGTAAAGCTCCTTTTGAACCCTTAGATCAGGTTCCCCTGAAGTTTTTGTCAGCCAAAGTAGCTCTGCTCTTGGCTCTGACATCAGCTAAAAGGGTGAGTGATTTGTCTGCTCTCTCTGTGGCTCCGTCATGTCTCCAGATCCAAGGAGATGGCAGTTCAGCTGTTTTGAGCCCTAACCCGGCTTTTATGCCAAAGGCGATCACAAGCTCGTTTAGATCAAGAGTGATAACTTTGGATGGCTTCTTTCCTCCTCCTCACACATCAGTACTGAGTGTCCTGTCAGAGTGAGTAATGTCGCGACTCAACTACGGGCCCTCTCTCCTGCCGGTCGGCACTTAGAGAGCTGCCTTTTTCCCTCTTTGATCGTTTTAACAAGTGGGACTTTGGTCTCTACTTTTTAACGACAGGTAGCCTATTTAGCCTACCTTCATTCCCGTATGGAGAATAGGCATTTTTAATGCTATTTTTCCTAGGAATGTGATGCTCCATTACGCATGGCGAAATGGACATGGGTTATTAATTGAGTAGGTGTGGTTTTGGGCTTCTGGTAACGGACGGACCAGTGGGGCGTAGACTACATCCTGCTTCGCCCTTAACCCAATAGCGATAGCCTTAGAGGGCGAAGCCTTATACGATATAGAACTGGGGTTACGTACTGTAACCCAGTTTCTATGAGTATAGGCGCAGCCCTCTAAGGTTCGGGCCCCACTGGCTCCGCGAATAGCTGAAGAAAAGCTGTTTGTGTGGGAGCAGATTGTAGGGCCTACTTCCTATTTATACGGAAGTGAGTCCGTAGGTGGGGCCCACATCATAGGTGGGCGTGGATTAAGTCTGTCAGTGCTGCGCATACGCAGGGGGATTACCCAATAGCGATAGCCTTAGAGGGCTGCGCCTATACTCATAGAAACTGGGTTACAGTACGTAACCCCAGTTTCAATTACTTTCAATCACAATCAATAAAAGCCGGGGTCCTCTACTATTGCATATTGGCGCAGCATAGTTACCATTAGCATACCGCACCGCTGTCAAACAACACCGGCACACCGTCCTCGTCCGATCCACCACTCGCACTCCATCGTTATTGTAGTCCACAGGGAACCCAAAATGTTCCCACACAGCTGATTTAAAAGAAGCAGGTGGGTCCTAGCTCCTGTGTGTTATCTGAAATCGCCATACTAACTTATCTTCTTCTTGTATTTTGTTCGTTTTGTTGTGTTTTCTTCTGCTTCTTCATTTGTTGTTTAAGGGTGGCTGGAAAACAGCTTTTAGGCGCAATACCGCCCCCTGGATTATATATAGTGTAGTGGATACTGCCCTGAATGACAGACTTTTTTCCCACTCGTATAAAAAAAGGCGTATTCGTCGTGTGACTGCATGCACCGAACCGTGACGTCCGAACCGTGACGGTACGGGACGAATACGGATACCGTTACACCCCTAATGTCTAACAAAGCTTAGTTGATAAAAAATAACTTATTTACATAACAAGCTTGAGATATACCCTTCATATTTCCACTTATTTTAAGCAATCTGAGGCTTCTGTTTTAAGGGATGAGTTGACAAAGCTTTTTGTAACAAAATAAATGAAACCCTATGGAGAGCTCTGAATTAGGATGTTTTTTTGTATATTCAATTATCAAGCAAAATGTAACTACATTTCATTGATTTTGCTAATTTATAACTCAATTTATGAGGCAACACTCCTCACCTCTAGGGAGGGGCCCAGCCCTTCGTAGGGTTTTCCGTATGTGGCCCTCAGTGAAATATGTTTGGACACCCTGTTCTGGGTGATGCAAGTGTTTGCTCAGAGTTATATATTATGTATGGTGATACCTACAGTTCTTTCTAGGTTTGAGGCGTGTATTATATCTTTGGACAAAATTCAATTGTACTCGACAAGAAAAAAAGGGCCCGAGCTGCGGAGTTGCTCTTTGAGGCATCTGTGAAAGAGTGTGTATGTGTGTGTGTGTGGTGTGTGCTGGTTATGATGGATCACTCTAATGACATTTTCTCCGTGCTTTTCATCCATTTGCTAACACCCCACCGTTTCCCATCCCTCTCTGTCTTTTGCCCTTTCTACCCACTCCTTTATTCCGCTTTCATTTCACACTGCCTCTGAAATGAAAAAGTGTAAATTGTTTTTCCTTCTGATCAAAAGGATGAAAGCAGGGATATGCTTGGCTTTGCTGATTGCATTAGATGGGAAGTGAATGGAGCGACATAGATTTGAAAATTCCTGAATCATTTTTACCCCTTCGCAAAATAACATCAGGCACCGAGTTCAAAGGGACTGATTCAATGGAGTCCTTGGCTGAAACACTTTCTGTACGCTGGTGCAATGTTTGTGCTGTCACCTCTGCTTAGAGAGACATACCAGGATATTGTGTTTCAAATAAAAAGAGGATCGGGTCCGGTGCGTGTCACACATCTCACATATCGTTTGTGTTTATCGAATTCATTCAAATAAAACAAACAAAGGTGAAAGTCTTTGTAGCGCAAATTATTTTAATAAAACATTCATATGCATGGTAGATAGCAGGGGAATACTAAAAGGGCATGTACTGTGGTGGGAATGTATTCATGAGGTTTAATGGCTCGGGCAAAGCTAGTGCAATGATTCTTTATTCAAATATTTTTATTGAGAAGAAGCATACAAGTGTAAGCAATAGTACAGACTTCTTTGGGGTGGAAATCATGCTTCCCTTTTTCAACATAGAAGACAAACATAACAGCCAAAAAGAAATAATAAGGAAAAAAAACACAAAAAACAACCAAAACATAGCATGACAGGATGCTATGTTTCATGCTTAATGACATACCTAATCATAGTGGGAAAGAACATACAAAATAGTATGTATATAATAAAAAAAATAAAATAAACGTAAGTATTGCAGATGAGCCCAGATTAACTCCTCACCCTTCCCTCCCCGAGCAGTGCCACCCAGCCATTAAAAAAAAAACGATTGTTTGTGCAATGCATTTCAGCCGACCGTCCCCCTTATAAATGAAACCATTGGACCCCACATCCTTTCGAATTCCCCCAGTCTATCTTTTAGGATATATCGAATTCTTTCTAAATGCAGAGTATCAGTCAATGCCGTAATCCAAGCTTTAAAACTGCGCACATTCTTTGATTTCCATAACAGGAGAATACGTTTCTTTGCACACAGGAGACCATAGGACAGGAGATGAAGTTGTGCATTTTGAAGTGTGTTACATTGTTCAGATGTGCCCAGTATAACCAACACTGGATCTGGTTGTAGTTGGACTTTAAATGCCTTTGAAAAGAATAAGAATATTGCGACCCAAAAGTTCTGTAGTTTAGGGCATATCACATAGCTATGAAGTAAGTCTGCCTCTGATTGTTCAGATTTCTCACAGATTGGTGACACTTCGGGAAATATTCTATGGAGTTTTACTTTAGAGTAGTGCAACCTATGTAACATGTTGAACTGTATGAGGCAGTGCCTGGCATTAAGGGAACAGATACTCACATAGTTCAAGGCCTTGTCCAGGTGTCCTCGGCTATTTCCTTACCAAACTCTTTTTCCCAGTCTTTTTTTATACAGTTTGTATCAAGTTGTCCATAGTCTTGTAGTACGTCATATACAAATGACACTCTATGTCTCTCTGCTAAACAGTCTCTCAGACAGTGGCCTCACAAAATGCCTAACCTGGAGATATCTAAAGAAATCCGCCCTAGCCAGCCCATACTTTTCCTGAAGCTGCTGGAATTATGCAAATGTACCACGGATGTATAAATCGCCAACGCTACCCATTCCTAACTCTCTCCATCTTTCAAAGGTTTCATCCATAGTTGAAAGGGTAAACGATGGATTTGATGATAGGGGAACATTGAAGGACAGGGCCCTAAGTTTAAGTTGTTTTGTAATTTGTTTCCATATCTGAATGGTATTATGAATAATCGGGTTATTATTATAGTATGACTTTTTAAGACGCACGGGAGACATAACTATGGCACCAAGAGAGGAGGGTAGGCAGTCTTCTCGTTCCAAGTCAAGCCAGTCTGCGAGTACAACTGTCTCGTCTAGCCAATAGGAGACACAACGAATATTTGCCGCCCAATAATAGCGCATAAAGTCTGGCAGAGCTAGCCCCCCTTTCGACTTATTCTTGCACAAGTGACCTTTCTTAATCCTATGGGACTTATAGTTCCAAATAAAGGGGATAATTATCGAGTCTAGTTTTGTGGAAAAGGGTTTAGTAAGATATAAAGGTAAGTTCTGAAAGAGGTATAACAGCTTAGGGAGAAAGATCATCTTCACTGCGTTGATCCTACCTAGTAAGGAAATTGGCAGTGTTTTCCAAACTCTATTTTTGTCTTAAATTTATCTAGAATGGTCACAAAGTTTGCGTCAAATAGCGATTCAAATTGTTTTGTGATCTCTATTCCTAAATAGGTGAATTTTTCCGAAGCAAATTTTAATGGAATGCTCTCTAGCATTCTTGTGTCTTTATAGTGTACAGGCATCTCTTCGCTTTTGGTCCAATTGATTTTATATCCAGAAAAAGAGCTAAACAGTTCTATGGTCTCTAATAAAATAGGAACCGAAGACTGTGGTTTCGTTATAAATGTTATGTTTATGCATGGGTTTTTTTGTTGTTGTGTTGTTTCCTGTTGTTTGCTCCTTTTACCCCTCACTACTCTGTCTCTCCTTCTCTGCAGGGCTGGTGTGTGACAGGGGGCGTGGCTGGTATTCTCCTGGCTGCAGATGAGGCACACCTGTTCCCACTCACCTAATCAACCTGCTCTTTAAGAGCCTGGCCCTCACCTCACTATTCTGCCAGAGAATTAAATGCTGTTCGACGATCCAGAGTGCCTTTCTGCAGCCTTGAGTCTAGTTTTGTTCACTTTGCAGTTTTTGAGCAACTTTTTGAGTTTTTGCCTGGGACGTTTTCCCTCTGCTTTGTTTTTGGACCTTTCTGCAGCCAGCCAGCTCCCTGTCTTCAGTACCTGCCTTGGACTAGCTTTCTTTATTAAACACATTGAAACTTTATTTGTGTCAGTCTCTGTTTTGGGGTCCTAAGTAGTATCCAAACGCCACAATGAACATCAAAATATCGTCCGCGTATAGTGAAATTGTATTTTTAGTGTAGTCTGTATTGTGGCCATGAATCTCTGTGTTGGCTTGGATTGTTTCGGCCAAGTCCTCTACTCTTGCAAGAGCAAACAGTAGAGGACTAAGTGCACATCCCTGCCTTGTTCCCCTGTGCAGGTTAAATGGTTCTGAGATAGTCCGGTTAGTGAGGATTCTTGCATTTGGATTGTGTAAAGCAACTTAACCCACGAGATGAATCCTGTTCCAAATTTAAATTTTTCTAGAACTTTATATAAGTAGGACCAGCCGCGTAGCTGTGGGTGGGCCTGGGCCCACCCACATGCATGTCTGGCCCACCCACAGCCAATCAGCGTGTTACAGCGATGTTGACGTTCCTGACTGCTCTCGCGCTCTTTCTCAGCCAGTAGCTAGCGCAACTGTACAGTACCAAGTTGATTGCAAAATTTGCGAAAATGGCGAAACAAACTAGTTTGTTTAAATTTCTAAAATGAGTTCGCACAGTAGAGGATTCTGCTGAACTACAGGCGTCTACCTCCGAATCCATCCAGACACCGACTGCAGCTGCCGCTGCTCACAGTGATTCTTCCCAGCAAGCACCAGAGTCAGCATTCGAGATGGCTAACGTTATCACAACTCATCCTCCTCCACTCCCTTCCTCCACTGCAGCTGCTCTCGAAGAACCTACAGTATTGACCTCAGCCTCAGGTGGAACAGACTTAAAGTTAGCAGCACCATCAGACTTGTCAGGTATAGATGAGCCCCCGACACAGCCCAAACACAAAGTGTTCCCAGCCACCGCTTTTTCGTCAGGGAAAAGTAGGAGTTTTTCCGCCCGGTGCTATGACTGATTTCATTGGATTGAATACAGCACATCCAGAGATGCAGTGTTTTGTAAGGCATGTCGCCATTTCCCTGAAGTGACAGGCGAAGATCGATTCGTAAAAGATGGATTTAAGGACTGGAAGCATATTTCTCAGTTTTCTGTAAAACATGAGGCTAGCAAACAACATGTTTCAGCATTGGCAAAAGTAGAAGGCTATAAGCAATGCCACCAGTCAGGGAAGGGAAATATTATTAACCAGCTTAACAGGGATGCTGCTAATCTATCATTTATAGAACGAAATCGAGAACACATAAAAGTTGTGATAGACCTCGTTTTATTTTGCAAGCAAGACATACCTTTGCGGGGGCACCGCGAAAATGCGGAGGCATTGAACAGGGGGAATTTTTTGGAGTTATTCAAATTAATTTGTACTTATGACCCCGACATAAAAATGCGCCTGGACGAACTACCGAAGAATGGTAAACTCATGAGCCCTGACATACAAAATGAGTTGTTGGAAATAGCTGCATCTCTACTCCGGAAAATAAAAGGTGAATTACATGATCAGCCGGATACATATTATGCTATTCTCGCAGATGAATGTAAAGACCTCTCCAAGAGAGAACTGGTGGCTGTCTGTGTTCGATACCTACACAAAGGAGTGTTGAAGGAGAGGGCTGTGGGTTTTGTAGAGACAGGGGACATGACTGCAAATGTAATATCAGAAAAGATTTTACAAGTACTGGAGGCACTAGAGCTTGATCCCGCATTATGTGTTGGATTTAGTTTCGATGGAGCATCAGTGATGTCCGGCAAAAGAGGTGGGGTTCAAGTAATTCTGAAGCAAACGTTCCCCCACGCTGTTTATGTGCACTGTAACTCGCACCGTCTCAACCTTGTGCTTTGCGCAGCATCCAAGGCATCACCCAGCGTCGCAACCTTTTTTGATATTTTGAACTCCTTACATAGTTTCATGACTGGGTCACATAGACATGCAACGTTTATAGAAATACAGAAACAGCTCCGCCCACATAAACCAGCGCTAGAGCTTGAGAGGGGCTCCGCCACGCGATGGAGTTCCAGGTCTGGTTCAGTCAATAAGGTTTTGAGTCTTTTTGATGCAATATTAGAAACGCTTGCCGAATTTTCTGAGAGCACTGGTCAGACGAAAATCGAGGCTGACTCTCTCTTACAACAAATCCAGAACAAGAAATTTGTATTTCTTCTCGTAACATTTAATATGTTGTTTGAAATTAGTGACTTCGCCACGAAGGGCCTGCAATCCGGCACTATATCTATAACAGATTGCATACATCTAATCGAGGGACTTAAGGAGAGCTTCACTGCATGCAGGGATAATTCCAAAAATGACTTGGACAAAGTAATGAAACTGACGGAGGATTTGATGTTGAAATACGACATTATGAACTGGGACGTCACTGCCTCCCGAAAGAGGAAGATGCCAGCCAGGTTGGGTGACTCATGTGGAATCGACAATGGGCAAAGCGACCGCTGTGAGGGACAACTCTGATTTAAGAAGATTATATAATGACATCTTGGACAGGCAGATAATGGAGCTAGACACTCGTTTCCAAGCAGACTCATATGGGCTGATGAAAGCCGCAGCCGCCTGCATGCCCAGTTCCGAGACATTTGGCGAGATGGCAGCAATACAGTCACCCAGTGCCCACTTTGGAATAACAGTGGAGGCTGCAGAACACACTGTTTTTGTACTGCAGCTAAAGAGAAAGGAGGAAGATGGCAGGCTCTTTCCATCACTCATGGAAGTTATCGACACCTGCCCAAGTGACATATTTCCAAATATGAATTGTCTGCTGAGGGCACTCGTTACTCTACCGATGACCAGTTGCTCTGTGGAGAGACTATTTTCTACAGTCAATCGAATCAAGACAGACAACAGGGCATCGATGGTGACTGGCCGTCTGAATAGTTTATCGCTCCTGTCATTTGAAAGAGAACTGGCCGAGTCTTTGCAGCATGACGAGATCATCTCAGTGTTCAATACCAAGCCCCGTCGTCTCCTGCTGTGATCATAAAAAAGGTAGGCTAATTCACATTTCACTAATTTGTAATTGTAATGAAGCCTAGCTATTTGGTGCGTCAATATAATATAATTGTTTATATTTTTTACTTTTTATTTGGGTGTTATTTGGATTGCGGGATAAACCTGAAGCCACCGTTCCAGTCATGTGGATGACAACACCACTGCTATCATCGTAGCGATGAGCACCCAGTTCCTCTTCATGAAGCGTTTGATGTCCATGCCTCGTCGTTGTCTTTTATCCATCAGTTCCATTTTGTTTATCTACTCTTCTCTCCTCCGTCTTATACGAAGACGCGCGATGGGGTCTTGCAGCACACAAAAGACTGTTGCATTTGCAACAACAGCGCAGCTGCGGTTGCAGACTATTGTGTGTGTGTGTATAGCGACTCCGTGTGTGCGACTGTCAAGGATAAACAACCTGAGGCCGCCGAGCCTGTGTATTCTGTGGCCGCCGAGCCAGTCATGTGGATGTCAGTTTTAGACACATTCTGAGGCCGCCGTGCCTATGTTTTTGTTTTCACTGCTATTTTATGCTTATGCTTATGTTTAATTAGTGCATTAAAAAATAAATAAAATCATTAATGAAGTTTGTGCTCAGACCCCATGCTTAATGAGTCTCCCCCTGGCCCACCTACATTCCTCCAGGCCCACCCACACAATAATTCCTGGCTACGCCACTGAGTAGGACCATTCCACACAGTCAAAGGCCTTTTCCGCATCCAAACTTAGGATAAACAAATCCCCTTCCAGCTGTCTGGTAGAGTACATAATATTGAAGAGGCGTCTGAGGTTATTAAATGAATGTCTGTTTGGAATGAACCCAGTTTGGTCAGGGTGTACCAGTTTAGCCATATGGAGGCTGAGTCTCCTAGATAAGGTCTTAGCAAGAATTTTCTGGTCTGTATTTAAAAGGGAGACTGGTCTATATGATCCCACTTGTTCTGATTCTTTCCCTTTTTTTGGAATCACTGTTATAGTTGCCTCGTTTAGTGTTGGCGGCAGCATACCAGTCTCATACGCTTTCCTGTACATCCTCAACAAAATAGGAGCCAGCATATTGCTGAACTTTTTATAGAATTCATTGCACATCCCATCTGGCCCCGGGCTTTTGCCATTTTTTTGTGAGTTAATTGTCTTTTTGATTTCCTCACATGAAACGTACTTTTCAAGAGATTCACGATCTCTCTGTTCTAATGTGGGCAGGTCACACGCATTTAAGAACTGATCCGCAACTTCAGGTTGCGCATGGGCCTTAGAGTTGTATAAATCATCATAAAACCGCCGAAACATGTCATTGATATGTCTGAGAGCTCAAGGGAGTGCCTTCCTCTGATTTTACCCTGTGAATGGCCCTATCGCTTTCCCTTTTCCGCAGCTGTCTCGCTAGCAGTTTATGTGGTTTATCCCCAAACTCAAAATATGTCTGACTAGTAAAAATAAAGGCTTTAGACATTTTCTCAGGGTGCTGATGGTCCGGGGGTCAGAGACGTGTTTCGCCAGCCTCACGTGCTGCTTCCTGTCAGACAGGAAGTCTGTGATCCACCTGCAGGTGGAGTCGGGCACGTGCAGCTGGGAGAGCTTGTCCTGCAGTAGAGCCGGGATGATGGTGTTGAAGGCGGAGCTGAAGTCCACAAACAGGATCCTGGCGTAGGTTCCTGGTGTGTCCAGGTGCTGGAGGAGGAAGTGAAGGGCCATGTTGACAGCGTTGTCCACAGACCTGTTGGCTCTGTAGGCGAACTGCAGGGGGTCCAGTGGGTCTCTGATGGATTTCAGGTGGGACAGGACAAGGCGCTCAAAGGACTTCATAACCACAGAGTCAGGGCGACAGGTCTGTAGTCATTTAGTCCTGTGATCCTTGTTTTCTTGGGAACCGGGATGATTGTGGATGTTTTGAAGCATCATGGGAAGTGGCATGTCTCCAGTGAGGTGTTAAGGATGTCAGTAAACACAGGACACAGCTGATCAGCACAGAGCTTCAGGGTTGAGGGCGAGACATTGTCAGGGCCAGCCGCTTTTCTGGTATTGAGTTTTCTGAATAGTCTGTTTACATCCCTTTCATTGATCGAGAGAGAGTCTGATGTGTCGGGGGAGGTCAGCGGTGTGGGGGAGTGAGATACTGAAGGGGAGGGGGATGTGGTGGTGTGAGACTGAAGCTGTTGGGAGGTGTCATGGGGGATGGTGTCAGGACTCAACTCTTTGTCTTCAAATCTGCAGTAGAACTGATTCAGATCGTTTGAAAGGCGTCGGTCGTTCATGGAGAGAGAGGCTTGTAGTTTGTGATCTGTCTTAGACCACGCCAAACAGACGCAGAGTCGTTTAATGAGAGCTGATGTTGGAGTTTCTCAGAGTATTGTCGTTTAGCATCTCTCACCGCCTTGCCAAAGACGTACTTCGACTCTCTAAAACGTGCCTTATCGCCACTTCTAAACGCCTCCTCCTTTTGCAATCTTAGCTGTTTCAGTTTTGGTGTAAACCAGGGCTTGTTGTTGTTGAAACTCACCCTGGTGCGAGTTGGTACGCAGCTGTCCTCGCAGAAGCTGATGTATGATGTCACAGCCTCTGCATATTCATCCAGACTTTGCGTTGCAGTCCTAAACATGTCCCAGTCAGTACAGACCAAACACGCCTGAAGTTCCTCCATAGCTTTACTGCTCCACTGCCTGAATGTCCTCACTACAGGCTTACACAGCTTAAGTTTCTGCCTGTATGCAGGAATCAGGTGAACCATGGTGTGGTCAGAGTGGCCCAATGCAGCGCGGGGGACGGCGTGATAGGCTCCCTTGATGTTGGTGTAACAGTGATCCAATATGTTCCCCTCTCTGGTGGGGCATTTAATAAACTGTTTATATTTTGGGAGTTCGTGGCTGAGGTAGCCTTTGTTAAAGTCACCAAGAACAATAACTAGGCAGTCCGGATAAGTCCTCTCCACATACAGTATCTGGTCGGCAAGTGTGCTCTGTGCCTCCTGCACATTAGCATGTGGTGGAATGTACACACCGACCAGTATGAATGAGGAGAACTCTCGGGGGGAATAAAAGGGTTTGCAGTTGATGATAAAAGTTTCCAGAATGGGAGAACAGTGCTGCAGAATCACTGTCACATCGTTGCACCAGCCAATGTTTGTGTAAAAACATATTCCTCCACCTTTTGATTTGAAAAGAAGAGGGCAGAACTTTGGTTAATAAGAAAACCCCTGAGTAACATGTATTGAAAACCTGTTTAAACAACACCCGCTAACAAGAGCCACACATTTAGTTCACTTATACAAAACTCACGTTAGGACTTGTTTTTCGGACAGTCTCTGGAAAATCAAAGTTTAAAGTATTTTAGGCTTGGCTCCGGAATGGAGTGCACTCATCTTACTCCTCCTCTGCAGACCCGAAAATACGTTCCGCGTATTGCCGAGCCTCCTCCGGATCCGTAAAGAACCTCTCTGAGCCGTTGTGTGACACTCGTAGCTTGGCTGGGTATAGTAGACCGAATCTGACTCCAGGCTTGTCGCGTAGTACCCTCTTGGTTGGGGTGAACGCAGCTCGGCGTTTAACGACTTCAGTCGGGAGGTCCCTGAAGATCTATATCCACTGACCCTGGAATGTCAGATCTCTGGTAGAGATCACCTTCTTCATGATGTCTTCAAAAGCGTGACAATAGTGTACCCTAGCGATCAGGTGTCTCGGCGGTTCATTGTCCCCAGCGCGTCTCCGTAGGGCTCTATGGGCTCTGTCTATTTCGGGTGCTTTTTCCAAGCCTAGCGTCTCCTTCAGCAATTCTGCCACAAAAAGCCTTGTTCTCTGTCCATTTTCTTTCCCTTCTTTAACTCCGGCCACTCTCAGGTTTTGCATCTTCGAACGGCCTTCCAAAGCGAGGCATTTTTCTGAGAGAGTTTCCACTTGCCCACAAAGTGTCTTGACATTATTTTCCACCTCCACGAGGTTCAATGCTTTTTTCCGTAAATAGAGTTACAGATTACAGTTCTGCTGCCTGTGATTTCTGTGACCGGACAGAGTCCTTGGCAAAGTGAAATATATATTTTGCTCTCTTTTAATAAATAGTTAAAGTGGACCTATTATGCTATATTGGGAAAATATATTGTAGGGCCATACCTATACAAAACATGTCTGTGAAGTTTTTTGCTTAAAATACCAAACAGATCACCCATTGTAGCCATGCCTCATACTGCTCATACCCCTCTTTTGCAGCCCTGTTCCAAACAGGCCTATTCTGCTTTAAATTGAACGTCTGTGTGCAAACTCAACCAGATAGGTTCAACTGCTGATTCCAGAAGCCTGTGTAAGTTCTATTTTGTTTCTAGACCTCTGTGTTTAATTCTACTCTGTATAATTGTTCTGTAGTTATTCTTGCTAAAATTGTGTTTTGAAATCTCAGCACAGCTAAAATACCTGTTTTTCAGGCAGAAATCTGGGTAAACTTATTTTTACAGAAATCTTAAAACTGAACCACTTGCTTCTTAGGGTTTAACTTTGATACAAATACTAAGGGCTTTACTAGGGGTAATTGTATTAGGGTTAACCTCTTTATCCCCACGGACCCGCCGACGGGGCCGAAATCACAACATCTGCAAGCAAAAGTGTCTCAGGGCTTCTTAAGATTTAATAAACTATGAATGTTTCATATCTATGTAACGGGTAGAAACTCAGCTAGCTGATCTTTTTTTTTTTTTTTTTAAAAAAACCCTCAAAGCTAACGCTGAACCTCTGAATTAGCCACGGGCAAAGAAATCTTAAGGCCGTTAACACAGAACTCTAGCTATACCGATCGATATACTTATTGGATCTGCACAAACAAGCTTAGCTAACATCCTGAGATTCCACAGATTATAGAAATATAAGGATCATCACTGAGCGATCAGAACTCGTGACAGGGGAAGCAAATACAGACAATACACGACGTAGCTTTAGGTAGCAAAACACGGAGATATGCTCACCTTAGCTGTTATTCTGATCAAAAGTCGTGTTCAATGGCATTAAAACGAGAAAAAACGTGGCTGAAGGTTAATCCGTAGGTTTATCCAATGTATCTGGCAATTTGAAAAAATTATTGATAATCCATAAAACCATTTGTATGCAAAAAACGGAGAATCAAAATGAGCTACTAATGGTAGCCACCAGAGGCTAGCGCAGCTTCCGGTTTTTCTACACGTCACTATCACTCCTTATTTGGTAACCTGTGTGTTTATGTGGAACTTTCCCTCGATTCCATTGGCTCTGACGTTTAGAAAGAGATATCAATCATCAAAATCGACCAAGGGGCGCCAGAGATATGGAAAATCCACCCAAATGACCCCAGAAGTGTTTTTTTTTTGCTAAATCTCTCTAGAAAGGTCAAATGTCACTTGGTTTGCATCAATCTTGATACAGGGTACTTATTATATGTTGTACTTTGGATTCCTAAAGCTTTTAGTCTACAAACCCATCATCCAAGGGTAGTTTTCACTATAAGTAAACATTTTTACCATGTTCAATCTGAATTTTCTTTAAAATAAAAAACATCTATATTGATTCTGACTTTTCTACATTCAACTCAAAGATTTATCATTACTTTGAGAAAAAAGATTATTAATTCACCCCTTTTAGAAGTGTAGTTATGGTCATTTGTTCTGGAAATGTCATTTTCGAGCCTGAAATCTGAAAAACAGGCTTGGGGTCTAACTGGTTTTAACTTTAAAAACTGATTGTGTGAAGTGACAGAGTTTCTACTGGTGCCCATCAGCTGCAGAGAGTTAAGTAACTAAAGGGGCGTGGGCCCACAGCTGTGACAACTCAGCAATCAGGACTGGTGTCCATTTTAGGCAGCACTTTCCTGGAGCGTCAGACAGACGAAGACTGACAAAGACAATAGAGTCCTGCGGGAGTCTCTAAGACTGACAAAGACAATAGAGTCCTGCGGGAGTCACGAGGGAGGCAAAGAGGAGGCAAATCCTACTTTGACTGAGCTAAGTATCGCTGGTGTTTTTTTATCCCCTCATGCTAAAAACATGTGTATATTCTCCATTCCTGTTCATGTGTTCTCTCGCAATTATTACTGGCCCTGTGCATCTCCTAATCGTTATAACCGGCCTGCTCTCGTCTATCCCACATGCTCCACTGAGATCCAACATCTAGTTACAGGTGGCCTGTGGAACTGCCAGTCAGCTGTTCCTATGGCTGACTTCACTTCTGGCTACGCTTCCCTGCAGTCTCTGGATTTCCTTGCTCTCACTGAGACCTGGATTACACCATCCAACACAGCCACCCAAACGGCTCTCTCCACAGCATATTCCTTCACCCATACACCCAGACCCACTGGCAGAGGAGGTGGCATTGGTCTCCTGCTCTCTCCCAAATGGAGCTTTTCCCTCTACCAACTACCTAACTTCACTCCTTCCAACTTTGAATTCCAGGATGGGTTACTGTAACCCATCCTATACAATTAACCATTGTTGTTCTCTACTGTCCACCAGGCGCCTTTGGAGACTTCTTGGAGGAATTAGATCATATCCTCTCACACATCCCTGACACTGGACCTCCCACTGTACTTCTCGGAGACCTTAACCTCCAGACAGAGAAGATATCTGAACTAATATTTATTTTAACCGCCTTTGCTTTCTCACTGTCTCCATCCCCTCCAACTCATAAAGCTGGCAATGTCCTTGATCTCATATTCTCAAGGAACTGCACTACTTCTAACCTCTCTGTAAACCCGCTTCACACCTCGGATCCCTTTTTCCTTTCATTCTCTCTACCCCTTTCCAAACATAACAAACTAATATCTTCTAATTCTGCACCTTTCCGCCGTAACCTTCGTTCCCTCTCCCCCTCTACTCTGACCTCATCGGTCCTCTCAGCCCTCCCTTCCTCTGACTCGTTCCAACTCCTGCCTCCAAACTTTGCTGCAGAAACTCTCCTCTCGACTCTTTCATCCTCTCTGGACTCTCTCTGTCCTTTCACATCTCGGCAGGCTCGTCAGTCCCCTCCTGCTCCCAGGCTAAGTGACACACTGCGTGCTAATAGAACCATCCTTCGGGCAGCTGAGCGCAAATGGTGGAAATCCAAACACCCTGACAACCTCCTAACCTATCAATATCTCCTCTCCTCTTTCTCATCTTCAATCTCTCAGGCAAAAAGCACTTTCTTTCAAGATAAGATCCATTCTTCCTATTCCAATCCCCAAAAACTATTTTCTATCTTCTCCACCCTCCTCGAACCCCCCAAAGCCCCTTCCCCCTCCTCCCTTCTTCCAAGCGACTTTGTTAACTACTTTGAAAAAAAGGTTGATGATATTCGCTCTTCTTTTTCCGACTCACCACTGGGTCACCAGACCCACCGTTCACCCACACACTAACCTCCTTTTCCCCTCTCTCTCCAAGAGAGGTTCTTACCCTCATTACCTCTGCCCGTCCTACTACCTGTCCTCTGGACCTTATCCGCTCAAACCTCCTTCAGACTATCGCTCCTGATATTCTACCAAATTTTTTCAAGTAAAATATTAAAGGTCCCATGTCATGCTTTTCTGGTTATTACCTGTCACCTTGTGTGTTATGTAGGTTTTTATGCATGTAAACGGTCTGCAGAGTCACAAACCCTCAAAGTACACCCTGTAGCGAGTAAAACTCTAACATAGAAAATTCCTCCCCAAAACGCCTCGTTGGAGATTTCTCAGTTTCTTTCTTTGCTCCACGGATGGGTCCGTTTGGTTCCGGGTACAAGCTGACGTCAGCTCGTACCCGGAACCAAATGGACCAATCCGTGGAGCCGTTACGTTACGTCCGCGGAGCCGTTACGTTAAGCCTCTGCTGATTGGTCCAAATTGACCAATCCACGGACTTCCTCACACACACACTCAGTGCAGGCAGCTCTGCTGATTTCTCATCCCTGGCTGCAGGCTGATAACAGACAGTTGGGATCACGGCGAAATTCTCTCTGCAGACCCATTCTCACAGCGTTTATCAACCTTTTTCTTACTCAATATCAAGCCACACTTATTGTTTTTACTTCGGCTGTGAGTTTGTGTGTGCTCAGGATGAGTTTGGCTGTGTTTCGCTGTGTATCGCTAAACAAGGAAACCACACCTCCACGGAGCTCAGCGCGATTCACAACGTCCCGACCAATCAGAGCACACTGTGCTCACAGGGGGGGGGGCAAGAGCTGCAACGAGCCGTTTAGTGGAGAGAGTGAATACACATACTTTACAGAGATGCTGTATGCGAAACCAATGTGAGTTTGGAAAAATGCACAGTATAAATCTATTTTAGTATACCTCAACAATGGAATTATGATCAGTGGAAATGGCCATGACATGGGCCCTTTAAAGTAATGTGACCTGATTACTTCCCGTTACTTTTGAATTACATCAATATCAAATGCAATGCAAATGAAGACAAGAGAAGAAAATATGTAATATATATATATATATATATATATATATATGATGTTTTACTCAAGTGTATTATGTAAGAAAACAGAACAATGTGACCTTAGAAAAGAAGAAATCAAGTTGATTCAATGTGTCCTCTTAAATTGTAGTCTAGGCCTACAGGATAGTATAGTTTACAAATGTTGTTTTAGTATAAAGAAAGTCAGCTGCGAAAATTACAATAGTGTTGTGGTCTGGTTAGACACTCATTAAAATCACACTGTACTTAAAATGACCACATGTTTTTCATGTTGATTACAACAATTTGTTAAGTGTTTTAGTTATCCAAGTATTTCTGGACTCTTTTTAAAAATCCTTTTGCAGTTAATTGTTGTTCAATTCTGATTTCTGTGCACCTTGCATTATCTAGGCCTGCCAGAAAGCTATTATAAATCAGGCTTATCTTCTTGCAGCTTCACAAATCATTATGGTAATATACTCGCTTTAATTACTCAACTAAATAAAGCTTGTATTGTCAATCCCCTTTTTTTCCTCACACAGAAAGGAGCATATTTGTCAGCTAAAATGTCCTTTATAAAACAATGTGCTGTCAGTCAGGCTGGTTCAGTGTTTCCCCTTGACATACTGTATTATTAAAAACACTGCACATTTTTAAACTATAAATCAAAATAACTGCATGACCTATAACAAAAATCCCCAATTTAGCAGATCAGACACTTGTCCTGGTTGTTTTAATGAAGAGGCTTACACTGGAAGATTTGCACAAGGAGATTATCATTCATATCTGCTGTACCAAATGTCAAAATGAACATCCTACTAAACAATAATGACTTTACAGCAAATAAATTGCCAGGTCCTCAGTCATAGTGTGTGCTATATTAAGCAAACAAAATGGCCACGTCATGATTGGTTTCTCCGTCACTGCTGTCAGTAAAAAGTTAATGAGAAACAGTGCATGTTAATGTATTATTGAGTGTTCTCACCTCTCTACTGTGGTTCTGTGAATTGAATTTGTATAACTCCAGCAGCGTTGGCTCTGTTTGCTCCATTGTACAGTGAACTCTGGTAAATATGGAACACACACACACACACACACACACACACACACACACACACACACACACACACACACACATTTAATGTATGCTAGCCTCTGTTGGCCTAGATCAGAATGCCTGCACTATCTCACAAATAAAACAACATATTCAACAAAATATGAATATTATATTTGGACATTTGTGTTACCTGTTATCTGTCATTAGATTGGTGTCTTCTTTCAATCTTCGGACATTCCATATTTCTCTTCAGGAGCAGGGACGTGCACAGGTACGGGCTAATGTTGAACCCTCAACAGTCACAGGTCACAGGCTGTAGGGTGTAGTGCTGCCGGAGCGCACCGGAACGCCTCTCCGGCACTTCACAAATTGCAGTACCCATAAGGAGCTGTACACATGCCGCAGTTTTTGCGTGGCTTTGTCTTTAGTTGAAAGCCCAGTGGCGATCTGCTCATCTGTGTGTTCTGGAGAATCAAAGAACGGCCGACTCGGTTCGCTGACGGCCGGCACCGCCCTTTATTTAAATTTGTTTAAACAGCATCATGTAAGTTGCGCTGACAGACGAAAGAGGTCCACAGCAACCCCGCAGCGAGGCTCCCCCCGTCCTCCTGACCACATTTTTTTTTTAATGGTACTTCATATCAAAAAGGTTGCCTACCCCTGTGCTAAGGTGACGGCCATCTTGGTGTTGGTGATGTGTGCTGTGCGAGACCATAGATGTAGTTAATTGAGCGGTTTCACACAAAAATAAGTGTTACTTCACAACTATTAAAGCAGAGCTTGAAATCTGGACTATCAGACAGAAATTCACTCATGCTCGTAACAAGGTCACACAAACAATAAGACAGGCCAAAGCAAACTTTTTCATCAATATAATTGAATGTGCGAAAGGTAACGGTAAAAAAGTTTGGCAAATCTTAAATAAACTATTAGGTAAACATACCAAACAGGAAAATAATGTACTAGAATTAAAAATCAATGATGCCCTGATAAAAAGACCCTGCAGTGTTGGCCAACTCTCTAAATGAGTATTTCATAAATAGTGCTCTGGACATTACAACGCTCTTCCCGCCATCTGAGGTCTCACCTAGCCCGATTGTGGATACACACCCCGTTTTTGACCTGGAGGAAATCACAGAGGTTGAGGTAAAACATATAATCTTAGGGTTAAGAGGTTCTAAGGCTAGGGATGCAGATGATTTAGACACCAACTTTATAAAAACACATATCGACGGTCTAATACAACCAATTACTATGTTAGTAAATCAATCTATCAGCACGAGGGAAGTTCCATCATCCTGGAAGGTGGCCACGGTGACACGATATTTAAATCTGGGGATAAGGCAATAATGTCCAATTACAGACCAATCAGCATCCTCCCCTGTGTTTCTAAGGTAGCTGAGAAATGGGTGTCAAAACTAATCACCAAACATTTAGACAAAGGTTTCGCTCCACTCCACCCAATGCAGTTTGGTTTTCGTGCTCACCACTCCACTGAGACAGCTAACTGTGTCTTTGTGGAAAAGGTTAAATGTATGTTGGACACGAGCCCATATGTAGGTGCTGTCTTCCTTGATCTCAGGAAGGCTTTTGACACTGTTGACCACCAAGTGCTCCTTACAAAGCTGACGTATTTCAATTTTTCGGCAGATTCAATACAGTAGGTTAAGTCTTACTTATCGAACAGAAAACAGTGTGTTTTGGTCAACAGAGCCAAATCCCCCTACCTTGTGAACCCTGTTGGGGTTCCACAAGGTTCCATTCTTGGACCATTACTGTTTTCACTGTACATTAATGACTTGCCTAATGTATGTCCTGAGTTGAATGTGCAAATGTATGCCGATGATGCGGTCATCTTTGTACATGGGAAAAACACTGAAATGATCTCATCCTGTCTCTCAAATGCTTTGGACGAGGTTCAACACTGGCTGAACAACATTTGCTTACAGTTAAATGCAAAAAAAACAGTATGCATGATGTTCAGTAAACGACCAGTCAAAATCGAAGGATCCAATGTGTTTTTAAATGGAGCAGAAATAGAACTAGTCCCCCACTTCAAGTATCTTGGAGTCATAATGGACTCGAACTTGACTTTTAAGAAAAATATTAAGAAAGTATCAAATACCATTAAATTCAACTTGCAACATTTTAAACAAATTAGACCTTTCTTAACTATCAATGCTGCAAAGTCATACCTCCACTGCATGATTCTGTCCCACATTGAATACTGTTTGACAAACTGGTCGTTTGCTTGTGCCACAAACCTGAAACCCATAGAACAGCTGTACAAGAAAGCTATCAAGGTGTTTGACAGAAAGCCAAATTCATACCACCACTGTACCATCCTTGAAAAACACAATTTCTTGAGTTTTGACAATTTTAAGTCTTTTAAAAGTATGTGTTTTTTTTATAAATGTTTACATGGACTGGCCCCCCTCCCTTAGGGGAATTCATCCACAAGAAACACACTGGACGCTGTACTAGGTCAGAAACCAGAGGAGACTGTGAAGTCCACCATAGACGGACAACTTTTGGACAAAATGTCCTCTCCATTAAAGGCAGCTCTCTGGAATAGCCTCCCAACTCAGATACGAGATTGTCCCACTCTCAATAGTTTTAAGGGTCAACTAAAAGAATGGTTTAGAAACAACCAGACGTGCAATCACCGCTAAATGCACTTTAACACAGGGGTATCTCCTCTTGCACTTTATGCATCTCTTGTATCATCTCTTCAGGGTTCGTACGGTCATTGAAAACCTGGAAAAGTCATGGAAATTCAAAATGCAAATTCCAGGCCCTGGAAAAGTTATGGAAAACAATATTTTTCCCAAAGTTTTGGAAAAGTCATGGAAATGTAACTTAAGTTGCGTCAAATATAATTTACATTTGATCTAATCGCCTAAATAATCTGCGGTCGCGAGCTGTTATGTGCCATCTTGACGTGCATGGTGTTATTTTTTAATATATGAAGCGCGAGCTGTGTGCTCAAGTCTTCCTGCCTGTCGGGCCGTCTGAACTCTGCTGCTCCGGGATGAGGGTCAGCTACATTATCTACGATGCGTTCGTTAACAGTAACTGTGTGGAGTCACTGTGGCACAGACTGCACCGCTGGTGAACAGCTGTTAGAACGGGCCGTTCAGGTGTTCAGAGCAGAGCTCCCTGTTGGAGCAGCAGAGCGTGATGTGAACTGAAAAGTGTTTCTGTCGCAATATTATTTAAGGGATCGTTGAGCTAGCTAGCTAGCATACATTGTCACTATCTGCTAACGTTAGCTTTAGCCTGCGTTTTAAAAAAAAAAAATTTCATAGGCTATAAACAGAGGTGGTATAAGTATAGATAAAAGTAGAAGTACTCAGATATTGTACTTTAGTAAAAGTAGAAGTACCAGAGTGTAGGAATAACAGTTAATCTTATCTTAACAGTTAAGTTTATTCTTATCTTATGTTACCTAGTTAGCATTCTATCTTTTCATTTATGCATATTTTACTAATCACTCTTTTAAACTGTTTTTTTTACTGTCCTATAGTACACATTGGAATGATTTCTTGCTTTATCAATATTAAATAGATAAAGGTGTGCTCTCTCTCTCTCTGTCTCGCTCGCTCTCTCTCGCTCTCTCTCTCGCTCGTAAAAATCTCTGCCCCTCATGTGCAGTATAGGCTGGCATGACTAGGCTGTTCAATGGGGCTAATGTGTTGTTTAGATTCTGCCAGAAGGAAAATCACGGTCAAACTCTTTATGAAGTGGGGAGGTGCCACATTGCTTTTCTTCCCGACTGCAACGCTGGTCCCGCAAATCAAGCAAGAACGTGATTGGTCGATATTCATTGTGGTGTGGGAGGAGTTGTGTCGGTTGCTCCTCCCTAGGTGTTCATCCATTGGTGGACTCACTCCTGGGCGAATCAGAGTGAGTCAGCCATTGACGAGGTCTAAACAGCGAATCAGAGTGAGTCAGCCATAGGTGTGGGAAGTTTGGATCTCCTGCGCCGCCGATCAGTCCCAGGTCATCTTTTATGGCAGCCATAAAATAAACAATTCTGGGTTGAACGGGGGTGAGGTACCAATCCTTATCTTCGTTTATCGTCAGCACCTGGCCGTACCACTCCGCATCCCAATCTTTCTCTCAGTACAATCTCTGCATAGACTCAATGGTGTCAGTTTTATTACCTTTCTCCTGCAACCCCCCCATGCTCCTATCCGGCCCATTAAAAACCCGGGGGGGCGACTGGATCCTCTACATTCCTAAGTCAACGCACACACAATTGACCACAGCAAACAAAACAAAATAAGAACATTTGGTCTAGTTTCATAAGTATACATTTTACACAGACAAAGTTATAATTATTGAAACAGGTTATAATTATTGAAACAGGTTATATAGGATATACAGGTTACTTTAGGACTAATAGCCGTAACCGTATAGCAGATCCAGAGATCCAGACTCGTCATGCACGAGCATAGCCGCGGGAACTGGGAAGTCATTTTACTTAGGGGGTGCGGACAAAAGTGGGGAGAGATTTCAACAACAGTAACATGAAGTTTTTCAAATGTACACCACTCGCAGCCCCGCCTCCAGCACCCCTACTTCCCGCGGCTATTGTGCATGAGTCAACAGCAGACTCAGAGATTCGCAAATCCTGACTCACTGTGCAAAACATAGCAGACTCGTGCGGACTCAGAGCCGTAACCGTATTGCAGCAGATCCAGAGATCCAGCAGACTCGTCGTCATGCATTAGTCAACAGCAGACTCAGATTCGCCAAATCGCAAAATAACCCTTTTTTTTGTGATCAACATTTTTTATTAAAGCAAAAGACACTGTGTAGCGGAGGTTAATGTAACGTTAGTTTAATATGCTTGTGAAATGCAACAACTTTTCGGTTTCACCGGTAGGATTTCTACGCTCTTGGTGATGCTGACTCATATGACTCAAAGGACTCGTATGATCCGGATCTCTTCAATGACTGACTCAGAAGACTCAGAGTCTGTAAAAGGATCCGGATTTGCCATCTCTAGAGGAGGGGTGTTAGATAGATATAGAGTTGTAGTAAGTAGATAGAGTTCGCTATGATTTAGTTTTCGTCTATGCATAGGGTCGATTCTTTTAATTACATTTCCTTTTTTGTGTATTTTATACATTTTGGATTTGCTTGGCGAGCTATTTTTAGAACATGCCCGGCGGGCGACTCACGTTGCCCCTGTGGGCGACTCACGTTGCCCCTGCGGGCGACTAAGTGCCCGCGGGCACCGTGTTGGCTACCCCTGGTCTAGCGCAACCTCTGGTATGGAACCAGGCTGGCATCATAGTCAGTGGTGGTTCTTGCTGATATCGTGCCCTGGGCCAACACAGTCTCACGGCATTTCGTGTTATAGTCACGAAATTAATCTATTGATTTGTGTTCACCAACACGATTTCGGCATTTGTTTCGTGGCACACAGAACGATTTTAAAAGCAATGTAAATAATAACAAATTAGAAGGAAAAACAGATTAAAAAAATACAGATTTCAGTATTCTGACACAGAACGATTTTAGAAGCAATATATTTATATTGGTAGTATGTTTCGTGCCTGCACCAAATAATAACATATTAGAAGGAAAAAAAGATGACAAAAATGACAGATTTCAGTATTCTGAGGCTCTTTGCCCCATTTATTTTCCTCGCGGACGGCAAAAAAACTCCGACATTATACAATTTAAAATAAAAAAGGATAGGGTTAGGCTTAGGGTAAGATATTGAGTAAGAAAATGTTTTTATGAACCACACAGCTTCTGGTATTCCAAGACCCGACCGGACAAAAAGACGTGGTGGAGGCACGAAACATACTACCAATAGAAATACATTGCTTTTAAAATCGTTCTGTGTGACACGAAAGAAATGCGAAAATTGTGTTGGTGAACACGAATCAATAGATTAAATTAATTTTGTGACTATAACACGAAATGCCGTGAGACTGGGTTGCCTGGGCGGTGCACCTTTCATCGCCCCCCGAATTAGGCATCTCTATTGTTAAAATGAAACTCCCAAATTGCCCTCTAAAGTCTGACCTTCCTTGCCTTCTTTGATGCAAAGTCATCAATAACATCATTATCTAATCTGTTACAGACGTCTTTTAATTAGGCCTCCAGTATTGAAAATTACACAAAGGACTTGTCAGTACATTTACCTTTGAGGTGTTTGCTAAATCAATCAATAACGGTTATAGTGGTTGTTTACAACGTTTTTATTGCAGGGATACACATTATCGTTCTGAAGTAAGACGGTTTGAAATTATTCCAATTTTAGTTGCTGAACTGACGACAAAACACAGGCAGCTAACAAGCAGCAATGGAGTGAAGGTTACCGGCATAATTTAATGACATGCTTAATATAGCCCAACTAAATGAAGAATCAATGCATAGCTTACCCCAACACTGTCAACAGGTCAAGACTATACCAATTTGCCGTAGTCAGTTTTTAAATAATTCTTTATTGTTTCATACAACCCAGGCCAGGAAAAATTATATATCTGCAAAACTATTTATATTGTATGAATGAATTTGGTGGCATTTCGAGGCGTGAGATTAATTTTACTAATTGCAGTACTACTTTATAAACATCGAAAGTGTTTATTTGATAGAGATAGTTTACCCGCCGAAGAGAAAATCCCTCTGGGGAACACCGGGATTTTATCCTTTTTTATATAAAATCCTTATGAATGCAATCATTGTTATTTTTGTTCATTTACATGTAAAAAAACAACAACTATATAACACATTAGAGGACAGGGGAAAACCCCCAAAAGCATAAAAGGGCATCTTTAAATACAATCCTCTCCCCTAGAAATTGAAGGGGTATTTTTGAGATGTGAATTTGTGAAAAATGTCTTTGAAGTTGGTGGTTTGTGTAATTAGTGACTTGGATGGATGCATCAGTCAGAGGGAAGGCTGAGGATTGGACTGAGGAGCCCAAGAATGCACAAACAGCTTGAGGCTCCACAGCCCACACACGGCTGGCACCATGTGAGAGTGTGAGTGGGTGGTTTAGTCACATTTCTGAGCGTGCACATGTTTATTGTATGTTTTTTTGTGAGTATGTGAGTGCATGAAGACATTTGTTCTCTGTATTGCCAATAATAATTTCACTTCGTGTGATGCAGTAACTCACATGAGAGGAGTGCATGTGAGGACAGAAGCTTATCTTGGGTGTTGACTTCTTTTAGAGCATGGAAAGAAAGGATAAGGGCGCAGCGTCTTTAAGTCTTAGAGTACTTGTGTGTATCCGAAAGTCTATCTGCCTGGTTTTTGTGTTTAGCACTCGACCACGCCCCAGAAATGTCAATTGAAGCATGTGAGATAATGCCGCAAATCAATAAATGCTTGGCTTGGATGGTGACAGACAGCCTCAAGGAGACCTCTGTTTTTTGGACACATCTCTACTTCTGAACTTTTTCAGGCCTGGCTGATCTGAGCCAATTTTCTATGTGGCTTCACCGGAGTGAACGTGTTTAGCCAGTGGATGAGAGGGCAGCAGTCTCTGCCACACAACAGGCTGTCACAGATCTTAGGGGACCAAGGACTGGAAAAAAACCCATTCAGCGCCTGCAAACACAAAGATATTCCCTATTTGCCAGTGGTTAGGTAAATATTTCAATGAGAGCAGTGGTGGAAGAAGTACTCAGGTCTCAGATAACTCAGATTATTTAGTTATAGTAGTACACTTAAAAACAAAAACTGAAACATTGACTTTAATTAAATGGATTATGTCAACAGATTACACATAATTGTTTTAGGTTGAAAGCAATAATGTAGGGTTGAACCTAATATTTACTATTGTGGTGACACGTTATTAGACATAATTCACCATTGAGATTATTGTGTTGCAACCCGGACCCGTTAGTGAGGGTACCCGGGTTTGATGTCATTCATGCTAGCTTGTCAGACAGCGCAGCACATGTACTTACCTCTGATATATTAATGGATAATAAAGTGTGGAAGTCCATTCTGAATACACCGCCTCCGACTCCCTTTCATCGGCGCTACACTGGTGACCCTGACGTTTTCGTGAAAGTTTCCGAAAACTCAATGAACATGGCTGATCGCGATGTTTTTGTAAAGCTGCCGGAGTTTTGGGAGCATGCCGCTGCGGCGTGGTTCGCACACGTGGAGGCGCACTTTGCCTGCCGACAAGTCCGTGACGGGGATTTGAAATATTTCAACGTGGTGGCAGCGATGGGTAGCTCCACGTCATCCAGGTTGGTGGGATTTATCGCAGACCCCCCACACCATGGCAAATATGAGGCGATTAAGGCCCTTCTCCTTAAGACATTTAGCTTATCTGCTAAGGAGAGGGCCCGCCAGATTCTGGACATTCAAGGCCTAGGACAGCAAGCCATCCAGCTAATGGAGAAAATGCTGAATCTGCTAGGGGGGGAAGACCCCCGTTTTGTTCATGGAGATTTTCCTGCGCCACTTGCCTTCCCGGGTTCAGACGGCGCTAGCCAACACGTCCATCACGGAGCCCCGTGCCTTGGCTGAGGAGGCCGACCGTTTTTTCCTGGCTACCCAGCAGTCCGGTGCGGAGGCGCTAGCTGTGACGCTCAGCACCCTCAACTGTTAAGAAGGCTTGGGGGAGGCGGGACGCGGCGGTGCCAAGCCGGCGTGGGGACACAGGAGAGTGTTTTTACCACGCGCGGTTCGGGGCCAGGGCGAAGATGTGTGTCGCTCCCTGCAGTTTCAAGCCTCCGGGAAACGGAGGAGCCGGCGCTCAGTAGTGGCCCTGAGCGTTGGCGGCACGAGCAGGCTTCTCTTCGTCAGCGACAGAGTCTCAGGAAGCTTGTTTCTGTGTGACACTGGAGCTCAACGGAGTGTGGTTCCTGCGTCGAGGGAAGACGACGCTCGTGGGGGACATGGCCGGTTGACGACGGCTAATGGCGGCCCCATTCGCACGTACGGCGTGAGGCCTATGTGTTTGTGTATTGGAGGACAGCGGTTCAACTGGGATTTTGTGACGGCAGACATTTCGTTTCCCCTCCTCGGGGCAGACTTTTTATGTGCTCACGGACTCCTGGTGGACGTTAAAAATAAACGCTTGGTTGATGCCTTGACGTTTTCCTCCCTCGTGTGTACACTCGGCGAGGCGGCGTACGACGGGCTGTCGGGCTCGCTGTCGGGTGCGGACATTTTTCTCAGGCTGTTGGCTGACTTTCCAGACCTGACGCTGCCCACCTTCTCACCACCAAGCATGGGGTGGAGCACCACGTCACCACCGAAGGTCCCCCTGTCTACGCCAGGGCCCGGCGGTTGAACCCTTCTAAGCTTGCAGTAGCGAGGGCGGAGTTTTCAACCATGGAACGCCTGGGTATCGTCCGCCGTTCTGACAGTCCTTGGGCCTCTCCTCTACACGTCGTTCCAAAGCCGAACGGCGGTTGGCGCCCGTGCGGGGATTACCGCCGCCTCAACGACGCCACGACGCCTGACCGCTACCCGGTGCCGCACATTCAAGACTTTTCAGCACATCTGGCCGGTACGTTAGTGTTTTCTAAAGTGGACCTGGTGCGCGGATACCACCAGGTGCCCATGCATCCCCTGGACGTTCCTAAGACGGCAGTGATAACGCCGTTTGGACTTTTCGAGTTCCTGCGGATGCCTTTTGGGCTCAAGAACGCCGCTCAAACGTTCCAGCGCCTGATGGATTCGGTGCTGCGGGACCTGCCGTTTGTGTTCGTCTACCTGGACGACATACTCGTCGCCAGCGCTTCGGTGGAAGAGCACCTATCACACCTCCGAGCCCTTTTCACGAGGCTCAGCCAACACGGGTTGATAATCAATCCTGCAAAGTGCCAGTTCGGGGTGTTTGACATTGACTTCCTCGGACACCGCGTCACCAAAGGCGGTGCAGCACCCCTACCGGCGAAGGTTGAGGCCGTTGCGGCGTTTCCTCGCCCGCTCACAGCCCGGTCGCTCCGTGAGTTTCTGGGGATGGTGACTTTCTACCACCGTTTCATCGCCCGGGCCGCCCACATTATGCGGCCGCTGTATGAGGCTTTGAAGGGTACGACCCCCATCCAGGCGATCGACTGGACGGCGGAAGCTGAGTCTGCTTTTACGGAGGTCAAGACCGCGTTGGCTCAGGCGGCCCTGTTGGCGCACCCATCGCCCACGGCTCCCATCTCCATTACCACAGACGCATCGGACTACGCCGTTGGTGCGGTGCACGAGCAGTGGGTGGAAGGCGCTTGGCAGCCGCTCGCCTTTTTCAGCCGTCAGCTGACGCCCAGGGAACGCAGGTACAGCGCTTTTGACCGAGAGCTCCTTGGACTTTGGCTGGCCGTGCGGCACTTCCGTTTTTTGCTGGAAGGCCGTGAATTTACGGCGTTTGTCGACCACAAGCCGCTCACGTTCGCCATGGCAAAAGTGGCTGAGCCTTGGTCTGCACGCCAGCAGCGGCAGCTGTCTTACATCTCGGAGTTCACCACAGACATTAAGCACGTGGCTGGCAAATCGAACCTGGTCGCAGATTGCCTCTCCAGGGTCGTCATCGGGGCCGTGCAGTTGGGCCTGGACTATACCCGCATGGCGGCGGACCAGGTCACGGACCCCGGCGTACAGGCCCTAAAGGAGGACAGCTTGGGGCTGCGTTTGGAGGACGTGGTTTTCGGTGACGCAGGCGTTACTCTCCTGTGCGACGTCTCCACAGGCCTGCCGCGGCCGGTCGTTCCCGCCGGTTGGAGGCGCTCCGTTTTCGAGGCGGTGCACGACCTGTCTCACCCCGGCGGTAAGCCTTCGGTGCGCTTGGTGGCCGCGAAGTTCGTTTGGCGGGGACTGAAAAAGGACGTGAGGACTTGGGCTGGTGAGTGCGTGGCTTGTCAGCGCGCTAAGGTGCATCGCCACACAAAAGCTCCTTTGGAACGTTTCATGGTGCCGGAGAGGAGGTTTGACCACGTCAACATCGACCTAGTGGGTCCATTGCCTTCCTCTCAGGGTTTTTCCTACCTCCTCACCATGGTGGACAGGACGACCCGTTGGCCGGAGGCGGTTCCTCTCGTGTCGACGTCGGCGGCTGACATAGCCCGGGCTTTCATTGCGACGTGGGTGTGTCGTTTTGGCACCCCGTCGGACATTTCCTCTGACCGGGGTGCGCAGTTCACGTCTGAGCTCTGGAACGCCGTGGCGTGTGGTCTGGGGGTTAAGCTTCACAGGACAACCGCTTATCACCCTCAGGCTAACGGCCTCTGTGAACGTTTCCATCGCTCCATGAAGGCAGCGCTCAGAGCCGGCCTGAAGGACGGAAATTGGGTCGACAAGCTGCCTTGGGTGATGCTGGGCCTGCGGACCGCGCCCAAGGAAGATCTGCAGTGTTCCACGGCTGAGATGGTCTACGGCCAGCCGCTGGAGAGTTCCAGGGGATTTCCTCCCTAACACATTGGTTCCCTGGTCGGCGTCAGCACAGCGGGTTTGCCTGCAGGACGCCGCTGAATCTTTTGCTCCGATTCCTACTGCCCAACATGGTACTCAGGTGTCCCGGGTTCCCGCAGATCTCCGCTTGGCGGAGCACGTTTTCATACGGCACGATGCACACAGGGGTCCTCTACGGCCTCCTTACGACGGACCTTTCCGTGTTTTGGAGCACGGGGACAAGAACTTTGTGGTCGACCTGGGTGGTAAGGCCGAGCGCGTTTCTGTAGACCGGTTGAAGGCGGCCCATTTGGATTTGGGCCAGCCGGTGGTGCTGGCACGACCTCCGCGACGAGGGCGTCCCCCGGCCTTGGTCCCTGTCACTGACTTGAGGCCCGTTGTTCCGGTCTCGCCTCTTCCGGAGGCCGCACGTGCTGAGGTCGTTTCCCGACTCCCTTGCTCAGGAGTCGTGGGGGTCGACCTGTCGTTCCGCCCCGCGGAAATAGATGGAGGGTTTCAGCCATATTTCAATATTTTTACGACGACCTCAGTCTTATAGTAGCGTGGCCTAGCAACAGCTAAAGTCTGGTACTGCATGCTATTTAGCTTAAGATAGTTAGCAGCAAAATGCCTCCGTTCTCTACAGATTACTTTCACAAACTTCTACAGAAGATGGCCTTGTTGGAAATGAAAATGCAACGGTTGGAAGTTAACGTGGAAGTGAATGGAGTAGGTTGGAAAGACACCACTTTACCAGTGTTGCAAAAATAATGGACAAAGGCATGCTAACTCACAGCTAGTTAGCAGCTACAATGATTCCAAGGAACAGGAGAGCTGTGTACCGGGTAATAAATCTACAAGTGGTAGTCCTCCCTGGAACTCTCTGGGTGCAAAGCCTAAGAGTAAATCATTTCCATGGGATTTGGGAGGACGAATAACAGGCAGAGCCCAGCGCTCTGAAATCTGTGATGCGACCGGCTGGCCTGCATTGTTATCACCCAGGAAGAGCGCCTCTTCAACCCCTATTCATACTAGGAAACAGCCGTGGACAGCTGCTAAAGGGAGAACTACAAACAATCCTCCTAAACCACCAAGTGTGCCAATCCAGAACAGATACGCTCCGCTGACCCAGAACCGGAGATCTCTTTCTGATGACCTGGATAACCTGTCCTCTTCACATAGCAGGGTAAGGACCAATAGCTACTCCAAAAGTAAAAGGCTAGAGGGAAAGCTAACGACTGGGCCTGAAACTCTGATTGTGGGTGATTCTGCTGTAAGAGATGTAACAAGTCTGTGTAGTAAGAACAACACCAAAGTACTCTGTTTTCCCAAGGATATGGTCTCTGACTTGGCTGAGAAGATCCTGCATATTGGGGCTGAACATCCGACTGTGAAAAATGTGGTACTGCAGATTGGAACAAATGATGTTGTGAAACAACAGTCAGAAGTGCTGAAAGAAGACTTTAAATGGCTGTTGGAAACTGTCAGCTCTCTAAATGCGGAGGTGTTCATCAGTGGCCCTCTACCGCCAGTCAGAAGAGGAGTGCAGAGATTCAGCAGATTGTTTGCACTGAACACGTGGCTTTCAACTGCCTTTACTGACCATTCTGTCAATTCTATTGACAATTTTAACTTTTTCTGGGACCGCAGACATCTTTTTAAGGCAGATGGAGTTTGCCTGAACAAGTCAGGAGTGACATTTTTTAAAACGCAGCAAACTAACTGATATGTGCTGGGTCCAGGCTCAAGGGCGTATGGCACTCTCACCTCTTTCCAGGACAAGCCGGGGCCCTGCCTGCCAGTAGCTTTGCCGATATCTGTGTTGATAGGTAATAGATTGAGAGCGGTGAATCAGCTTAGAAACAGGAGGCGCTCAAACGTTTGTGTGAGTTTACCAAATTTAGCAGAGATTCCATGTCAGCCACAGCTTGTCACAAAAAATCTGACTGATAGTGTATTTAACGAACTTAAACTAGCTTTATTAAATGTCAGGTCTTTGGCAGGAAAAACGTTTTTAATCAATGATTTTATCACTGAGCACAATCTCGATTTTGTGTTTTTAACAGAAACTTGGATTGAACAAAATAACAGTGCAGCTGTTCTTATCGAATCAACACCTCCCAACTTCAGTTTTATGAGTCAGGAAAGAATGCATAAGAAAGGAGGTGGAGTTGCTATTTTGTTCAATGATTCCCTTCAATGCAGGAAGACATCTTATTGGAACTTTGCTTCTTTTGAATATGTGGCCCTTCAGCTGAAATGCTCCTCTCGAGCTCTGTTCCTAAATATCTATAGACCACCCAAATACTGTGCAAGCTTTTTTGATGACTTTACTGAACTACTGTCTATAGTGTGTATTGACTTTGACCATCTAGTCATTGTTGGTGATTTTAACATCCATGTTGACAACCCCCAGGACAGAGGGGCTAAAGAACTGTTTTGTGTTCTTGATAACTATGGACTGACTCAGCATGTGACGGAGCCCACGCACAATAAGGGGCACACTCTGGACTTAATTATCTCAAAGGGTCTGAATATCACTAAGGTTGAGGTGACTGATGTTGCACTCTCTGATCATTCCTGTGTTTTCTTTGAGAGCTCTATTTCTGTTCACAAAAATGTTCAAAAAGAGGCAACCACAAAGCGATATTTAACTGAAAATACTAGGGAAATGTTTACTCAGAATTTTTCTTCCACACTTGCCCCTGCTAACATCTCAGTAAATGAGCTAGTAGATCATTTTAATTCAAAAATTCAAAATGTTATAGATGCAATTGCTCCAACTAAGATAAAGGAAGTGACTGGCAAAAAACAATCTCCAGGTTCATTTTGAAATCTATAAAGAGAGACTTGGCTTTTATAATTGAAAATTGCACGACAGTCTTTCTTCTCTGACATCATTGTAAAAAACAAAAACAACCTACCTGCTACCGGTGAAAGACTAACAACCCCCCCAGTGTCAATAGCCTCTGAATTTCTATCAACCAGGGCCTGCAATGAATTTGCCTCCTTCTTCACTGACAAAAATTCAGAAAATTAGACAGTGCCTCTGTATCAGGTACAGCAAATGTTTTGCCCCTGTGTCCACTTAAAATCAATTCAAACACCATGACACAATTCTATCAGATTAATGATAAAAACCTAGAGGACATTATTCAACTGCTGCCTTGATATTATTCCAACAGGATTTTTCAAAAATGTTTTTCATTGCATGGCCTCAGATCTACTTCATATAGTAAACAAATCTCTTCACTCTGTGGTGTTTTTCCACAGGCCCTAAAAACGGCAGTCATTAAACCGCTCTTAAAAAAGAATAATCTAGATGCTTCAGTAATGAACAATTACAGGGCCATATCAAACCTCCCATTTCTAGGTAAAATCATTGAAAAAGTAGTTTTTCAACAGTTGAGTAATTTCTTGCAGTTAAATAACTGTTTCGATATGTTCCAGTCAGGCTTTCGTCCAAACCACAGCACTGAGACTGCTCTTGTAAAGGTCTTCAATGACATCCACTTAAACACAGAGAGTGGCAGAACTTCAGTGTTAGTATTATTAGATCTCAGTGCTGCGTTTGACACTGTTGACCACAACATATTACTAGACCTACTGGAAAACTGGGTGGGATTTTCGGCAACAATTCTAAATGGGTTTGAATCCTACTTAAAGGACAGAAACAAACAACTTTGTTTCTATAGGTAAATACTAGGGCTGTCAGTCGATTAATCGCATGATTGTCCATAGTTAATCGCGATTAATCGCAAATTAATCGCACATTTTTTATCTGTTCTAAATGTACCTTAGAGGGATATTTTTCAAGTTTTTAATACTCTTATCAACATATGAGTGGACAAATATGCTTTATGCAAATGTTTGTTTATTATCATTTGAACAATGACAAATATTCTCATGAATATTAAACACAAAAACCTCTGAACATTACAAATATTCGCCTCAATTCAACCTGGAACCTCTCATACAATACAATAATACAATACTGTGTGTGTGTGTGTGTGTGTGTGTGTGTGTGTGTGGTTGTGTGTGTGTGTGTGTGTGTGTGTGTGTGTGTGTGTGTGTGTGTGTGTGTGTGTGTGTGTGTGTGTGTGTGTGTGTGTGTGTGTGTGTGTGTGTGTGTGTGTGTGTGGAGAGACTCTGTGATGGATCGTTGGAGCTATGTGCAACTCAATGCATATGCTCGAACGGGAGCTGCCTGGACGCTGCAATCATGTTGTGCGCACTATCCGTGCTGAGTGTGCTGACTTTTCGTACAATGTCCCACTGTCTGGCTACCTGCATAAAGTCAAGTGCTCGGCGCAGTTGTCGGCGAAATGTCGCTCCTCTGTTTTCATTGAAACAGCTCCTTATATCCGTTAGCGCAGCTAGCTAGCACCAGATGCTAACAACAACAATACACGTAAGGTGGTGTGCGCGTTCTCGCTCGCTCGCGCCACACATTACACACACCCTCCCGGTCCTCCCGATGGCCAGTCTGGGCCTGCCGGTGAGTGTGGAAGTGTGGTCTGCCGCAAGCGGGCGGCAGGAGCGGGGCTGTCAGCGTCAGCTTGTAGATGGTATTTTAAACTCGATGCGCTCTGAAACTACGGGGCGGCCGAGGACAAAAAATACACATGCGTTAATCGCGTTAACGCGTTATTAACGCGTTAACTTGATAGCCCTAGTAAATACACATCTGAGTTGACAAATATGACATGTGGGGTTCCTCAAGGCTCCATCTTGGGGCCTCTTCTCTTTAACATCTACATGCCACCACTGGCTCAGATAATGAATAACTACAAAATAAGTTATCATAGATATGCGGATGACACCCACATTTACATAACCATTTCACCAGGAGACTATGCTCCAATTCAAACACTGAGTAAGTGCATTGAACAAATCAATGACTGGATGTGTCAGAACTTTCTCCAATTAAACAAAGATAAAACGGAGGTAATGGTTTTTGGAGCCATGGCAGAACGTATAAAAGTTAGCGCTGAGCTTGTTGGGTTTAAGCACCCTTCAGTTGTTGAAGGTTCGAGCCCGCTCCGCGCTGTTCGTTTGATGAGTGGTCTGCTGTAAAAAGGAACGGCTCAGACAGAGATATGAGATTAAACAATAAGCTGATTTAATGGTAGAAACAACAGTACAATATAACGAAGTACTTATATAACGAAGTACTCCGGGCCTCAGCTCTTCCACCGTGCGATGTACGTATCAGACAGTCAGACAGAACAAAGGCCGCGAGTGTACAGAATTCACAATATTTATCCCCACAAACGGAGAGGAGTTGTGTGGGAGGAGTTGTGTCGGTTGCTCCTCCCTAGGTGTTCATCCATTGGTGGACTCACTCCTGGGCGAGCCCTAGGCAGCGAATCAGAGTGAGTCAGCCATAAGTGTGGGAACTTTGGATCTCCTGCGCCGCCGATCAGTCCCAGGTCATCTTTTATGGCAGCCATAAAATAAACAATTCTGGGTCGCACGGGGGTGAGGTACCAATCCTTATCTTCGTTTATCCTCAGCACCTGGCCGTACCACTCGCATCCCAATCTTTCTCTCAGAACAATCTCTGCATAGACTCAATGGTGTCAGTTTTATTACCTTTCTCCTACAACCCCCCCATGCTCCTATCCGGGCCATTAAAAACCCGGGGGGGCGACTGGATCCTCTACATTCCTAAGTCAACGCACACACAATTGACCACAGCAAACAAAGGAAAATAAGAACACTTGGTCTAGTTTCATAAGTATACATTTTACATAGACAAAGTTATAATTATTAAAACAGGTTATAATTATTGAAACAGGTTACTTTAATCCCCCTTTTGATCTCACCTCCAGAGATCAATTCACACAAGCATTCAAAACATAACCACTGTCATTCTTTTCTACTGCGTCTGTCCCACAATGAGCGGATACAAGGCACACACAACAACCACATGTTACTAAAATGGCAATACAAGTAGCTATTGAAATCAAAAGAGACATTATTAAACCTTTCCATTGACCAAACATGTTTGTAAACCATTCCTCCAAGGGGTTGTGTATCCCTGATTGTTCATGCATAGTTATGGATAGTGTGCGAAAGCCTTCTAAAGCCTTTGTGACGGAACCGTCCGGAGCCGTATTGTTTGGAATGAAAGTACAACACATATCACCAAACATTGAACACACACCTCCTTTCTCAGCTAACAGCATGTCAAGGGCCATTCTATTCTGTTTCAGCCATAAGGGAAGTCGGCCCCAGCTGTTCAGCGAGTCCTTCTACAGGGTCCCTAGTGAGATTAGCTAAACGGAGCACATTGTAATGTACATAGTTGATCCTGTCTGCATTATTCCATCACTACCTGCTTGGAAAGTGAAGGTTTGTTTAGGAGACATTTTGGTAACAACTACCTCATGTTTGGCCCGTTTGACCCTAGTTACGGACTCCTCTGGCGGGGGAATGGAGTCTGGGTGGTCAATGGAATCATTAAAACAAAAATAAAGGCAAGGGTGAACACACATTATTTCTGTTATTAATAATAGGAGATTTACTAGGACACAAGGAATTAACACCCAATCAAATAATAAGGCAATTCGCTAATGGGCCATATAACTAAGAATGGTGTTCAAGATACAAACAGTGTCCCAAGTAAAACCACGATTCCCACTAGCAGAGTACACCAACAAACAATAAGGAAGTGTAATCCACAGTCTGTCATTGTTGAGTACCTTTAATCAGTGGTCCGTGTTATTGTAATTAGGTTGAACACAATGCTAAAATCTCCTAAGGAGATTTTTTAAAACTAGGGTGTAAAATAGTACCCTGTAATGGTAAATACTGTGCTCCCAGAACCTGTTAAATAGAAGGTCTGGTGAGTGGGGAGACTTCACTGCCCTTTAACTATAGGGCTAACCTCTCGTTATATATAACCTACTACTCTTATTAGAAAGAGGCCCTATAGGTGGGCATAAAAATGCTGCTACTTATTGGAAAGTGCCCCTAAAGGTGGGAGTAAAAAAGTCGGGTCCTATATGGAGTCGTGTGTTTCAGAGTAGACTCGTGTCCGCCTCCTCGCCGGCCGTAATCTCCTTTCCAAGATCGCCTGTTGTTACCTCTGTGTCTTTGTCCTTGTCATCTGTTGTATGGGTCGTTGCTTCTGCTGGGCTGTCGTCGTCAGATGTGTCGTTCTCTCGTCCTGCTGCAGCGATGTCAGTTCTGATGTCGTCTAACGTCCTTGCTGGAGGTTTTCCAACGGCGCACTGGCTCCAATGATACCACGTTTCCCCCTTTCCTTCGAGGCGAACTGCATGTGATGTCCTCTGAGTCACTCTGTGCGGGCCGGTGAACCTTGGGTTGAGCCACTTCGGACGGATGACCTTCAGCCAGATGAATTCTGCGGTGTTAGCCTCGTGCTTCTCCGGTCCCCCTTTGGCGTCAGCCACCTGGGTGGAGAAATCTCATACCAAGCCCTTAAGTTGCTGGTAATATGGTTTGAGCTAATTCCTCTACTTCTTTCCCTACTGCTAATGCTCCAGGACCCGGAAACTGATGGCCGTGGGTCAGCTCAAATGGGGAGAAACCTGTCCCTCAGTTAATGTGTTCATAAACAAAGTCCGACACCGGCTATATCAACCTGTTTCAGAGGAAGGTGGAGTCCCCTGTGCCGTCTTGACTTGCCGTGTCTTCTCTGTCAGAGGCAGAGGTTTCATCCTTTTTTTTTTTAGTCCTAAAAAATTTGACGCGTTTTGCAACAAAGTCAAGTATTTCTTCATCTGTAGGTGTATGTGTTGATACAGGTGTTCTTTTAATGTCATGAGGGGAACTGGGTGAGGGGGGGTTAGAGGTGGAGGGAAGCGTATAGGGAGGGGGTCGGGTCTTAAAGGGGTTGTATAAATCTGGATAGAGGAGGGGACCGCCCTCTGGGATGTCTGGGAGGGGCCCACCATATGGCTTCTCCTTCCTGACTGGCTCTATCACTTCTGTGGGAGGGGCTGGTGCAGGACTGGGTGGGGCTGCTATGGCGGGCAGATTTTTGGCGGGAGTTTTGCTCAGAGAGCAGGTTACTGCCACTCCATTCATAACTAAGGCTGCGTTATGGCCTATTCTCCTTAGCTTGTCAACTAGCTCCCTTTCTTTGTTAAGTTTAGAAGCCCTGATAAAACCTGCCTTCTGCTTGTTGAGAGTTTCTAATTTCTGAACCAACTGTCGCTCGTATGTATTGAGTGCTGTGGCTAGGAGACTTATTGCCTCGTCACCCTCTACTCTATTCTCTGCGATCATCTGATCGTGTAAGAAACGGAGATCGCTGCTCGCCTTTTTATGATCTCCGGGCTTAAGTCCGCTAAGTATCAATCTCTCTGCTTGTCCCCACTGTTCCCTTAAACTCCCCGGAACAGGGACTCCTAATTCTCTCTCTTCACGTTCAAATTCTCCTTCCATTTTGACTTCGTTCGTATCTGCTTCTCCTAAAGGTTTTAGTTTTTTATAAAAAACCAGATATCTCTGCGTACTATAATTTACTAATTATTGTAGTTTTATTCCCACAGGTATACAGTCTGATAGTTTTCGGTGCGAGGTGTATTTCAACCCGTTGCGGAGACTCACAAGAGCGCTTCTCCTAAAGGTTTTAGTTTCTTATAAAAATACCAGATATCTCTGCGTACTATAATTTACTAATTATTGTAGTTTTATTCCCACAGGTATACAGTCTGATAGTTTTCGGTGCGAGGTGTATTATTGGCGGCGCGTAAGGCTCAGGTTTGGGAAGGCTAAATAACTTGTTTTACCTGACGCTGCCTGCCTCCGGCGTCTATAGAAAGAGATCAACTCAGTGAAAGCTGCGCCTGATCAGAGCTCAGCGTGCGGAGTTTAAATCTATCAAGTCATATTACAGGATAAAGGAAATACAGTTTAAACTGCCGTATGAAGAGAAGACGCCGACGTGTCGCACTTATCATTCATATCACATCATCGATCATATAATATCATAATATATCATATATTTCCTTGTCTAAGTCAGCTTCTCGAGCCGTATCTGACCGTGCAACACTTACATTGTCACATACTGTATGCAGAAGTATTATTTTAAGCAACACATTAGGTTGACGAAACACTCAACTCAAATGTAATTAAAGTCAGATCCACTCGTGTCTTAGATGGGCAACAGTGATAACATAAAACTGTTGTACGCTTTCAAACACTCGGTAGTTTATTTATTTTTTAACCAGTTGCTCTATATTCACCTTGCAGGTGCAACTATGTGGCTTGTATCCTTTATTATATGTTTAAGTCATGGATGTTTAAAGTTCATATTTGTCTAATATTATTTACTTTTCATTAATGAAGTATGACGCTGCGCTGTTAGTACACTTGTCCCTTTCACGTGAACGCGCTCTCAGCTGGAGAGAGAAACCCTGGCTCGATTTACCGAGTTGATAACCAGCGTCGTAGGACCGCTTAGCCGTTACGTTAAGCCCGCGCTGATTGGTCCAAATTGACCAATCCACGGACTTCCTCACACACACACACACTCAGTGCAGGCAGCTCTGCTGATTTCTCCTCCCTGGCTGCAGGCTGATAACAGCCAGTTGGCATCAAGGCGAAATTCTCTCTGCAGACCCATTCTCACAGCGCCTATCAACCTTTTTCTTACTCAATATCAACCAGTTAATCACACTCAAAATAAATACCTAACGTAACCCCAGATCCGTCTAAGGATTGCCTGTGTACTTAGTCGATGAGCCCCAACCCCAGAATTCGTCTAAGAATTACTGTGTGTGTCACCTTATTTCTCAGAGTATTTCAGCTGGACTTCCTTTAAATTTTAAAACCACTGAAATCTCGAACGATTGCAGCTGGACTTCCTTTAAATTTATAACCACTGCAATCTCGTTACACAGTTAATCACACTCAAAATAAATAACCTAATGTAACCCCAGATCCGTCTAAGGATTGCCTGTGTACATTAGTCGATGAGCCCCAACCCCAGAATTCGTCTAAGAATTACTGTGTGTGTCACCTTATTTCTCAGAGTATTTCAGCTGGACTTCCTTTAAATTTAAAACCACTGAAATCTCGACGACGATTGCAGCTGGACTTCCTTTAAATTTTATAACCACTGCAATCTCGTTACACAGTTAATCACACTCAAAATAAATAACCTAATGTAACCCCAGATCCGTCTAAGGATTGCCTGTGTACATTAGTCGATGAGCCCCAACCCCAGAATTCGTCTAAGAATTACTGTGTGTGTCACCTTATTTCTCAGAGTATTTCAGCTGGACTTCTTTAAATTTTAAAACCACTGAAATCTCGACGACCATTGCAGCTGGACTTCCTTTAAATTTTATAACCACTGCAATCTCGTTACACAGTTAATATATTCCCCGTACAGTCTAGTTGACTTTTATAGTGCGATGTATATTTCAACAGATGGAGAGACTTCCAGAAGCGCTTCTACACCCCCTTTCGGCGATGTGGCTTTTGGCAAGGAGTCGAAACCCAGTCTACAGAATCTCTTTATCGTCACGTTTAGTCTTCTAGATTAACCCCACAGCAAGAGTTTGCGAGATCCGGTCATTTCAAATTGATTTTGAAAGTTGCGTTTCTCCTCTTGAAATACCCCACATATAACACAACTACAGCTCCTCTTTGAGACTGGAAAGTGTTATTCTGTAGTACTGTTCTTTCTACCGTAAGACTAAAACACTGAAAATGCCGCTGACAACTCTAAAATTTTGTAGTATAGCCAATCACAGATTTTGATAATAACAGGTATCTGCTCACCTTTCGTGGGGCGCCCTGTTTAGTTGTCAGAGGTATTCGAGGTGTCATCCCTGGACCGTTCGTCCGCTGGCTGCCGGTGTGCCTTCTATGAGACCCTACTCATCACGTCGGTCGGTCACCAAATTGTTGGGTTTAAGCACCCTTCAGTTGTTGAAGGTTCGAGCCCGCTCCGCGCTGTTCGTTTGATGAGTGGTCTGCTGTAAAAAGGAACGGCTCAGACAGAGATATGAGATTAAACAATAAGCTGATTTAATGGTAGAAACAACAGTACAATATAACGAAGTACTTATATAACGAAGTACTCGGGCCTCAGCTCTTCCACCGTGCGATGTACGTATCAGACAGTCAGACAGAAAGAGGCCGCGAGTGTACAGAATTCACAATATTTATCCCCACAAACGGAGAGGAGTTGTGTGGGAGGAGTTGTGTCGGTTGCTCCTCCCTAGGTGTTCATCCATTGGTGGACTCACTCCTGGGCGAGCCCTAGGCAGTGAATCAGAGTGAGTCAGCCATTGACGAGGTCTAAACAGCGAATCAGAGTGAGTCAGCCATAGTGTGGGAACTTTGGATCTCCTGCGCCGCCGATCAGTCCCAGGTCATCTTTTATGGCAGCCATAAAATAAACAATTCTGGGTCGCACGGGGGTGAGGTACCAATCCTTATCTTCGTTTATCCTCAGCACCTGGCCGTACCACTCTGCATCCCAATCTTTCTCTCAGAACAATCTCTGCATAGACTCAATGGTGTCAGTTTTATTACCTTTCTCCTACAACCCCCCCATGCTCCTATCCGGGCCATTAAAACCCCGGGGGGGCCGACTGGATCCTCTACATTCCTAAGTCAACGCACACACAATTGACCACAGCAAACAAAGGAAAATAAGAACACTTGGTCTAGTTTCATAAGTATACATTTTACATAGACAAAGTTATAATTATTAAAAAGGTTATAATTATTGAAACAGGTTACTTTAATAGTTACGTCTGTAACTACGGTTCTATGAGTCCCGGATGACCGCCAGAGGCGGTGCTTTAGCACTGGATAGGTCCATCGCGCGCATGCGCAGCTCGAGTACCAATAACAACAAAGTCACCTGTGACCCACGTGACACCAGCTATATATGCCGGTGTCGTCAGAGGATCTGTTCCCAGAATCTTCTCGCGAGCACACAAGAATTGAATTGAGTGACAGGATACTCTGGCGGTCATCCGGGACTCATAGAACCGTAGTTACAGACGTAACTATCATTCTATTTCGTCCCTACTGACCGCCAGAGGCGGTGCTTTAGCACTGGATGACTTATATCAACAATGTCATGAAGAATCCAAGCACTTACTTACCTAGCCGGAAGCAGCTGAGCTCGGCAACAGGACCACGCCCAAAGGGTGGGGAGTGGCGACATTGACCCGGTAGAACCTGGAGAATGTGCCAGAAGACACCCACGACGCCGCGGCGCAGATGGTCTCCAGGGGCACCCCTCTCAGGGCAGCCCATGATGTTGAGATGCTCCTCGTAGAGTGGCATCTCACCCCTAATGGCGGGGGGCGGCCACTGCCCCCATAGGCATGTGTGAAGTGTAAACATTTACATTATTATTATTATGATTATTTAATATATAAAGACTATATATGTGACCTGCTCCATCGAAATCAGTCGCATTGACCCGAAGACACATTTTGAGTTGTATACACTGTTGGAAAGAGGAGATTCCTAGCTTTCTAATGATATCAGGATTGTTTTGTACTCCAAATATTAAGCAATATATGTCACATTATATAATGACTGTTACCGAGTCATCATTTTGAGAAAAAGGCCGTTAACTCTTAAACCCTGAGCCTGTTTTTCAGGTCTCAGGCTCGAAAATGACATTCCCAGAACAAATGACCATATCTTCCCTTCTAAAAGGGTTAAATTAATAATCTTTGTTCTCAAAGTAATGATAAACCTGTGAGTTGGATGTTGAAAAGTCAAATCAATATAGATGTTTTTTATTTTAAAGAAAATTCAGATTGAACATAGTAAAAAACTGTAAATTATAGTGTCCGTCCAAAAATTCTTTTTTACTTATAGTGAAAACTACCCTTGGATGATGGGTTAGTAGACGAAAAGCTTTAGAAATCCAAAGTACAACATATAATAAGTACCCTGTATCAAGATTGAAGCAAAACAAGTGAAATTTGACCTTTTTAGAGAGATTTAGCAAAGAAAACCCACTTCTGGGGTCATTTGGGTGGATTTTCCATATCTCTGGCCCCCCTTGGTCGATTTGGATGATTGAAATCTCTTTATAACCGCTAGAGCCAATGGAATCGAGGGAAAGTTATACACACACAAACACGTTACCAAATAAGGAGTGAGAGTGACGCGTGGCCAAAACCGGAAGCTGCATACATTCTGTTGGCTACCATTAGCAGCTAACTTTTTTTCTCCGATTTTTACATAAAAATGGAATTATGGATTATAAATAATTTTTTCAAAGCGACAGATACATTATTAACCTATGGATTAACCGATTCAGCCGCGTTTTTTCTCGTTTTAATGCCATTGAACGCGTCTTTTGATCAGATTGACAGCTACGGTGAGACGATCTCCCGTTAAAAGTATTGTGTGATGTCTGTGTTTGCTTCCCCTGTCGCGAGTTCGGATCGCTCAGTGATGATACTATACCTATATAATCTGTGGAGTCTCAGCTTTAATCGGATATATTGTATGTGCAGTTACGATAAGGAATAAGGGTATCTTTATCTTGAGTTCTGTGCTAAGTGCGTTAGCATTTTTTTCGCTTAGTGCTAATTCAGAGGCTTGGTATTACCCTTGTGTTTTGTTTTGGTAAAAATGGTTCATATATTCAGTTAGCTGAGATTCTTACCGTTAATCTGGTGCTACACATTAATAGTTTCATAAATGTTAAGAAGCCCTGAGACACAGTCTCGTAATAAAACGTTGGGGGGCCCCCCTGTAGGGGGGCCCTCGATCTTAATTGTAATTCAATAATATGTGACCCGCTCTATCGAAATCAGTCGGAAGTCGCAACGGCTGGTTTCAAAAATAAACGTGGATTTGCGTAAAAAAATAGTTTTTTGGGGTTCGGGTGTTTTGTTTGATTTTAAATAAACAAAGTCTTGGCTTTCAGAATATGAAACTTTTATTTCCAAAATCACACGATAAATACATTTTTGAAGCTTGTAAAGGGAAGATGACAGCTCTCACTCGCCACTCTGCTGTTCCGCAACGCTGCTTCCCCTCCCTCCGGCTGAAATTATGAATGTAAGGCCTATAGTAATAGACAACACGGCAGGGTCCGTTACAGTTTGTTTTCATCTGATTTCAATTAAACAAAGTCTTGGCTTTCAGAATATTAAACTTGTTTCGGCAAATTCAGATGATAAATACAACTCTGAAGCTTGTAACGGCATAATTACAAGCGGAGAACGGAAGTAACTTGACGTCACAGCAGGCATAACAACAGCCGGTGTTTCTCGTGAGTGTTTTCCCCGGGAAAAAACACAATATGCACAAACGCAAAATTACACAAACACACACACACACGTATACACACACACACACACGAGCTTCCCCCAGACCAGTAATCCAAACGAAAATATCTTCCCTCCGTAGTATTTAGATCATTTGCTCCGCTAATAATCAATCAGGTCGATGGATTCCAGAGAAGAGGAAACTTTAACCTCTTAACCAGGGAGCAAAGACAAGCCCAGGAGGTAGCCCCATCAAACCCCAGACATATTATTTTATCTTTGGCATCGGGCAGGCGGAAATGGCGGTGGTCTTTTCACCTGTGGTGGTACCCCAAATACTGTACCTCCCTCCAGCCAACTGTTGATTTGTGTAGAAGAAGGCTCTCTTCAGTGACTTAGGCACTGCCCCAACCTGCTGCATATGCTTCATAATGCCGTCCCCCAAATAGGCAGCAGCATATGATGAGTGGGCCGGAAGACCCAGTCAATGAACCGCTTGAAGGTGCAGGGGCTCCAAACTACCCAACAAAAAAGTCACAAATTGGTACAACCCATCCAAAGTCATTTTTTCCTTGGAGGAATCTGCCAGTAGAGCTTGGTTGAATCCAGTGTCCAGTGTCGCCCAGGAATGTTTTTACCAGCTGGTGACTGAGATTCATGCACTGGCAGGGGGAGAACATATCGGCAAACTGTCTTTGCAACAAGGCAACGTCTGCTTTCTGGCCTGATGAGACATGGCCGTCACAACAGACCGGGCTTGATTTGTCAGTTACTGTTCGCTCCTGTAAGAAATTAAAATCAATATAATATGTGAATATTAAATGAATGCACAGTTTTATTTTTGAAAAGCTTTATTTTGAAGGAAAACCCGGTTGTTTACATGACGTCACTTCCGGTTTTACGGTATCTTTGGTTTCAGCTGTTAGAATGTATTAAATAAAAAGTTATGAATGAAAATATGAGGAGAAAAGGCGTGTGGAGTTATACAACAAACACACAATGTCTAAATCCTCTTATTTGATGCAATATTAATCACAGAGGAACGAAGCCGGGAGGAAGATCCGCCCATCGTCGAAGCAGCCAATGGGAAGAGGAGAAAGGAATCGCATATACACACGCTGCAGGCGGATCCTCTCTCTCTCTTTCACCCTGTCCACAGCTGTTGACGTGCCTGTTCGATCCAATACAACGATACTTTATTAAATTACTCATTTGAACTTTCCGAGACTCCATTCGTCTTCTTTTTAACTTTCTCCTGGCTGCGAACCAAAGAATACATCTTCACTCGTCCCAACTCATCTTCCTCGATTGCAGACCTGGTGCATAATCAGGAAACAAACTCTCCAACAACATGTCTCATTCGGTACTCCCCCTGTTATATGTGGCACTGTTTGATGTCAAGTGAGACATCCTCTGCTGTCAGGACTCCTGGGCACCCTGGGAGTAAATGTACAACGGTTGTGTTGGTCCTGGAGATAGAATCAGACCAGTCAGTGCAGCAGCGTGTATCTATAATTTAACAGTAGCACAGGGATTGTAAGGAGCAGAGAGGTTCCTGAAGAGGGGAAGCCACTAGCCTCTAACACATACACAAGTACAGCAGAACAGTGTGTCCTCCCCTCCGCTCCGGAATCTAAAAGAAGAAACCATTAGTTGTCTCTCAAGACTTGGTGGACTAGAATCAGGGATTTATTTTTGTGTTTCAACTTCCTGCTTGAAGATTTATATTTCCTGACCAAAGTCCTCGAAGTAATGCACAGAACATTTTGATATCTTTGTAAAATATAGTGTTAATTTGAATTAATCCATATTAACCAATTGAATTTTTACTGAGAATAAGTGTGAGTACATTTTCAAAAGAGCTTTAGGGCTACAGTGTGGCTTCTCTAATGAATCCAGGCTAAGGAAATGCTGATGTTGGATCAGACAATACGCAGCCGTTCACATTCTAAATCTAAAACACCCGTAGCCCTTAAGAATATAACAGTGCCCTAACCTGTGCTCCCTGACTCATACTCCTTTACAGTGAGATCCTGTATTCCTAAATCCTTAAAATGTATCCTAAACATTTCTCTATGTGTTACATACTTTCTACATCTCAGCACTACATGCCCTACTGATTCCTTCTCCTGAAATTCCTCACACAAACCGGTCTGCTGTTTTGTGCCCCAATTTCAATCTGGTCAACACGGTTTCTTCTCTCCTATAACCACTACCTACCCTAAAGTAACCTGTATATCCTATATAACCTGTTCCAATAATTATAACCTGTTTTGATAATTATAACTTTGTCTGTGTAAAATGTATACTTATGAAACTAGACCAAGTGTTCTTATTTTGTTTTGTTTGATGTGGTCAATTGTGTGTGCGTTGACTTAGGAATGTAGAGGATCCAGTCGCCCCCCCCGGGTTTTTAATGGGCCGGATAGGAGCAGGGGGGTTGTAGGAGAAAGGTAATAAAACTGACACCATTGAGTCTATGCAGAGATTGTACTGAGAGAAAGATTGGGATGCGGAGTGGTACGGCCAGGTGCTGAGGATAAACGAAGATAAGGATTGGTACCTCACCCCCGTGCGACCCAGAATTGTTTATTTTATGGCTGCCATAAAAGATGACCTGGGACTGATCGGCGGCGCAGGAGATCCAAAGTTCCCACACCTATGGCTGACTCACTCTGATTCGCTGTTTAGACCTCGTCGATGGCTGACTCACTCTGATTCACTGCCTAGGGCTCGCCCAGGAGTGAGTCCACCAATGGATGAACACCTAGGGAGGAGCAAGACACAACTCCTCCCACAACTCCTCTCCGTTTGTGGGCATAAATATTATGAATTCTGTACGCTCGGGGCCTCTGTTCTGTCTGACTGTCTGATACGTACATCGCACGGTAGTAAGAGCCAGGCCCGAAGTACTTCGTTATATTGTACTGTTGTTTTTACCATTAAATCAGCTTATTGTTAAACCTCATATCTCTGCGTCTGAGCCGTTCCTTTTTACAGCAGACCACTCATCAAACGAACGGCGCGGAGGGGCTCGAACCTTCAACCACTGAAGGGTGCTTCACCCCAACAATTTGGTGACCGACCGACGTGATGAGTAGGGTCTCATAGAAGGAACACCGGCAGCCAGCGGACGAACTGTCCAGGGAAGACACCTCGAATACCTCTGACAACTAAACCAGGGCCCTACGACTGAAAGGTGAGCAGATACCTGTTATTATCAAAATCTGTGATTGGCTATACTACAAAATTTTAGAGTTGTCAGCGGCATTTTCAGTGTTTTAGTCTTACGGTAGAAAGAACAGTACTACAGAATAACACTTTCCAGTCTCAAAGAGGAGCTGCAGTTGTGTTATATGTGGGGGTATTTCAAGAGGAGAAACGCAACTTTCAAAATCAATTTGAAATGACCGGATCTCGCAAACTCTTGCTGTGGGGTTAATCTAGAAGACTAAACGTGACGATAAAGAGATTCTGTAGACTGGGTTTCGACTCCTTGCCAAAAGCCACATCGCCGAAAGGGGTGTAGAAGCGCTTCTGGAAGTCTCTCCATCTGTTGAAATATACATCGCACTATAAAAGTCAACTAGACTGTACGGGGAATATATTAACTGTGTAACGAGATTGCAGTGGTTATAAATTTTTTAAAGGAAGTCCAGCTGCAATCGTCGTCCGAGATTTCAGTGGTTTTAATGTTGTAAAGGAAGTCCAGCTGAAATACTCTGAGAAATAAGGTGACACACACAGTAATTCTTAGACGAATTCTGGGGTTGGGGCTCATCGACTAAGTACACAGGCAATCCTTAGACGGATCTGGGGTTACGTTAGGTGTATTTATTTTGAGTGTGATTAACTGTGTAACGAGATTGCAGTGGTTATAATTTTTTAAAGGAAGTCCAGCTGCAATCGTCGTCCGAGATTTCAGTGGTTTTAATGTTGTAAAGGAAGTCCAGCTGAAATACTCTCAGAAATAAGGTGACACACACAGTAATTCTTAGACGAATTCTGGGGTTGGGGCTCATCGACTAAGTACACAGGCAATCCTTAGACGGATCTGGGGTTACGTTAGGTGTATTTATTTTGAGTGTGATTAACTGTGTAACGAGATTGCAGTGGTTATACATTTTTTAAAGGAAGTCCAGCTGCAATCGTCGTCCGAGATTTCAGTGGTTTTAATGTTGTAAAGGAAGTCCAGCTGAAATACTCTGAGAAATAAGGTGACACACACAGTAATTCTTAGACGAATTCTGGGTTGGGGCTCATCGACTAAGTACACAGGCAATCCTTAGACGGATCTGGGGTTACGTTAGGTGTATTTATTTTGAGTGTGATTAACTGTGGTTGTATATTATAATATTTTCAACATCAATTTGAAAGGACCGTCCCTGAAAGTATTGTAGAATCTTATTTGTATCTGATAGCATATACGTGACGATCAAAGGTTATTGTAGACTGGGTTTCGACTCCATGCCTGGGGCCGCATCCCCTTAAGGAGAGGCGCTCTTTTGCAGTCTCCGTAACTGGTTGAAATACACCTCGCAACGAAAACTATCAGACTGTATACCTGTGGGAATAAAACTACAATAATTAGTAAATTATAGTACGCAGGGATATCTGGTGTTTTTTATAAGAAACTAAAACCGTTAGAGAGGCGCTCTTTTGCAGTCTCCGTAACTGGTTGAAATACACTCGCAACGAAAACTATCAGACTGTATACCTGTGGGAATAAAACTACAATAATTAGTAAATTATAGTACGCAGGGATATCTGGTGTTTTTTATAAGAAACTAAAACCGTTAGGAGAGGCGCTCTTTTGCAGTCTCCGTAACTGGTTGAAATATACCTCGCAACGAAAACTATCAGACTGTATACCTGTGGAATAAAACAATAATTAGTAAATTATAGTACGCAGGGATTCTGGTGTTTTTTATAAGAAACTAAAACCGTTAGGAGGGCGCTCTTTTGCAGTCTCCGTAACTGGTTGAAATACACCTCGCAACGAAAACTATCAGACTGTATACCTGTGGGAATAAAACTACAATAATTAGTAAATTATAGTACGCAGGGATATCTGGTGTTTTTTATAAAAACTAAAACCTTTAGGAGAAGCAGATACGAACGAAGTCAAAAAATGGAAGGAGAATTTGAACGTGAAGAGAGAGAATTAGGAGTCCCTGTTCCGGGGAGTTTAAGGGAACAGTGGGGACAAGCAGAGAGATTGATACTTAGCGGACTTAAGCCCGGAGATCATAAAAGGCGAGCAGGGATCTCCGTTTCTTACACGATCAGATGATCGCAGAGAATAGAGTAGAGGGTGACGAGGCAATAAGTCTCCTAGCCACAGCACTCAATACATACGAGCGACAGTTGGTTCGGAAATTAGAAACTCTCAACAAGCAGAAGGCAGGTTTTATCAGGGCTTCTAAACTTAACAAAGAAAGGGAGCTAGTTGACAAGCTAAGGAGAATAGGCCATAACGCAGCTTTAGTTATGAATGGAGTGGCAGTAACCTGCTCTCTGAGCAAAACTCCCGCCAAAAATCTGCCCGCCATAGCAGCCCCATCCAGTCCTGCACCAGCCCCTCCCACAGAAGTGATAGAGCCAGTCAGGAAGGAGAAGCCATATGGTGGGCCCCTCCCAGACATCCCAGAGGGCGGTCCCCTCCTCTATCCAGATTTATACAACCCCTTTAAGACCCGACCCCCTCCCTATACGCTTCCTCCACCTCTAACCCCCCACCCAGTTCCCCTCCCATGACAAACCTTCAGATGCTGTCTACAGACGCATCTTCTGAATCAGAACTAGAAAAGGAGGTCAGAAGGGGAGGGAATTTCAGAATGACAGGAGATGTCTCTCTGGTTCCCATCAGACTTACCTCTGTTCCCAGGAGAAGGATAGCTGTTGCTCAGTTAACACACAACTGTCAGACAGTGGGAAACCTACAGAATCAGAATTAAAAATGGTGCATACCACCATAACTACTCCTCATCAGCTAGCAGCTAAAGAAAGCAACACCCCATCAGTTACAAATGCCAAACTTTTCGAAGAACGATGAGTAGACTGAGGACAACGTTGACTCCGAAGACAGGTACCACAATGAGGAACCTACGGTAGCTGAATTGATAGCAATCAGAGACATAAATGATAAGGAAGAAAATGAACGAAAGGATGCTTACGAAGAGCGAGTGTGGAGGGAAGAAATAGCACTCAGAGAGAGAACAGGGTGAGATTGAGTGTGAAAGACAGGACAGACATGAGAGAAAAAATGGGACTAGGCATAAGGCCCATGACTCAGACACAGAACATAGGGGACGCAAACCACACAAAAAGGATAGACACAAGCACAGAGCGCATACTATGTCCAGAGAAACCTCCCCTAGCCTCTCACCACGGAGAAGCGGTAGTTTAAATGGAGAACCATTTGCAGAGAGATCCACACAGATTAACATGCTCCAATAGCGCAACGAGCCTCTTCTGAGAGAGAATATATTGACCAGGACGATGACTTGGACAGTTCGGACTCAGGCGAAGACAGACGAGGCAATGAACAGTATTTGTCTGCACTGACTAAGGAAGCAGAACCGAACTGTAGACGCCGTAAAAAGAACAGAGTTCAGATTATAACCATGACAGGACGGATTTCAGAAGCTGACCAAGAGACAGTAGCTAAATTACCTCAGATGGTAAGACGTAGCCAGAGACAATGTGACAAGAATCCTAACGAACAGGTTGTTTTGAACATGCCACTAGTCGCTCTCCCAACTGGAGGGTCGACATACCACCCGTTCACTATGGGTGACATTCATGCACTGGTTGACAGAATGCCCCTACCTACGGAGGGAGGGAGAAATTGGATGAGGAAGTTTGCTGATATCACAACAGGGCAGAGTATCTGCATTGGGGATTTCAGGCGAATTTTAGCCCAGCAGACAAGTGCGTATGAAGTTCAGCGAGTTGAAGCTAGGGTGGGAACAGGAAAGTATCGGGACGATCTTCCCATCATCACGAACAACATACACAGCCAATTGAGCACCGCCATGAGAGAGCATTTCCCACAAACAGGGGGCGGGTATGGGTCGCTAGCATTCACATTCACTCCTGGAGAGGCTGCAGCAACCATGTTGCTCAGATCCAGGGAGCAGTACACTACAGCCACTGATTGTAGTCCAGACAATAATGATCAACACAAACAGATGTTCCGCAAAGCAATTCTTGCTGCAGTTCCAGCAGAGATTAAGGCTCTTATGGAAGACAATCCAGAGGCAGACCATCTGCCTACACAGACGTGGGAAAGGCACTTGGCCCACCACATGGGTAAATACAATAAGGTACTTACCAAGACAAAGACAGAGGAGGAAGAGTTAAGAGTCCAGCTCCTCCGCACACAGCTAGAATTAGCCCGTAAGGCAATACAGACCGAGAAGAAAAGTGCCAAACAGCTTGTTGTCCGCTCAGATAGTGATGTGCCGAAAGCCCCCGTGGCCCCGGCCCAACAGCCGGCTCCGTTCTGGCCTTTCCCTGGGGTGTATCCGCCTCCGGCTCCTGCTTACAATGTGGCTCCGTATGTCTTTAATCCTGCTACGCAGACACAGAGGGGTGGTGGGGGTAGGGGAGCTCCCAGATGGGGGTTCAAAGGACCAACAGCCCAGAGGGTGTGCTTCACGTGTGGTCAGCCCGACCATTGGTGGAAGGAGTGCCCGCATGGCGCACCACCACCACAAAGAGGAAAGGGACAAGGGGGACAAAGTGGCGGACAAGGAACCAGAAAAGACATGCAGTATTACCAGCAGAACCATGGGGTAGCACAACAGGGTCAAGCTCAGAATGGACATATGGCTCCGAACGCAGTGGCGATCCCTGGTGGACAGTACGTGCAGTATGATCCGGAGAAGGGGTATTACCCACAATGAGGGGGCCCAGGGAACCCAGAATGTACGGGCCTGGCGGATCCTTACATGAACATGACTGTTAAGCAGATTTCACTGCCATTTTTGGTCGATTCTGGGGCTCGATATTCTACTATCAACACTCCTAAATTCGACAAATCCAGTTCAGATGATACTGTCGCAGTCATGGGGTTTTCGGGACATATAGAACATGTACCGCTCTCAACACCGCTGACCACTAAATAGCAGGCCAGGTATTTTTCCATCAGTACATCCTTGCACCCCAAAGTCCGGCCAACCTCATGGGCAGAGACGTTTTGATCAAAGCCAATGCCTCTATCCTCTGTTCCCCTGATGGTCTCATCATTTCATTTCCCGATGGTACTAAGTTGAACTGTTCATTGTCCACAATCAGAACAGGCTCCCAGATGATGATATCCCAGTCTACAGCCGCAGAGGCTACCCAGTATGCAACTATATACTGGGGCCTGCTAGACCGGCCACAGGAGAACCACGGACTTTTTTCTATCTTTCAACAGTGGAAGCCCTGGATCAATCTCCTCCGCCCTTACGGCCCTCCTCCTGACCCTCCCCATCTTACTCTGTACTATGATAGACAGGATGACCAAACCTACGCCTATGCCTTTGATGCAGAGGTAGCAATGGCTAAGTGGGAGGTAGAGGCAGTAAAGTTATATATTGGCCAAGCAGGGGTAGCCGCAGCAATTGATCTAACTGACGAACAACAATATTGGTACCGTATGTCTTCTGAAGCCACCCCACACATTTCCCTAGCCATTAGGAAAGGTTACGAAGCCAAAGAACTGGGTCCCATGGTCAAAGCACTGTTAGAGGTGGAGGACTGGGAGCCCACACAGATAGCATCACTTACCTTCTCTCCTTCACACAGCGCCTATGCACTTAAGATTCAGACACAGGAATGCATCTTTATGGAAAGGCACGAGGTAGACAGACATCATGGTAGGGAGAAAACAGATCATCCATTTACAGCAGACATGATACGTGACCTCCCTCCTGACTTGTGGTCAAGCGACTCTCATGACGTGGGTTTTTGTTCAAAAGCTGCTCCAATTACCTTCACTGTTGATACGGAACTTCCGGTTCATCTCTCTCAGTACCCGTTAAAATCGTTGGCTCGAGAAGGGGTGACCCAGGCAGTGGAAGGTCTTAAGAAGGCAGGCGTTTTGGAACCCTCCCACAGTGATTGGAACACACCTATTTTACCAGTACACAAGCCCAATGGGGACTACAGAATGGCACATGATCTTAGAGCTATCAACGCTATCACTACTACTCCTTTGATACCAGTTCCAAATCCCTACACAGCCATTTGCAACATTACTCCAGAGCACACGTGGTTTACATGTATTGATCTTGCAAATGCTTTCTTCTGCATTCCATTGGCAGAGGAAATGAGACCGATTTTCTCATTTACCATTGACAAAGAGAGATTGCAGTACACCAGACTTCCTCAGGGATTCAGTTTATCCCCAGGAATTTTCAATAAAGTTTTGAGGGAACAGTTGGACGGGGTTTCATTACCAGAGGGAGTGGTTTTGATACAATATGTGGATGACCTGCTTATTGCAGCCCCTTCAGCAGCCTCTTGTCTGGAAGCCACTCGTAATTTACTGGTGCGCCTGCACACAACAGGGTTCAAGGTATCCAAAAAGAAACTGCAGTGTACCCGCAAGGAGGTTGCATTTTTGGGCAGGCTCATCTCTCCGGCAGGTACAGGCATGTCAGCATCACACCAGGAGCTCATTTTGAGCCACCCGAAACCTAAGACTGTAAAAGACATGTTATCTTTTCTGGGCCTGACAGGCTACAGCCGACATTACATACCTGAGTACAACCCAAGGACTGCAGAGCTCAGAGCTCTGATCAACGACAAAGGTATCAGAAACTTGACAGCAACACTTGACTGGACTCAGACAGCAGAATCAGCATTCATCTCTCTGAAACAATCCATGTCCCAGGTAACAGCATTGGCTTCTGCATCATACATGTTGCCTTTCTTCCTTGACATTTCTGAGAATGAGAATACCGTAAACGGAATCCTATTTCAGAAAAAGGGGGGATGTAGGTCAATACTGATGTACATTAGCATAACACTGGATAGAGTGGAAAACAGAGAACCTCCATGCACACGACATGCAGCAGGAACAGCTCGGATTTTAAACAAAATTTCACACATCGTGATGCAGCACCCATTGACAGTTTTGACAACACACAGCATTGTCTCATTTGTTAACTCCAGCGCATTCACCATGTCATCCACCAGACAGACAAGACTTGAGAAAACTTTGACAGAAGCACACATAACCTATTCACATGAGGGCGTGAATAGCGCAGACAACATGGGCAGTGGAGAACCACACCGATGTGAGGACAAGGTCATACAGGATGTGAAGTTGAGAGTGGATCTCAGGGAGGAACCAATTCCAGATGCAGAAAACTTATTCACAGATGGTTGCTGCTTTAGGCACCCCATCCATGGGCTCCAGGCAGCCTATGCAGTGGTAAGTCAGACAGGCATAAGAGAGTTTGAAGAAAGAGCAGCTGAAAGGGTAACAGGGAGAGTCTCAGCACAGTTGGCAGAACTAAGAGGAGTCACTGCAGCGTTAGAACTATCAGATGGAAAGGAAGTTAACATCTACACAGACTCAGCTTATGTCCATGGAATAATTCATGTTGAAATGCGCCAGTGGATGAGAGCAGGATTTGTAACTTCAACCAATGTTCCCATTAAACATGAAAAAGACATCAAAAAGCTAGCGGAAGCAGTAATGTTACCAAGCAAATTAGCATTGCTAAAATGTAAAGGCCATAACAAAGCTGATAACTTCTTAGCTTGGGGAAACAATGCAGCAGACAGAGCAGCCAAAGACAAAGCAGGGTACTTACCACATTTCCAGATGTTGGTTACCAAAGCACCAGAGTTACTCCCAGCAGTCACTGATGACACTCTCAAGGTAGCACAGGAGGCAGGTTCCCCGCAAGAGAAAACACTATGGTTGGAAAGGGGGGCTACAAACAAAGAAGGAATTTGGTACTCTCCAGACGGTAGACCAGTTCTACCCCCAGAGTGGATAAGATCCATGCTAAAAGAAGCGCATGGCCCCACTCATTGTGGTAAAACTCAAATGGACAGACATCTCACGCATTGGTGGCACCCATACTTACCTGACATGATAGCGAACCATTTGGAAGAATGTGTAATCTGCCTCACCCACAACATCAGAGCAACAGTGAAGCCTCACCAGGGAAAGTTTCCTTTACCTAAAATGGCCGGAGAACAAATCATCATTGACTACACAGATATGATTGATAAGGTTAGAGGGTTCAGGTATCTCCTAGTGGTGGTAGATGCATATACAGGATGGCCAGAGGCCATACCATGTCGCAGGGAAGATGCAGACTCAGTGATCAAGTTTCTTATCACTCATTACATCCCCCTACATGGGTTCCCCAGAAGGGTGAGGTCAGATAATGGCAGCCATTTCAAGAATCATCATTTGCAGACAGTTGAGAAGTCCCTTGGACTCAGACACAACTTTGGATCAGTGTATCATCCACAGTCGCAGGGAAAGGTAGAAAGAATGAATCAGAGTATCAAACAGAAGCTCAGTAAGGCCTGTGATGCCACAGGCATGAACTGGTTAGACGCACTACCTTTGGCCCTATTGTCCCTTCGCAGTTCTGTAAACAGAGGCACAGGCTTCTCTCCTTTTGAGCTAACACATGGTCACCAGTTTCCTGGACCTGGAGCATTAGCAGTAGGGAAAGAAGTAGAAGAGATGGATAGCAAACCATATTACCAGCAACTTAAGGGCTTGGTATCAGATTTCTCCACCCAGGTTGCTGACGCCAAAGGGGGACCGGAGAAGCACGAGGCTAACACCGCAGAATTCATCTGGCTGAAGGTCATCCGTCCGAAGTGGCTCAACCCAAGGTTCACCGGCCCGCACAGAGTGACTCAGAGGACATCACATGCAGTTCGCCTCGAAGGAAAGGGGGAAACGTGGTATCATTGGAGCCAGTGCGCCGTTGGAAAACCTCCAGCAAGGACGTTAGACGACATCAGAACTGACATCGCTGCAGCAGGACGAGAGAGCGACACCTCTGACGACGACAGCCCAGCAGAAGCAACGACCCACACAACAGATGACAAGGACAAAGACACAGAGGTAACAACAGGCGATCTTGGAAAGGAGATTACGGCCGGCGAGGAGGCGGACACGAGTCTACGGGACCCCGACCCCTGAAACACACGACTCCATATAGGACCCGACTTTTTTACTCCCACCTTTAGGGGCACTTTCCAATAAGTAGCAGCATTTTTGTGCCCACCTATAGGGCCTCTTTCTAATAAGAGTAGTAGGTTATATATAACGAGAGGTTAGCCCTATAATTAAAGGGCAGTGAAAGTCTCCCCAATCACCAGACCTTCTATTTAACAGGTTTTTACTGAACCTTATATTTAACAGGTTCTGGGAGCACAGTATTTACCATTACAGGGTACTATTTTACACCCTTGTTTTAAAGGATCTCCTTAGGAGATTTTAGCATTGTGTTCAGAAGAACCTAATTACAATAACACGGACCACTGATTAAAGGTACTCAATAATGACAGACTGTGGATTACACTTCCTTATTGTTTGTTGGTGTACTCTGCTAGTGGGAATCGTGGTTTACTTGGGACACTGTTTGTATCTTGAACACCATCCTTAGTTATATGGCCTATTCGTGAATAGCCTTATTATTTTGATTGAGTGTTAATTCCTTGTGTCCTAGTAAATCTCCTATTATTAATAACAGAAATAACCCTTGTTGTTGTGTTACATTGAAAATAACAACCTAACCATGTATGGGAGTTGGAGATGGTTGCTAGGGATGTCCCTGGTCACGATCATCACCGTTACCGTTATTTTTGTTTTGACTGATTCCATTGACCACCCAGACTCCATTCCCCCGCCAGAGGAGTCCGTAACTAGGGTCAAACGGGCCAAATATAGGTAAAAGTTACCAAAATGCCTCCTAAACAAACCTTCACTTTCCAAGCAGGTAGTGATGGAATAATACAAATCGACCTGTGCAAAATTGCCCCCTGCAGAAACCTCGACAGGAAATATTCCTACCTAGCCAAATACGTCTGCTTAGCCCCTGCGGTATGTAACAGAAGCGTCACAGATAGGGTCAAAGGCGATCCTTACACTTACAGAGGCAGTGCATTTGCCAAAGGCGACCCCTATCTGTCCGTCACATACACCTACGGTTGTGCCTGCGAGTCCTGGTCCGGTGTCCTAGCAAATTCGGGTCCTGATGACTGGGGATACACGCCATCTTACCGATCAGCGGCAATTGTTAGATCCCTCAAATATAGAATGAAAGTGGTCAGGAGAAACCCAGACGTCCCGTGCTCCGCCAGGTTTTGTAATCCGGTGCTCATAACGCTAAAGAAGGTCGTGCTCTCCGACGCTGGACTTTATGTCCTCGCGGTACATGCAGGAAGGGGTTCGCCACAAGGCCTCTTCGAAATTAAAGTTATACCAAAGAGAGAGCAAAACCGTCGTCAGGGAGCATCTAAGGTTAAATACTTGTCTAAAGTCACATGTACGGATAAATGTACGGGGGATTATAGCCAACTTCAACCTCTAGACATCATCCAAATGGCCACAGGATACATAGATGACAATTTATGGCTAAAATGGGTTGTCCGAACAGCCCAAGAACAAATGGCAGGGGATTGCCTAGCCTGTGCTACAGCCCGCCCGCAATTAGTCACTGACCCTGCGCCCCTCTTTTCCACAGATACCTGGGGTTACAACTGTATGTTACAACTGACCAAGATGGCTAGTCCTCCTAACTGCACCACCCTGGCCAAGGTTTTCCCTCCAATTGACAATGGTACTAGGACAGGCCCATTCACGCCTAACAGAGGCGCCGGTGGGTACACTGTTAAAAAAATTATGGGGGATTTTACAGTAAATTACTGGCAGCAAAGTTGCCAACAAGTTACTGTATTTTTACTTTACAGTAGCGATCCTGTATTTAGTTTACAGTAATAAAATCAGTACTGTATTTTTACTTTACAGTAGCGATCCTGTATTTAGTTTACAGTAATAAAATCAGTGCTGTATTTTTATTTTACTGTATATTACTGTAATTTTGTAGGTTGCTGTAATCTCAAAAACAATATTTTACTGTGATTATACAATACTTATATTGTGAACAAAAATACATTACTGTAGTTTATACAGTATCATTTTACAGTATGCATTAAAACAGTATATTACTGCAGTTTTATCTTTACCCACTTTTACAATACATTTAGCTGACGTTTTATCCAAGCGACTTACATAATGCATTCGACCAAGATACAACTTGAAGAAAACTTTTAGATCCTTGTCTCGTGCTACTGTACCTGAAACGATAAACAAAAACCAGGATACAATTTAAATAAAATATGTTATTGATTTGATTTCAATGTTAAATTCAATATAAAAAAAACAGATTACAATACAATAGTTCATAAAAGACATATATACAACAGTTCATAACAGATTCAATTGCAGTTCATAACAGATTCCAATACAACAGACCAATTCAAATACAAAATCACAACAGTACATCTTCTGTAATTATATGGAAGTAAAAGAAACAAAAGTGATCCTGGAGGCGATATTTTAGTTAGAACATTTAACATTAAACGAGGTGCTTTCGAAAAGAAGTATGCATATGTGGTCTCAATATAAAAAAAACAGATGACAATACAACAGTTCATAAAAGATAAATATACAAAAGTTCATAACAGATTCAATTGCAGTTCATAACAGATTCCAATACAACAGACCAATTCAAATACAAAATCACAAAGTACATCTTCGTAATTATATGGAAGTAAAAACAAAAGTGATCCTGGAGGCGATATTTTAGTTAGAACATTCTCTCTCTCTCTCCTCTCTCTCTCTCTCTCTCTCTCTCTCTCTCTCTCTCCTCCTCTCTCTCTCTCTCTCTCCTGAAGTTACTTTTTCAGGCAGATTCTGGATTTCAATTTTTTGTCTTCCATTCAAACTCCGTCAGATCTTGAAGGAATCTGGCAACATGAAGATTGAGTGCGGAGCTCTTCCTCTGCACCACTTGTCCACTCTTGCGGCTCACACCTGTTTTTGACGAGCACTTTGTGCCATCGACAGGATTTATCCTGACCAGGAATCTGTAGATACATTTAATTATATTTAGTTAACCCATCCAGTCACTGATTTCAGCATTCTGTACTTTTCTGCAGATGGCCAGGTGAGAATAATAGAAAGCCAAACGACCACTTAAAGAGCAACTTGCAGGTTAGAGACCCCAGTGAATACTTGTGTAGGAAAATTTGTATACACTAGATTTCAAAAAAATATACAGAAATATCACTACAGTGACATCTGGCTTCGTTTTTGTAAGACATTTTTACTTTTGCATACTTAATAAAATTTATGTGAAAAATTAATTTATTATTAATTTAAGGGGACCTCACCAAGTGTCATAAAACACAACCCTTTCTCTTTCCTCCATACCCAAATCTCTAAAAACGGGCCTGCAACGGATCTGATACAGACTGATCCAGATTTGAACACTTCTGTGACGACTATATGTCGTCACAGAAGTGCGCTACGGCTATTGGGCCAACTCTCCACCTATCAGGGGAATGTGGGGTTGGGCCACGGCCGGCCATTGCCACTCGAAAGCGCTGGAGACGATGTAGTACATATGCCAGGCCTGTAAGTGGTGCTGTAGTCTGCCACAAAAGCAGCGAAGAACTTCCCGCGCATGGTTTCCATGGTTGCCCTTCTGTTATTCTCCGCTGTGGCTCTTTTTTTCTCCTCCCGAGGCAAGCGTTTCCTCCTGCAGCTGTAATTCAATGCAATCCCTCCCCGTCGAGGCAAGCACTGTAATTCTCTCCGGTAGTCCACCAGCAGAATGACAAACACCCACCTCTCCGCCTCTTCCAAGGAACGAGGGGACCGTGCGGCAGAGTTTCAGTTAGGTTTTTTTCGCCCGGTCAACATGTCCGTTAAAGTTTAAATCTTCCGGACAAATTAGAAAACTGCCGGTCAAAGGTCTTCGTTGTTATTTATTGAGCTTTAAAACAAATGAATAAGACTAATCATATAAGAATAAAACACGGAGGACGGAGATCTCTTTTCCTCCACCTCTTCTGACAGCCCAGCAGCTGATCTCAAAGCACGCTCCCCTCTCTTGCTGGGGGGCGTGGTCAGCTGCAGCTCACAGAATCAGCCTAAACAAGTTCATTCTTTCAACTACCAGTATTACTGGAGAAAGACAGCTCCTAAGCTCCATGTTATCGTGAGTTTAGAACTTGCCTCTGAATGAACTCCAGGATTGTTGAGGCCTCCTCTTGGTACTGGATATTGAGTACAAAGAAGAACCCAAAGAAGACCGTGAATGCATCCATAAAGTTGGCCTGGTTCGGCAGAGTGCAGATGACTCTACCTTCAAGCGACACCATCCATTTCGAAGCTCCCAAAATGGAATTTCCTGAATATATTGAAAATGTTTGTCACATTTCCTGAACATTAAAGAGGCGAGCCCTCTGGAAATAAAAGGGGTCAAGAGAAGTGGACAAAATGGAAAAGGCAAAAAAAGTTTGCTACTTCAAACTGAACACATTTCAAATGTGGAATTAAAATACATGTTCAGCTTTACACCTCAAAAGTAAAGTGGCAATCTAAATCCTTACCTAACATGATGAGCCTTGGTGTGCCTGGTAGGGTCAATGGAGCCTCAATTTCCTCCTTGGTTGCAGTCACCTACACACACACACACACACACACACACACACACACACACACACAAATATTAATGCAATGTATTATTTGAAAGGCATCAATTATTACATTTTCATTTCAAGATCACATATATGTATAACTCCACTTACATCGGCCAAAAGGAAAAGAGCCTCTTCCTTTTCTTTGAAGTGTGCCATCATGATGAGAATGGCACACAGATCTTGGTTTGAGGAGTCCTCCTCGATTTGGGAGAGGAGATCTTGTATCTCTCTTCTCCATTTGGTCCGCTGACTGTTGAAAAAGTTTATAATTCGTTTTCCTTTTGTTTGTAGTGCACCACTCAGTCTCTCGTGCAGATGGATCCCAGTGAGTTTACTGAAGTGGGAACACAGCAATTCTTTCGTGAACAGGAAGGGCCACTTTTCCTCCAGCACTGCAACAGCTGGTGGTGGATTTTCATTGATGTGATGTCGTTGGAGAATGTATGTGTCTTCCATGTTGTCACCGACACAGCCTCTCTGAGCTCCCCTGGCCCCCTCTTCATTAAAAATGCCCACCATGAGTTGTCTCTTCTCCTCCAGAGACTGAAGAGTTTCCCCCTCTGGACACTCCTGGGGTTGCCAATTGACACAGCCGTAGCTGTCAATTTTCACTGAGGAGTGTGATTCCTGGTTGTCCTGATCATCCATTGCCTTCCTTTTTGTTTTACGTAAGCGAGCCATTGTATTATTCCTGTTGACATGCTCCACCCTGGTCTTTATTTGGGTGAGCAGGGTGAAGTAGCCGCAGCCCATATAGTCACCCTCCTCTGTAAGATCTGCGAAGCTCTTGGGGTACTTCCTTATTATAGCCTTGGCTACTTCTGCACATTGGCTGCGCGTGGGGTTTGTGCAGTTCTCTCGAATAGAATTCACCACCACTTTCACAAGATGTCGCCTGTCTGTGCCTTCAGGCCTCTCTTCTTTGGATACCGCCAGCCTCAGTTTGGCGTTCAGTTTCTCCCAGGGAAGACAAAAGTTTTCAGCCCATGCGTTTGGGTGAAGGAGGGCGAGATCAACAGAGGTTAGGGTCAAGGTTATGCTTTGGCTGTCGGTGGTTCTAGGCTGGGGTGGGGTGAGGGCAGTACTTGTAAAGGGCAGAGGTGTCGGCAGTTCTTGCTGAGGGCATTGCTCGTCTTCTAAAAGGTAGAGACAGTTATTGTGATTAATACACATTATAAAGCTATGACAAATAACCATTGATGAAATTTGATCATGCAGCAAGACACATTTCACTTAAATGTCTTACCTTTCCTTCGAAACGCAAGCAGCATCTTCCTGCACTGAATTGGAGTTAAAAGATGCTTGACGTCCAGCTCCTTCACAAGTGGAAGGTCTTCAACATCTTCCACGCCAACTACGAGCAATAATTCCTCAACTAAAAGGCGAAATGTTTCATTTTCCAATCCTGGAAGAGCACCTCTAACTGCCTCTTGTATGGCTGCCATGTTTGACCTATATACATACAGAATGATGGAGTGCAATAAGGTTAAGGCCAAACAGTCTGTACTCTGGTAGAGGGTAGTAGTCTGACAGACTATCTGCACTAACACAAACATACTTGGAACCCATTTGGAGGCAATGAACACCAAGATCCACAAGAAGCACTGACTGATAATCCTCTAAAACAAAAAATAACTTTGACTGATTTAGGAGCATTAATTTGATCCTGCCAAACACATACCCGTTATCATTTTGGTCAGCAACAACAAAGAAACCTTTTTTGTACTGTGTGCCTTTGTACACAACAGCAGCTGTTTCAGAGGTGTTATCTTTGTTAAAACCATGGAGTCTCACCGCTTCCTGAATACCACTATTGTACAAGTGTTCGTCAAATTCATTTGCCATGCTGGCAACTTGTAAAGATGGTGGAAACAGGGTGCCTGCACATAAATAGGCTTGCAACAATTGATGCCTCTCTGCTAATGTACTGCAAAGGTTTTTGAAGTTTTGCAACTTTCTCGCACACTGTTTAAAATACGAGTGCTTGCTTTCAAAGCGCATTGTCCATAAGCGGATGAGAGGGCCAAACTGTTGGATAAGTTCTGGGTAGTGTATCAAGTAATGATGCTTGGGTTTCAGTGGAATCGCAGGGAATGTGATGTTTCTTAGGTGTATATACTCTTCAATCAGAATCCGCAGGTATGCAATCTGGTCTAGATGGATTTTTGGTGCACAAACTAACTCAACAATTTCCCTGAGTTTCAAACACAATTGCCAAACTTGATCGTCGACAGGATCTTTAATTCGATCGCCAACAAAAAGTGGGAGAAGCCGTAAAAAGCACCAGTTCTGTGCTGCATGTCCCCCGAGCTTTTCAGCATTATGTTTCATTTCACAAGGCTTGTTGTTCACATCACTTCCTAAATACTTGAACTGTGAAATGGTACGGTTTAGCTGATCATATGAGAAATGCTTTTTCACAGTCACAAAATGTTTTACGAAAAGCGCAAGATCAAATGAAACAATACCTTCAAATAGATCATGCCCCAAACAAGGTGGAAGCCCTGGTTGGCAAACATGAAAGTGTCTTAGACTATTAAAGACTGAATCAAACTTGATCCCACAACACATGTTGTTACTCGTTGTTGCTTCTTCAACATTTATTTTGTAGCTGTCAACTGTCCTTTTTGGGCCAGGCTTATGTGGTGCGCTGTGAAAGGTCTTTCTGTCAATTAGGCAGTATCGGCAGAAGTGTGTACTTGTGCTGAAATTTTCACAGAAACCTCCAATGCAATGTGACCCAAGGTTGTCACCAGATATTGCAAGTAAAGAGCCCTTCAATGTTTTGCCATCATCTGTTTGAAAGCCTACATCCTCAATGTCCTTAAGATCTCTGATAAGAGAGGAAAACATTTTCTCATGACCAAAAAACTTAACATCCTGTTCCCTGCAGAGCATCACCAACTGCATAGGATCAATAGATGATCTATTATGTGGCAAAATCTCAGAAAGTGTCATGTATACTGCAAGTATTTTATGTTTTTTCCTGCCTGAGCCCAGGGGATTTGCAACTTCAAATGCATCTTGAAACAAAATGATTGAGAGTGACGAGGGAGACTCTAGTAAAAGGGCATTCTTTTTGAAGTTTGTCCCATCAGTCACATCCTCTATAACATTCTCTACAGGATTATGCATCTTTGTATGTACATATTGCTCTTTAACTGATGACTGGCTGAGAAGAGATTTTAATGTCTCTTTGATGGGAATGTACTGACAGAAACATTCCCTGCCTGCACCATCTGAACCCAGGAAGATTTGTTTAGGATCAACATAGTTAAACATTTTTTTAAAGAATGTCTTTCGTGTATGATCTGACCTCAACACTCCCTCATTACACAACTTCATTGGGTCATCTTGCGATACCTCATCAATGATGTGCTGAATCTCATTTTCTGGCAAATTAAGTTGAGACAACTTTTCTCGCACTTTTAAAAGCACATGTGTCATTCCACAGTTGTGGACCTCCTGGAACTCTTCTATGATCGACTGAATAGTGGATGCTGGTAGAAGCATTTTAGCCTGCATCCTCAAATAAAAAAGAGCCAAATTTGTCAGAAATGCCTCTTGGTCAACAGAATACTCCGAGGCATCATTTTCATCAACTTCATTTATCAAGCTCTCATTTTGGTCAATATCTGGGGAAGCATGTCTCTCTTCATTTTCAAGATGTGAAGATGAGTGTCTGTGTTTTCTGCTCAAATGTGAGGAAAATGTTGACCTGACACGAAAATATTTAGAGCAGTCTTTATAAGGACACACTATCTTTTTTCCGTCTCTGATATGCCATGTTAGATGTGTGCATAAACTAGAAAAATCAGGTGATTGAAATGTACATGCATCGACCTGACATGTCAAATCAATGCCCTCGATGTGTAGGCCTACCTGCTTGTTTTTTTGTGATTTCTGTACATATGTGATTTAAAAGAAGAAAACTTCTTAAATGTGCAAGGGCATTCAGATACCCCACAAGCAAACGAAAAATGTGCTTCATTTCTATGAAGATTTACATGTCTAGTAAATGCATGTGCTGACTCACTGGAGAAATCGCATTTTTTGCAACTAAATAACATTTTGGATCTTCCAATAGTGCGTAGCGCTCCAGAAAATGTGGATCTACATTCAGAACCACTCTATGCAGTCTTCCAGGGAAACAACACAATTCGGGTTCATTAACCCACTTTTGTAAAATAACGCAATAACGAATCAGAAAATACTTGACAGACTTATTTTGCAGCTGCTTCGTTTCACTTCAAAACAACACATACAACCGCTCGCTCACTCTCGCTCGCTCTACCATGCACGCGCCACACACCCCCCCCCTCTCTCTCTCAAAGGGATAGCGATCTGATTCTGCATTACCCTAATATCACAACAATTCCGAGATCTGAGCCTTCATCTGCAGCTAAACGATCCCCCGCTGAACAGACACAGTTTACAAAATAATTAACAATATAGGCTACCGGAAACCAACGTTACGTTACTAATCTAAACAGTCAGTGCATTTTGTGGAGTCAGTTGGCTTGCTCTCTAAACAATTAAGTCACGAATGGGACCTACCTCAACAGCAGTTTGGCCAAATAATAATACAATTCTATCTCGAAATAAAATACGGACTTTTGAGAAAAAAAAACGGCAATAATAACGTGAATAGATCTAAATAATCCGTTAAAGGACAAAGCGGTTCTCTCCTCTTGCTCCTGATATGGCACCCCAAAGTATTGTACAGTAATAACAAAAGTTACTGTAACATTACAGCACTATTTACAGTATTGCTGTAATGTTGTTGTACATTGTACAGTAACATTACAGCATTGCTGTAATATTATAGTATGGTTTTGCTACATTTCCCGCCTAAGGATCATATTCCCACAATGCAGCAGCACTATGTACATAGTGCTGCAATACTGTAATGTGACTGTACATTGTACAGTAATATTACAGTATTGCAGTAATATTACAGTATGGTTTTAAAGTGCTGTATACATTTCCCGCCTAAGGATAATATTCCCACAATGCAGCATAATGTACAGTATCACACTGTATTACAAATTCAAAGTAAATTACTGTGGGTAATACAGTAATTTACTGCCTAGATTACAGATTTTTTTTACAGTGTACACATGTTTCACCATGGTCCAAAAATCTCCGCGTTTTGATCTAGGAAATATCTCTGCGGATTGGTGTAACCACACCGTGTCTGGTAATAGTATAGGACATTGGGCCAGGGGTGGTCTCTACTATTATTGTGGGGGCCACCGCCTGTTCACCCGTATCCCCGAACTATCTGTGGGGTTGTGTGCTATGGTGCGCCTCCATGCACCCCTAATGTTACGAGGCGAAAAACTGGTGCACACGGACCCTAAAGCCTCCCTCAACATCAACCTAGTCACTCGACGTAGGGGACACGTGTTGTCCAAGCGCTACGCCCCAGGCCCCTTTGATTTATCTGCCAACTCTCCCACTTACATGGACTCCATAGAGGTGCCACGGGTGTTCCCAATGAGTATAAACTCGCTGATCAAGTTGCCTCAGGTTTTGAGAACATTCCTTTCCTCGCAGCTATCTTCCCTATCACCCCTAACAAGAATGTAGACAGGATCAACTATGTACATTACAATGTGCTCCGTTTAGCTAATCTCACTAGGGACGCTGTAGAAGGACTCGCTGAACAGCTGGGGCCGACTTCCCTTATGGCAGTTCAGAATAGAATGGCCCTTGACATGCTGTTAGCTGAGAAAGGAGGTGTGTGTTCAATGTTTGGTGATATGTGTTGTACTTTCATTCCAAACAATACGGCTCCGGACGGTTCCGTCACAAAGGCTTTAGAAGGTCTTCGCACACTATCCATAACTATGCATGAACAATCGGGGATACACAACCCCTTGGAGGAATGGTTTACAAACATGTTTGGTCAATGGAAAGGTTTAATAATGTCTCTTTTGATTTCTATAGCTACTTTTATTGCCATTTTAGTAACATGTGGTTGTTGTTGTGTGCCTTGTATCCGCTCATTGTGTGTTAGATTCATCAGTTCCACCATTGAAGGAAAAGCTGTCCCTCCGTACCAAATGCCCTTGTTGGCTTATGCATCGGAAGGAGAGGATAGCATGATGACTCAGCAGACAGGGACGCAGTTTTAATATACTTTGGTTATCCCTCCACTGTCATAAGAGGTTGTTATGTTGGGCAGTTCCCGAAGGTTTAAAGTACTCTAAATCCCAGCTTCTGATGGATTTATATAATGTTGGGGGACAGACACAGTAGAAAAGAATGACAGTGGTTATGTGTCGAATGCTTTGTGTGAATTGATCTCTGGAGGTGAGATCAAAAGGGGGATTAAAGTAACCTGTATATCCTATATAACCTGTTCCAATAATTATAACCTGTTTTAATAATTATAACTTTGTCTGTGTAAAATGTATACTTATGAAACTAGACCAAGTGTTCTTATTTTGTTTTGTTTGATGTGGTCAATTGTGTGTGCGTTGACTTAGGAATGTAGAGGATCCAGTCGCCCCCCCCCGGGTTTTTAATGGGCCGGATAGGAGCATGGGGGGGTTGTAGGAGAAAGGTAATAAAACTGACACCATTGAGTCTATGCAGAGATTGTACTGAGAGAAAGATTGGGATGCGGAGTGGTACGGCCAGGTGCTGAGGATAAACGAAGATAAGGATTGGTACCTCACCCCCGTGCGACCCAGAATTGTTTATTTTATGGCTGCCATAAAAGATGACCTGGGACTGATCGGCGGCGCAGGAGATCCAAAGTTCCCACACCTATGGCTGACTCACTCTGATTCGCTGTTTAGACCTCGTCGATGGCTGACTCACTCTGATTCACTGCCTAGGGCTCGCCCAGGAATGAGTCCACCAATGGATGAACACCTAGGGAGGAGCAACCGACACAACTCCTCCCACACAACTCCTCTCCGTTTGTGGGCATAAATATTATGAATTCTGTACGCTCGGGGCCTCTGTTCTGTCTGACTGTCTGATACGTACATCGCACGGTAGTAAGAGCCAAGGCCCGAAGTACTTCGTTATATTGTACTGTTGTTTTTACCATTAAATCAGCTTATTGTTAAACCTCATATCTCTGCGTCTGAGCCGTTCCTTTTTACAGCAGACCACTCATCAAACGAACGGCGCGGAGGGGGCTCGAACCTTCAACCACTGAAGGGTGCTTCACCCCAACAACCCTCATAACTCTGACACTCTTTTGGATGTGATGCAGATGCCTCACCATCGCCTCTTTGTCCCACATTCCTTGCCACATTTGATTGACTTTCTCCCAGATTACACACTTGACATCCGCCTATCTAACATTTATTTGCCTTCCTTTCTTTCAAGCCCTCCTTGCCAGTCCATCCACCTTCTCATTCCCCCTCAACCCCACATAAACTGGAACCCACATAAATGTTAACTGCCCCCCTGATTTACAATTCTAGTTATTGACTGAAGCACTTCATATAGTATATTTCCACCCATCTTAATGCAACTAATATGCCACCATCTCCATTGTTTAAACTCTCACCTTAACTGGTGCACCCCAGCACTTTTCCCCTATCTCTGCCTCACTCCATCCGCCAGCCACGCCCACCCAATCTCAACTCAAAGCTCACCTGTGCTCCCATCTCATCTGCAATCAAGCTGTATTTAAGCCTCTCATGCTTTCCCACACACTGCCAGATTGTTCTTCTCATTCCATGCTGCAGAATTTGGTCCCGAACTGATTTCCCGTTGACAACCTTGCCTTCCGTCCCCCAACTTGAGATCTGCCTTTGCTTCCTTGGTTCCGGACTGCCTGTGTCTGCTTTGGGTTTTTCCATCCGTAGACTTCAACCTACAACCTTTGTTGTAAATTGTAAAGGAAGATTGCATCAATAGTTCATATTGTTTTTATTTTAAAGCTCCATCACCATTCTTTTTTTCCACTCATTGCTACATTAAATAGAAATCATTTTTTATTTAAATTGAAAAACCCTGTCTTACAATGCCAAAATAAATGAATCAAACCCCTCACCTTCCGATTCCCAGAATCTGCATAAGCCACACTTATGAATGCCCTGTTTAAAATAATACAACAAGAATCACTGTTGTTCTCAACAATTTTTCCATTTGAATGTCCATATGTGACACATAATTGGTTTTTGTTTTGACCGAGACTCGTGTCACAGATTATCAGGGTCTATTCTCATGAATGTACTTTTGGCCCATATGATATTTCAGGGTTTATAGAAACAGAAGAAATGTACAGTACAACACAAATCCAATTTAGCATCAGTGTGTCAAACGTTGTGTGTAGCGCTAAATAAAGTGTTCACATGTTGCTGTGGCTTTTAGGCATGAATAGATCATCTTATCCCATTATGGTTCGCTGTATCAGAATCAGATTGTGGGCTTAAACATGAGCACAGAACACAAAGAGGGCTGATCTTGCATCATTGCAGCTCTACATATGCTTGTGTGCATTTATCTTTATTTGAACAAAAAGGGCACAGAAATAATCACATTAGGTCTTTTTTACAGTGTTAAGGACTTGTCTTTGATGTTGCATGAAAAGACAATTACGTAGGTGTACTCGGCTGCCTCTTACTTTAAGTTAGGTATTGATTGAGTTAGAGTGCTGTTTTTTTTTTCAGGCAGAGAACGAGCTATTTTTAAGCACAGCAACACTTTGATGCCTTTACTGGGTCTCAATCGATGGGAGGACTGAAACAGAGCGTAAAGGTGTGTTTTAGCTGCGAGGTGGATGTGATGAGATGTTATCACTGTATTCAAAAAAGCAATGGCAGCATCGTTAAACTCCACACGTCCTGCAGAGCCACAGCAATACTGCTCTAACACCAGGGTTGGGAGGGTTACTTTAAGTTGTAATTTATTTTCTCTGTGACAGAAAAGTAATCAGGTTACACTTTTATATTATGATACTCACAGGTTACTGATTTCTTATTTTTTACATGCAACTAGTAATTGGAACTGATTATTTTGTGAGTGTATTTATGTAAGACAACAGAACAATGTGACCTTAGAAAAGAAGAAACCAAGATATTAAGGATAAAAAATGTGTCCTCTTAAATTATATGATAGACCTACAGAATAGTATAGATAACAAATGCTGATTTAGGTTAATACATTAAAAAACACTGTGTTTTTTTATTGATAATTCACCAACTGTAAAAAATATTTTTTAAATAAAAAAGAATATAAGTATCCTTAAAGGAGAGGTGTCATGCTTTTCTGGTTATTACCCGTCACCTTGTGTGTTATGTAGGTTTTTATGCATGTAAACGGTCTGCAGAGTCACAAACCCTCAAAGTACACCCTGTAGCGAGTAAAACTCTAACATAGAAAATTCCTCCCCAAAACGCCTCGTTGGAGATTTCTCAGTTTCTTCCGGGTACGAGCTGACGTCAGCTCGTACCCGGAACCAAATGGACCAATCCGTGGAGCCGTTACGTCCGCGACGCGTTACGTTAAGCCCCCGTTGACCAATCCGCGGACTTCCTCACACACACACACTCAGTGCAGGCAGCTCTGCTGATTTCTCCTCCCTGCAGGCTGATAACAGACAGTTGGGATCGCGGCGAAATTCTCTCTGCAGACCCATTCTCACAGCGTTTATCAACCTTTTTCTTACTCAATATCAAGCCACACTTATTGTCTTTACTTCGGCTGTTTGTGTGTGCTCAGGATGAGTTTGGCTGTGTTTCGCTGTGTATCGCTAAACAAGGAAACCACACCTCCACGGAGCTCAGCGCGATTCACAACGTCCCGACCAATCAGAGCACACTGTGCTCACAGGGGGGGGGCAAGAGCTGCAACGAGCCGTTTAGTGGAGAGAGTGAATACTGCTGAATACACATACTTTACAGAGATGCTGTATGCCAAACCAATGTGAGTTTGGAAAAATGCACAGTATAAATCTATTTTAGTATACCTCAACAATGGAATTATGATCGGTGGAAATGGCCATGACACCTCTCCTTTAATGAGAACCAAAAATAATAACCAATTCTAGCTATAATATGTATAACATTATTTTAATTTATTGTAACATTGTAATCCTGCTTGTAATCATGGGCGGCGCCAGAGATTTTCTTTTGGGGTGCTGTGGGGTAGCTTGACGTTTCATAGAGGGTGCTCAAACATGTAGGGTTTCCCATTAATGTACCGGTCGCTACAATTTAATTTTCTACTGCAACATTCCCCACATGCACATACACAGTATATCCGCGACTGTTACAATGAAGGCTCGATAATCAGCTCACGGCATAGGTGTAAGCAGGGGTAAAATGTTATTTTATAAGTGGGGGGTGGACCTAACATCCTTTAGGGGGGTCCGGGGGCATGTTCCACCGGGAATATTGTTTTTAATTTAAGTTAATAGCATCAATCTGGTGCACTTTGAGGCCAAAATGAAGAGATCTATGGATACATCTCTCAACACCCATATGAAACAGAACTGTAAACAGATTTACTTTTTCTTTATGGATATTTTACAAATCACTCCCCTTTTAAACTCTATTCTTGTTTTACTGTCATAGTATTTCATAACTGTTTTTCATGTATTCTCTTATTTTTTTATAACTATAATGATCATATAAAGGTGTGCCTTGGAAATACTTGTTTACATAAATGGTGACCAAACAATTTGAGACCCACTGAGATAATTTAGACTAAAGTTAACTATCTAAACACTGACAGAGTCCTTACCTCACTAAGTTGTAGTTATCTGAGCCTCTCAGTCTGACAGGAGAGAGCTCTCCCTTCACGTTGTTGTACAAACAGCCTCTAATATCCGTTAGCGCGGCTAGCACCAGATGCTAACAACAACAATCTCCGGTACCGGTGCGCCCTCTCTCTCGCTCGCTCGCTCGCTCAAACACACACACAGAGCAGAGCTTGAATGAAACACCCAGAAGTACTAGTACTGTAGCATATTATTTTCGAATCAATCATTTTTTTAATTATGAATTTCACATATATATATATATATATATATATAAAAAATAAAAAAAGACATACATTTCTTGGAGTTGCTTAGCAGTTGCTAGGCCAAATGTTGGTGTTGCTGTAGCAACTCCAAGCTACTGCCTGGCGCCGCCCCTGCTTGTAATCACCATTTTTGTTTATGTAACAGTAATCTGATTTCGTCCTTATTTAATGTAACTGTAAGGGAATACAGATATCTAACAGATCCCCATTAATGACTGTCTCCACTTCAGCAGTACTGTTCACTCTGTTGCCCGTTTGAACATTCAACAACCAAATTCAGGGGACATATGAAGTATTCAGAGAGATAACGCCTCAACACCAACAACCCTCGACCACACTGCCATCACAATGCCACCGGGCTGCACACTGTCTTCTTCTTTGCTTTTGTTTATTGTGCATGTGCTGGCCTATGCATAACTTTAAAATTGTACGTTCGTTTTGACCCCTAAAATAAAAAAAGAACCTTTAAAAAAGTATTGAAAGACACATTTCTACTTAAAAAAACAAGGGATATTAAACTGAATGGATGACCATTTTAAGTTATCTGATTGCCTATGTTAGAAGCCACGGTTTTGAGGTTTCCTTTTTTTAATTTATCAACCTTATTTAGTTTGCTTGTTTGTGTTCTGTCACTCATTTCACTTCACTGCTCAAACTGTCGACTCGCCTGATCCCCATTCCCTTAACAGCTCCCTAGTGCAGGTGAGGCACTGCCTTCATGAAAAGTAAAAATACAAATAACAATAAAATGAAATAAATATTAATATTTCTCCACTGGTCTGTGCTATAAATGTATTTTCTGTATGATTCTAATATTTCGATCGATTCTTATAGTAAAAATAGCTGAAATGGCGTATTTTCTGATCCTATACGGTAGGAGATGCAAGCCTCACCTCATCTCGGATTGCGCAATTTGGAAGATTGTTCGAAGTTCCCGGGGTATTTTTTGTTCTCGAGAGTCGGGTCAATTTGGCTGTTTGGGCCACTGAGAAACTTTATAGGAATTAACTGGGCCCACCTCCAACGCTGTATCCAGTTCTCTTTAACATCCATGCCTTACATGGCATTTTACAGCAGTTTTTTTTAAGTATAAGCCTACCTCATCCACTTTAACTACAACAAAATACACCTAGAGGCAAAAATGTTTAGTTGGGAACATATAAATAGTTGCGGACAGTGCTCACACACCTGCAGCAGTGCTGAATATTCAACGTTGGTTTCTTTCTTCTCCTTGATTACCAACTACCTCACAGACAGGCCACAGTATGTCTGTCTGGGCCAGTGGTTCTCAAACTTTTTCTGCCATTCCCCACTTTGAACAGGTGGGCCTTTTCAAGCCCCACCTGTCCCTGATCGCTCCAAGAAAATGGTAGGCCAAGCTTAAAATTGTCAAATGTATCGTTCTATAACAGGGGTCTCCAACCTTTTTTAGGATGAGAACTACTTTTAAAAAATAAAACAAGTCGTGAGCTATTTTTACTCCTCTTTTTTAGTTTTTTGCAGTGTATATATTTTGCATATTTTAACATTATTATATGCTGACCTTTAACCTTTGTGTGCTGTTTGGGTCTGTGGGACCCGTTTTCAGTGTTTACTAAAATAACATGTATTCAATTTATTATTTTAACCTGCTTTATTTGGGGGTGGACCTAACCTCCTCTAGGGGGGTCCGGGGGCTTGCACCCCCGGGAAGATTTGTTTTTTAAATGTTGAAGTGAAATGCATCAATCTGGAGCACTTTGAGCACAACATGAATTTATGGATACAGCTCTCAACACTCAGATGAAAGGGAGCTGTATACTTTTCAATAATCCAAACATCTTTAGAATATGATCACAACCAATAACAAATCATTTAAACTTGATTATTCTTATCTTATGTTACCTAGTTAGCATTCTTTCTTTTCATTTATGCATATTTTACTAATCACTCCCCTTTTAAACTGTTTTTTTTTTTGACTGTCCTATAGTACACATTGGAATGATTTCTTACTTAATTTTTCACAACTAGGCTATATTAAATAGATAAAGGTGTGCTCTCTCTCTAGCTCTCTCTGTCTCGCTCCGTGGCGATGACGGCTTGCGCTAAAAAATTATAATAAACATATTTGTAAAGTGGGGGGACACAAACGGGATTTCGAAAAGTGTCACGGTTAAAATCCTTATGAAGTGGTGAGGTGCCGCTCCACATTGCTTTTCCTCCCGACTGCAACGCTGTTGTGTGTGTGTGTGAGAGCATTTCAGTGCATTTCACATGTGTGTATGAGAGATTTTTACATATGTCTGTAAATTATTTTGGTTTCAGTTGTGTTTGTGTGAGCACGCTCTGATTGGCCATCGGGAGATTCGGGACTTTTCCCGGTGGGCCGCTGCCGTTGGTGGGCTGCTGCCTTTGGTGGGCCGCTGGATCTGGCATAGGTGGGCCGTGGACTTTCACATTGCCGGTACCGCATCGGCCGCTGCAAACACCCGCCGTTGCGAGTCTCCGGCTGTAACAGTCCACTACCGCCCGCGAGGACCCAGGTTCGATTCCGGCCTGAGGTCCAAAAAATGTATTTAAAAAAAATAAAATAATAATAATAATCTCCCGTTCATCGCGTCCATTCGCGACCCACCTATCACATCTCTGCGCCCCACCAGTGGGGCACGCTCCACACTTTGAGAAACGCTGGTCTGGGCAGTGCTCTGTCTGATGTGGTGGTTGGTACTAGTACAGGAGCCCCTCAGGGGACTGTGCTGTCTCCTTTCCTGTTCACCTTATACACCAGTGACTTTAAATACAAATACATGCCACCTCATCCTTTGTTTTACATGCTGCTGCAATGAAATAAAATCTCAACTTGGGTTCATAAAATATATCTTATATTTTCTTATAATTATTTTAGAGGAGGGTGGAATGTGTCACCAAAGCGTCTTTAGTCCACACGGCACAAAAATATGAGAGACACTTCCCTCGTCTCCATTTTTCTCTGTATCTGCCATTAATGGTGACAAATATTCAAGCAGTCACTGTTTCCTGGAGAACACTGATCAGTCGCTGCTGAAAAGTTTCTGATTTCCTGTCGGGATGTTCAGGGTTTCCTTCCCAGCCCATCTGCGGTGTATCTGATTCAAGAATCTCCAAATCCAAATTCCTATAAAAAATAGGAAGGATTTGGCATTTTGATTTCAGGCTTTGCCAAATCCAAATCCAAATCCAGCTAGCACAAGTCTTCAAAAAATACTGTATTTCTTGCCAATACTTACAACATAACTTTAAAATAGCTATGCTAAAGAAAAAGTCAAATACATTTTAAAATGTTGTGACAATAATCCATAAAGATAACATTTTAAAGTGTAAAAGTTACATCGGATTTTTGTCTCATGAACTTCTAGTTATGTTTTAGTAACTGATGCATTCGGGTTAATAAGCCACTTTGTGTTTCAATTGTATAATGTGCCTTTAAACAGGATGCTCACTTTTGAAATGCCTGATCTGAGCTGGCAAATTAGATTTTTTTTGTTCTTTTGTTAATGTTACCGATGCTTTTTCATTCTGTCTCTCTGACATTCTCCTCCGTTCAGCTCTACACAATTTCACACTGTTCAAACAGGCCTCCCTTCAAGTCTTGCTGTCTTGGCATCTTTACCAGAATCCATGAAGAATGATTGACCTCTGTTTAAAAATACTAAAATCACAGCCCATTCATTTCGCCTTTCTTTCATGCTTTGCAAAGAAAAAGCAACCTCTTAATCCAGATATCTTACCATGACTCGCGCATGCATTCACGTGCACGGTTGTGGCATGACCACCAAAACAGAAAGATATTGGACACAAGATGTGTGCAAATGTATTTAGTTTCCTATCCATGTGGACATGATTTTAGTGGGGGGGGGACCTAACCTCCTCTAGGGGGGTCCGGGGAGCATGCTCCCCCGGGAAGATTTGTTTTTAAATGTTGAAGTTAAAAGCATCAATCTGGTGCACTTTTTCTTTATGGATATTTTACAAATCACTCCCCTTAAAGGTGGGGTAGGTAAGTTTGAGAAACCGGCTCGAGATACACTTTTTGTTATATTCCATGGAATGCTCTCAACATCCCGATAGCAATGAATATCTTAAGTGCTTTGACAAAAAATCCATAAAAAAATGTCATCTGTGGAAGCCGTAGTACTGTAAAAAGCACGACCAATCATCTGAGCCGGCCGGCTAAAATAACTGGATGGCCTACCTGCCTGTCAGCCTTCCATCTGTGCACAAACTTATCTCGTGCCCTCATTGGTCATGTGCGCGTGCGTGTGTGTTGGAGGAGGGGCTCTGTAAGGAAGTGGCAGATTTTTTCCGGCTGTGTATTTTCAAATTCTCGCGCACTCGAGCTGGTTTCTCCAAAATTACCTACCCCACTTTAATTTTGTTTATATATGTGGTGTATTTAGAAAACACTTTTTGTTTCACTTTATCATTACATCTCAGCTTAGTTTTGATGATTTCTGAATTGCAATTAATTAGCCGAAAACTACATAAGGAGCAGTTACAAAGTAACATCTGCTAAAAGATTGTAAACAGCTTGCCTGTAAAGTGCTAACAACTTTTTGTTTTTATCAATAGTTCCATCAGGCTTTTTTTCTAAAATGGAATTTTCTGTCCAACACACCGGGGGATATCTCCGCAGTCATCTGTATTTGGCATCGTGTATCACGCAGGTAAGAATTGGCACTGGAAATAAGGGAGGAAGTTTTTTTTTTAAAACGCGTAGGTTGCCAGATTAAGACCATTTACATGTACAAAAACCTTTATGACACACTACAGGAAAGAGAAAACCCCAAAAAGCACAATAGGGCCACTTTAAACTTATATCTGACATGGTCATCAATGGGCCATAATCCCTCACAAAAACCACTCACAACATCTTCCTCACTATAAATAAGTCATTTCTGACCTCTACTTTGAACTTCAATCAGATCAGCAGAACCGCCTTTTTCCACATAGCTCGTCTCCCCCCATCACTCTCCCTCTGTGCTGCCAAAGCTTTGATCCATGCCTTCATCACATCCGGAATCCACATCATACAAAGTCCTTAATATTCTGCAGTACATCCAGAACTCTTCTTGTTTCTCCGCTCCTCTGATGCCAACCTCCTGTCTCCACCTCAAAGTCTCTCCAAACACATCAGAGACCGCACCAATCTGCTCCGGCTATAATCCCAGATCAAAACTCATCTGCTCAGATCGGCTTTGAATGTGTTAATACTGTACATGTATTTTTCTTCATCCCAAGATGGGAAATAGTTTTGTCACAGCAGCATTGTTAACAGTTTTCAGAATATAAGAAAATTGAATAGAATAAAAGAATATACATAGACAGCAGATAAATACATATCCGCATTAGAAAACACATATATTGATAGAGTATATGAAAAATACACAAAATAAAATATAATGAATAAGAATACTCTAAAATGGACCAACTACAGAAAAAGAAACATTAAATAATTGTGCAAAGTAGCTGTTTTTTTTATAAAACAAGATGAATTAAAGCTGTGTATTCTATATTAAGACTTAATAGGGTTGACAGATCCTGTGCAAATGGGTATGAAATATTATTCTTATTACTTTTCCTCAATTGAGACGCATTATTCAGGGCCTGAACATGTTCCTAAATGCGATTAAATGTGGCACAAGATCCAAACATGGTGAAAATGTATGTAAGCGCATTGGCTGTGGCAAAATGGATACAAGCGCCACCTAAAATGCAGCCGCCATATGTGAGTTTGTCCTGCATGTATGATATTTGCTGGGTAAATGTTACATATGGATATGACCAACAAAGTTTATGGAGTTATACTGTAAACCCAACAGTCAGTCATTTAGAATTGTACGTAGTTTTTTTACCATTTGAGGTTGCTGTATGTATTCTTTTAATTCCTTTAAAATGTGAGTTGCACACTGTCAGAAGTAAATGCAGTTCTTGACTCTAACATTAAAATCTGCTGTGTCATGTTCAAAGCTGAAACAGTAGGCATTATGAGTGCTGCAAAACAAAATAATTCACTTTTGTATACACCATTATTAATCCCCTACGGGATTCCTCTCTAGCCCTATTTGCAGCACCAGAGTTCTGCTCTTTGTTGTTATATTTTTGTCCTTTTTTACACAGAAGAGGAAGGCAATCAATCGTTTTAGGATTTTAATGGGAGCGTGCACAGGGCCTGATAAAACCAGTTATTAAATACAGTTGATAACCCCGCCGCAGTACGCGTTATCTCAGACTGGGGCTTGTCGAGCCAGCGAAAGCAAAGCAAGCATGGCTCTGTCCAACCGGCCCTGTGGTAACGGCCCCAGGCAGCTGTTATCAATAAAGAGCTCTGATAACACTACAGTACACTACCTGCTCAACAGCAAACAACACACAGAGATTAGCTGGTGAACATAACAAGATAAATATTTTGGAGTTAGCTGAAGCCAAATCTGTAGAAGATTCATCATGTGGACACAAACACCAAATGTTGCTTTCAGAGGCGCGGGAAGGTAATTTGGGTGGGGGTGCTGAGGTGCTGTCCGATGTGCTAATTACGCACCAACGGGGGGGCGTGGCAAAACCACACACACACACAGCATAACAATGGACTCCAGTGAACACTATTACAGGCACAGAGCACGCACAAATGCACTAGCACACACACTACAAAGATGTAAAATATTATTTTACCAACAATGTGGAATTTATTGGCTACATATTACCAGTGGCGGCTCCAGAGTATTTTTGTTGGGTAATCTATGGTAGGGCTAACCCATACAGTGGTGGGGCTCAAGTCAGTATTTGCAATGTAATTACATACACGCTATATCGCCCCCATTGACAGTGAAACGCCACGCGTGAGGTTTAGATTATTTCCCTGTCTCAATCCAAATTGAACTGTATGAAATAAAACGGCACATTTGTCTTGTAGTAAATAAAAAGGGCGACCTGGAGCCAATCCTGCAATTTCCCCACAGGTGAAAGAGTTGACATGCTGAAACCCAACCCCTGCAGGGGGGTCTGGGGGGATTCTCCCCCAGGATTTTTTGAAATACTAACATAAAATACACATTCTGGTACTCTCTTGAGAAGAAAAATAAATAAATCTATTACTACACATTTAAAAAAATGAATGCCATTTTTGTTTTTTGTTACTTTGTTCTGAAAGCTGAACCTGCTGCTCCTCACAGAGAGAAGAGGGAAGAGGCTGTGTGGATTACTTTACTTGTGGATAAGGGTGGATAGCCCCCATTGTTCTGTGTGTCAAAATGAAAGACAGCCCACACACCTATCAATCATCAAACCGTGGGGTCTTATTTCATTACGTGTTGATTTCTATCAACACACATGTTGTATCGATGTATATAGAGATGTACTACCGCAAAAGTATTCTCCGTCGGGGCTTCCTGCAACAACACCACGCCGTTATCGTGATTCTGATTGGCCAGAAGACATTATCAAAGATGTTTTATTGAGAAGACGATCACTACGTGACAAAAGTTTTCAAAACCGTTTCTAGTCTTCGGTATTTCCAGACAAGTGGCTACTGAAATCAATCTTACTAACTGCTGTCTGTGCAATTTACTCCGCGCGAGTTGGCGGACATTATTTTGCTTACTTTAACATCATTTTTCATGGTGAGGCTAAGGTGGGGCTAAGCCATTTCTTGGTATGGCTGTAGCCTACCCCAGCCATTCCCTGGCGCTGTCACTGCATATTACACAGATTATGCACGGCTGCAGCAGCAATAACCATAAAATAATAATTAAAATACCACAAACATGATATTGACCAGTATACAGATTATGCACATGATTTTGCAGATTTAGCGTTTTTAGAGAGAAAAAATTCCGAGATACGTTTTTGCGCCATGTCAGTTACTTGCGTCATAAAAAGTAGCCGACTAAAAACTAACAAAAAACTTTTTTTCCACATCTTTTTTATTTTTCTTCCCTGAAGCAAAATGATTTATTATATGGTTTTAAATTATCATTTGAATAATAACATATCATATAAAATATAATCTCAGGCACAATGAAATTAAATACATATATATAAAATAAAAATAAAATAAATTTCCTGACAGGGGAGCTCCGCACCGCCTGCCTGCCGCTAGGGGGTGCTGCAGCGCCCTCAGCACCCCCCTTCCCGCGCCCCTGGTTGCTTTGGGTCTGCAGGATGTGATTAATGAGCTGTAAGCAAACACATTTAGCTGTGTTTGGAGCCTGTTCTGCTGCCAAAAACACAACGTTTACAATCATTTAAACAACTATTCATAAATTGCATTAAGGCTGTTAATCTGGGAATTGATCAACAAATATATATTACAGACGATAATCAAGTCAAGGTTTTACAGAGTTTCAGGTTTATGATTATTAAAGCCTCTTCTTACTGAGGACTTGATGAGGTGATGCATGATTTCTTTTCATTTTTTTTCATTTTCATTTCATTTAGCTGACGCTTTTATCCAAAGCGACTTACAATAAGTGCATTCGACCAAGAACATACAAACTTGAAGAAAACAGAATCATATAAGTACATTAGGTTTCATAGAGCCAAACCATTTCAAGTGCTACTCAACTGGCTTTAGATAAGCCAGTCCTTTGTATATAAGTGCTTTGTTAGTATGTAAGTGCTTAGTTAGTATCTAAGTGCTTTTTATTTTAATTTATTTTAATTTTTTAATTTTATTGCTCGAGGTGGAGTCGAAAGAGATGAGTTTTCAGTCTGCGCCGGAAGATGTGTAAGCTTTCTGCTGTCCTGGTGTCAATGGGGAGCTCATTCCACCATTTTGGAGCCAGGATAGCTGATGGGAACTTGGGTCCCCCTCGCAGTGAGGGTGCAGCGAGCCGTTTGGCCGATGCAGAGCGGAGTGCACGTGCTGGGGGTGTACAGTTTAACCATGTCCTGGATGTAGGAAGGGCCAGAACCATTCACAGCATGGTACGCAAGTACCAGTGGATTGAAGTGGATTCTAGCAGTTACTGGAAGCCAGTGAAGGGAGTGGAGGAGCGGTGTGGTGTGGGAGAATTTAGGAAGGTTGAAGACCAGACGAGCCGCTGCATTCTGGATGAGCTGCAGAGGTCGGATGGCACATGCAGGTAGACCAGCCAGGAGGGAGTTGCAGTAGTCTAGGCGTGAGATGACGAGAGTCTGGACCAGAAGTTGCGTCGCTTTCTGGGTCAGGAGGGGATGTATCCTCCTGATGTTGTAAAGAGTGTATCTGCAGCAGCGGGTTGTTGCAGCAATGTTTGCAGTGAAGGACAGTTTGTTATCTAGGGTCACACCCAAATTCCTTGCAGTCTGAGTCGGGGAAACAACAGAGGGGCCAATGTTGATTGTTAGGTAAAGAGTGGGACAATCTTTTCCCGGATGGTTTTAAATGTTATGGTAACCTAAAGGAGGGAATGCTGAAAATAGTTGCGGAACAGGTAAGGCTTTGAAATGACATTACATTTTTGTAGAGTGGTGCATTGATGACGTATTTGTATAGGCCGACCAGGAAGTTAGCATCCCAACGGCTCTATCAACAAAAAGCAATGAGATTTTGATACTTAAACTTTTTTTTTATTACAACTTTATGATTTTTGAAGTGCAAATACAAATGCCTGTAATAAAAAAAAACACTAGGCTATTCACATACTACTTCCAGGTGGCATGGCTGTGAATCACCACCGCTAAGCTAAAGGCGGTAATGATCGGCTTGATAACGTTTAGCCGTCTCATCTCGTCACTTGTTGGCAACCATGTTTTTAAAATTCACAAGTCGGGTTTTTACCAGCCTTTTTTTGTCGTAGAACAAAACATAAAAAGCTCTTCATACACGTTTTACCCAGATACACACTGTATCAGATACTCCTCAGATATCCTCATGCATCAGTTGAAGGAACCCGACTTAAAGTTCTTTGTCAGGATCCAAAAGTGAAAGAAGGATATGCTTTGTTGAGAAAAGCTCAAATTAACTAATCATTTACAAATCGTGTATATGTATGGAGGTTTAATAATCAAAGCCGAGGATAATCCTTTAATCATTGGGATATATTAATAAAAAATGCTATGAATTAGAAAGTATCTGATTAAATGGTGAGTATTAAACATGAGGAATGTGATTAGCTCTATCTTTCTCTGCCATCTCTCATTAATCTGATATTTCATTTTGAATTCATAGCCTTTTTTTCTTTTTCTTTGATCTATTCCAATTGGTCCATCAAGAGACAGCAATAACGTCTCATATCTCAGTCAATTCCATTGATTGAACATTTTTATTAATAATTTCCTAAAATGAACCTAATGATGTGCCAAACATAAAAACATTAAGTGATGTTGGATTTTAACTTGAAATTATATCACAAATCATTATTTCTAATGAATCTCTACTAATAAAATGCATGTATATTTTTTATTATTTCATCAAACTTAAAATGTTTTATTTATTTATCTTCTGAATTGTATATTCTTAGAATACATATTTCCCTTTTCCCTTTTGGTAACATGCTGCTCACTTGTCCATTCCAATGACAAACTTAAAAAAAACATTTGGAGTAAAAGCCCCACATTTTTTCATGGAAAAATAAAAATGCCCCAGAAGCATGGCGAAGAGCATTAATGCCTAACGAAAAGGATACCTCGAACATTCACCAATTCTGGCAAATCAATCTACTGAATGTTGAAGGGATGATCTCCCTTCATTGCTCAAAGTATGACAATTTACCGACAACAGAACAACTTGATTGGCATGCTGGTGCAGAAGCTGGTATAATAGGCTTTCGAGATGCAAAGACCACAGAAGCATAATATGGTATCAGAATCCAGGCGGAAAGAGGGAGGACTTAGCCAATGCTTTTGGATCTGTCCCAAATATTCTCCTCTGCACAGGCTTTGAGTGCTTTTATGTGCCAAGTATCACTGCGAATCTGGTCAGAAACTACTTCCAAAATCTGCAGTTCTGCTAACAACCTCAGAGTATATCAGTATACTACATCATGGCAATCTCTGGAAGTAGGAATGATGGGATTTTGGAGACATCGTAGGTCAGGTGGAGTAGAGGTGCTTTTCTGGACTTAATTCAAGTCAACCTACATGGCACAAGGCAACATTCGGCCAGAGACTAAAACTGGTGGTAGGCGAGGTACAGCAGCAAGAAGCCAAGCAGGAATATGGAAGAAGGCCGAATTAGCTTTATCGTCACATGTGCTTCACCTCTGTGGGTCAACTGAAGGACTTGTGACTCCAAAGTCAGTCTCTTAAACAAATGTTATGGAGAAGATCCATCATGTCCTCTCTGCCTAACACCGATATCTCGTCAGCATATCAACATCCTTATAAAAAACACGGTTGTCTGCCAATTGGCAATTATCCTGAAATAACTATCTCCAATGCCCCCTCTCCACCAACATCCAGGTATTCAATCACCATTACCTTTGTTTCAGAAGGACACCTCCCAAAAAAGCCATCTGTAGGAAGGGAATCAAGTCTACTGGACACAGTTCTCTCATCTTTACATCGAAGATCAACATAACCGATTTCATGCCACATCTGATCATGTGGTCAACAACAGTTCCTGTACATCGTGGAACTAACTGTGCCATTGGAGGCTGCAGGTGATGAAGCATCCACCACAAAGGACTGAAGGACTAAGGGATAGCAAGCAAAGCAGTACATTGGAGCTGGAAATGATGGGTGCTCCCGGTGGAGGTAGGCTGAGGCTTTGTAGCCGCATTAACAAGCAGGCTACTGAAAGTGATGGGTTTCAGAGGAACGGCCCTCCTACAAGCCGTCGAGTTGCCGTCAGAGGCTGCCGTCAGAGGCTGCCGTCAGAGGCTGCCAAAAGCATCCACTGGTTTTGGGTGAAATGGAAGATCTCAATTGGTCTTGAAGTTAACCAGGAGGAGGGTAAAAGCGTAGGCAAGTGCGACCAGAGTTCCAGGTGTTGCCTTTGAACCCTCTGGAGGTGTCTTGGGCCTATCAGCAGCGAAACACTGAGGAAGGAGGGTGCACACTAGATGATATCAATGAAGTCATCACAATCAATCACAGTTTTAACAGTTTCTAACCCCTACTTCCACTCCGATTACTATGAAGAGTTGTATAATCAAGTCCTATGAACCCAACTAAGTAATGAATCATCTTATGTTTACTTTAAATACAGGGTAACAACTTATGTTAGGATTGTGATTAATAGATTTGACATGTGCCTTGCACTTCCTTTTATAGCAGCGGCTTCAAACTGATGTTAGATCAGGGGCCACGTAAAGCCAAATTCTATCTCAAGTCGGCAGGACCAGTAAAATCATAGCATAATAACCTTGAAATAACCACAACTTCAAATTGTTCCTTTTGTTTTACGCAGCGTCCACACGGCGGCGTGCGTTGAAGCTTGCCGGTGGGCGTGTCTGAAGCTCGACTAACAACCAATCACATGAATCTCCCGCCAAGCATGCGGTTTGATTGGCTAGAGCTTCTACTGGCATATGGTTTGATTGGCTGACGCTTCCGTCGAAGCTTCAAAAGTTGAACATTGCTCAACTTTTGAAGCGAGCAACGCGAAACGACGCTCCCACAATGCAGTTCGAAAATATTCAAAAATAAATGCAATTTCAACAATTGTGTGCCTCAGTTTATTATTTACACATGTACACTACAACCTAAAGATCTCAGTGTATCTACAAAGGCATACAACATTAAGTCTGGAACTGAACAATATATTATTTTACTTAATGATCGAAACAACTTTTCATTTTCCACATCTGTGCAGTAATCCTGACATGAAATGACACACCACCATACAGACTAAAGTATGAACTATTAAGGAAGAAGGTTAAGTTATCCGCTTGCCTTTTAAATGTATAAAATGTATATGTACAAAATATATAAAAGTTTTGAAAGCTACAGTTAATGTTGTCACTGTCATTTTAACACTTCGCAAAGTCCTCCCACCGAGCTGTGCCTGTGGCAGAGCAGAAGTTTGGCCCTGCAGGTTCAATCTGTGCCGGGAAGAATGAACGGTCATGCATTTTTGAGGTGATCTGTGTATGTATTTGTTAATTTACAGTGTCAGCATGAGTGTATGCTACTCTTTGCGCGGGGGCGGGTTAGTGAGTTTGACAGTCATTTTCTATCTCCTTACATGACAGCCCCATCAAAGATTAACAGTGAGAAAAACATGAAGCTCTAATGGAGGCACGCAGTGTACTTGTGGCATGCTGGCAGCTGTAGAGGTACATCTGGCATCACTAATTCTGCCACTGGGTGACCACACACACACACACACACACACACACACTCTGGAAGTTGGACTGAAGTGACTGATGACTACCTCCCACAATCTCCTGCCCATCAGCTGTTGACAGATGGTGAAACAGAACAATGAGCCGTGGTGGTTCACAGCCGGAACAGGGTTAAATGTTTTAAATATGCCCATTCAGTACAAAAGAAAAAAATCTCACTGCTCTCCATCCAAAGAATGAAAAACAAAGCCCCAACAGTCCAAATTGAATAATTTTGCAGCCTGATCACACTCCTGCATGCAGGCTTCAGACCAGAATAAAAATGTGTGAATATTTTATTGAAATCAGTTTTGTCCAGCTCATCTTTTCATCTCTGTTTCATTGACTGACAAAAACATGTTCAGTTTGACATAATATGAACTGCTAATCTTTAGAAGCGATTGTGTTGCTAATGCTATCCCACGGTTAATAGGATGCAGTCATTAATGAAAACACCAACATGGCGGTCAGGATCTTACATCACCATGAAGGTGTTCTTATTTCATTAAAGACTGCATCGCTGCACATTATCCCGCTTATTACACGGCAAATAAACAAATAACTTTCTGTCTTCTTCTGCTGTTCCCGTTAGTGTTTACTTCCTCTCTGTCTTCTTCTGCTGTTACCTTAAGAGTTTACTTGTGTTTATTTCTCTGACGTCCAGCAATCTTTTCTCCTTAGTTGCAATTTGTTAGCCACATTTAGCAGGATAATGTCAGTTTGGGCTTTACATTATCCCTTAAATAACACTTAATGTTAGTTAGATTTTCAAGGCAGTTAGTGAATGTTAGCCACACTTTTCGAGCTAAGATATAATTCAAAGTTAACCAACATTTGACCAACATTATTTCTAAAAATAATTTACAATAGAATACTTTTTCTAGGAATAAATCATTGTTTCACATTCAAAATCAACACAATATTTCCCTCTGAGATGAAGTGGAATAGAAGTTAATGTCACGAACTTGGATACACAAGGATAAGGACTCAAATGCACGACCCGGGAGCCAGAGGTAAAGTATAATTAATATACTTTATTTTGCACCAAAAAAAAGGTATACAAAAGCAAATCGCTCACAACGTGAGGAACTAAACTAATAGTTTCAGGAACATAAGATAGGCTTGAATCAAAGATAAGTATTTCAGTGACGAGCAGAGTACTGGCATGAGGACAGGACAAGACGAACTGACAAAGAACAAAGGGAAGCTGGGGACTATAAACAAAAGGTAACTGGGCACAGGTGGAAACAATCAGGGGCGGGGCTGGTGCTGATGATGGCGGGAAAAACACACAAGGGGAGGAAGAAACAGGGCCTGAAATGAAAGACAAGAGGTAAGTACAAAATAAAACAGGAAATGACAGACGAAATACATAAACAAAACTAACACATTTGACGAGACACAACAGTTAAAGTACACTCCTGTGCAACTTTAAGTATCTGGCGCATGGTTTGGCAAAATGCCTTTGTTTTCACCACATCTAAAGAATGAGTGCAGAACATTTGATTGATTGGTGAAGTGTGCCGATTCCTCCGCTTTCTTTGCTATCATGATAAACATCAGCGCTGGTAGTCGGGAGGAAGTTTGGTTCAAACTTTGTAATGTGATTGATTTGCATTCGCTGTTTTTACGTGTGAAGGTTTCCAGAATAATTGATCAAGTTAACAGTCCTTATTTTGACGTTTGAAAGTGTAGTAGATTCACTTTTACTGTGGTTTTTTTGTTATTTGCTATGTCATGGGGTTGAAGCCTATCCCAGCATGCAGTGGGTCAAATTGACCCTCAGGGCAACCCCGGGGATAGGCAAGCTGTGGGCAGTGGAAATACTTTTTTACTGAGCTTTGTTTCTTCCCTTGAGTTGGAAAAAAAACTAGAGCAGCAGCAGGGTGTTTTTTCTGTACTTTTCCATTTTCTACGGTGGAGTAACTTTTAACAACATGCACTTAGACAGAAAGGTGACGATCAACATGGTTTCTCGCTGCTGTTTGTTTCACTGTAAAACTTTATTTTGATCAAATTAAACAACCTGGTAATACATCATATACGGACGGTAGACTGTCACAGCGAGTTTCACACCTCCAAAATGACATAAAAAAACAGTGAAGCTGGACAGTATATAGATTTTTTCCCCTCCAAGATTATCATCATGGTGTCCTATAAATATTTGGTACAAAAAGAATGAATTACGATATAAAGAAAAATAAATGTGGACACTTTTGTTTTAAGCCTTTAAAGCAGACCACAGTCACAAAACACAACTGGAACAAACTGCTGATTTTACTGGAACCGCCAAAACACACGATACACACTCCTGAAATCCACTCAGGATAGCAACAAGTCAGAATCAGTACACGATCCTGACTTCATACGGTCACCCCTTGATTGAAATATGGTATTTGGGCACAGCACCGAGGTGACTGTTGAGATTTTGACCTTTTGGCTTCAGTGGTACTTTGACATCAATGCAAATGCTGAATGTGCAGCCTTCCAGTGTCATTTATTACAACATTAAACAACAAAACCTCATGTGTCAAAGCCAGACACAAGGGTGTTCTGAATAGAACTGAGCAAATAAATCAGTACATGAGCAAAGCAGTTGTTATTTTTTTCTTTCTCAGACACAGCGAGTGAAAACATTGGAGAAAGCAGGTAGAAGCAAGAAATAATATAGAGTTGAAAATAAGGTGACCAGTCATTGTAGGACATTCAAGCTGCAATGCTGACTGTGAAGTAGAGCTGTCACTTTGTCCATTTGTTCAAATGACTTTGAATCAACCCATAGAGGATTAGTTGTATGTCTCGATAATGTAAGTGTAAGGCAGTTCCATCAAACCTGCTTGAGCACATTACCTATCACAAGAGTTGGCTTCATGATTATCTGCTTAGCACATTTTGTAAGTTACCTATTGTCTGTGTGAGACCTTCATTTATTGCTTTTTTGTTAATTTGGAGTTATCAGAGCTTTAAAGGAGCTGGAAGGTAGTTTCAACATACATTTGAAATATTAAAATCTCTTGGTCACCTCTTGGATTCCATCTAAAGCATTAGCTAGCTGCGTTAGCTAACAGTTGTTTGAGTGTCGCAGATAGAAAGCAACTTAGTTTTCATTTGAATTGTTAGTGTGTGTTTGTGTCAACCTGATGCATATGAATGAATATTCTCTTTTCTTTAATTGATGTCTGGTCTCCACCAACTCCTGAATAAATGTTGTTCTCTTTGGCAGCAAAAACTCCACATGAGGTCAATGAGAGCCTTGAGACTCAATCATAACAGTAATACTGCAGGCCTTAGACTCAAAAAGTATTCTGAATATGATAGTGACAGCTCTACTGTGTAGGCAGTGATTCCCCAAGTCCTTTCTGTCAATATTAAACAAGTTCTCAATGAAAATATATATTTTTTTAACATTGATCAACAGACTTTCTGTAGCTATCTGAAATGTCATTCCATTATAGAAAAAAAAGTGTATGTATAGAACTTAGTACAGTTCAACCACATTTCTGACAAACACTTACTCATAAAATCTAGAAATGATACCAGGAACATTTACCTTCTTCATGTGTGCGGCACACAAAGAAAATCAATCAAAAGAAAATCTTAAGAAATCAGTGCATTGAGTCATATGAGTTATCCTCTTTTTACTCTGTGTCCCGAAGAAGGCGATTTTCAAGCGAGGATCCTTCACAACGGCTCCTCTGGAATGGTCCTTTTTTTCAAGACAGTAAAAAAGAAAGAAAGCAATCATCAAGAGTCATTAGACCCCTCCAGTCTCAGCCAACCTACAGGCATCCAGCCTGAAGGGCAGCAGAAGGGCACTTAGTCAAAAAAAAGAAAAAACACCTAATAACCCTAACTTGTCTTCCAAACACTTTTCAATTCATACCCGCAGAGGTAAGTGTGTGTGGTCCGTCCTGAAATAACTACACAGGGGTTATGTTCACTGACCTGGTTACCAACACTTTCCTCAATCTATTTTCCCTTGGATGGTTCACCACAATAAACACTCAGGAGCCTGAAAGTATTTTAAGTTCAATTATATACAAAATACAGTCCAATTATGATTCAATACTAAATTCAAAGCTGAATTGAGTCTCCACTGTTTAATTTACATTTCTTTATCCATCAGTCCACCTCTCTAAAATCAGATATAGGACTTTAGTTCCCTGTTGACTTGGTTAGCTCCATTTTTAGATCCATGAGCAGGTAAAATAGGTAAGGATCCAGTGGCATTATTCGATATCCCATTAATTAACATCTGCCAGCACATCTGTTCCTTCAACATGTTGATTGTGTCCATTGTATGTTTTAAAAGTTCTCAGATTTCCTTAAAGCTCATTAATAATGTTCATGATCTCTAATATTGAGTTTGTGGTAGTAAGACGTTGCTCTCCTCGCCCCTTATTGGTCAAAATCTTTCCTGAAGCAGGGAAGGGAGTGTGTTTTTGTGGTGTGTTAGTTATGAGAAGTCACTGTCGTCGGCCCCGTAGAGGTCTGCTAGTTTCCTGAACCGGGGCCCCCAGTCACTCAGGTAGTGGTAGTCCTGCTCCCCCTCAGAGGACGCTGAGCCAAGTGAGCTCAGGGACTCTGCCACAGAGCCCGCCCCCTCGTAGGCGTAGGTGGCCAGCGAATCGTAGGGCGGTGCTGTGGGGTTACAGTCGTTCTCCAGCACCCTCTGATTGATGAACTCGCAAACGTCCCCGTTGTCCCGTGACGCCATGCTGACTGGCGGCATGATGAGGCCGGATGTGGCGGGAGCGGTGAGGCGGTGAGGCGGGTACAGCAGGGTATCGGTGGGGATGATGTCCCGCCGCTGTTTGGCCGACTCCTCTAAGGCGGCGGCTGCGTCCGGGTGTCGCAGTGCTCCGATGTCGAAGGCCTGCGTGTCCTCCTCGCCGCCGCCCTCGTCGTTGTAGCTCACCACGTTGTCCCGGACGTCCTCCTTGGAGATGATGAGGGGCTCCTGCTTTCTTTGGCGCTTCAACGCCGTGAACAGAACCACGATCACTGAAAAGACAATAGAAGCATAAAGGATTAGATCAGGGGTGTCAAACATACGCCATTTTTACACTTAGGAGCTTAAGTTAAAAATAGTTTGGTTTGGTAGAACCCTACTGTTCATGCACTGCCACAATTTTATATATTTTGTATGTACAGTTCAGGTGGTCAGGATTACTACACAGAAATGAATCTACATTTAAAATACTTTCTATATTTTGACAAGTTGTTTTGATCATTAAGTAAAATACTCAGTGCTCAGTTCCAGATACCGGTGACTAAATGTTTTGTGCCTTTGTAGATACACTAAGATCTGTAATACACGTGTGTAAATGATCAACTGAGGCATAATATTGTTGAAATTGCACTTATTTTTCTTAAGAAATGTCAGGTTGTTCATAATATTTTGTAAAAAGGTAGCTCATTAAATGTGAACATTTTCAGAATCTACCTTTTTGCACTTAAAGGTGGGGTAGGTAAGTTTGAGAAACCGGCTCGAGATACACTTTTTGTTATATTCCATGGAATGCTCTTAACATCCCGATAGCAATGAATATCTTAAGTGCTTTGACAAAAAATCCATAAAAAAATGTCATCTGTGGAAGCCGTAGCGCTGTAAAAAGCACGACCAATCATTTTAGCCGGCCCGGCTAAAATAACTGGATGGCCTACCTGCCTGTCAGTTTTCCATCTGTGCACAAACTTATCTCGTGCCCTCATTGGTCATGTGCGCGTTCGTGTGTGTTGGAGGAGGGGCTCTGTAAGGAAGTGGCAGATTTGATCCGGCTGTGTATTTTCAAATTCTCGCGCACTCGAGCTGGTTTCTCCAAAATTACCTACCCCACCTTTAAACAAAGGGAAGGAGTTAGAGTTGTCGTTATTTAGAGGTTATACCGGTTCGGCCACTTGAGATCAAATTGCACTGTATGTGGCCCCTGAACTAAAATGAGTTTGACTAGATCCTCTCGCAGTGAACATACATTAATAAAGACAGATGTTAAATAAACGTTTTTCCCCTTCTATGTAGCTTTGTTTGTATTGACCATGACAACATTGAAGTTAATGGCTCAGGTCTGGAATCGGTATCAAGGCTACAATCACTTTTATACACCGCCCTTTGATTATTTCATTTTGTCACGTTGTGCCCCTCATTGTTTGTTTTCATCACAGATCCAGAACCTTTTTAAACCACCCTTTGGTTCACTTTGTTTGTGGTAATTTTACGGAGGTTACTACTGTAAAATGAGCTTCCATTTTCAGAGGCGTGTCATTAGAGGTCGTCTGGTTGCCTCTCCCTTGCATCAATGGTCATTTACATAATAATCTTTCCTATGTTACACCATGGAGTCTTCATGTTTTCAATAATGAAAATCCATGCTCTGGGAGAAATTGATTACATGTTACATGATTATGTGATCGGGATTCAAAAATGTATCCCCTTATAGTTACATAAAAAAGGACGTAATCAGAGTACTGGTAAACGTTTTTAACACTAGAACCGCCAACGGGTCAATTTTAACCGCAGCTGTTTTTTGATTGTATGTAACTTTTTTTCAATAAAAATATTAAGGTCTCCAAGTCCGTGACTTTTCCTGAAAGGGTGTTATGTAGCACCCTCTGTTGTTAAAAATGGTTAATATGAAGTCAGATTGAAAAAAATCGCCCAAAAAATTGCCATTTATACCTATATCCGCCAGCAGGTAATATTTACCTCATAGAAAAAGCAGCGTAAACATGACGTGTTGCTATAGCAACGCCTTTTGTCTACTGCGGTTCCTTATAGATAGAGAGATAGATTGAGAGAGAGAGAGATAGATAGATAGATAGATAGATAGATAGATAGATAGAGAGAGAGAGAGATAGACAGATAGATAGTTATAGATAGATCGATAGAGAGATTTGTACCTAAACCAAACACAAGTCTAACACCAAGCGTTTAAATCAGCACTGGTAGCAATATTGTATACTTCATGCTATCTACACAAACTATATCATATGAAAAGCTGAGAGTCCACAGATTCTATTGGTATAAATGTCATCCCTTTGCGATCAAAACTCACTGTTCTACATGATAAATAAAAGAACATTGTACCTTGAAAATAATAGCGGGTACATTTGACCCGTTGGCAGTTTTAGGTATACAGCGACCTCTGGCGGTTCTAGTGTTAAAGTAGAGATTACTAGCAGAATACAATGTTACAATTCACTTTAAAATAAAGATATATTATATGTAGACGTACTACCTGAATTTCCTTTTGGTTTTCATTATGGCTACTTTAATTCCTCTTTATTTAAAATATATATATTTTTAAAAGCAGTAGTTGAAAAAATTGATTTAATTTAATTCTGTACGCCTAGCTCATCATTTCAGAAGACACATTTTTGATCCTAAATATCTTGGTTTCTTCTTTTCTAAGGTCACACTGTTCTGTTGTCTTACATAATACACTAAAGTAAGAAACATCTTATTGATATCTATTCTCTCTTTTATTTATTTGCATTGCATTTGCTATTGAGGTAATCCAAAAGTAACGTAAAGTAATCATGTTACATTACTTTTATATTCTGATATATAAGCTTCCATTTTAGGCAGCTCTTTCCTGGAGCGTCAGCTTCAGCGTCAGACGGACGAAGACTGACAAAGACATTGGAGTCCTGCGGGAGTCACGAGGGAGGCAAAGAGGAGGCAAATCCTACTTTGATTGAGCTAAGTATCGCTGGTGTTTTATTTTCTTTTGTTTTTAGCCCCTCATGCTACAATCATGTCTATTTTCTCCATTCCTGTTCATGTGTCTTCTCGCAATTATCACTGGCCCGTGTATCTCCTAATCGTTATAACCGGCCTGCTCTCGTCTATCCCACATGCTCCACTGAGATCCAACATCTAGTTACAGGTGGCCTGTGGAGCTGCCAGTCAGCTGTTCCTAAGGCTGACTTCACTTCTAGCTACGCTTCCCTGCAGTCTCTGGATTTCCTTGCTCTCACTGAGACCTGGATTACACCATCCAACACATCCACCCCAGCAGCTCTCTCCAGAGCATATTCCTTCACCCATACACCCAGACCCACTAGCAGAGGAGGTGGCACAGGTCTCCTGGTCTCTCCCAAATGGAGCTTTTCCCTCTTCAAACTACCTAACTTCACTCCTTCCACCTTTGAATTCCATGCCGTCACAGTAACCCATCCTATACAATTAACCATTGTTGTTCTCTACCGTCCACCAGGCGCCTTGGGGAACTTCTTGGAGGAACTAGATAATCTCCTCTCACACATCCCAGAAACTGGCCCTCCCACTGTACTTCTCGGAGACTTCAACCTCCAGACAGGGAAGATAGCTGAACTAACATCTCTTTTAACCGCTTTTGCTTTCTCACTGTCTCCATCCCCTCCAACTCATAAAGCTGGCAATGTCCTTGGTCTCATATTCTCAAGGAACTGCACTAGTTCTAACCTCTCTGTAAACCCACTTCACACACCCGATCACTTTTTTATTTCATTCTCTCTACCCCTTTCCAAACATAACAAACTAATCTCTTCTCATCCTGCACCTGTCCGCCGTAACCTTCGTTCCCTCTCCCCCTCTACCTTTGCCTCCTCGGTGCTCTCAGCCCTCCCTTCCTCTGACTCGTTCCAACTCCTGCCTCCAAACTCTGCTGCAGAAACTCTCCTCTCTACTCTTTCATCCTCTCTGGACTCTCTCTGTCCTCTTACATCTCGGCAGGCTCGTCAGTCCCCTCCTGCTCCCTGGCTAAAACACCATGACGACCTCCTAACCTATCAATATCTCCTCTCCTCTTTCTCTGCTTCGATCTCTCAGGCAAAAAGCACTTTCTTTCAAGATAAGATCCAAATCTTCCTATTCCAATCCCAAAAAACTATTTTCCATCTTTTCCACCCTCTTAGAACCCCCCAAAGCCCCTTCCCCCTCCTCCCTTCTGTCAAGCGACTTTGTTAACTACTTTGAAAAAAAGGTTGATGATATTCGCTCTTCTTTTTCTGACTCACCTTTACTCACCGCTGGGTCACCAGACCCACCGTTCAACCACACACTAACCTCTTTTTTCCCCTCTCTCTCCAAGTGAGGTTCTTACCCTCATTACCTCTGCCCGTCCTACCACTTGTCCTCTGGACCCTATCCCCTCAAACCTCCTTCAGACTATCGCTCCTGATATTCTACCGTTTCTCACCCATTTCATTAACACTTCTCTAACTTCTGGTCACTTTCCAAACAGTCTCAAGGAGGCAAGAGTAAATCCTCTCCTAAAGAAACCCACTCTCGACCCGTCTGATGTTATAAACTACAGGCCTGTCTCTCTCCTCCCGTTCCTGTTTAAAACACTTGAACGCGCTGTCTTTAAACAACTCTCCTGTTATCTCCATCAGAACAACCTTCTGGATCCGCACCAGTCTGGTTTCAAGGCAGGTCACTCACAGAAACTGCCTCCTCGCTGTCTCTGAGGAACTGCACACGGCTAAAGCAGCCTCCCTCTCCTCTGTCATCATCCTTTTGGACCTGTCTGCTGCATTCGACACGGTGAACCATCAGATCCTCCTTCGCACTCTCCAAGAACTTGGAGTTTCAGGCTCTGCACTTTCCCTCCTCACCTCATACCTCAAAGACCGTACCTACAGGGTAACTTGGAGAGGGTCCGAGTCCGACCCTTGTCAATTAACTACAGGGGTCCCTCAGGGCTCTGTTCTTGGTCCCCTCCTCTTCTCCTTGTACACAAACTCGCTCGGATCTGTCATTAGCCCGCATGGTTTTTCATACCACTGCTACGCTGACGACACCCAATTAATTCTGTCCTTTCCCCGCTCAGAGACCCAGGTCGTCGCACGCATCTCTGCTTGTCTAGCTGACATCTCTCAGTGGATGTCTGCTCACCACCTCAAGCTCAACCTTGACAAGACTGAACTGCTTTTTCTTCCGGGAAAAGATTGTCCCACTCTTGACGTAACAATCAACATCGGCACCTCTATTGTTTCCCCGACTCAGACTGCAAGGAATCTGGGTGTGACCCTAGATAACAACTGTCCTTCACTGCAAACATCGCTGCTACAACCCGCTGCTGCAGATACACTCTTTACAACATCAGGAGGATACGTCCCCTCCTGACCCAGAAAGCGACGCAGGTTCTGGCCCAGGCTCTCGTCATCTCACGCCTAGACTACTGCAACTCCCTCCTGGCTGGTCTACCTGCATGTGCCATCCGACTTCTGCAGCTCATCCAGAATGCAGCGGCTCGTCTGGTCTTCAACCTTCCAAATGTTCCCACACCACGCCGCTCCTCCGCTCCTTCACTGGCTTCCAGTAACTGCTAGAATCCACTTCAAGACACTGGTACTTGCGTACCATGCTGCGAATGGATCTGGCCCTTCCTACATCCAGGACATGGTTAAACTGTACACCCCAGCACGTGCACTCCGCTCTGCATCGCCAAACGGCTCGCTGCACCCGCACTGCGAGGGGACCCAAGTTCCCATCAGCAAAAACACGTCGGTTTGCTATCCTGGCTCCAAAATGGTGGAATGAGCTCCCCATTGACATCAGGACAGCAGAAAGCCTACACATCTTCCGGCGCAGACTGAAAACTCATCTCTTTCGACTCCACTTCGAGCGATAGAATTACTAACAAAGAATTGCTAACAAAGCACTTATATACTAATAAAGGACTGGCTTACCTAAAGCCAGTTGAGTAGCACTTGAAATGTGTTGGCTCTATGAAACCTGGTGTACTTATATGATTCTGTTTTCTTCAAGTTTGTATCTTCCTGGTCGAATGCACTTATTGTAAGTCGCTTTGGATAAAAGCGTCAGCTAAATGTAATGATACTCAGATTAGGTTACTGATAATTTGTTTTACAAAATAATTGCAATTTTAAAAGATTACATTTTTAAGTAACCCTCCCAACCTTGCTAATGTCGCCCTGTCTTATTCACACTGTATATGTGAATGGGGCTGCTTTAGCAAGTAGAAGCTAAGTGTTAAGATAAGTCAAAGTTGAACCATGTGAGTCCTTGATGGATGTTACAAACAGAAATAGACAGCGTGGGTAAAATGTCACGAAACATTCTCTTTCAAAAAACGATTTGTCTATAAACAGTGATTGTTACAATACATTTGAAAAATAAAGATCAATATATTACAGGTCCACATACTGCCCGAAGTTCAGTTTTTGGTTTTCATTTAAATATATTTCTTTAAATGCAGTAGGTGGACACCAGTTTTATTATTCAAAAATACTGTCTCTGCTTTTAATTCATGTATTCAACTAAAACAGTATTTGTTATATTTACTATTCTGTAGGCCTAACCTATGATTTAAGAGGACGTTTTATACTTAATACATTGGTTTCTTTTCTATATTAAGGTTACCTAAATACACTGAAGTAAATGTATATTTAGCTCACCCAGAAGTAACGGAAAGTTATCAGGTTACATTACTTTCATATTGTGATACTTGGATTTCGCTATTGAATATATATTTTTAACAGTTAACTAGTAATTGTAAACAAATACATATTTTAAGTAACCTTCCAACCCTGTCAATATCATCCTGTCGAATATATATAACAAACAGAAATAGACTGCGTGGGTAAAAATGTCACTAAGCATTCTCTTGTTTTCAGCCAGTGATTTTGTGACTGCTGGTGTTGAATTTCCTTTTTTGGAGATGTTGCTAGATTCCCAAATCAAAGCAATTAACTTGGTGAGGAATATCTTCTGAGTGCAGATGGGCTGCTCTGGCCAGCTACAGGCACACAGGACGGAGCCTTTGATTTCAGAGAGGGCTCAGCCATAAATAATCATGCAGAACATTTGATTGGCTAAGCTCAGACAGGCCAGTTTGAATTTAAATCAAGTCAGAGCACAGTGGCAGCAAGAAAGAGCAGAGGCGGAGTTAAGGTCAGGGAACTGAAATATCCAATAATGCTACACAGAGGCACAGCAGGAAGTGTCTGGCGTGAGATGAGAGAACTTCACATACTGAGAGAACCACTGTAAGTAGAAATAGAAATACAGAGCTGTATGGGATAAAGTACATGTACAGTGTGTACAGAGAGGATAAACCGAGAACTAAACGATATCCTGATTGAGGTTATGATGATTACATTCATATGCATATCAGCACTGCTAAAAATACTAAAGCTTAAGGCTGTATTTTGATTACCATGGTAAATATAATTCCACAAGGTTATTTCTCTAAGGAACCACACTGAGACTGGCTTCATCATTTGCTCTTCTTTCTACATCTACATACACTTATTATTTTTGGGACATTTACATGCGTTATCACACATTTTCTTATAAGTGTTCACACATAAAAATGAACAAAGTAGTTTAAAAAGATGTAGGATTTTTTTGTGCAACAAGGTTGGGAGGATTACTTTAAAAATGTATTCTGTTATAATTACCAATACACATACAACATTTTAACGCCTATTGCCTGAATCTGCTTTATGGTTTTCACTTTCTTTGGTTCTTTTGTTCTGTTTTTAATTCAGTAGGTGAACCTATATGTTCATAAAACTGTGTGTGTGAGCTTAACTGTGTGTATTAAACTAAAACGGAGCATTTTCTGTCAGCTCTGATTTTATTTCTGCTGTTTTGAACTGTAGTATGTGCTCATGTGTTTCAGTGTTGTTGTATAGGCTGCTGCCTGAATATGCTTTATAAAAGGCAGCTTTTACTATCAATAAAATCATTTTTGATCCTAAATATCTTGGTTTCTGCTTTTATAAGGTCACATTTTTCTGTTGTCTTACATAATACACTGAAGTAAAACAATCTTGATGGTATCTATTTCTCTTCTATTTATTTGCATTGCATTTGATATCGATGTAATCCACAAGAAAGTAATGAGGTTACATTACTTTTTGTTCTGAGACTCAGATAAGTTTACTGATTACACTTTTTTTACACATTTGAAATGATATCATGTTGTCTTGTATCTAAGCAAACTGTATAATACCTCATCATACGGTATTTATTACACTGAGATGTATTGCATCACAAAGTATCGTTTTGTGTTGCAGTGTATCATAAATGATCATATAATATTGTATCATATAGTGCTGAGTCGTCGAATATAGTTCTCTCTCCTAATTAACAGAAAATAGATCTGCTAACTGGAGGTTGTTCTTAATATTTAAGGTGTCACATTATTCATTTACATTTTTAAATGTCATCTAGTGACTCCCTGAGGAGCCGGCTGACTTACAGAGTGTGTGTATTGAGCTTATCTCCTGTATGAAATGTGTGTATCTGTATCACCATGAACTCCTGTATGGTAAAGTGGTCATGTCGTCATTCCCCCCCCCATCCCCCCACTCGCCCCCGTGTGCTGCCTCGCTCCATCTCCCTCCCAGCAGTTTTAATGACTTCCTGTGTTTGCTTTGACAAACAGTATGTGTTCAACTCTGTAGAACATTCTGAAAGTGAAATGTTGTTGATAACTTTTAGATATAGGAGTAATCCTGGCCATTCAAATGAGTCAAAAAAAAAAGAGAGAAAAGAACGAAACAGACTTTTTCTCCCAAACTCTGATTGACTTCCAGCGTCCCCGGTGTGTGTCCACTAAGCCTGCAATGACTGCACTTTCAGAAGCATAAATATGTATTCATTTTCCCAGCAGCCCGCTGGACTGTGAACGCTGCATGAATAAGAGGATAAGTGGGGATGTGGTGGCAGATGAGATGCATTCATTTCCATGTGAAGTTTGATTCTGATGCAGTGGCACACTCCCAAGCAACACTGTTTTCCATCACAGCAAATGAGAATGGCCGGCAGCTGCTTGTGTTTTAATTCTGTACAAATGGAACAGCAATGGGCAGACAGCAGTGTGATCCCACATATTGTGTGAGCATACACTTCACCTCATTTCTGTCACAATAGATTTGCTGCTATTTTTAAGAGAGTTAGTTTCCCCCCCTTTAATATTATCATTATCATCTTGCAATCTAAATAAAATACTGGAGAGGACAAGACATGTCCCAAATGACTTGTGATTATGGCAAACATTATTTCTGTATTTGGAAATGACAGTTGAAATAGGATTTGTGATTTATTGAACTTTAACAGCAGTCCTCAGAAGGGATGGAAATAAATATAGTGGGGAGGGGGATTGTTCATCTTTACTATTGGACATTTGGGAATGCTTATTTTAAGTATCGGTTCCATTAGTTTTTAATATTGTTTAAGACTTTTCATATATTTTGCATGTGCTGCAATTGAAAAAGTTATGTTTTACATTGCTATAAGCTAATGGTCATTTACTAAAAACAATATATATGTATGTATGTAAGGTGTGTGTAGGAGAGAAACTCCCTCTGGAGGGAACACAGGGATTTTAGCCTTTGCAGACTGTTTACATGCACACAAACCTATAGAACACACTACAGGAAAGGGAAAGAGCATAATAGGGCCTCTAACATTATTTATGACCCAAACCAGGTTCTGAACAGGACGATTTAATAAAGTTAGACTAAAGCATTTTTTGGTGCACCGGTCAATCCCAAAATAAAATACAGATTTAAATCCCAAATCAAATGAACTTTAAATGGTATTGTACATGTGGTGATTTTAACCTTATATTAAATGTCTGTTAACTTGTTTCTTGTCTTGTCCTTGTGTCAGGCTTGTGGAGTGGATCTATTCCAGGAAAGAAAGAGTTGGATCCCTGCAATAACACAACATGCCACTGACACCTCCACTAACATTTCCTCGCCCTCCCTGTGGAGCATGTCTGGCTGTATTTCCCGTACTCACTCAGCAGTATGATGGCGCACAGGAGGATGGCGATGAGCGCTCCGGTGCTGAGGCCCGGGGAGCTGCTCAGGGCCTCGGCGTTACACAGCTCCATGTTGCCTTCACGGTCGCAGGTGCACACCCTCACCGTGAGGGTGCCGGTGCTGCTCTGCATGGGGTAGTCGCCGTCGGTGATCACCACGGGGACCAGGTAGACACTCTGGTGGAGGCGGCTGTAGCTGGCTCTACGTGTCAGGATGCCAGCAGTGTTGTCTGAGAAGGAGAGAGAGAAATGATTGGAGCACACATGCAGTGCACAGCAGCCAGCCAATACAAAAACAGGTGGTAAAAAATCCAACAAGGCAGAAGTCCCTGATTATATCTTAGTGAGGAGAAAAAACATGTGGATGCATCTGTTCACAATTCCAAAGAAACTAACAAGCAGGGCTGGTTCAGAGAAACAATATGTATAAATATAATGCGCCACGGGATGCTCTGATGTTTTATTTTCCTTCTTTTTCCTAATGTTAACCGAGTAAAATGTAAGTTTTACAATATCAAATCTCTGTTGATTATGTTGCTTGATAACACTCAACATTTCATTGCAGAAAATAAACTATTTCTTAGCAATATTGAGTTAAAGAGTGTAAATAAGACGGCAAATTAAGAGCAAAATATAATAGAGCAAAATGAGAGCACTTAATTAAGAGTTTAAATGAACAACAACATTAAGAAAATAAATTCAAAGTGAAAAGATTAAGAGCACAAGTAAGTGTTTTTATTTTGTAATTTTGAGAGTTTTTCCAAGGTGAGATTTTTTGTTAATAAAAAACGTATTTATGACTTAAGTCCTGTTTTGGATTGCTTGTTGTGGACCCTGCTCCATAGTGGAACGTTTGGAAGCCATTACAGTCACTTTCAAATGTCATTGTCATTTAAATCTCAGTTTAATCAAGAGTTATTCAGCAACAGACAGCCCACATGCAGCTGTAGGGTGTATTTTAGTAATTCAGAGGAAAATTCAAATGCAGGATTTAAGCTGATCCACGAAATTGACCCTAATTTTTGAACTTCATGGTAACAAACAGATTCAATTATGAGATTTATACTGATATGTTTTATTTTGTTTGTTTATTGAAAAATAGGTTCTGTTTGTCATGTATGTATTTATTCAACAATCCTCCACAAGACCGGTTCAAACTTTTGTGAAATACTTTTGTTTTTAATTTGTTTCACTTTCCTGCAGAGCCCTCAGCGTGTCTGTCTGTGGAAACACTGCTGGTCGATTGATGTGACTTCACAGGGACAACAAGACTCACTGAACTAATAATAGTCCGCCACACAACATCTCCATAGTAACTCAGCAGATGCAAGCTGTTGGTGGGCTTTAGAGGGGCTGCTAGGTGCATTCTGTTACCTTTGGACAGAGCCAGGCTAGCTGTTTCCAGTCTTTATGCTTAGCTCAGCTAAGCTAAGCTAACCAGTGGCTGGTGGTACCTGCATATCTAATTCACAAAAGAGTAGTATCCATCGAATATGTTTTTACCAAAAACTTAAAACTGCACCTTTTGTCATGATCTACGTGTTTAACATGTAATGCTTGTTGAATCATTACAACTTTATATCATTACTTGAGGCACTTGTATGAAATGTGTGTAATGAATAAGCATCTGTCAGGTGCTGGCTACCTCCGTTGTCTCGGACGGTGAAGTTGCTACGGTGCGTCCCCTCAGGAGCCAGACTGAAGAAAAACTTGTGTCCCGTCGACGGTTCATCTGCATCCACAGCACTCACTGTCTGGATCCGCTGTCAGACACACAAAATATATTCATGAACATCCCAATAATGTGAGGTGAGAACAGTCAACGAGTGTAACTCACTGAGGACCTGACATAGACTCATCACACAAACACTGTCACCAAAACAGCTCCACAGCAGCTTTTCTTCCTCTGCAGGCTGCGGAGGTTCAACATGGACTCCAGGATACTCTGCAACTTCTACAGGTGCACCATAGAGAGGATCCTGCCCTTCTACAGGTGCACCATAGAGAGTATCGTGACCTTCTACAGGTGCACCATAGAGAGCATCCTGACCTTCTACAGGTGCACCATAGAGAGCATCCTGACCTTCTACAGGTGCACCATAGAGAGTATCGTGACACTGCATCACGGCCTGGTATGGCAATGGCAAGACGCTACAGAGTGTCCAGAAAACTGCAGAGTACACCAGGATGGAGCTGCCATCCATGGAGGACCTCAACACCCAGCGGTGCATTTAGAAGGCCAAAAGCACTATTTTATGTATTTTCTTAATTGTTAAGTAGATGGTATGTTGCATTGTTGGAGAGGCCTGAGACTTCAGATTCTTACTGCTAACAGCTACGCTGTAGCTACAGTGCATATGAGAAATAAAGCTTTGAATCTTTGTTATACATTACTTTTTATTTAGCTTTTATCCAAAGTGACTTATAATAAGTACAATAAACCATAAAGATAGAAATTCAGAACAACAAGAAGAGTGCAGATACCATCGTAAGTGATGGTGCATTAGCTTCAAATAGACTGAACTCCCTAAGTGCTATCTTTTTATTCATTAAATGGCATAATGAAATCAAAAACTGGAAATGGTTGTAATTTTTTCATTTCTTTGCTATCTTTAAGAATCTCAGATATAACATAATTGAATTTGACTAAATAATTGGATATAAATAATGGTTGGAGTGTTTGTATTGAGTGAAGTGGATTTTGCTGCAGTAGTTTAAAACTTTCCTCTTTTCCCAAAGTGTAAACTTGTCACCATTGGGATCCATCCTGGCTGACTGAGCACAGCTGCTGTTCTCTGTGAAGAAGCGTGAAACATTCTTTTTACAGCTAGCTTTCAAATCTACAGGGGCGAGAGCTTCATACTCCAAACATAGAATATGGGTGCAGGATCACTTCACAGCCAACAGAAACTGACAAACGGAATGTCTATGAGTTTCATATCAGGATGAACACCAGTTCAACAGAATCCATTTCAAATAATTGATTGGCTTTAAATGGTTTATCAGATTTGCTTCTAATTGATAAACCCTCTAGAAACCCAGGTCTTCTGGTGCTGTCCTTTTAATCATACCTACAGTATAGGGGAACAAAGACCCATGGTGAGGCGTCGATTTATTATTATGGCCCACGACTGTGGAACGACTTCCCAGAAGACCTCATGGCAGAGAGCGTTCATACTTTTAAGAGCAAACTCAGGACCAAACATTATAATTTGGCTTTAAATTAATTTAATTAATTTAAATTTTATTCTTAATCCATTCTTATTTTATGATTTTATTCTTGTTTTATGTATCACTGTTTACATTGACTTCTGTTGGAATTCATGTTTTTTTTAATCAATCACAAAATTATGTTTAACTCTATTTGTTACCTGGGAAGGGGGCCGGGTTGTATTGGTTGTATTTTTATTATTATTATTTGTTTGTTTGTAAAGCACTTTATGTTACCTTTTGTGTATGAAAAGTGCTATATAAATAAAGTTGGAACTATGCATGCATGCAGGGAACTGGATACAGCGTTGGAGGGGGTACTGGATACAGCGTTGGAGGGGGTACTGGATACAGTACTTGATAGTCAGAATTCTGAGATTAAAGTCAGAATTCTGACGGAAAAACTTTTATTTTTTCACCTCCCCAAATTGTTTTTTTCATGTGGCCCTAATCCTCTTCCGTACCGCTCAGTCAAATAACTGGAAAGGGAAACTAACTCTGGATTCAGCTTGAAGCGCATTTTTTACTTTTAGACCAAAGGTTCACAATGGGAAGTTTATTTAGCTCAACTTAAATGTATTCCTGATTTACTGACGTCTCTTTACCAATGTAAGTCAATGGGAAAAGAATTTCTGGGCCCAATGTTGTCACGGATTAGCAAGTAATAGTAGTACCACTGTTTGGCCACTACGGAATATTGCTTCAAACCCCAGTTAAAAAGGCAACATTAGGGATGGGTATTGATACAAATATTACACCTATGTGTCAGTACTAATACCAAAACAATATGATATTGTGATGTCTTGGTTCAGGACATTAAAACACATTTTAACTTTTTTTTATTGAACAAAAGATACTACCCAACTCAATTTACCTGTTTTAAATAAAATGAATGAAATAAAAGTTAGAAATGTTCATTGTTTTTGAGCTTTTATACAGAAATAAGAAGATGAGTGCACGGCACCATGGAAGCTGTATTCCTCTCACAGCTAGTGACGCAGCGTGTATTTCTGACTTTATAACTCAAGTCTTATTTAATTGAATGGGAGACAGTATCTGAGAGATTAACGGCTTTAACAAAAATTTGTTGCTATAACACACACATGCACATGCACACATGCAGCAAACAGATCCAGCGAACAAACACTGATGATTAACACTGATGGACGGATGAAAGGGTGGAGGAATTAAAGGATGACAGGGACCAATGGCTGCCTGCCACCATACAACACACTATCCTCATGACACTGTGTGCGTGTATGTGTGTGTGATTACATATATAGATTTGTGTTTTTAGCCTATTAATTGTCAAATTTATATATGATACATCTGTATATTTGTGTGTGTGTGTGTGTGTGTGTGTGTGTGTGTGTGTAAAACCCTATTTATGTGTGTTAAAGCTCCTGTCAGATTAGCGCATCACGCACCACAAAAGAAGAAAGCAAGTGGTCTCAAGTAGCACAGCTGCATGAGTGTGTGTGTGTGTGTGTGTGTGTGTGTGTATGTGTGTGTGTGTGTGTGTGAACATAAGCTGTGTGCTTTAATCACATTAGATGCATCCATACATACAGTATGTGATAACTCATATCAAGTCGTATTACAGCAGAGTACAATTATATTAAGTACTATGTAATTCAAATTCGACATTTTCACAGATATATGTATGAAATATTCCAGAGGTCTGGTGAAGTTAAAGTTGTTTGACTGTGTTTGTTTATCAGCTTTATAACACAAAAAAAACGTCTAAAGCCTCAAAACCTCTCAAAATCAAAGCATCACTGAGAAAAAAATACATAATCTTTCAGATTGTAGGGATGAAAAACACAAATAGAGACATCATGAGAGATGTTGGCCTGTATTCATGAAACCCAGTAAAAGGGTCAGTGTGGTAATAATGGCTTCCATGCAAATGCTGTTATTTTTCTGCTCATAAAAGGGGATTAGCAGCTCACTTTAGCCTCTTGCTCTTGACATGTCCCATTAGTGATTGCACAATAAACACACAGCCACCTGCTCCGGCTCTGCAGCTGTGTTTCACGCTGAAATCATGTCACGCAGCAGCCCATTGTTACAAAATCATTTCTGTAGAGGACTGTTCGTCTTCTAAATGATCATTCTGCTTCATCTCACCTAGGACCATTGAGCATAGTGTTTGTGTTTCATGTGTCCTTGAATTTAACAACTTAAACAGGAAAAGTGTTAGTGTGTATGAGCCCATCTAAGTGTTGTCATAAGGCGAGGGCGGCAGTAGCTGAGTCCCAGAGCGACCAAGACCAAGACAAAATGTCACTGTCTGAAAAAAATGATTGTGATTAAAGGGGCCCTGTTTAGGTTTAGTTGCTTAGCAGCTGTATTCCATTATACATGCAGTCTGAGCTGTAGAAGTGATAGAGCATCAGTACCTGGCCAGCCTTGGTCCTCTCACAGACGAAGGTTTCGTAAATGGTGGCGAAGGTGGGGGCGTTGTCGTTGATGTCCAGCAGTCGGATGTAGACGGGAACATGGCTGCTCTGACGGGGGTTATCTGAAGGGCAAACACAGGGAGAGTAAACACCCTGCTCCAATTCCACTCTCTGGTACAACATCAGCTCTTCTACTGATAGATATCATGAGCAGCTCATTGCTTTGCTCATGGGCCTCTGGACACAGGCTGATAGTTATTATCGCTAGTCTAATTGTATCAGCCTCCCTATGGTTCACATGCTGGGTCTTTACCATTTGGTCATACATAGACGATGAAATGTGAAAAGAAAACAGCAAAATACGTTTTTAACACGTGAAGAAAAACATGTTTTGCAGAGCCAACTTGTTGTTGTCCTGTAATCAGGGTTCGAGTTATGTGGGAGCCAATGGGAGCTGAGCTCCCACAAGGAGGGGTCTGAGCTCCCACGGACGCAGTGAAATCATACATCTGTTGGGGTCGCTAATACATTACCAACAACCATTATTTTAATCACAAATAATGCATGTGTCAATCTAATGAGTATTATCTACGTTAACGAGGTAAACAGGCTAAAAGAAAAACATGTTTTCCAAAAGAACTACGCATCTCTTGAATGACAATATGCCTGCACTGCACCTCCAAGGTGCGCAATACATTATTGCGCAATCTATGCCTGTGAGCGTGCTGCGCGAGCAGATGATGTTTGTGTGCGTAGTTGAACCTTTTCATATTTAAGTTTGTAGCAAGTAGAGGGCTGCTGCTGTGTGTGTGTTTGAGTGTCTGTGTGTGTGTCTGTGTGCGTGCGCGCGTGCGCACGCGTTAGTTTTAAAGACCCCCATAGAGCTCAGTTTATAACTCGAACCCTGTCTGTAATTTTCCCAACATGTCTCAGTTCTAGCCTGGAAACCAATCAGGCTTCCATTGCACACTGTGTCTGAGTCCAGCTGTTTGTGGAGCTCGATGATCACAAACCCTATAACTAGAAACATGAATTATTAATTCGACAAAAGTTAACGATATTGAAGGGATTCTGTTTTCATGGCCAGATAATCATCAGCGTCCAGCAGAGTGTCGGCACTTAGCGGCGCAGCGTGAGCAGAAACAGACTCCAAACAGAATGCTACGTGTTCATGACGAAAGCCGGTAAATTACATATTAACTTTTCTTTTCATAACAGTGCCTTCACACTGAAACTATGATAAAGAAAACTTGAATGCTAGTTGTGTGTCTAGCCTAGTTTTAGCCGTCTCCTAATTCTGCTGCACAATTAGTTTATTTCAAATCAAAGTGTGTCTACGGTTTGTTTTCTTCCTGTTCTCTCTTTCATAAAGACCTGGAGTATTGCATTGAAGGGTATTTCTGTTGACATATGATAATTTAGATAGTTCGAAAGTTTCAAAGTGTTGGAGTTCTTCGTCAGTGCTCAGATTCCCTCTGTAGTGGAAATTCTGAGCGAGAAACTGGGAAACAGAGAAGCTGCTGGAAACTAGGATTGATGTCGTACAATACTGAGGTTTTAATTAAAGCAAAGGGAACAAACAATGTCATTGAAAAACTGAAGTTTTCTCGATGTATGCCAGACTTAGTTCTGCCCACCTCCTTTTGTTAGCATATTTATCCAACTTTGAGGGATCACAAACATATTTCAACTCGTTTACACTCCAAAGTATACCGACACTACTCAGATTGAGAAGGACCTCACGGACAGCTGGTCCTCTAGCCTGACGGAGACACGTTAAAGTGATATTTGCTGAGAGAGATTTTTGGGTTTCAGACCAGTTAAATCACTCTACAGTATATCACCATCACTGCCAGTCAGTTTGAACATCTTGGCATTGCAGTAGATCCCTGTATGACTCTCTGATGGTTTAACCTCCCCAGAGATAAGATATAACTGTGGTTATACATTTTACAAAAACAAAGGTTAAGTATGTTGTTTATAACATTTTTTATTTGAGGCTTTCAGATATGTGACTCCTATGATAAAAATGATAAATTCTCTGCTCTTCTTGTTTTTTCTTTTATTAGCTGTAGGTATTGCTTATGTTTGTGGTAAATACTTTTTGTTTTGTGAATACAGTATATATTTGTGAACAGTATCCACTGCTTAACAAACTATAATAAAAATGATAATATGAAAAAGAGACTAATTTGTTGAGAGTAACAGCGCCAAGAAACCAGCAAGCACGGACACTTTATTGCCCTGCGAAAGGTTTATGTTGGTCAAAGAACTTTAATATGTAAACAAGCAAACAAGAAGAAGCTAATGTTGTTTTGTTTGTCTTTATTGTAATGCTATTTACGAATTTTCAAATAAAGCCGTAAAAAAAAGCCCCTTGTGTTTAGTTTAGTTTATTTGTTTATAGTGTCGTGGACAGTCCCCATTGATCAACTGTCACAAAAAACAGTAAATGGGGCAGCTTTAGCAAACATTGCAAAATGTCCAGCTGTTGTCCCCGGCCAGATGATAATGGAAACCCGTGTCTGCCTGTGCTTGGAGGGAATGTGTTCCCGGTGCTGCTGAACTTACTGAACTCCGTGGCGGTGACGGAGATGTTGTGCCAGGCGCTCTCCTCCCGGTCCAGGGTTCTGAGCAGGAACACAGAGCCGTTCCCTGGGTGGACGTTGAACAGGCGGTCCATGTCAGTGTGCCGGTCGATGGAGTACCTGTGAGAGGGACACAGCGAGGTGAGAGGGGAGTGGGGGCTAAGTGAAGCCAGCGGGGGGTGACCTGCAGCAACCCTCATGTTCCCACGGTGACTGACTTATCCTGTGATACAGTGCTGACACACTGTATGTGCATTTTCCACTAGCCCTCTGGCCAGCCCAATGTTTTCATCGTCCAAATGTTGCCATCTACTGTATATAATACATAAAGGTTACATGGAGTCTGTGCGTGTGAATAACAAACATCCTACTGTTTCTCCTAGTAACATGTAAAACAAGTGTTCATTTACCCACAATTGCTTAACAACAAGAATCTGCCACTGCAAACTTTTATATTCTATATACTTATTAAACAGTACTATATAATTATATTCAAGCAACACATTTAACTATCAACCTTTTAGAATAGTGTCATCCCTCTTTAGTTTAAATATGCATGCCAATCCCCAAGTATTAACCTGTAAATAAACAGTAACGTTTTGTTATTCATGTGTATTTAAGAGTCTTTATTATTTAGTCTCTATGCTAAGTTAATAGGCTAACTGAACCAAGCTTCATCTATGAAATGTACGATATGTGTAAATCTATCTATGCACATATTTTCTACACTCGTTCTTTAGGTGTGGTGAAAACCAAGGAAATGCACTTTGCTGAAGCATGTGCTTGTTTTTACTACCATATGAGCATGTGTGACACATTATACAGAGGGTGATCTCAGTGGCTCTCGGTGACACCAGCTTTTCTTGATATTTTAGCTAAGGGTCGGAAAATGATCAGACTTCATACCAATAATTCAGAAAACATCATATATTATAGTAAATATGCCCTGTGATTTCTCTTACCGGCTTGTTATGCATTTTTTATGCATTTGTTTTAACTCCCCCCAAAAAAACAAGCAAATACTGGTATTTAAACTTGTCGTTAATCATGATTAATCACAGATTTGTATTGTGAAAAACAAGATTAAATGTTTTAATTATAACTTTTCTCATTCAGAAATTAATTCAACACCAAAAGGCGTACAGACTTTAATGTAAGGGTGGACAGAAACAACCGCATTGATATTCTGACAGCTGGAATATGTGCACCGCTCACTGAGAGACTCTATTTCTGATCTAGTTGCTGAATGCAGCTATTCACAGCCTCACAGCTCTGCATACATTAAAGAAGTTACATGCCTTTGCTACTGCCTGTCAAAGAGGAGACTTTTTGAACAGGAAGTGCATACCGCGCTGTGCTGTATGTGAACACTACCAACTCCACAGTATACCATCAAACTGCTATCAGCTGTTAATGGTGTACCGTTCAATAAATGAGTGTTTTCCATAAAGAGATATATGAGGGTAAAATAAAGTGTTGCCTCAGTACGCCCATTCTCTATCATAATTAGAAAGCACTCAACAGTAAAATAGTTCACTGACACAATGTGAACGGATGATAGTCACACACACAAAGGCACAAACACAGAAATAATTGGAATTGTGTGTGTGCCCCCTTGTGACACATCATTTTAAGAGCACTCCATGGTTCTGTGCCTGTTTTAATTGGAGTACGTTCCTCATCCGCTGGCTTGCTTTAAATGTAGGAAAATAAGAGCTCAGTCTGCTGTCACTTTATCACACAGTTACACACACTGCTGTCATTCACCCATCTATGCATCATCAGTGTTTCCTCTATTTGTCCTACAGCTCTCTGTGTGTGTGCGCCTTTTTCTATCCAGATCATTAGACATGTATATGGAGTCCTTCATTGTCCTATTGTGTTTTTTGGTAACTTAAATCAACGTCAAGTGCGACCCTTTGGGGCCAAACACGCCATTCCAGGATTTTGGCCCTCCCATGAGAAATCATCGTTATTGTTGTCAATGTGTAGGCAATCGATGTATATTGAGAGAACATGTAGGCTATAATATATTTTAAATGTAAGCTGATGTGAAAAAAATAAAGGTAATGTGAGTGTGAATGTGAGATAGTCGTCACACCACAGCCTGTCTGAATATTAGCAGGTTTTTGACTCTGTGTGATTCCCACGCACAAATTGTGAAAAAAAAACTTGAAAGAGCTTGTTTATCAAAGAAATTCCCGAGGGTGAATCCCCCCTGGACCCCCAACAGAGGTCCAGGTAGCCTGAATGTCATTTCTACTATATCTCTATGCTGGTCTTAAACCTAGTCAACACATTGGGGCTGCCCCAGAAAGAAGTGGTTTCTTTAGGCTGCAGCCCTGGTGGGATGGTTTATATATTAACAGCGAATAGGTTCGATGTAGATAGGGAGATATGCTTTATAATTAATCAGTAAATCAATAAACTGATGTGCCCGAGCCACCTATTATTTTTACCTTAGGCCCGCTCTTGGAAATCAAATACCCACCCACAGATTTAGGTCATGTAAGGTAGGAATGCCTTAAAGTCCAGTTGAAATCTAAATATTTCAAAAGCTAATGTGAAAGTGATTGTGATTTGGTGGTGTTTTTATCATTGTGCATTGTTTTTATCATTGTGCATTGTTTTTATCATTGTGCATTGTTTTTATCATTGTGCATTGTTTTTATCATTGTGCATTGTGATTCTCTGTCTGTTACTTTAGATGAAAATAAGGAGCCACTCCCCACGCCCCTCTGAGAGATATTTGGTTAAAAAGAACACAATGGTGGTCTAGGAGGAGATTCAGGTGATAAGGTGGGGGGGGGGGGGGATTACCTTGGTTCGTTATTGGCTAATGGTTACACAAGCCAAAAAAACGTTATGACATCATAAAGTGGCCAAAGTCTGATCAGCTCATTTTCAGACAGGTTTTTATATAAATCGATCAGGAAAAAAAAGAGTCTTGTCTTTTTTCCTGAAACTTTCAGAATCTCTTTACACAGAGGGGACACACATTTATGTATAAAATACATGAAAAAGTTGCATAATAGGTGACCTTTAGCTCATTTCGAAGATCTTTAACCTGTTAAGCCCTGAGCCTGTTTTTCAGGTTTCAGGCTCGAAAATGACATGACCAGAACAAATGACTATATCTTCACTTCTAAACGGGGTAAATTAATAATCTTTTTTCTCAAAGCAATGATACACCTGTGAGTTGGATGTAGAAAAGTCAAAAATCAATATAGATGTTTTTATTTTAAAGTAAATTCAGATCGAATTGGTAAAAAAAGGTAAATTATAGTTACTGTCCAAAAAAAACCATTACTTATAGTGAAAACCACCCTTGAATGATGGGATAGTAGACAAAAAGCTTTAGGAATCAAAACTATAACATATAATACATTACATGTCACTTGTTAGACGCTTTTATCCAAAGCGACTTACATACTCAATACTGTGGGCAATCCCCACAGGAGCAATTTGGGGTGAAGTGTCTTGCCCAGGGACACAACGACATGCTGACTGCAGTGGGGTTTGAACCTGTGACCCCCTGATCCGAACACCAACGCACAACCCACTGAACCAGACGCCTCCAATAATAAGTACCCTGTATCAAGATTGATGCAAAACAAGTGAAATTTGACCTTTTTCGAGAGGTTTAGAAAAAAAAGACATTTGGGTGTATTTGCCATATCTCTGGAACCCATCAGTCGATTTTGGTGATTGACACCTCTTTTTAACCGATAGAGCCAATAGAATCGAGAGGGAGTTCCTAAATCCATCTAAACATTACCATTGGTGAAAAGAGTGATGCGCAGCCAGCATGCCCAAAACCAGAAGCTGGGATACAGCTCTCATACACTCTATATGAAAACTCAGTTTATTGACATAAATGTTATGATGGATTATCAGTAATCATTTCAAAGTGACACAGAGACATTGGATTAACCTTCAGCAGCGTTTATATGTGTTTTAATGCCATTGAACACAAAGGTAAGACGTATTTGCCGTTTTGGCTCCGTAAAGTGAAGTTGTGTGTTGTCTTTGCTGGCTTTCGCTGCCGCGAGTTTTGGTCGCACAGTGATGATACTTATACCATTGGAATCTTTGGAATCTCAGCTTTCATATGATATCTAGTTTGTGCAGATTCGATGAAGTATAAAATATTTCTACCGTGAGTTATGTGTTAAGTGCGTTAGCACTCTTTTGCTTAGTGCTAATTCAGACGCTCGGCGTTACACTTGTGTTTTGTTTCGGTAAAAATGGTTCATATCGTCAGGTAGCTGAGTTTATTCCCGTTAAGGCGAGACAAGGCAGGCAAAAACATAGTTTTTCATGCACTGGTCCATTTTGAGATTTTGTGCTATTTTGATTCCATAACATGTTTTCTTTCAGGCTTTGGGAAGAAAAACGTACAAAATACACATTTAGGTGTTTCTTTTTACTATAGTTTGTCTATTTGCGTCTGTAGATTTCTCCTAAATTCACCAAAAGTTAGCATTCTAACGTAACATAAAGTACCGCGACTGCTGTTTGCACCATGTAATCAGAGGTATCGTTGGAAAGCTCCGTATCTCCTGCACAATCTCATCGGATCCAAATATGGTCTTTCCTTTGTATCAGCAACCAATCGTGAAAGTACAAAGGGGTCTTAAACCAAAAAACGAAATCTCATTGGCTGGTGTCAATTTCTGACAACGTGATTCGTTCAGATGCGTCTGCTAAAAGACGCTAAAAGTGTGGTGTGCTAGATGGTGTGCTAAAACACTTCCTGGTTTAGCTTTCGCTGAAAATTTAAATCTCAAAATGGCAAAAGAACAGCAAAAAAAAACTTTCACATAGAAGACGACAACAATTGTCACTTGCACGAAGCAAGGTTAGACAAAAAACAAATGACCCTGAACATGAAATACCTTCACGGAGTGCGTCGAGGCGCAAGCTGTCATCCAAAGAACAGGAGGGTTTAGGTTGCGCCACACAGCAATCTTTAAAGGTCGTTTTCTCAAAATGAGTTTTTTCTCCTCTTCTGAGTGAGAAATTTCCACTTCAGTAGCACTTACATACACCAAACCTTCCAGTTATATTCCTATCAATATTCTGAAGGTTTTCACAGAAGGGTTTGTTCATATATCATTCATATCCTGATTATATAACATTTATACCTAAAAACATGGCTAAAATTTATATTTTAGGGCTGTTGACAGTATTTTCTGATTTATGGAGTGATAAAAAGAGATATCCAAAATCCCTTCTGTAAAAACTTTAGATTCTAATATGACTACAAAATGAAACAAGAATTTTTAACCTGGCTTTATTCAATGTTCAGATTTGTGTTCCTGAAATATATTAAAATATGCGCATATTTAATGACATTGTGGCTCATATCCTTCCATTTCACTTCCTGTTTCAAAAGTGCTGATTTGGGGTATAAAGCTTTAAAAAAAAAGAAGAAATTGATTAAAAAAAAGGAGGGCGCTGAGCTCATGCGGGAGATTCTACCGGCAAATATTGCGGTGATGAAACGCCATATCATGGATTATCAAGGATTATTTCTGAAACAGTATGGAGCTCAAAGGCTTTCTCTCTTGCCGGTTATACCACAAGGTGAGTTCCTTTTTATTTCCTGCTTCTTCACACACATGCTCTGTGCAGTACAGGTTAGCTCTGAGTGTTCGCGATGCTAATGTAAACACCGACCATATTACGTCCAAAACAGTCGGGCATTGTTTCGGATAGCAACGTTTCTGATAGGGCCGTGGGTGTAAAGCCAGCCTACATTTCCGATATTACGTCATATCGGACGCAAATCTGGATCAGCTCCGTTGTAGTCCCGTTTTTAGAGATTTGGGTACGGAGGAAAAGAGAGAGGGTTTTATTTTCTGACGCTGCGTGAGTTCCCTGACACACCGGGGACACATCTTTATGTATAAAAGACATCAAAAAGTGCATTTTGCATGATAGGTCCCCTTTAAGAAGCCCTCAGACGCTGTTTCTTGCAAGATGTTGCGGGAGCCCCCCCCGCTTTATTTTTTTTCTCACGAAACTGTGTCTCAGGGCTTCTTAACATTTAACAACCTATTAATGTGTCATACCCACTTAACGGGAAGAAACTCAGCTAACTGACAATACGAACCATTTTTACCGAAACAAAACACAAGTCTCAGAAGAAGCTAAATGAGCCCTGAGCGAAAAAAAGCTAACGCACTTAGCACAGAACTCACGGTAGAAATACTTTATTACTTATCGGATCTGCACAAACAAGATATCAGCTATATAGCTGAAATTCTACAGATTCTAGAGGTATAAGTTTCATCACTGTTCGACCAAAACTCGCGGCAGCTCAGGCAAACCCAGACAACACACAACGTAGCTTTACGGAGCAAAAACGGCAAATAGTCTTACCTTTGCTGTTGTTCTGATCAAAAGTTGTGTTCAATGGCATTAGAACGACAGAAACGCTGCTGAAGGTTAATCCATAGGTTAATCCAATGTGTCTGTGTCACTTTGAAATGATTACTGATAATCCATCAGCAATAAGCCTAGTTTTCAGTTTTTCAGTTTTCAGAGCGTAACATAGCTTTCGGTTTTGGGCAAACTGCGTGCGCATCACCCTAACTCCTCAATGTTAACGTGTAGGTGGAATTCCCCTTCGATTCTATTGGCTCTAACGGTTCAAAAGAGATGTCAATCACCAAAATCTACCAATGGGTTCCAGAGAAACGGCAAATACAACCAAATCCACCCAAATGACCCTAGAGGTGGTTTTTTTTGCTAAACCTCTCTAAAAAGGTCAAATGTCACTTGTTTTGCATCAATCTTGATAGAGGGTACTTATTATATGTTATAGTTTGGATTCCTAAAGCTTTTAGTCTACTATCCCATCATTCAAGGGCGGTTTTCACTATAAGTAATGTGTTTTTTTTTGGACGGACACTATAATTTACATTTTTTTACTATGTTCAATCTGAATTTACTTTAAAATAAAACAATTCTATATTGATTCTGACTTTTCTACATCCAACTCACAGGTTTATCATTGCTTTGAGAAAAAAGATTATTAATTTACCCCTTTTAGAAGTGAAGATATAGTCATTTGTTCTGGGAATGTCATTTTCGAGCCTGAGACTTGAAAAACAGGTTAACAGGTTAAGAAATGCTAATGGAAGGAGTTTCTTCCTTACTTGACCATGCTGCGCGCTCCATCGGGGTCCATGGCGCTGACGGAGCCCACGGCCACGCCCACCGAAGCATCCTCCTTCACCTCCATCAGGTAGCTGGCTTTGTAGAACAGCGGCGGCTCGTCCACGTCTTCCACGCCGATCCGGACCGTGGCCATGTCTTTGGAGCCCGCCGACATGAAGCGGGGGTCCACCTGCGTGTTCTGAACCTGGATCTCCACCGTGTAGGACGGCTTCTTCTCGAAGTCCAGAGGCTGCAGAGGAGGAAGAGGACGTTGGTACAGTGATTGGAGATAATCAGTGTGTTGTTATATTTAATAGTTAAATTAAACTCTTTTAGTCTTTTGTATATACTTATTTGATCATTTTTGGTGTGGTTATTAAATAAAATTTGAGTAGTTGTTTATGCTTTTATTTTGAAGGCAGCTTCAGGCACTGGGTTATTTGATATTTGTTGGAGATGAAGGAGTGATTGGGCAGCAAGTTTGGGCAGTTTATTCACTCTCTTTAAACGGGTTGTAGGTCTACTAAGAAAAATCTTTTTAAGCAGCTAAATGTTTTTTAGTTTTCATTAGCGTTAGGGCTAGGGTATCAGTGACCCATATTGACATTTGGCCATCTCAAGCAAAGTTTAATCCCATTTTGTGTTCTCTTCCATTCAACTGTGCAACTTTTGTCCTCTAGGTTTGACTTTTCACAAATAATATAGTATGAACACCTATCAAGCCATCTTAATTCCGATGTTTTTTACTCTTCTTTTTGAAAGGTAAGGTCAATAGAGCTCATTTACACAAAATCCAACCTAATTTCTGAGTTAAAAAGGCGAAAATTAGTTTGAACACAACTTTAGATCAGAAACAGCAAAAGGTAAGACATATTTCCCGATTTTGCTCCGTAAAGCTACGTTGTGTGTTGTCTGGGTTTGCTTCCCCTGCCGCGAGTTTTGATCGCTAGAATTTGTGCTTGCTAGCTAATATCTTGTTTGTGCAGATCCGATAAGTATAAGTATTTCTACCGTGAGTTCTGTGCTAAGTGCGTTAGAATTGCTTCGCTCAGGGCTCATTTAGACGCTTCTTTTGAGACTTGTGTTTTGTTTCGGTAAAAATGGTTCATATCGTCAGTTAGCTGAGTTTCTTCCCGTTAAGTGGGTATGACACATTAATAGGTTGTTAAATGTTAAGAAGCCCTGAGACACAGTTTCGTGAAAGAAAAAAAAAGCGGGGGCTGCCGGGCTTAACAGGTTAATGAAGCTGATTATGTTTTTTCTTCTTGGGAATAATGTAGTATACTACAAACACACATGTTATTTATCTGGCATTACAAATTTTTAAAAAAACCTTATCCCGACATGAAAACATTTGGAAATGGGTCAAATTTGACCGAAGGACAACAGGACGGTTAACAGACGATTTGAACTCTATGGGATATGTACAAGACAGCAGAATCCCAATTGTCAGGAACTCGACTAGCCTGTTATTCAAAATGAATTGCTATTACTTATTATGTAGCCACGTATAGCTGAGCCAAAAAAACATAAAGAGCGTTTCTATACTCTACATTAGTCGTGAACCCATTTTATTTGATAGCTGAGGAGTTGAGCTTCAAAGGCAGGATGTATGGAATGTAAAAACACATCTCTTTTCTTGTATCATGACTTTCAGAATGATAAAATAATGAAAAGAAGCAGCGCACGCTGCTACAGGGAAAAATCTAACATTAATAAAAACTGATATAAAGCTGCTGACAGATTCAATCTGATGACAAATGATAATAGTTTCTCAAAAGTGCAAATACTGTTGGAATGTGTTTCTCGACATCAGCTGGACAGTACTGCATGGTTGTTTGAAAGCAGAACAAAGGCTCAGATTTAGTTGAACAGCTCTACATGAGCTGCCTGCTTCCTTTAAGGAATCCTGGAAATTGTCCTCATCTCGTATCCTGCTGACACAGTATCATTACTTCTTTGTGGAAGCTGGCATACTTTTCTTAAGGTTGTGTCAGCAGGAGGAACAAAGAATTTCTATATATCAAATTTGATTGTACATCAGTAAACAGGCACTCTATGAGGACACTGTGATAGAAAAAAGCCCAAGTCCTGCTGCAAAGAATAGGATTTGGAGGGGGGGGTGAAGATGAATACGTTTAATTTGGTTTCTTTCATCTGTCAAGCATGCAGAGGCTTTGCATATTTAACAGTACGTGTAAAACAGACTACGTGGGCAGGATCCTTATGAGTAGAAAGAGTGGGATCTGCTGAATCACTGCTTTACCATTTATTTTATTTAATGCCGTGAGAAAAATATCAAGATAATTAAAAGCCAGTCCATTTGAATGAGGGCATCAAGAAAGCTACATATTTCACAGTTTTTTTACAAAAGATGCCCTTTGACTTCATTCTGTGATATTTTCTCTGCTGTTGTCTCTTAGGAGCTTTTGATAGCTTATATAATATGCCATGTTTGGACTTATTTCTTCCTAGTTATGCTTCCTTAATAGTTTATAATGTGAGTTGTGCCTCACTTTGCTGACGCTGATGACCCCGTCCTGGGTGTCCTTGTCGGTGGAGATGTCGAACATGTCCATGCCGTCCCCGCTGACGATGGTGAAAAACATCTCAGCGTTCTTCCCGATGTCTCTGTCGGTGGCTACGATTCTCCCGACTGAAGTACCGGACTTGGCCGACTCAGGAACTCTGAACTGGTAAATACCTAAAAAACAAACAAAAAAACAGGAGTCAGCTGCATGATATAAGACTGCTGCTGCTTTAACATGATGCTACTTATCAATGTTACTACTATTAGCCACTATATACAATTGCTTATTTCGGACTTCAACACACACAGTGGTAGCTAAAGGTGTTGTTGGTTAGATCAGGGGTTCCCAACCCCCGGCCGCGAAATAGCTGTGAGTTTATCGTAATATTTGCAGAATTATAAATATATAAAAATATTTTATATATATAATATTTTTTTTCAAAAAGTGTTTAATTTTCGCACCTATACCAGTCATATTATTTCATCCAGTAGCCTAGTTAATCTTTCACCAGAAAACAGTTGAAAATTGCTTTTATGATGTTCCGAGAGATTCGGCGGCTCAGCCTAAGGTCTCAGCCTCTCGTGCGCACGAGAAAGTTACCGGTGCACCAAGTAGGAAGAGGAGCACACAGGAGACAACCGTTTCATTGCAGACTGTTGTGTTTATGTGGGGAAATGGCAGTGCATACATTATTTGAGATATATTTCAAACTCGGACTTCATTTTAAGGACATGTCGGCCAGGGGTGTAGAGCTATTTGTTTAAGCACCGGATTGGCAAAACAGGAGAGTCTGTAAACCAGTCTGCCTTGATCTATGAAATCATGTCCGGGACTCTCACAGTATCTGCTGCCCACAGCTGTTTTATAGAAGGAACACCTCCTTCACTTCATGAAATGGCTGCAGCATCAGGAGGCAGCGGGACGTATACTCCGCCTCTGAGAAGTGCAGCACCAGCGGGTAAAGAGCTGTGCCTTTTTACGCACCGCCTTCGCTGTGTTTACCTTCATCAGAACAGCTAAGAGTGACTGCAGGCTGCTACGTGTAAACCACACACACCTCTACACACATCTCTACACACATCGAACTGCCCGATTACTCCCCCTTTTATTAGTTTTATGAAGGAGATGTCCAGTCACCAAGGCGCATGATGTGTGTGTGTATGTGCTCTGCTCAGCTCAGCTCTGTGTGTTTGGTGTGTTTGTGTCTGTCCGACACCGGCATTTGTTTTCAAATGACCATGAACAGTCATTTACACACATCTGGCTAACTCCATAGGTAGCCTATATGCGGGTGTTCCCAAAATAAGTCAGTTTAATCTTAATCTCGATGTAGTGCTAAATGCTGTCGGAGTGCACCGGAACGAACGACGCAATCATAATATCTTCTGAAAACAAATGCCAGTGTCTGTGACACACACACACACACACACACACACACACACACACACACACACAACACACACACACACACACACACCACACACACACACACAAACACACACACACACACACACACACACAACACACACACACACACACACACACACACACACACACACACACACACACACACACACACACACACACATCTCCTTCATAATGCCTTCTCCTCGTTTTCCCAGCATTCACTGGATTATCCGTAAATCATAAAAAACAAAACCAAAACGTTGATTTATCTGTTTTCCCGTTTTGGTTTAAAAACTGAATAACGTCGGTTTTTTGGTTTTCCGTTTTTCCGAAAAACCAAAAAACGACATCGGTTCTTTTTTAAACGTTGTTAATATGTTTTGGATGCATATTGTTCTAGTATTTGTTCAGGCTGTTACATACAATTAGCCTCTGTTGCTACCTGCTGGTGGTGAGTAAATATTAAAATCAGTTCAAATTGACAACCGGTCCGCGATTTTTTTTTTATGTATCTGCCGGTCCTTGGCACAATAAAGGTTGGGAACCCCTGGGTTAGATGCCTGTAATAAGGTCTGTGGTTAACACAAGCTGAAGAGATTTTTACATTTTGACAAAACAATTCAAAATCTATGTAAGGCGTTTGCTAACAAGTGACTAAAAAAGACTACGAAACTTCATCACGCTGAACATTAGCCACCTTTAGCTTAGCGGTTGTGACGTGAAGTCATGTGATGATCTAGTTCGTTTATAGCCTAAAGTTCGATTTTTTTCTTCTGCCGGTTGCATTTATTCTTCCAAAAATCATAAAGTGGTGTTAATACTGGAGATTACCCTGCTGAACATGTTTTAACTATCATACACGTGTATTTCCCACAATATTTCCAAATCCAATGGAAAGATCTCATTGCTGTTTGTTGAGGAAGCTAACTTCAAGGTTGGCCTAAAAAACGACATCATCACTAATGGCGTATATTCCACTGCTGAACATGTTTTAACTATCATACACGTGTATTTCCCACAATATTTCCAAATCCAATGGAAAGATCTCATTGCTGTTTGTTGAGGAAGCTAACTTCAAGGTTGGCCTAAAAAACGACATCATCCCTAATGGCGTATATTCCACTCTACGGGATGAGAAAACATCTGGGCCAGGCCCGACTAAAAAACGACAGCCCTCTCTTTCCTCTCAATGTAGCCAGTGGTTCAGTGCAGAGCGCTGATCTGAGGACCAAAGGTTGAACTTTTCTTAACTTTTGCTAAACGCAACTTCACATAAGCACATATTCCTGCTTCGGTTACTTTGTAACATGAATGCTGTGTCTCCACTGATAAAGTTATTGGCACTGTGTCAAAAAGAATTGGCACAGTCATGTTTGATTCAATCACCAGATAAATAAAGTGAAGCATTTTCTAATTCTACAGATAGTGATTCATAATGATTTCCATAACATTCTGGATTGGTGTGATGGCTGATAACAACTTGCACTGAAATGAAATTGTAATGTAATGTAATGTTAGTGCACCTTAAAATTCAATATCAGTTAAGGTGTAAGCTATATTTAAAATATTTTCCCTGCTCTACCTTGCTCTGAAGAGTGGCTTGTTAACTGCTGCCTCGATCACTTATACACTTACGTATCCAAACTTTGGTGAATATGAAGTAACCCTTTAAAACACCCAAAAGTTAAAAATCCATCAGTATTCTGATGATTGATCCATTGCAAGTGGGTGCTAAAGAAATCTACCTCGATAAAAGTGTTGACATAAAACATCAGTCCACAGTACCAGATCTTTGATTGCTGGGTTTGCCCCCTAAAGGCTGCTGTGCTGCCGCTTCATTTGTTATTGCCCATTTGAGACTAATATGTGTGCCCCATTTATTCCATTCTGTCAATAATACACTACCTTGACATTTGCTCATTGCTGATTTGTAACCACTGAGGAGGGTTTTTACACATTATACCACTCAAGGTTTCTTAGATTTTTCCTTTGGGGTGTTTGGGGCGATTTGAAAATTAAGCCAGCAGTTAGCACTTCTTGTCTAATGTTGCCCTCTGAGGCCCTTTTAGGAAGTTATTGTGATTAAGTGCAGCACAAATAAACCTGACTTTACACAGAAGCTAGAACATAACTCCAATTGGTATTGATCAAGAAGCCTATCAACCCACCTTTTCTATTCTAAAAAGACCGGCAGTAGCTCAGTCTGTAAGGACTTGGCTTGGGAACCGAAGGGTCGCTGGTTCAAGTCTTGATCAGACCAAAATAAAGAATACGGAGTATGGCCGGGTAGCTGGAGAGGTTTTCATTTTGGCATTCTCCCAAACAAGTCATGTGTTGCTGCCTATATGTTTTCAGACCATATGTATATAGGTCCTACGCATGTGAGTATATGTTCTGTGAGTACAATGACAGTGAAAAACTCTATTCTCCTTAGGGGATCAATAAAGGGTCAAGTTCTTCTTCTCTTCTTTTATATAACGTAGTACATTGACCTTCATGTTATTTTAACACACAATTATAGACTAATGGCAGGGCTGCACAGGTGACAAAATGCTCATTATACACCGATGGCTATAGGTATTTTGAGGATGGATGCAAACCCATGAAACCAAATAACATGGAGAGAGTTTGTTCTTCCTTGAAAAATACATGACTGAATGCTGAGTGAAGAAACTACATCTTAGTGTTGTCTGAACTTTTGAAATGAGGTGAGACAGGTAGACACCAGGAACAAAAGAAGCATTCTTGTTAATGCTGATGGAAGCCAGTCGCTGGAACAATGTCTCTCCAACAGACTGCTGACTTCATCATCATTTCAAAATGCATTTCAAATTTTTGTTGTGTGATGAATGTCTTTGTTCTCTGGAATAAGCGCTAACATTGTGTTCTGCCATCAGTTTGTTATGGCAGTTTGAGATGGCTGTGGCTAAGAGAGTTCCTCCTCGTCAGGAAAGCTTGGTTCTGCACACAAACACGCTAAATGAATGCAAATGAGATGTCACTCTGCTGTACGAACCTGGGGCAGTTTCATATCAACAAACTTTCCTTTACTCACAATGTGTGTGTGTGTCTGTATACTCCATCTAGTGGTGTGTATAAAACACTTGAGTGGGTAATTATATGCTGCTGTGACACAGCAGGCATCACACACCCTGGCAGCTACAAAGTACTCAACCTGCCACTGTTTTGGTGTACTTATGTGTGTTTGTGGGTGTGTAGTCACAGACAGAGGGAGTGAGATAAAGGATGTGCTAATGTGTGTACACATATTATCACACTGCAACAGCTGCAGTTGCCACCACACAAAAAAAGAAGCATTTCACTTGCTTCATGGCACATACTTATGCACATATGCTTCTCTGTATATTTCTCTGCTAGCTTGCCAGCTGTCCACTGAAATGAGTTCAGTTCTAGTCTTGTGCTGGGATGGTTTGATTTACAGTTGATTAAGCTTACGAACCACTTGAGAACCAGTTCGTTTTTTATTATATCCTAATAATTACCCATACTCAGTGGTCATTTTACCCTGCAAACATATACGCTCAAACTCAGAAACTGTGGCCACAAAAAGCTTTTTTTACTCTACTATTCAAATACTATTGGTAGTCTTTTTTATATGTTTTAGCAAAAAAATCAAACCAACAAAAAAGAAAAGTGGGAGCCTGGAGGAGAAGCACATTTCATCTTCACTCAGTTTTCTCTCTTGGCTCAGACACTGACAGCGCTGATTGAAGACGTGGTGTGAAGTGAAATGAATAACACGTGAGGATGAAGGTGTGTGTGTGTGAGTGTGTTCTCCACTTGTATAAGAGGCAATTCAGTGTGAAGGACAGGGTTTGGGGTTAAGGGACAGGAAATATACAGGATATACATGTTGATTTGTCCTCATACTGGTAGAAGTACAGGCATGTGTGTGTGTTAAGTGTGGTGACCTAAACAGAACGATGGTGCCACGTGCAATCTGTTCAGCAGATCTGCGGCTGATCTTATTGTGCACCCTGAACTGGAGACACAAACAGTAAGTGAATGGGTGCTAATGCTGGGTGGAGAGGAGGAGGGAGAAAGTGACACTCTGATACAGAGAGCGTGATTGAGCCAGGCAGAGATGGAGAGGGAGGGGGAAAAACAATTAGAAGATGAAGAGATGGATAAAGAAAGCCAGAGAGCCGGAGAACGAGGTTCTGCCTTCATGTCAATTTATAGGGATTAGACAAGAGAATGACGGATGTGATCGAGGCCGGCAGAGAAGTAATTTACTCTTTTACACTGAAACACACACACTCACACTATAGGCAAATACAGCTTCTTGATGAAAAGCTGCCACACTTCCGCCAGCTGTTGCTGTATTCAAACTTCAACTGTACAGCAGCACACTAACTTCCTACAGATGTTACTGCTGCTGAGTGACGCTAGTAGCTATGATTAGAACATGAAAATGCAACATATTGAGAATCATTTTCTTTAAATACATCCTATCCATGTTTCACCAAGAGGTTTTTTTTTTTACTAGCAGAACAGAGCAAGATAATACAAATAGCAACAAGGCTATCGTAATATTTGACACCAAGTGTGTCTAACAATGAATTCAGTATTGGCTAGCGGCTCATGCTAGTTAGCACCCTTAGCAAACAAAAATGCTACCTCCGTTCAAAGTTCTGCCGAAAGTTGTGATAGTAATCACATTATCATCCAACTAGTAGGTGTTATGGAGTCAGTACACCACCCGAACGAACTTTGAACATCAGTTTTTCAGACAAAATAAAGGAATACGGACAATTCATGATAACTGCGCAAACTCAAATAGTAAAATATATTTTTAATAGTAAACTATAAAGACATACACATACAGTTTAAGGGTTGGCTCATCCAAATGACACTAAGAATTTGAGGGCCCCCTGAGCCTCTTTCCGATATTTGCTGTGTCAGCAACACCTATATTCTGATAATGTTACATTTATTGGTACCACTTTACAATAAGACTACCCTTATAAAGGATTCATAAAGGGTTTATAATTAGGTTATTAATTAGGTTGTAAACACTTTATTAATCATTAGAGTCATTTATAAACCAGTTCTAATATAGTTTTCATACATCAACACAGGCTCACTATTTGGCAAGATGACTAAGCCTTATATTGGCTACCTAGCTTACTTCGTCTTCTTCATTAGCCAACATCCTTGGTATCTGTTGTTCACTGAGTTGATTCTCCCCCCATCCATCTTGATGTTTCTTGGCATCTCTTTATGACCATTTATTTATGAGTTACTAACATTTATAACTGCCAAAAGGGAGCCTTGTAAAGTGTAAAACACATTCCCATTTCTTAATGAGTTACAACCATTTATAATTTGTTTAAGTTATATTAACCTGTTAAGCACCAAGCCTGTTTTTCAGGACTCAGGCTCGAAAATGACATTCCCAGAACAAATGACCATAACTTCACTTCTAAAAGGGGTAAATTAATAATCTTTTTTCTCAAAGCAATTATAAACCTGTGAGTTGGCTGTAGAAAAGTCAGAATCAATATAGAATTGTTTTTATTTTAAAGTAAATTCAGATTGAACATAGTAAAATTGTTTTAATTATAGTAAAAAAAAAAAACATTACTTATAGTGAAAACCACCCTTGAATGATGGGATAGGAGACTAAAAGCTTTAGGAATCCAAACTATAACATATAATAAGTACCCTGTATCAAGAGTGATGCAAAACAAGTGACATTTGACCTTTTAGTCAAAAAGGTAAGACTATTCGCGTGTTTGCTCCGTAAAGCTATGTTGTGTGATGTCTGGGTTTGCTTCCCATGCAGCGAGTTCTGGTCGCTCAGTGATGATACTTATATTTCTGGAATCTGTGGAATCTCAGCTTGCTAGCTGGTGTCTTGTTTGTGCAGATCCGATAAGTGGTGGAGTGTTTCTACCGTGAGTTCTGTGCTAAGTGCGTTAGCATTTTTTCGCTCAGGGCTAATTCAGAGGCTCGGCGTTAGACTTGTGTTTCGTTTGGCTAAAAATGGTTCATATCGTCAGTAAGCTGAGTTTCTTTTCGTTAAGGCGAGACACGGCAGGCAAAAACATTGTTTTTCATGCACTGGTCAATTTTGAGATTTTGTGCTATTTTGATTCCATAACATGTTTTCTTTCAGGCTTTTGGAAGGAAAACGTACAAAATACACATTTAGGTGTTTATTTTTACTATAGTTTGTCTATTTGCGTCTGTAGATTTCTCCTAAATTCACCAAAAGTTAGCATTCTAACGTAAAATAAAGTACCGCGACCGCTGTTTGCACCATGTAATCAGAGGTATCGTTGGAAATCTCCGTCTCTCCTGCACAATCTCATCGGATCCAAATATGGTCATTTCCTTTGTATCAGCAACCAATCGTGAAAGTACAAAGGGGTCTTAAACCAAAAAACGAAATCTCATTGGCTGGTGTCAATTTCTGACAACGTGATTCGTTCAGATGCGTCACATGGTGTGCTAAAACACTTCCTGGTTTAGCTTTCGCTGGAAATCTTTATCTAAAAATGGCAAAAGAACAGCGAAAAAATACTTTCACATAGAAGACGACAACAATTGTCACTTGCACAAAGCAAGGTTAGACAAAAAACAAATGACCCCGAACATGAAATACCTTCACGGAGTGCGTCGAGGCGCAAGCTGTCATCCAAAGAACAGGAGGGTTTAGGTAGCGCCACACAGCAATCTTTAAAGGTCGTTTTTTCTCAAAATGCGTTTTTTCTCCTCTTCTGAGTGAGAAATGTCCACTTCAGTAGCACTTACATACAGCAAACCTTCCAGTTATATTCCTATCAATATTCTGAAGGTTTTTACAGAAGGGTTTGTTCATATATCATTCATAGCCTGAATTATATAACATTTTACACCTAAAAACATGGCGAGAAATGTATTAAAATATGCGCATATTTAATGAGATGATGGCTCATTTGCATATTTAAACATGCTATTTCAGAAAACTTGTAATACAAAAAACAATTGTCTTAATGTAAGTAATTAACTGGAGAAATGTGTAGCTGATATGTTTAAGTGAAAAAAATTACCCTATTCACCTGTAGTGTCTCGCCTTAAGTGGATATGACACATTCATAGTTTGTTAAATGTTAAGAAGCCCAAAGATGCTGTTTCTTGCAAGATGTTGCGTTTTGCGGGGGCATGGGGCTTAACAGGTTAAGCCTTAAAGTTATGCATAAATTAGGGCGTGGTCACATGATTGACAGGTCATTCCAGTGACTGCTGTTGTTAGCTTTCTGTCTCTCTGCTAGCTGCTCCGTGAAGCTACAGGGGCTCTTCCTGCTCAGCTCATCCGGGGAACATAACTTGAACTCGGCCGTGTTTGTTGTGCTGGTGGACTATTCTTCATGCTTAAATCGGACTATTGTGACTCGCTCTGCGGTTAAAACAGACGGTGCATGAATGCGGTTTTGCAGTAAGTGAAATTCGAGTACTTTATTTATGTGTTGCTTATGTTTTTAGTCAGCTAACGTTAATGAATGTTAAGGCTTGGTTTAGCCTGTAGTAAGCAAGTGGTAGCTACATCTGTGCTAACGATGCTAATTGTAGCCTCCAAGTTCAAACGTAATAGAGTGGTGCAGTGACACGCCCTAAAAAAAAAATCATAAATCTATCGATTAGATTTATGATTCGAAAATTATAAAAGTAGGGTAGACATGTGGAGATTATCCGACTGAACAAAACGTGATCCGTCTCGTAACCCTCTGAGACCCACGGGGCCGTATACGATCCCAAATATCACGTTGTGTTCAAAGCGTCATAACTTCTCAGCTGTTTCAGCCAGCGACATGCCGTGTTTTTCCTCTTAAACTACAGAAACGGCAATAAACAACTCTATTAAGTTTTTCATTGAGAGGCGTTTACTTATTTCGGTGAAACGGATGTGCGTAAAGTTTTTAAAGATGCGGATAGTCTCACCTTGATTCTGGCGCATTGCTTATCATTTTGTATGTTTTATAGGTCTGTTCTCATCCACCATCTTTGCTTGTGACGTAAAGAGTGTAAGAGTCACGTTTCTGAATCGGACACTCTGAGTGGATGCAGTCAAAGCCAATCGGAGTCTGATTCAGAGGGTTGCCTGTCAGTTCCGTTGTTATGTGTACTGAAACGAGAGCCGGTTTAATTCCACGCGCGAAAACAAATTAAAAGTTGGAATACGTTCTTTTAGTGTTTTGAAAGTAAACTGAGGTATGGCAAGGAAGTTTACTACAGCTGAGGCTTTGGAGCAGATTTTTCAAGGGGACGATGTTGATGAAAATTCAGACGAATCTTCTCAGTATGCCATGTGTGATTGTGGAAAGGAACTACCATGATATATATCATGTGTAGCCTTGACAAAAAAAAGAGACAATTCCTGGCAAGAAAACGCCCATGGACACTGCCCAAAAGAATGGGCATAACTAATGAACAGAAGAAGTTAGAATATTCTAATCAGTTCTGATACAATGATGATAAATGTGTTCAATTGTCTGTGTTGAATGTTTCTTTCAATGTTATGATTAGCAGTTCTTTTTAATGAAAAAAGTACAAAATTCAAGCTCCGTTTAAAAAAAAAAAGGTTTATGGGCAGATATCCCATATTATACTGTATATAAGTCTCTAATGAGTGACATATATCATTAGCTGAGGTTGTGCTGATTTCTGGGATGTGTAAAACTTGATTATACTGTAAAGAAATTACAATTTATAAGGCAAAACACAAAAATATACAAAAAAGGAAATGTCCTATGTGGGTCTCAGAGGGTTAAATGTGTGTCAACCACAGACCTTATTTCGAGCTATTTTCCAAAATCCTATGGAGAAATTGCATTGCTTTTTTGTCGAGGGAACCGGAAGAAGCTTACTTCCGGGTTTTAGGATGCGTCACTGCACCACTCTATTGAGAGGTGTTAAGCATTAAGTGGGATAATACTGTAGAACAAACAGCTTCTGTTTGAGGTTGGTAAAATAAGGTCATCCTTGTAAGTTAGAGAGATATTTTATTAGATAGGTAACTTTATGCATTGCTAAGGTTAATTTAAATTTGCTATGATTGATTATGTAGACAAGCTAACGCCAAAGTAGTGTTGAAAAGGGGCGTAGTGTATTTGAAATTAACCTCACAATAAGATGTGTGTATATTACAAATATGAATGTCATATTTCAAGATGATTACTTAGATATTACAATATGGTTGGTTGAGCTGGAGTTCATTATTGAGGTTACACGTTAACGTCACAGTCATATCTGAAGAACGAACCCAAACCTTGTTGTTTTTATTAATTGTATTACCAAATTGGTATCAAATAAATAGCAAGCATTGGTAACACCAATGCTGATAAAGTAAACTATTTTATTTGAGTATTTGTGTCTGGGAGAAGGTACTGTACCCAGTTCCTACTGTATGTTCGGCAGTTATTGACTGGGCTTTCTTGTACAAGAGAATAATTTTTTTTTTACTACTGTATAAATATCCTTAAATGATGTTATACAATGCACCTAATAAACAAGTATGGCATTTTGAAACATGATGTGCAACAAGTTTTACAGTAATTTGTGTGCATTTTGTTGTTAACTAAGATGTTATGATTAATTTTTGTTAGTATGCACGCGGACGCTTTGGACATACCTGGAGAAGGAAGAAATGGGTCTTCGGAATGATGGGATTTAAAGACAAAAGGCGGAGACTAGTGTTGAAACTAGTGGAGAAACGATCAAGATGCCACCTTGTCCCTCTGATTAGACGGCATGTTAAGTCAGGAAGTAGCATTATGAGTGATGAGTGGAGGGCATACAGGAGAGTGCTGAGTAACATGGGGTACAACCACTACACCATAAACCACAGCAGGTGGTTTGTGAACCCCCAGACTGGCAGTCATACCCAACATATAGAAAGAGCTCGGTCGACCGTCAAAGGACATGTCCGTAGACTGAGAGGAAACCGTGCAGAGAGTTTGTTGGAGGAACACCTCAAGGTTCTTGAATGGTCATCTTGGCTTGGCTTTGCTCACCCTGATGGACTGCTTGGACGCTTGTTCAAGGATATACACAAAGCCTCTCCAGTCTGAGTACCATTATGTCTTACCAAGTCTTTCATTTATGTCTGAGAAAAGCTTTTATATTTAAATATGTGTATCAGTCATACTAAACAGTCATTACTTTGAGTCCTGATTTTCTTCATGTGTGAATAAAATGTTTTGCTTGGCTCTTTTGCATCTTACTTTGCATTTCATGTGAAAAATGTCTATTAGGTCAGCGTGAATGTTATAACTCATTCATAAATGGACGTGTGTATTAAACTTAAAAACACCGCACCCTTTCAGTAGTTATAAATGTTAGTGACTCATCAATAGATGGTGATGTGTTTCACACTTTACAATAAGGCTCCCTTTTACCAAATATAAATGGTAGTAACTCATTAATAAATGGGAATATGTTTTACACTTTACAATAAGGCTCCCTTTTGGCAGTTAGAAATGTTAGTAACTCACTCATAAATGGTCATAAGAGATGCCAAGAAACATCAAGATGGAAGGGGGGAGAATCAACTCAGTGAGCAACAGATACCAAGGATGCTGGCTGATGAAGAAGACGAAGTAAGCTAAGTAGCGAATATAAGGCTTAGCAGTACAGATAAATGCGGGCTCACTATTTGGCAAGCAACCGGTCACAGTTGCCCTGTTTATCTCATGTCTTAGAAAAGAAAAGTGTTCACAAACTAATTAATAAATGAATTACAAACTATTCGTAAACCCTTTATAAGGGTAGTCTTATTGTAAAGTGGTACCCATTTATTTAAGATTGAAAATACTTGACTTTAAAGTGAACACTGTACTGTCTGGTTTGTTAGTTAATCCAAATCAAGCTGCCAGAATAACTATTGTCACCACCATTGGTGATCATTTGATTACTACGTTATATGGAGATAGTGTCTTCTTGTGTTACAATGTGTTATCTCTTCATTAAATAACCTTCCACAAATGCAAAAAAAAGATTTGTGAACTTGAACAACACAAGTTGAATCTATATTATAAAAATAAACTGTGAATACATTAAAATAATGTAGTAGTATATTAAAATCATTTGTGGATATCTTTCTAAATTATACATTTTTAAATAAATATTTATTCACACATTGTCGCTCTGTTCACACAAATAATATTAAGACACATCGATAACCATGCATCATATATTTTTGAATATGCTTCATATGGGCAATTTTGGAGTAAAATAATAAAAGTATTTAAACTTAAAGGGGACCTATCATGCAAAATGCACTTTCTGATGTCTTTTATACATAAATATGTGTCCCCCGTGTGTCGGGGAACTCACGCAGCGTCAGAAAATAAAACCCTCTCTCTTTTCCTCCGTACCCAAATCTTTTAAAAACGGGGATACAACGAGCGGATACAGGTTTGCTGCCGATATGACGTCAAATCGGCGGTGGACCCACAGAAAGTTGCTATCAGAAACAATGCCTGACGTGTTTTGGACGTAATCTCGTCTTTGTTTACATTAGCAAGCCTCGCTAACACTCAGAGCTAACCTGTACTGTAGAGCACATCTGTTTAAAAAGCAGGAAATAAAAAAAGGAACTCACCTTGTGATAAACCCGCAAGAGAAAAAGCATTTGAGCTCCATACTGTTTCAGAAATAATCTTTGATGTGGTTTAGAACAGGATGGCTTTTTATCACAGCAGAATTTAACTTTATCTCCGGTAGAATTCTGATCAGGCATTAGCTCCGCCTCCTTTTTTTTTTTTTCAAGCTAAGGACCCAAAATCCGCGTTTCTCTAACAGGGCTGCAAAAGAGGGGTATGAGCAGTATGAGGCATGGCTACAATGGGTGAACTGTTTGGTATTTTAAGCAAAAAACTTCACAGACATGTTTTGTATAGGTATGGCCCTACAATATATGTTTCCAATATAGCATAATAGGTCCACTTTAAGAGGAGCAGAAGCAACTTTAGGGTTCCTGTCACTTCAGGTTAAATCGTGCATATTCCCAAACATATTTTAATGACATCACGTTACCAGAACTCTTTTCCACATAGTAAATCTTTGGGACCCCGGAGGAACGAGGCCCTGTGGTAGTTTCCTGTTTTACCCTGATTCTTTCTTGCTCACAGCACTAAAATAGTTACTTTTGAAAAATTCAATTGCATCTTTTTCCGGAGACAGTACTCTGTAACTTTGGACAATCCTAAGAGCAGGCTGTCAGTTTGCATAGGAACTATTTCTTCAACCAGAGTAGTTCCACTGAAACCTTCTGGATTATTCAGAGTAACCCAAACTGTCTGCATGGCTACACATCACTACAGGTGCAGTATGTAAAAATATATATTTGTTGGGTTAAAATGGCCAGATACTAGTGTCATGATCCTGGTGTTATTTTGTTTCCAGTTTTATTTTGAAATGTATTTTTTCCTGTCTTTTCTTCTTACTTCCTGTGTTTTCCCGCCAGATTGTCTGATCCTTTTCACCTATGGTCCTCCAGCTGTGTTTTGTCTTTCTGATTGGTCCTGTGTGTACATATATATTTGTTGTCTTTGTTCCTGTCTGATTCCCTGTGTTCCTGCCTGTGTTCCTCGTGCCCTCTGTGGTCTGCACTCAATTTGTCTTTATTTGTTTTACCTTGCCCGGTTTTGTTTTATATATACCTGCCTCCCTCTTTTGTTTTGACTGTGTTTGGGTCCAACCTCTTGCCAAACTGGGACAGATTGACTATTTGAAGAATATGATATAAACTAGTTTGACATAACTAAGTCTGCAGATTATTAGCATAATAGTGGTTCTGCTAATAATGTGTATTTGTATTGCATTACTGACTTAGCTGTAGCTCACCCAACAAGCAGCTAGCTTCATTAACCCACATTACAGATTGGATTAGTTCCAATCATGAACATTAGATGGCAAAATTGCACAGGCTCATTTGCTCTGACTCTGAACACCTGTTAGAAGTATTTTTTTATGTATAGGCACTGACCATCTGTTGGCATGGGAATCAGTACAAGAAGATAGTTCCAGTGTACACAGGAAAAGTCAATCTGACCAAAGTTAGCAGTTTGTAAATAATGTCACTTTTAAGGTACATTTTACTGCTTTTACACATCAAGTTATACTTTTCTAATCACGAGTCAGCCTATGAAAGGAGTTCTATGACGTAGATTTTGAGGGACCTCTTTTAGGTCTGAAGAAAAGATCCTAATGACATCAGAATTGCCGATTCTACCTCTGATTTTGAAAGATCTTTTCACCGAACTTGAAATTAATGATGAGAATGCAGTACACAATGTTTGATTACCCCTAAGAGCATTCAGGATTGGAGGCTGCCATGTTGGCTCATTGGGTCTTGATTAAACCTGCTGGAGTTTGCTGTACTTTGTGATTATTTATTTCTGGATTTTCCTGAAACTTGCACCAGTGGCGGATGAAAATGATCCTGCTATGTGGAAACGGTGGTCCTGCTGTGATGGACAGGATGAGTTATAGAGTAGTTACAAACTTGATTGTCTAAGGCTATGGCTGTAGTGCAGAACTCCGACGCCCCTGACATCTGAGATATCTAGTGTCTGATCACCATGATTAACTGGTCCATAACAGTCAGTATTTGTGAGCAGTTACAGTTGCTGAAAAGTCAGCAGTTAGTAGCAACTAGGGTTGGGAACGGAAACTCGGTTCAGACTAAGAACTAAATCCAAACATGTTGGTTCTGCTTATTGGTTCCTATTGGCGCTCTCTCTTGACTGGTTAGGGCTCTGCAAAGCGATACATTTGTTTAGTTTTTTGCTGGAATTACAACTGTGTTTTCATATTAGATGCCAAAAACATGTAAGTAAGACCTGCTGTCTATACAGTAGATTTTTATTAACAATGCGCCACTTTTACACACTGCCAGCGGGAATCCTGAACTAAAAATAATATGCTGCCCTGTTTCATACGTTTAATGGAACTCTTTCATGTTGTCCTGTTTATTCTTACAACCACTCAAATGTATAGGTGCCCCATAAAGCCTTGCAGTGGCTCTTCTCTGATATCACTGGTTATGTGTAATGGATGTGGCTCAGGGGATAAATACGTGTCGACCAATCAGAGCCCTTGCACTCAAAATGTCAAAGTGTTCTTGGCAAGATACTTTACCCCAAATTCCTCCTATTGGCATGTTAACTGTTTTGAAATGTATGTTAAGTCGCTTTGGCTGGATTATATGTACTTCTGTACACTTTAAGACCCAATATTACTAGGACCATGATACAGAAATGACCATTTAATATACAGGAACTCACAAACTAGACACCGCTGACTATCCAGGTAACAATTTGGCCTCAATTAACAACTTACACAGCCCGCCATATACCAGATTTCCACCTTGTCTCATTGTGTCCATCACTGATCCATCATTGAATTAGTTTAACAGAGATGAACAAACAGGGATGAAACTGTCCCCAAGCCCTAACTCTAACCCTGGACCTTGAGTAACTTGTGTTTTCCTGTGATATGCCTTTTGCTTCTTTTCTAAATGTTTAATGTAACTGTTATCCTTAAGCTGCTTTCAGACATTTAGGGGTTGTACTGGCAGCTGATACTGTGTACCATACATCACAGGCTAATGCTAACTGCTATAATCTCAACATGTAGCTAAATCTAGAAAAATAAAAGGAATGACACAATTAATGTCTATTGCACGTTTTTCTAACTTTATTGTTCCTGAATCACACTTTGAAGATGTTTTTCCACTACTGATTCAGTGTGAAACGGTATGGAAAATAACATAACAACTATGCTTTCTGCTGCTTCTGAGCTGTATAACTAACGAGAGTGTGTGACTCCGTGTTTCATCATGTGTAGGCTGTCTTACTCTGAGTGAAGCGGGGAGGGTTGTCGTTGACATCAGTGAGGGTGATGTTAACCGCGGTGGTCCCAGTGAGACCCCCCCTCTGTCCGGCCATGTCCTTAGCCTCGATCACCACCTGGTAATGTTCCCTCTGCTCGCGGTCCATGTCACCAGGACCCAGCGCCGTCCGGATCACACCTGGACAAAGATAACATGCTGCTGATAACATGCTAACACAATCCTACATCATGGTAAACCTTATGCAACAATCAAATCAATCAGATTAAATTGTTTTTATTAAGGTAAGAATAAAATGCGTTTACGGTTGGTATGAATTAACTTGACTGATTGGTCTGAGAGAGCCGTTAATGTAAATAACGTGACTGACAGGATATAAATAACAGTAGGCTTATTACAACTTTTTCTTACAAGATAAAGTGGGTATAAATGGTTTTGGATAACTTTTGTAGCTAGTGCTTGCTGTCATTCTCACCACTCTACTGCTCTCACTTTCAGAAATACTGCTTTCATGGACTAATTATTTCTAATATACTTTCTTATTTTAAATCATAGCGAGGCTACTGTCACGAAAACTTCCTACAAAGGGTTCATCCAACTAGCGCATTTAAAAAAAAAAAAGGTCTTTAAAATAAAGAAGAATTATATACAAATCGACTAAATCAAAATCAAAAAAGAAAATTCAGGTAGTACATCTACCTATAATATATTGATCTTTATTTAAAAAATGTATTGTAACGTTGTAATCATGCTAGACATTCGTATTTGTTTTAAAGATGTACCAGTAATCTGATTAAGTATTTCCTATTGTAACTGTAACAGAATACGGTTACCTTTTTCCTTTAGTATATTAACTACCTAATCCCCTTACATGTAATCTGTTAACTTTCAAGGGTGATGCTGGGGGGGGGGTTCGAAGAAGACATACCTGTGGTAGGGTCCACAGAGAAGTAGGGGTGTCCCTGGCTGATGCTGTACACCAGCCTGGCGCTGCTCCCATACATACTGTCATCAGCATCTGTAGCTGTCACCTGGATGACTGATGTCCCTGAGAGATGCAAGTAGACATGTCATGACAAATATCCCCAGATCTGGGTCATCCCTGGGATTAATATTAAAAATCATTGAACTAACAAATGAAAGTCCAGTCAGTCGTGCTTACCGATATCGGACCTCTCCGGCACGCTGCCGGTGTAAAGCTCCTTGCTGAAGTGAGGCTCGTTGTCGTTGATGTCGTGCAGTTTGACGGTGAACTCGGTCTCCGGCTCCAGCTTCAGTCCGGTCCGTTTGTTCACCACGGTGGCTCTGAGGATGTAGAAACCCTTCTCCTCGCGATCCAGGCGGCGTGTGGCGTGTAGGTCCCCATTGTTCTCATCGATGACAAAGATAGTGCCCGCCCCCTCGCCCGACAGGACATACTTCACCAACCCATTTCCGTGGTCCTGGTCCGACTGGAGCTGCATATGGACACAGAGAGAGGAACGAGTTGAATGATCATCTGAATGCTTAAATGGTTCAGAAAAAACACACTTTGGTCCTAACCTGATCTATCAACTTAGATTTTTTTAGATCTGTCTTATGAAGCTTATCGCAAGTTCAACCAGGAAGACCATCTTTACTCATTCATTCAAATATTCCCAGTTTACTACTCTCTCTCCTCTCAGTGATCGGGGGCGTCACTCCCCAGCTAATAGTGCATTGCTAAACCTTTAAATCTGCTCTCTCCCCTTCCTCACAGTTGTCATTTCAGGTGACTCAACGCAGCCCTCCTCCACCCCTTCCGCCTTCCTTTCTTCCAAATCCAGGGTCCGGCTTAAACCACTCCTCTTCAGACCGACCTCCATCAATCCCTTCATGCCTCCACCACCACCAGTGTCAGACCCCGAACCCGAATGATATTCCAGCACAACAGGGACTAATCGCCAAACATTATTACATGCATCTGTGTATTCCCGGCAATAAATATATATCGTTATGTCAAAAGAAAACTTGTCTCTCCTGGTTGAAAAGCAGTTATACAGCACACTGGCTCAGGACCCCACTGACTCTTACCCACCACATAAACACTATGCATTACATTAATGCACATCATGTGAGCAAATACTCTTCTTTTTAATACTGTGATCCCTCTAAATATTTGGCACATCTCTGTATAACACTGCTTCTTTTAGAATCTGCCCCAGCTCTCCACTAAAATATCAAATAAACCTTACATCATATTTTCACTAGAATATAAAGTATTTTTCAATACCATTTTTATATTTGCGGAGGGCACAAAACTTTGGATTCATGAAGGCTTGTAATTAGCAGGAAAATGTGCAGCGATGCGGTCATTAACGAAGAGAACACCGACATGGTGGGTCAAGATTACTAGGCTTATTGTTGAGATCATGATCACACAGTCCGTGTTTTTTTCATTAATGACTGCCTTGCTGCACTATCGCTTACTTATCATCATACATCTTTTTCCACTTCTACCCTCCGCAGTTTGATAGCATTCAAATTCCTCAGTGTACTGAGATCAATCAATGCATACATGTGCAGTAACTCTGAAAATGTCCCATTATCAAAACCCCCATTAACATCCCTTTTGTGTTTTTTTTGTAAATGTAAACTCTCTAACAGGCAGTAGATTGTTCTGTATATGCACAGAGTTGGTGGTACATGGACGGAAGGGAAAAGGCCAGAGGAGGAAGGTGACATGTTTATATAAGACAGAAGCAAAGAAGATACAAACACAAAAGAAAGACCAGGAGTCAGCTCAAGACTGAAAAACAAAACAGAAATCTTCTGAAGGCAAAAAGCTGCAAATGAAGAGAGAAGCAGAGAGTGTGTGTTGTGCCTGGAGGAGTAAACATCTATGCGATGTGCGCTGAGATGGGCTGCTCTCGCTGTGATACCTGCGGCAAGAAGCTGCTTCTCTGCCTCTGTCTTTGTCTGCATCTCTCCACCTCAAGTGGATCGCTGTTCACCTTTCATCCCTTCATCCCTGCTTCACTCCTCCAGGCCAGGTGTTGGGGTGAAGCCTTTGATTATATGTGTGTGTGTGTGTGTGTGTGGTGTGTGTGTGTGTGTGTGTGTGTTGCCCCCCCTGGTGGCTGAAATATGTTAAAGCATTACTAAGTCTAAAACTGTTCCAATACAAATATTTCGTATATCAATATGTGACCCGCTCTATCGAAATCAGTCGGAAGTCGCAACGGCTCATTTCAAAATAAACGTGGATTTGCGTAAAAAAATAGTTTTTCGGGGTTCGGGTGCTTTATTTTGTTTTGATTTTAAATAAACAAAGTCTTGGATTTCAGAATATGAAACTTTTATTTCCAAAATCACACGATAAATACATTTTTGAAGCTTGTAAAGGGAAGATGACAGCTCTCACTCGCCACTCTGCTGTTCCGCAGCGCCGCCCCCCCCCTCCGGCTGAAATTATGAATGTAAGGCCTATAGTAATCATAGATAACACGGCAGGGTCCGTTACAGTTTGTTTTCATCTGATTTCAATTAAACAAAGTCTTGGCTTTCAGAATATTAAACTTGTTTCTGCAAATTCAGATGATAAATACAACTTTGAAGCTTGTAAAGGCATAATTACAAGCGGAGAACGGAGTAACTTGACGTCACAGCAGGCATAACAACAGCCGGTGTTTCTCGTGAGTGTTTTCATGCCGCCACTTCCCGACTGACAGCGGTGTGGAGGATTCCTTTAGAAAGGGCCTGAGTGACTGGAAAAAACTAAGCAGCAAACCAGAGAAACATGCACACTCCCAGACCCATCTGAACTGCATGGTTAAATGGGATAATTATAAAGTGACTGCATCTTCTGGATCTATTGCAGCTAAACTTTCCCGAAGCCACGAAGATTCTGTTGAGAGGAACAGATCTTATTTGTGCAAAATTGTTGATATTGTGAGGCTGTTGTCCAAACTCGGATTGCCTTTTCGTGGGCATCGGGAGGGAAGCGAGTCAGTCGCGTGGGATTTTTCTTGAGGTTTGTGGCTTCTTCTGCAAGTATGATTCTGCTTTTAAAAACATGCAGTCCAACTATTTCAATGCTACTAGCCCAGATTTCCAGAACTAAGTCATTGCCATTATGCGCTAACTCAGTTCGTGCAGAAATTGTAGAGAAAGTGCAGGATACTGGATTTTTTTCCTATAATTGCAGATGAGGCCAGGTCTTGCAAAACGGAACAATTATCAGTGTGTTTAAGATATACAGAGCAGCTTGAAATCAAAGAGCGTTTTTTTGGGTTTTATCGATTGCTCAGCATCTCGCAACGCGGCTGGGATTGTGGAAGCAATAAACAAAGGACTTGAGATGTGTGGACTGAAACATATCCCAATTGTTGCCCAGAGTTACGATGGTGCCTCCGTCATGTCTGGTCACGTTTCTGGTGTGCAGCAGCGCATCAAAGAGACCCACCCATACGCAGTGTACGTGCACTGCTTGGCACACAAACTACATCTGGTGCTTGTGGAGTGTTGTGCTGTCAACCGCAACGTGAAAACATTCCTGAACGTCATTGACAAACTGTACTCTGTATTTGCAGAGCCGTCAAACCATCATCGATTCATTGAAATGCAGAAATCACTGAATCTGAAACAAACTGAAATAATACAGCCAAGTGAGACAAGATGGGCGTACAAGTGACGATCTGTGAATTCCGTTAAAACTCACTACTCTGCAATTACAGGGTGCCTGAGAGAAATGAGTGATGAGGGAGACAAGTGGTCTGTGGAGGCCAGTGGCCTTTATGCCCACATGACCAGAATGTCTTTCATTACATGTTATTGTATTTGAAGACATACTGCGTGTGATTCATGTTACGCACAAGGCCCTACAGTCCTCCAGCTGCACACTCTCCGAAGCTGCGGCGCTTACCGACAACCTGAAGGCGCACTTCAAATCTCAGAGACAAGCAGATACGTGGAGCAATATGTGGGGATCAGTGAAACAGTTCTGCCGGGTCAACAATGTGCCAGTACCTGGGGATGCAGATGTTGAGTGTCAGACTCCGGGTCCCCTTGCACCCAAAATAAAACGGGCTACAAAACCCCCGACCTCCCTCGACAGTTTCCTGGTTACAACTACTTTGGGCCAAAGAGAAACTGATGAAAGTGGCGCACAAAAGTCACAGAGTGATACATCTGGATTTCAGCAGCACCTATATCTCCCTGAGCTGGACACCCTCATCAACGAACTAGACAGACGATTCACGGGAGAGTCCATAGACCTGGCACGAGCATGTGCAGCAGTGTTTAAATGTGACAAAAATGGAATTGAACCTCTCGTACAAAATTACGCACAGCCGCTCAAAATTCACCCTCTCCTTCTTGGAGCAGAGATGGACCTTGTTAAAGCCTCTGCTGTCGCACATGTTGCACTTGAGCATCTTCGAAAGACTGTTAAAAAGGACAGCTATCCAAATCTATACAAGATGCTCCAGTTGGCACTGACTCTGCCTATCGGATCTGCCACCTCTGAGAGAAGTTGTTCTGCAATGAGGAGAATTCGGAACTGGCTGCGGTCAACGATGGGAGGAACAAGATTTTCCTCACTTGCGATTCTTCACATTGAGGACGACATAACTGCACAGCTGTCACCTGAGGGGATAGTGGATATATATGCGGAACGTAAAAAAAGGCGTCTACTTCTGCACTAAGGTAGGACACTAGTTAATAATATTGTAGCGTGTTCAAGTAAACAAGGGATATAGTACTTATCAAATAAGTATAAGATGTGCACAGTTATGATAAGTTCTTTACAGTTATGTAATGCACTGTTGTTGGGGGGAGAGACCGCCCCTTCCATATGAGTGTGTGTGTACGGCGGGCATTAGGCGTGCATGACGGGACGAGTTGTGTTCGTACAGTATGTGGAAAAGTCATACTCAGTGCGGTGAACGCTGGCTTTATTGCTACTGTATCCGTAGCACCCCACGCAATAGTTGGGACTTTGTACTGACGTCAGTAGAAAAGGTTTGCCCCCCCAAGCGCAAATGTCAAACTCCGCCTATGGTGTGTGTGTGTGTGTGTGTGTGTGTGTGTGTGTGTGTGTGTGTGTGTATGTGTGTGTGTGTGTGTCTGTGCATGTGTGAGACAATTTTAGCTGCTACTTTTCCCACCGCCTGTCGAAGGTGTGAGCTACTTAGAAACACTGGCTCTGTATAGATTTATAAGCCTGTTTGTTTTAAAAAGCATCTGAACATACTGATTCATACGGTATGTTCTACCTTTAAGAATTGTTTTCCTTCAGGAAGCCCTTAACCTGAAAACATTTTGATTCAATTCCACTTAACACACTGTTATTTTAGGGTCCTATTTGTGTGAATAATGTAGAAACATTGTCTTATTCAATGTCAGATATTCATCTGTTTTTGTTTACCAGACTATACTTACACCCGTGTCCTGTTCCAATTTGTGTAAAGACTGCCTTCTTTTTACAAAAAAAAAATGGTATTTGTGTATGTATGTATATACTGTATACATATATGTATTTATTTGTATATGTTCTTATTCTTTGGGATGGTGAGAATTGGCATTTCTGTCTCCCTGTTTCTATTGTTTTATTGATAATTGACCTGCTCCTACTAAGAGATTGAACGTTTTTAATCGCATGGAACAAACAATGTCATTAGAAACAGAATATAATGAAAACTAAAGATTAAGATACAGTAGATGTCAGAGCTGTTCCTATTTGCCTGGTGTGACCCAGCAGGGAACGGAATTAGCAAAAAAATGGCTTAACACTAGGTGGGTTAGTAACTCAGCATTCCATGTGTGGATGTGTTGTCTTTTCACACACACACACACCATCCTGCTGCCACAAACACTCACTGTGGATTAATCTGCCTCTGAAAATAGTCCCCAGCAAATGCACAATTTACTGCTGTTTGAGTAATGTTTAATATAAACTGCAGTGGTCAGCGGTAAGGAAAATGACAGTTATTTTTTAAAAGGAAAAAGAAAGAAAAATAATCTGGTCATTTGTGAAGCGTTTTTTATTGTTTACATCTTCTTTAGGAGAAAAAGAGCTTTGTCCAGAGAGGCTCAGGAAGTCACAAACTATTGAGCCTGAGGCATTGATGCTTTTGGTCTTTGCATGGGATTTGTTGACAATAACATCATGGAATATTATCCTCTCGCAGATAGTGCTGCAAAACGCTCATATGAGTCGGTTTGGAAAGTAATAACTACTGAAAATTTGAATTTGCTCAGTATGCAGGAATGTGTGAAAATGAGCTTCTTGATTACTGCCATATACTGTATGTTATATTTAGCCTATAAGAACAAAAAAGTAATAAAATAAAGTACAAAGAAAAGCTAAAGTGATGGTGCCCGCTGTTAGTAAGCAGCAGCCTGAACACCAGAGACTTCCATTAACCAGAATCTAAAGTACATGTTTCCAACTGAGCCTCCATCAGCCAGCCAGCAGTGCTTCAGCTCTGACACCAGCCATAGCTAGGGCTGGCTAATTATCATTTCAGATCATTTGATTCTGATTGTTGTCTGTTTCTTTTATTAGCATGCAATTAAAGGTATGAGTTTCAGTAATAGAAATTAAGAAAAAGAGTGAACATTCATGATAGCTGCTCTGGAGTATTATTCATAAAGACTAACCAATTTTAAAAAGGATATCACGCCCACTTGTTTATAGCAGGGAGAAGCTAATTGCGCTAAAGCTGGCTAGCATAGTGAAATCTGGAGAAGGACACAGAGGATGCTGGGTAAACCGAAGCAATGAGGAGGAGAGCTGGGTCCAGATTTATGGAGGAAAGGAGATTTAAGCAGTGGCGAGCTGTGACTTTTATACCTAGGCCCTCTGACACCCCCCCTTCCCTCGAAAAGGAAAAGAAAAAGAAAAAAGAAGAGTTATTACGGAATATCAAAACAACGGCCCGGGGTGCAAAACGCATCAATGACAGCGACCCTCTACCACACAAAACAACAGTGCACCATTTATATAAACACCTATCATGACAGGGCACCCACAGCCAAGTAACAATTCAAAATGAATTAAGTCGGCACGGCGGTCACATTGAAAATGACTTAGGCCTACCTTTGATGATCAAATCACTTAAACACAAAGTCCATCCTCCTGTCCTTTTGGATGAAGCACTTGATGGCGGGTCATGCAGCTGATCCTTTGCCACTCCAGTTTATCATTGGAACTCAATCTTGAAAATGACTCGGTTAATAATTTCGCAACGATGTCATCACTATCACTGACGTGAGCCATCATGAGCGAATTTATGAATAATCTATCGATCATAAATCTTAATCTATCGATTAGATTTATGATTCGAAAATTATAAAAGTAGGGTAGATATGTGGATATTATCCGGCTGAACAAAACGTGCATTTATCTAACAGGTTCGTTTTCCACAGACCTTATTTCGAACTATTTTCCAAAACCCTATGGAGAAATCCCGTTGCTTTGTTGTCGAGGAAACCAGCAGCTTACTTCCGGATTTTAGGACGCGTCACTGCACCACTTGCATAGACTTCACAGCGGGCGGAACTTGTCATAAAGTCCGCGAAAATAAAGCCCACCCATTTAGAGGGAAGATATGATTGGTCAATTGTACTGTCACTTGACATTACTCTCTCGTTCAGTTACTATAGCTGGCCCTCTGTGAATGTACAGAGGGACCAACAAGCTCCCCCGTCTTCACAGTCACTGCAGAGACGGCATTTAACCCTTCACATTCCAACAGAAACTGAACAGGCAGATTCGAAGGATTTATTTCTTTGGAAATGTTATTTTAAATACAATTAAATCAAGTTATTTAGGTAAAACTAATGAAAAATATTTTTAAAAAAATATTAAAAAAAAAAATATTTAAAAAAAAATGTATAAAATACACAAAACAAAAAAGGAAATGTAATTAAAATAATCTACCCTATGCATAAACGAAACCTAAATCATAGCGAACTCTATCTACTTACTACAACTCTATATCTATCTAACACCCCTCCTCCCCCCGCCCCACAATAAATATCGACCAATCACGTTCTTGCTTGATTTGCGGGACCAGCGTTGCAGTCAGGAAGAAAAGCAATGTGGCACCTCCCCGCTTCATAAGGAGTGTGACCGTGATTTTCCTTCTGGCAGATTCTACACAACACATCAGCCCCATTGAACAGCCTAGTCGTGCCAGCCTATACAGCACATGAGGGGCAGAGCTTTACTCTGTGTGTGTTGCAACTTGCTTATATATTTATTGCACTTGACGCACACACACGCATGGCGTAATTTCCACTGGGGACAGGGGGGACATGTCCCCCGCACTTTTCGAAATCCCGTTTGTGTCCCCCCACTTTACAAATATGTTTATTTTATTTTTTTAACGCAAGCCGTCATCGCCACGGAGGAGCACACAGCCTCTGTGAGCGAGCGAGACAGGGAGAGAGAGAGCGAGCAAGAGAGCTAGGGAGGGAGGGAGGGAGGGAGAGAGAAAGGGAGGGAGGGAGAGAGAGAGAGCGAGCGAGAGAGACAGAGCGAGAGAGAGCGAGAGAGAGAGCTAGGGAGAGCACACCTTTATCTATTTAATAAAGATAAAAGTAAGAAGTCATTCCAATGTGTACTATAGGATAGTAAAAAAAAAAAAAAAACAGTTTAAAAGGAGAGTGATTAGTAAAATATGCATAAATAAAAATAAAAGAAAGAATGCTAACTAGGTAACATAAGATAAGAATAAACAAGTTTAAATGATTTGTTATTGGTTGTGATCATATTCTAAAGATGTTTGGGATTATTGAAAAGTATACAGCTCCCTTTCATCTGAGTGTTGAGAGCTGTATCCATAAATTCATTTTGTGCTCAAAGTACACCAGATTGATGCATTTAATTTCAACATTTAAAAAAACATCTTCCATGCATGCCCCCGGACCCCCTAGAGGAGGTGAGGTCCACCCCCAAATAAAGCAAGTTAAATTAATTAAATTCCATACATTTTCTTTTAGTAAACACTGAAAACGGGTCCCACAGACCCAAACAGCACACAAAGGTTAAAGGTCAGCATATAATAATGTTAAAATGTGCTAAATATATACACTGCAAAAAACAAAAAAAAAGAGGAGTAAAAGTAGCCCACGACTTGTTTTATTTTTTTAAAGTAGCCCTCATCCTAAAAAAGGTTGGTGACCCCTGACCTACAGTATCTATTGTATTGAAAAAAATGTGTTTGTCCAATAAAGATTCAGACAGGAGCTCCTACTGTATATGTAAGGTAAAAGATAATGTGCAGTGAGATCCTGATCACCCTGTTGGTGTTCTGTTTTTATTAACGACCACCTCCCACATTATCCTGCTTATCAAACGGCTACATACAAAACAAACCTACGCCTTCACTTTAAAATATTGCATTTTTTTCTTATTGCTTCCACTGATAATTTGTTTTCCATTCCACTGGGTATCACAACTGGAACTGCAGCGACAGCAACCTGACTTAAAATGTCGGCAGCACTGATGGAGGTTTTCTGTAACTTCCAAGTCTGTTCATATTTTCTTTTCCATTAACCTGTCTTTAAACACTGCCAGAGCCCATACTGTGTTCCTGTTAGTCTTTACTTCCTGTCTTCTTCTTCTGCTGTTCCATTTAGTGTTTACTTCCTGTCTGTCTTCTTCTGCTGTTCCCTTTAGTGTTTACTTCCTGTCTGTCTTCTTCTGCTGTTCCCTGTAGTGTTTACTTCCTGTCTATCTTCTTCTGTTGATTTCTCTGACGTCCAGCGCTCTGTCTTTTAACCTCTTCCCTTTCCTAGAGCTCTTTTCCTTTGTTTACTAGAAACAGTTTTAACATCATGAATCCAAAGTTCTGTGTTCTCCACAAAAATTCAAATGTATATTAAAAAAAGTATTCCATGGTGTTTTCTGAATGGGAAAACTAATGTTTGTTGTCCCCAGCTGACGTTAAATTGATTGGACTTATTTCTGTGGATTGATTTGACTGCACTTAGCAGCGAAATATAACAACCTCTTGAATGGTTAAATTGACCAATCAGAATTCAGTATTCAACTAAGCCATGTAAAATGGTAATAGATGTAAGAGAAACCAAATGTGGTGTATCTTTATATAAAAGAGAGAAGTGGACAACAGACTGATGGCAGATTTAGCAGCAGTGGCTATAAAACCTTGTAGATGGAGTACAATTGTTTGTTTTAAACAAACACTGGAATGCTACGAACAACTGAATTAAAATAATTCCTCTCGCAAAGAATAATGATTTTAATAAAACCTTAGCCGCTGCTTGTGCTGGACATGCTGCTGCGGTGGATGATGGATGATTGTGGGAACAACTAAAGTGTATTTTGTAGAATTCTGATGAGACTGTAGGGATCATTAGACTCTTCCACACTTGCACCACATTTCAAAGGCTGCAAAAAGCTATTCCTTCCCTCAGGGTCTTCCTGGCTCAGTGCTGATAACCCCCCACCACACACACAGACCCACACACACATGTGCACACACACACACACCACACGTGCACACACACACACACACACCACATGTGCACACACACACACACACACCACATGTGCACACACACACATGCACACACACACACACACCACATGTGCACACACACACACACACCACATGTGCACACACACGTGCACACACACACACACCACATGTGCACACACACACACACACACACACACCACATGTGCACACACCACATGTGCACACACACGTGCACACACACACACACACCACATGTGCACACACACAAACACACCACATGTGCACACACACGTGCACACACACAATATATATCAAACATATAGAGAATGTTTTATGTCTTCAATAGCAACGATGCGCTGTGAAAAATTTGGAGCCATTATGTTATATTTCACATTTATCAATTTTTCCTTCTGTTACACTTTTTTGGGGGGGATATTGCATCAAGAATGTGTTGCAATGAAAAGTCTATGATGATTAATGATTATTTTCAGCAGCAGTAATGAAGTATTGTTATCAGGTTAATGGGTTAATTCATCCAAATGAGAAAAACATTATCGCAGTGGTGGAAGGTAATTTAGAGCATTTACTCAAGTACTGTACTTTAAAGTCAAAAGTCAATGTCAACTTTATTGTCAATCTTTTTTGACAATAAATGTCAACAAAGATTTACAATACTCAAGTAAAGTACAAAAACGAATATAGTATTTGTACTTTACTTGAGTACTTTAACATTATTAAACTTTATATTTTTAGTCCATTATATTTTCTTGTACTTTTTACACCAATACACTTATTTTACATATGTAGTTACTTTGCAGATTCAGACTATTGATACAAATGTAAATCAACTTATCAATTATTATATATTGGTATAGGTTAAGCTGCCTGGTAGTACATATAGTAATTCAAATAAACCCTACTTTTACCAGGTGCAAGTAGTGAATACATTAATCCATCAATAATTATAATACAATAATACAATATCAGTTGTATAAAATTGCCATTTTGCATAACGAGCACTTATTTTGGAACATAAAGTATATTTCAATACCACCTAAGTGCAATTTGTCCTAGAATGCAGGACTTTTACATGTAGCTGAGTATTTTACACTAGTATTTGCTTTTACTTAAGGGTACTTCTTCCCCCTCTGGGTGCAGATGTGTCTTTGTCTCCTTTTCTTGCAAATGTTGTGTTATTTCAAATCATTCTGCTGGCTTTCGTTTCTCCATCTGATCACCAGTAATGGAAGACAACTGTGGCTTTAAAAGTATTTCTGCTGCAAAATACCTTGGAGACATACATAAAATCGAGAGTACATACAATTAGCATCAAAGTTCCTTGGCAATAGCTTGCCATACCAAATCAAGGTTGTCTTTTGAGCTTCACAGGGGTTCTTTTAAAATATTATTTATTTCAAGATGAAGAAAAACAATTCATGTTTAACATTAGGCCAACACGTAACAGTAGTCCTCGGTGGTATATATGAATAAGAGATGCTGATCCGTCTTCTGGATAGATCCGACTGTATAACATGGCTGAAGCCAATGGAAAAAAATACAAAGCGGATCTTGATCTGGGATTGTTTTGGCAAACATTTATGATATCTTATCGAAACAATATGGTCAGACGAAGATTACAAGACGCAACATGCCAGATACTCTAAACATCCACTTACAGCTCATAACTCACACAGATAACATACATTATCTATCAGTCTTTTGTTTCTATATAATACAAGAAATAGACAATGAGATCATATAAATATGTATGAGACTCTGCCATGCTGTTAATACTGAGATATCCAGTCCTTGAAACCATGTGATTATTTATTCGTGTTGGCATCACTGTGATAAAGCTCTGTGATTAATCAGGTATTTCAAAACACAGAGTGTCCTATATGGTTATTTAATTCATCAATAAGGTTATGTAGCCATATATAGTTTTGGACTAACACTAAATGTTATTCTCTGTGTGCTCATTGGGTGGCCCTGTCAGGTATCTGAGGCGAGTAATCCCTATTATGGAGTGTTGACTCCGGAAGGGCAAAGGGTTTTGGCGGCTAAATCACAATTTGTTATCACATACTTTTGTGTTGTTATCAATAAATTAAACAATGGTTAAGCTATACAACCTATGACGTGTCTGCAGAATGCTTTAGCAACTTAACGGACAGCAAATGGCAGCAGTGCAAGCTTAAAAACGAGCATAGCACACCAACAAGCTAACAGTACTAGCTTGCGCTCCGTCAACAGCTTGTCATGACCACCATAGAACATTTCACTCAGCAAATCATATCTCAATCAAACATTGTGCTTCAGGAGCTAACAAAGACGAAATCTTGCAGTATGTGTTTTGAAACTCAGCTCTTCTTTACTTTCCTTCCTCGTGTGGACCTTCAGTGTTTCACCTCTTCTCTTTCTGTCAGTATACTTTCTGCTGCCTTCACCTCTCTGTCTTTTTTAGCTGACTTTCTGTCCTATTGTTCTTTTATCCTACCTGTCCTCCTCTTCTTGACTCTCAATTTAACAACATCTTCTCTGTCGATCTTTTCCACATTACAAAAGCTACTTTCCCTGTGTTTCCTCTGTTCTTCACTCTTTCCCTCCACCCCTCCCTCCTTCTGATCCTCTCCAGCAGAGTTCAGTCAGATGTGATCTGTCAGTCTGCAGGGTTGTAGCACCTCCACGCTTTCACCTAACACGAGGTGACGAAGCCTGCGGACATTTCACCACAGCGCATATTTTCAGAGCAGAGAATGCTTTCTGTTATACTAATGTGTCCCAGATCTCTGCCTCTGCTATCATATCTCCACCATACTACTCCTTCATGATGATACCATAGAGAGAGTGTTTCTGCTCTTGGCTGTTTCTAACTTTTATTGAAAAACCCTGAAGCAATGGAGGTAAGATTCAGAGACCAAGGCTTACAACAATAGGAATTCATGCGGTAATTGGACCTTATTACACAGCTTAGTTGAATACTCGATTCTGATTTGTCATTTTGCACATTCCAGAGGTCTATTATTTTAGCTAGCAGACCAGAAAAATATTAAGAGAACTCACCACATGCTCATGTTCTGGCAATAATACTTGGTCATTTTTGTCTTTTTTAGGTTCATTTGTAAAATTATGTGCAAACACAAGGAGAAAAGGGCGGCTATTGCTCAGTGGGTTAATACGCTGATCTATCAAAGGGTCAGTGGTTTGATCCCCTAAAGTCAACATGGCGAAGTGTCCTTGTGCAAGATACCTTAACCCAGATTGCTCAAGTAGGCATGTCTATGGTTTTGAAACCATGACCGAGTAATGACCTGTTAGTCACAAAGTATCCAACTCCTGTTTTATTGTTTATTTTAAATGGGAACATCATTTACTAAATGCACACCAAATGTCAGTATTGAAGACTTGAAACTACAGATTGAGACCATCTCAAAAAGTTTGTTTTAATAGTTTACAATTTGCTTTGGAAGTGCCGTAAGCCTTTTTCAGATTATGCAAACTCAGCGATTATTAGAGAGGCTCCTGATAAGGTCAAACGGCGTTAGGCTTTCTTTTATCGTGAGTTTAACTTTCCATTTGTAAAAGAAAGATAACTATGTGTTTTTCATGGGTACATCTGCATATGAGGACTATATTAATAGGGTAGATGATTTTTGATCACACTTTGTAGCAGTGATAATCAGCAGTAACTCATTATCCTCGCAGTCACAGAACTCATGAGAAAATGGGGGAAGAGTGATTAACCGGCATAAATTAATATTTTTAAAACTTGCAATTCAGGAAAAAAGAACAAACATCCCTGATGAGTGTCTTTCTCACTAATAAGGGCAATTTTATTTGATGCCATGTGAGACAATGATAACATTCAGTCCTTGTTAGTAATATTAAAAAAAGCTCTTACTTTGCCGATGTACTGGTAGTCGCTGCCTGTGTACTCCTCCTGCAGGAAAAACTGGTTCCACATCCAGCCTCGTCTCACTCTCTTGAGCAGCTTCTCTCCTCTGATGCTGGCTTCAGTCCCCTCTCCATCTGCTGTCTCTGTCCTCCGTCTATGCAGACACAAAGCGTCCAGGGACAGGCCGAGACAGAGCCATACAACGGCCAGCGAGATAGTCCTCATTGCTCTGGAGGATGTGTAGGATGTGACAGGTCACAAATGTTTTATCTTCCCAGCTGTATCACTGTGAATTGGGAGATGGCTCCTTCAGTCATAGTCCTTCAGTCTGTCCTGGCGTGTGTAGAAGCTGTAAAAGAAGAAACAGACATGAGTACATGGCTGTGCTAAACCTCTGAGGAGCACTTTTAATAAGATTGCCTTGTGAGGCCTGTTTTTGGATTTCTTTGCACCTGAACTACTTGTCTTATGGATTTGAGAATGTATCTAAATCAAGAAGAGGTAAACAGATAGAACACCAGAAACATTGCTCATGTCAACGGAGCATCAAGCCTTTGATTTGAGAATAAACATGAAATGCAGCCTTGGAGGAATCCACAAACAACAGGTGGTTTTGTGATAAGTAGCTAATTCACATTCTGCCGAAATATGACTCACCCAAAACAAAAACAGTTACAGCTACTTGATACAGGTCACAAATCTTCTGCATTTTTGTATACAATGACTGTACTAAAAATGCCTATTACACAACTTCTTTGAATCAATTAACAACGTCAGCTGCGGACAACGAACATTAGTTTGTTTCCGTGGAATACTTTTTTAATATTAATATGTATATTTGTGGAGAACACAACACTTTGGATTCATGATGGCTAATTTGTCCCAGTAAATAAAATAAAAACAGTGCAAGAGACTGAGCGCTAGAAGTTAGAGAAATCAACAAAAGAAAAAGAAAGGGAGTAAACACTGAAGGGAACAGCAGAAGAAGACAGACAGGAAGTTAACAATAAAGGGAACAGCAGAAGAAGACAGACAGGAAGTACACAATAAAGGGAACAGCAGAAGACAAACAGGAAGTAAACACTAAAGGGAACAGCAGAAGAAGACAGACAGGAAGTAAACACTAAAGGGAACAGCAGAAGAAGACAGACAGGAAGTAAACACTAAAGGGAACAGCAGAATAAGACACACAGGAAGTAAACACTAAAGGGAACAGCAGAATAAGACAGACAGGAAGTAAACATTAAAATCCCTTACATGTAGCATGGGTGTCATTAACAAACTGAATATGTATCTGCCCTAATTCAAAAAAACATTTCAGGCTCTTCTTCTTGACAGGTTTTTAAGTTGTTTTAATTACCATGAATAACGCGAAGGTGCTTTCAAGAGTATTTCAATGGCTGCTAGGGATGGGTATCGTTAGGATTTTATCGATACCGATACCGATACTGCTTATCGATACCGGTATTTTTCGATACTCTTATCGATACTTTTCAATAATTTGGTGCTCAAAATTATAGACATGATTACAAGATGTGAAGATTAAACAACAGTCTTTTTATTGTAATTTATTGTTATTTATTATTTAATGTAACTTTTTCAATGTCATACCAAGCAGGTATGAGTGTGTACAGTGTGCCTCTGGAAGGGGGGGGTAATTAGGAGCAGTTCATAAATCCATGTAAACATGACCATTATTCAGTTAAAACGAGACGCTGCGTGCGCACCTCCTAAACCGGAAGCTCCGGTCGGCTAACAATTATATTGCGTTTATTATTTATAATTGTAATGATGGATTATCAGTAATCATTTTAAAGTTACACAGAGACATTGGATTAACCGTTGTTATGCCCATGAACACAACTTTTGATCACAAAACAGCAAAGGTAAGACATAATTATCATCATGGCTACGTAAAGTGAAGTTGTTTTCTTGCTCTTTCCTGGCTGCTAGCTCAGTGAGTTTTGGTCTTACAGTGATGAGACTTACACCAATGGAATCTGTGGAATCTCAGCTTTCATGTGACATGTTGTTTGTGCAGATACAATGACGTAGAAAAGATCACTTTTGCCAGTTATGTGCTAAAGTAGCCGTTAGCCCCGTTAGCCCGTTTTGCTAAGTGTTGATTTTAGACTCTTGGTGTTGGACTTCTGTTCCGTGTAGGTAAAATGGTTAATATCGTCTGTTAGCTGAGTTTCTTCCCGTTAAGTGGGTATGCACCATTAATAGGTTGTTAAATGTTAAGAAGCCTTGAGACGCTGTTTCTTGCAAGATGTTGCGTCTGACCCTATGGTCTGCCCCCGGGAGTCTCACAATAATAAGAACGCTGTTGGAGAGATGACGAGTGGCATTCACAGTGGCCAATCAGAGTGGTACTCAAACCGGATACGTCACACGGGATGAGGGTTCCCAACCAACCAGAATTGTTTAAACTAAGGAAGTAGCGTAATTCATATACCGATAGCAGCACCGTTTGTCCAGCGGCTTAACGGTATACCAATACCGACCAATCAGGTACCGGTACTGACTTAGTACCGGTTCTCGATACCCATCCCTAATGGCTGCTCATTTGAAGTATCTAACTTCTTGTTGAGCTACTGTCCATGAAACACTTCCTGCTAAAGCTTCACATTTAAAGACCCAAATGATAATTGTTTTGTGATGTTGATTTGATACCAGGTACCAAAGCTACGGTAAATCAGTATCTTGGAGGAACCATCCTATTACACATCCTGATTACACACTCACATGACCTTTATTTTTACTTAACATGGTTATATTCCGATGTGTACTGAGGTACATGGGATTATTAGTTGCCTGGCATAAAGAGCACGACACACAAACGCACCCCCACCAACCCGCCGTGCAGTCATTAGTGACACGCGGGGAGAGATGTTTGATAAAAGCAGAAGAGTCACACTATCATTTCACATTAACACAACAAAGGCAGAAAGCATTGAAAGGGCCACAGAGAGACAGAGCAGCACTGACACCAGAGACAAGAAACTGAAGAATTATGAAAGGTAAGTGTAATCTTCACTATCAACTCCGGCTTTAAAAGGCCTTTTATCAAGATGTGTGTTTACAAAATGAGAGTCATGAATTATTCATGACTGAATGTACTATTACATGTAATGATAAAGACAGTAAGAATACCTCCTTTCTGCACAATCTCTATTTTCTGTCTCGGGAACTAAACCTTTGCAAAGCTGCACTTATTCATCCTTTCCGTATTGAAAAATGATCAGATGACAATGTGTAATGTGAAAAGGTTTGCTTGGACCCTCGGTGAATTATCACCAACTCTGCACTGCAGTCCTCAATGTAAAATCTGTTCTCATCAACCTGGTTTCCAGCAGCGGCAGCAGCTGTTTTCTCGCTCTGATAACAGCAGCCTGCACTACCTGCTCTGCAGAAAACACACTCAGACTTAGAGACAACTGGTGAACGAAATGGAGCATCGATAGGCTTTATTTTTGGTTTAATAATGAAAAAAGTAAAATCAATTGGTAGGTGTGTGGGTAGGTAGGAAGGCAGGGTGGTAGATATGTAGGTAAGGGTAAGTAGGGTAGGTAAGGTGGGTGGGGTAGGTGGGTAAGTAGGTAGGTAGGAAAGTAAGTAGGGTGGTAGGTAGATGGGTAGGTAGGAATATAAGGGGGTTGGGTAGGTCGGTCGGTAGGGTATAGGTAAAAAGAAACAATGGATTGCTAAGTAGGTAGGTAGGTAGGTAGGTAGGTAGGTAGGTAGGTAGGTAGGTAGGTAGGTAGGTAGGTAGGTAGGTAGGTAGGTAGGTAGGTAGGTAGGTAGGTAGGTAGGTAGGTAGGTAGGTAGGTAGGTAGGTAGGTAGGTAGGTAATTAGATTTAACAGCAACTAAATACATAACCTCAGGACAAAAGACATATACCAATAGGGTATCTAAAGAAAACACAACATAAAATATCCAGAATAAATTTGAATACTCTATAATAGACCAATCTGGTCCATAACATATAGACATAGGGTACTATATGCATTACAAATTGTGTAAAAAGCTGTTGTTTTAGATCCAGTGAGGTAGTGTGAGTAAAATATGTAAGAACAGTGAGTGCAAAGTGTTCAGGGAGTATTGAAAGTGATAAACTACAGACACTATAGAGCTGGGAGGGCTCTGTCAGACAGAGCCAGTGAGTTATTGGCAGAAATGATTTCCTGAATCTTGCAAATGAGGTGGGGATTGATGAACAAAACTTTTGAACGTTGGTAGGTACTTTTACAAAATATCCCAAAATCCAACAATAAGGCCTACGTTTCATTTTGGGTTCTGTCCAGTTTCTAACGTTTAATCATCAGGTTCAGCAGTCAAATCCTGATTTTTTTTTACTGACCTAATCCCTAAAAAGTTCAATGGTGCAGAAGATTTTAAACTTCATTAATGAGGTTCCCTCCCTCTGCTTCACAGGAAATAACTCAGCTGTTGTGCAGTTGTGTAGGTGTACGGGTTACAGAATGGCCTGCACCAGTGGTTTAAGTGTGTGCTAATATTCTCCCCTCTGAATGTCTCATTTCAGGGAGACAAACAATCAGATTGCCACTGACTTAGTAGAGGAACAAAAACACTTCCTTAAAACTGCCTTTGTGCACTTAAAAACTGCACCGGATCAATAAATCCATACACATTCACAGTGAAGGATGTGGAAGGAACGCTTACACAGCAATTATGCGAGTGAAAGGAAATGTGCTTTTATCTTGTCACAGCTCTGTCTGTCTCGCTGCAACACGCTAAATAATGTTCCCTTCCATCTGAGCCCCTTCCATACAAAAGTAGCCCACTTGCATTCAGTTGACACAGCTGAGCAACACTTTGTTCACACCAGATCAATGTTGCGTGTTCAGGATTCAGAAGGACTCGGGGAGGGAACACAGAGAAGAGGACGTGCTTCTTTGAGGCTGCTCGTCGGGCGGGAACAGACCAGATCATGAGGCGGCTGATTAAAGTGACTAATCGACGGACTGTGCTCACTGTGCACTGACCTTCAGAGCTTCATCTGAGGGATAATCCAACACATGAGTTCACACTCCCAGCACTAGGGTGCAGCCCTGATATGCAGCAGTCAGGCTTGTATGGCAAGCCATTTGAGTATTTATTCCATATCCTTGATATCAGACGGCAGCTGCCTACACTAGTTGGCTCTTTGATTTCACTTGTTAGATATATGGTCAAACTAGTTTGGCACTCTGCTTTACTAGTTAAATAAAACATTACACTAGTCACTCTTTTTCAGCAACTAGTGGCACTTTTGTCCGACTAGTTACCACATAAGCCTTACTAGTGACGCCAGGAGCAGCACTTGTAGCACCAAAGTCCCAACTTGTAAGCTTTTTGATGAACTAGTGACCCTCTGACCGTACTAGTGACGCTAAAAGTCTTACAAGTTAACTAGTGCGCTGCAAAAGCTCTGACATGTTAACTAGTTACAAAAAAGAAGCAGAACTAGTTAACTAGTGGCACCCAGAATCACTCACTAGTTAACTAGTAAAGGCAAAAGGTTCACTAGCTAACTAGTTGACGCCTCTTTTGACCTTACTAGTTAACTAGTGGGGCTCAAAATGTCTACACGTTAACTAGTGAACCCTTTGCCCTTTACTAGTTAACTAGTGAGATACATTGACATTCAACTAGTGAACTAGTGAGGCTTAAAATGTTCACTAGTAGTACTAGTGGGTCCCAAATGCGCACTAGTCACACTAGTTGCACAGCATGCTAATGAGGAGGAGGGGAAATAATGCATCGAGGTCTCCTATTGGCCCTAAGATATAGAGCCCTACCCAGCCCAATTAGTTTCTTTAAGAGCTTAAATACAGTGTTTTTAAATACAGTCATATGACCATATTTACAAAAATATAAAACAAAAGTATTGGTGTAATTATGATCATATGACTGTATATCAAATTAGGTAAGAACATTGAATACTTTGTTAAAATTAGAAATTGGCTTTAGGACTGCAGACGGGAATATAGATCCTCTTTAAAACATTTTATTAGCTGCAATTTGAAAAGTGCTTGGATTAGAATAGCACTGTGATAACAGAGGGATATTACTGATGGATAGAAAGAGAGGAAGTAACCCTCTTCGGATCACAGCTTTCCTCAGAGGCTGAGAAATCGCCGTGACTTCCATAAATATTAGGAGGCAAATATGGAGAGGTTGTTTATCTTCATGCGGATCTATCGTTACCCTGATTTTAAGATCTGTCCAGTGTTTCAGCTTTATTCATTTCATGAGCACCGCTGATAAAATGTCCCACGATCATATCCGCTACTTTTGTGTCTCGAGTGCCGCGGTTCTCACACACAAGCATACGCACACTCGCACCAACAAAAACACACACACAAAGCGGGGCAAAGCAGAAACAGAAACATGTATTTTTCTAGGCAAAACACACACTGACTGACTTCCCACGGACAATATTTTAACAGTAGGCACTAAATACCCGACTGATGCACCTCACGTCTTCGAGACGTTACTAAAAAACATTGCTAAGACTCTCCCTCACAGAGCTGAACTGACCAATCAGAATCTGGGTCCCGCCTGCTTCATTTGCATATGGCTCACTAGTGAACGTGTTGGCCATATGAACGGCAACTAGTTAACTAGTGGATACATATTGCAGCTCACACGTTAACTAGTTTACTAGTGACTCCTCTAAGGCTTCACTAGTTAACTAGTGAGATAAAGTGTGTGTAACTAGTTAGCTAGTAAGGTAAAAACAATTTTACTAGTGTATCTAGTGGACAATTTGGACCTCACTAGTTAACTAGTGCACATTTTGAGCCTCAATAGTCAGCTTGTAAGACCAAAAGAGGCTTCAACTAGTTAACTAGTGAACATTTTGCTTCACTAGTTATTAGTTTTACCAAAATAACTTGATTTAATTGTATTTAAAATAACATTTCCAAATAAATAAATCCTTCAAATCTGCCTATTCAGTTTCTGTTTGAATGTGAAGGGTTAAATGAAAGAAGCTCGTCTCTGCAAGTTACTGTGAAGACAGGAGCTGTTGGTGGTCCAGCTATGAATTCACAGAGGGCCCAGCTATAGTAACTGAACGAGAGAGTAATGTCAAATGACAGCACAATTGACCAACCATATCTTCCCTTTAAATGGGTGGGTTTTATTATCGCGGACTTTATGACAAGTTCCGCCCGCTGTGAAGCTTTTCTTGTTTCCATAGCAACAACAACTTCCTGTCAACAGCGTAAACTCGCCTTCAAAAATAAAAGCATGCCAAATTATACTTAAGACATACAACTGCAACGAAAGTAACAAACACAATGCAATATCCTTTTCAATTTCAAAGAACACAAATTGGGTTATTTACAGGTGTTGTTTTGTGTGGTAGAGGGTCGCTGTCATCGATGCGTTTTGCACCCCGGGCCGTTGTTTTGATATTCCGCTGAAGTATACGCTGTGACGTAATAACTCTTTTTTTTTTTTTTTTTTCGAGGGAAGGGGTGGGGGTCAGAGGGCCTATAGGTATAAAAGTCACGGCCGCCACTGGGCATGGAACATGTAACAGTCAAGGCACAACAAACTAATATATACCTGAAAATTAGCAGAATATGTCCTCTTTAATGAAAGGCAGGTTTTTCTTTAAATAAAATCTCTGAGCAGAGGACACATGTTTGATATCTTGGTTTCTTCTTTTCTAAGGTTACATTGTTCAGTTGTCTTACAAAATACACTTAAAGGAAGGGTCCACTCATTAGATAATTAATAAAAACTTCAGTATTTAGTGAAACATTATTTTTAAACCATACCCTGAAGAAATCAGCGATATTCCCCGGTAAATAATGATTTTATAGCTCTTTTTTTTCAAAACCTGTATATTCCGTCAGGCAGCTGCCATTTTGGCCATTTTCAGTAGTCAACATGATCCAAAAAACTAGGTCGTGACGTCATCTATGCGTTCACTTTGTAAACACACAGCTCGTTCGACGAAAACATGGCGGAGTATTTGAGTTCGGTCTCGTCAGCCGAGGAAGAAGTTTTGAGCAAAGTGGAGAGATTGGATGGGGGAATTCAGCCATATAGGTTCGAGCCAAGTGGCCAGAACCGTCAGGAATCCAGTGACGATGAGGATGAACAGCGCGGTGATCTTGCTGGAGACGATCCCTTTACTCGTGCAATTGATTTCGGGGGGCGAGTAGGGAGACCTGTACATGAATGGTGTTGCAGTCGGTGTGTAGCCATGGACAATCCTCTGATGAACATATGTTGTCATGAGCTTGAAGAGCTTGAAAATGAACTGGTCACAGACGACTTGGATTGCATATGTTTACACAGGGAATTCGGCACTGTGGTGTTAGAAGAAGCTGTATTGAGAACAGCACTGGTTGCCATGAAGGATGTGAAACGCACCTCTTTGGTTGAACCAATAAATGAAAGGTGGGTAAATTTGACGGGTACAGCCCTTTTTTCTTAGCATTATATACTTTACAATTAAAATTAACATATGCACAATATTTTTAAATTGTAGTGCCGATTGTCAAGCATGTCAAAAATACAATGCCAAAAGAAAAGGCCTGATGATGATGATGATGATGATGATGAATGATATGATGATGATGATGATATGATGATGATGATGATGATGATGATGATGATAATCAATCGTGAATATTAAATAAGAAAAGCTTTCATTTCAGGCCAAACATCTTATTTGTTTAATTCATCATTAAAAAGTAATAATTTCATACATATTTCCTTAGATATACCGATATTTCACAGTGTAAATAATATACATATATTGCTACCACAGATTAATTATTATGGTGGCATGATGTTGACATTGACTATGAAATTAAATGTATTAACCAAAACACGAGGACGTGTATCAGGCAACATAAATCACTAAAGAGATATATACAGCCAAAAAAATCTGAATAAATATATACATGAAGTGGACATTTTTCTCAATGAACAGGTGAAAACAATCAAAATGCCCTAGAAGCACTCAGCTAGCTGTGAGTATTTTGACAGAACTGAGACTGGCTGTTAAAAAGTCAAAATGAAACTTAGCTTATCTTGAAATATAATTTGTGATAGGAACACCTGTTCATTACGATAAAAAATATATCCTATTTGCAACAAAATACAATGAGGCATATTTCAATGGAATTGTGAGAACAATGGAGAGTAACTAGAGTCATTTTGTCCAAACGCATAGTTCACGTCACGTCCGGTAAAATAAGTCATGTGACTCGTCAAAATGGCGCCGCCCACAGGGTTGATGTTATTTCGGTAATTAATCAGCTTAAAATCACTGATAACGTCATCAGATTAAAAAAAAAAAATAAAGACTAGCAGAGACTGGTCTGTTTTATCGTATGATAATTATTTAAAAATGCGTGTCATGAGCATTGCCTCCCTTTAAGTAACAAACATATTATTGATATTTCTTTTTTTAGTATTCATTTAATATTGAGATTCAAAAGTAATCAAGTCTTTCATATTTTGATACTCAGATTAGTTTACTGATTAAAAAGCCCAAAAAGCATATCATGCATTAAAGACATTGATGTTTTTTAAGCCTTATCACGAGGCTCCTCTCTCCTTCCTTCCTTCCTTCCCTGTCTCCTGGCCTCTCCTCTAATGTTTCCTCTCCGCTCTCTGCCTGCGCTGCATTAGTCCCATTACGTCGCTGCTATATGAAAAGGCTTTAATTTAATCAGGTGAAGAGCACACAGGAGACTGATTGATTCTGGCTGGACGCCTTCACTCAGGTTTTTAACAAGCTTCAGCGCTCCATTATAGTGCAGTGAGAGAGGCTGCTGCCTTCAAGTTTCCAGGTTTTTAATGGATTTACCCCATCGCCTTGTTACTGCGGATCTGAATGTGTGTGAAGTCACCAAAATGCTCTTCAAGCACTGATGTGCCGGCCAGCCGCAGAATAACTCTGCTCATAATTCTGTTTCATCAGAGGAGCTATTACTCAGTGCAACCTCCATACCTTTATCTGCGGCGCTGAAAGGAGAGCCTTGACTTGTGAATTACATTAATTCACAAAAATGTCAAAGAAAATAAAAACTATTGATGATTGTAAAGGTCTTCACCACTACTGTTTTTCGTTCATACTGTATTTCCGGGCAAGGGTTTCAAATCATTAAGGTAGTACAGATAAATCGCACACTTTCTTTTTCTCGCTTTTTTCATCATTTTTATTACAAGGAGTAAGCTGATATGCCTGACCTTAACATAAACCCTCTCTACTGTGCAGGCTTTGGCAGTAATGGCTAACATGTAATGGGATAACCAGGATACATAAAAGGTATTACTGTATTTCCTACAGTTAGAAAAAAAGACATAATCAGATTATTTCTCTAAATATTGTGGATTACTAACAGGATTACAATGTTACCAAAAAAACCTAAAAAGAGCATATTGTGTTTGTTGTAAAAGGATCTTTTGTTGTTTTTTCTCTGTAAACTGTACTGTTCTGTAGGCTCATACTTTCAGTGTGAATCTATACGCCTACTGCCTGAATCTGCTTTATGGTTTTCACTTTCTTTGGTTCTTTTGTTCTGTTTTAAATTCAGTAGGTGACCCTATATGTTCATAAAATAGTGTGTGTGAGCTTAACTGTGTGTATTAAACTAAAACGGAGCATTTTCTGTCAGCTCAGATTTTATTTCTGCTTTTTTAAACTGTAGTCCAGGGGTACTCAAACTTTTTTGTTAAAGGTCCACTTGTGAATTGTATACAAGGTCAAGGGTCCGGATCAATGCCAGTAAAGTCCCCACTCCCAGGAGCGGACAACGAAACTGAAATTAAGAAGCAGTTTCGGCGCGCTATGCATGGGGCCCCTTTGAGGGGGTTTCCCGACATGTCGTTGCAGTAAATTAAAGGGTGTTTCATGTTGTCGTTGCTGTGGACCTTCTTAATCTTTTTTTATGTTTTTTTTTTTTTTTAATTTTGAAATTTTACGTTTATTCTAGTTTGTTTTGTGTTTGTATCTTTTATTTTAAATTTATTTATTTATTTAATGTTTTGTGAGCTGAGCTGTGTGATTTTATATTTTATGTATCTTTCTGTACAGCACTTTGGTCTGGAGGTTTTAAAGTGCTATATAAATAAAGTTGGATTGGATTGGATTAATCTACTTTATTTGGGGGCCCCCTTCTGGTCCAAGCACTTGTCTGTCGGTAAACGGCGCCCCTTGATACACACACACATTCAATACATACATACAGTATGATGGCTTGAACTAGTGGGAGAAATGGCACTGTTTGTCTGTAGCCAATGCCTTGAACCTCGGCAAAAATGGCATTAGAAGCATTAGAAAGTCAAGGTTAACTTGCGGTTAACTTGCGGTCTGCAATGCGTGTCACGCTCGCGCACACAAGTAAATATATATGCACGTTCATTCTCACAACGCTCAACCCTCCCGCCTCCTCCCGCCGCCGATTCAACATGTTGAATCGGCGGCGGGAGGAGGCGGGAGGCCAAAGAACGTCGGGACAAATCAATCACTCTGATTGGCTGTTCAGCTTAGCGAATCAGTGCATCAGAAGTGAAGCGGAAGTGAGGGACCAAAACAAACGATAAGAAGGCACACACAGACGGCTAATCTTCCTCATTTTCATCTCACCCGGACGCAAGAGTTTCTTTTTTATCATGACGGCATGGAATGAAGAAAGTGAAGACCAACTGATCAACTGCTTATATTACTAAGTCTGTTCTTCTTCTCTCGGTGTATAAAAGGCAGTCTGTCTTCCGGTTGTTGCCTCTTTTGAATGACGAATACACACTACCGCCGCCTGCTGGTAAGGAGAGTTATTGCCACTCGTCGGCTGAAGTATTTGCGGTGTGTTCGTAGGCGGGCGGCTTTATCCGACGAAGCCAACGAAGCCCAACGTAGCTGACGTAAAAGTCGGGACGCCTTCGGTACGCGTTCTTTGGTCTCAGGTTGGTGTGTAGAGACCTTTAGAAGCATTAGAAAGTCAAGGTTAACTTGCGGTTAACTTGCGGTCTGCAATGCGTGTCACGCTCGCGCACACAAGTAAATATATATGCACGTTCATTCTCACAACGCTTCAGACACAAGAAAATATACATTAAAGGGGACCTATCATGCAAAATGCACTTTGTGATGTCTTTTATACATAAATATGTGTCCCCGGTGTGTCGGGGAACTCACGCAGCGTCAGAAAATAAAACCCTCTCTCTTTTCCTCCGTACCCAAATCTTTTTAAAACAGGGGTACAACGAGCAGATACAGATTTGCTGCCGATCTGACGTCAAATCGGCAGCGGACCCACAGAAAATTGCTATCAGAAACAATGCCTGACGTGTTTTGGACGTAATCTCGTCTTTGTTTACATTAGCAAGCCTCGCTAACACTCAGAGCTAACCTGTACTGTAGAGCACATCTGTTTAAAAAGCAGGAAATAAAAAAAGGAACTCACCTTGTGATAAACCCGCAAGAGAAAAAGCATTTGAGCTCCATACTGTTTCAGAATTAATCTTTGATGTGGTTTAGAACAGGATGGCGTTGTATCACAGCAGAATTTAACTTTATCTCCAGTAGAATTTTGATCAGACATTAGCTCCGCTTCCTCTTTTTTTTTTTTTCAAGCTAAGGACCCAAAATCCGCGTTTCTCTAACACGGCTGCAAAAGAGGGGTATGAGCAGTATGAGGCATGGCTACAATGGGTGAACTGTTTGGTATTTTAAGCAAAAAACTTCACAGACATGTTTTGTAAAGATATGGCCCTACAATATATTTTTCCAATATAGCATAATAGGTCCACTTTAATTTACATCAGAATCAGAAATTCTTTTTTTTTTAATTTAATTTAATTTTATAATGGGACACAGGGTTCGGTCCGGATTGATTTGCAGTTCGGTCCGGATCCGGACCTTGGTCCGGAGTTTGAGAAGCCCTGCTGTAGTCTGTGCTCATGTGTTTCAGTGTTGGTGTATACTAGGCTGCTGCCTGAATATGCTGAATGAAAGACAGCTTTTACTATCAATAAAATCATTTCTGATCCTAAATATCTTGGTTTCTTCCTTTCTAAGGTCACATTGTTCTGTTGTACAACTGTACTAAAACATCTTAAAAATATTTATTTTTTCTCTTGTACTCATTTGCATTTGATATTGAGGAAAGTGACGTAAAGTGATCAGGTCACGTAATATATGTTGATACTCAGATTAGGTTACTGATTTCGTATTTTTCAGATAAAGTAATTGTAAAGGATTTTTAAAAGTAACCCCCCCCCCCAACCCTGTTACTGCCTGTATAAAGTGAAAGAGGATGATATTCAGCACTGCAGACAGGTTGTAGGCAGCATGTGAGAGCAGCTACAGCAGAATATGTGACGCTCCCCTGCAACACTGCTCATCCCCGACAGGCTAATTATGTGTGATACTCCGGCTGGTTACTGGACTGGAAACTCTCCAAATACTCGGTTATGATTCCCCTTTTATCCACAGGAGCTTTTAAACATGTTGACAGAGTGTCGCTGTACAAATATCAGTGGAGCTCTTGACACTAACAAAAATCTATCAGCAGTTGATCTAGTACACCATCTGCTCAAAAGGCTTAACTGTACGAGTGCAGCCGTTGCGGTACAGAATGCAAACAAAGCTGACTAATTCTACAGTGATTAGTCACGCTAAGTTAGCGGAGGAATGTGTAGGACACGTGTTCTACCACATGCAGAGAGGCAGGAAAGTTTGAGAGTTTGATATAAGTGATTATTAGGTCAATTTAAAGGTTAGAAATTAAAGAAATGTGTCTTTTGATTATGTTGAATGTACATTAACTGTCACAAGACCATTGAGTGGACAGCTAATTGAGCTATGCTAATGAATAAACCCCATTTCCAACAAGGTCGTTCCAGGGCCTTTTTGAAACTGGGGCCCGATATTGAACCAGTTGTGCGCGTTGACTGTGCTAGGGCACAGAGAATCTGCCCAGCTAGCTCCAAGAAGCAAGAACCACATACGTCAGAGATGTGGCACAGAGCAACAACAGTTTGCAGCAAGATTAGAAAGATGTTACAGTAGCGGGCTGAAGAAGAGAACCAGTGATGTGCGGTCAGGGGAGGCAGGGGAATACAAAATAAAAATATATTTTATGTAAAATGTTTCTACTAATCAGTGTTATAAATGTCAAGTTGAACCAACTGCAAACCAAGCTAGCTCCAGCACGGAACTAAAATATTACTCATTCCAGGAGTTACTGCCACTTTCAAACCTTAACATTACAGGGGGCGCTATTTCACTTTTTGGGGTTTTCCCTTACCTGTAGTGTGTTCTAAAGGTTGTTGTGCATGTAAATGGTCTGCACAGGCTAAAATCCCAAAGTTCACCTGCCTGAAACGTTCCAACACATTGTATGTGATAGGCTAAGGGGCGTGACATCTCTAAGTGGTTGACCAATCACAACAGAGCCGGCCAGCTAATCAGTCAGAGCAGACTGGGCTCTGGTTTCAGACAGAGGGTGAAAAGAGGTGCTGCAGCACAGGCAGTGTGAGAAAAATAAAGAGCTTTTTGAACATTAAAGCATGGAGACATGTCACAGTACAGGCACTCAATACTAATATGCACCTGGAAATGAGCAGAATATATCCTCTTTAAATATCACAAGACTTGATGAGTTCAAATTAACTGTGACTTTCAGTCCAAGTATAGCACACTAATAAGGAACTGACAATTGTGTTATCTTGAGACTCTTCGATCAGATTTACAGCCGGGCACATCCACACTCTACAGGCTGCAGCCAGCACAGCAACACTTCCCTGGCCAGGCTGATAACAAGGGGGCCTGTATGAGCTGATATGCTCAAACAGCAGTGAGACTGTTATGAAAGCAGTCAGGATTCATACAAGAATCTCCCCCGGTTCAGAACAGTAGCTCAGGCCGACGTGATATTTCCTCTCCAATCTCCTTTGTCTCCACACACCGTGATAAATGCTCATGACCTTCAGGTGACAATCACAGCACCTCTCTTCTGTCGCCTCCGTCTCTACCCTCCTGATGCATAGCTACGTATAAGTGTGTGTGCCCGTGCATGTGTATGTGTGTGTTGCCACCTTGCAGACAGCCACTGAGACCTCTGACAACTCCCAGAAGACCAATTAGAGGTGAAAAAAGGAGAATGTCAGCCACCGAGCAGCTTTTGTGTGTGTGTGTGTGTGTGTGTGTGTGTGTGTGTGTGTGTGTGTTTGAGAGACAAGTACAAACCCAGCCACCCCTTTCCATCAGAATACAGCAGCCATCTGAAGGCAGCCAACAGCATCCACAACGCCTGTCCAGTTTTACCTCACACACTCTTGCTGTCTCTCCCACAGAAAACTCGCAAACACACACACACACACACACACACACACACACACACGCACACATACACACACACACACACACACACACACACACACACACACACACAAACACACACTCTCACAGAGTCCAGTCCCTGGTCCTTGGGAGTGTGAAGTCTCATTATGAATAAACCATAAACGAGGTGCAGAAGCTGCACCTTGACTTTAGACACTTGACTACAAGTTTTTAAAGACTGAACTTTCTCCGCAACTTTTTTATGATCCACATGACACCGCCATGAATCATTCTCTTTTATAAAGACCAGACATCGGAAACAGGGGGACACAATGTCAGTTACCAATTGGTAATTTGAAGTTAATACATGTATATCTTCCTAATCCACTCAGCAGTCAGTGTGAGGGAAACGCACAGAGAAATCAGCCAGTGTGTAACCCAGTTTTTGCCTCGGTGGGTGTGAAAATCTGAACTAGGTTATGATAACGAGGAACCCAGATAACTCTCATTTAAAATAATTCCTATTGGAATGGAAATGTCTTTCCCTTTTTAAATTAGAGTGTTCATATCTGTCAATTCAGACGTTTGATGTCTACTCTATATGACTGCTAGTATTACTACTGTGAGGAATGTGTTTCTCCTGTGTAGAGACTAATATAATGGTATTGGTAGTATTTTCGGCATAAAATATCAATCGATAACATGATATAGTATGTGTTCTGTATATTCAATTGAAAAACTAATTATTCACATGGGCATGATTACTGTTTTTCTCAACAGGTATATAGTAGGGATGCCAGTGATTATTCGATTTTTCGAATATTCGTTACAGTCTCCATAATCGAAAATTATTTTTAAAATTCGATTTTATTTATATATTTTTTTATTATTATTTATGTTTTTCTTTTTTTTCCTGGCTTAGTTTCAACCAAAATATAGACTAATGCTAATAATAGTAATAGTATTAATAATTGTAAATGGCCATTGGTCACACCACCAGTTTGTTTTACTGTAAACTTGGAGGAAGCCAGCAGCGCAGGCTGCGCAGAGTGCTGCCTGCGACACACCGACCCCGCCCCCCCCCCCCCCCACCTGCTTTATTTGGGGGTGGACCTCACATACTCTAGGGTGTCCGGGGGCACGCACCCCCGGGAAGATGTTTTTTTAAATGTTGAAGTGAAATGCATCAATCTGGTGCACTTTGAGCACAAAATGAATTTATGGATACAGCTCTCAACACTCAGATGAAAGGGAGCTGTATACTTTTCAATGATCCAAACATCTTTAGAATATGATCACAACCAATAACAAATCATTTAAACTTGTTTATTCTTATCTTATGTTACCTAGTTAGCATTCTTTCTTTTTATTTATGCATATTTTACTAATCACTCCCCTTTCAAACTGTTTTTTTTTTTTTTACTGTCTTATAGTACACATTGGAATGATTTCTTACTTTATTTTTTACAACTAGGCTATATTAAATAGATAAAGGTGTGCTCTCTCTAGCTCTCTCTCTCTCTCTCTCTCTCTCTCTCTTCTCTCCTCTCTCTCTCTCTCTCTCTCTCTCTCTCTCTCTCTCTCTCTGTCTCGCTCGCTCACAGAGGCTGTGTGCTCCTCCGTGGCGATGATGGCTTGCGTTAAAAAATAATGATAAACATAGGCCTATTTGTAAAGTGGGGGGACACAAACGGGATTTCGAAAAGTGTCATGGTTAAACTCCTTATGAAGTGGTGAGGTAACGCTCCACATTGCTTTTCTTCCCGACTGCAACGCTGTTGTGTGTGTGTGAGAGCGTTTCACAACGCTGACCTACACTGTGTCAAAAATTGTGTTCCCACTGAAGAATTACATTTTTTTATTAAACTGATATTCAAGCAGCTGGGAACTGTAGATTTCAGCACATTTATTCACACAGAAAAATTATTATTTTCAACCGCTGTTTAACCCGACATTGTGCGCTACTGAGTATTTTTGTGACCAGGAGAAAGGGATTGAGTCAAATGATATCCTAAATACCAAACTGTACATGTGTAGATAAAAATGAATTTTTGGCCTCACTATGACAGGTAAGCTTTAAACACTCTCACTGTCTGTTACCCTAGATTTAGAGTTGGTATTATTTGGTTTTTGTCTGCAGTTTTTCAGTTGTAAGAGCATGTTGAATAGACTGTCTTTGAAATAAACCTCTCTGATTGGCTGTTCAACTAAAATGTTCCAAAAGATGGAAATGAGAGTGAGAAATGCTAGATGGAAAATGCTATTTAAGAGAGCAAATAATGAAGACTCTTTCGCATTTTTATGATTCGTCTCATCATTCCAATACACATACTGTATATGTGTGCAAGAGTCGTGTGAACAATTTCAAATAAATAGCTGCTTTGTTTAATGCAAGTACGATGTTAAGAGCTTGTATATCTCTAGTCTAAAGTTATCCTTTCCCCTTTTGACTGACAGATAGGCCGACACACTACAGTGCTAGTTGGCCACTTCCTGTAATCTTTATGCTTGGTTCAAGTGCCATATTTTGGCCCAGACACAAAACAGCCAAAAAGTCTGGTTTAACTATTCAAATGTATATTTGCCATGTAAATGGACTTAAATCTCTATCCTGTGACATGATAAAAGCACAAGGTTCATAAGTAATGACACAATCAGTTTGTAAATGGTCGCCTCCCAGATCAAAACAGGAAATGTGCTAAGTTTGAGAAAGCAAGGTAAACTGAAATGCTATAGACTGTTGTGATTTATCCTTGCATATTAACCAACAAGCTCTGATAGCTTCCAAAGGGCACGTGACACATCAACACCCTTTTGAAGTGAGTCACCACTGCTCAGGCAAAGTAAAAAGGGAGATGCTACATGTTATTTATCTTCATGATTAATTCATAGATATTAATTGTTAATGATTGTTTCTCTCAAATGGACTTTGCATAGCTGTTTTTGGTAATAGAACACTTTAAGTTGTGATATTCATGTTTGCTATCCTGGCTCCAAAATGCTGGATGAAGCTGCAGGTTGATAACAAGAAAGCAGAAAGTATGTAGATGATGTAGTACTTAGCCTGTTAAGCCCTGAGCCTGTTTTTCAGGTCTCAGGCTCGAAAATGACATTCCCAGAACAAATCACTATAACTTCACTTCTAAAAGGGGTAAATTAATAATCTTTTTTCTCAAAGCAATGATAAACCTGTGAGTCGATGTAGAAAAGTCAGAATCAATATAGAATTTGTTTATTTTAAAGTAAATTCAGATTGAACATAGTAAAAAAAATGTAAATGATAGTGTCCGTCCAAAATAAAAACATTACTTATAGTGAAAACCTTCCTTGAATGATGGGATAGACTAAAAGCTTTAGGAATCCAAACTATAACATATAATAAGTACCCTGTATCAAGATTGATG